>JAMJFZ010000242.1:46152500-46752500 GCA_026225945.1 Cricetomys ansorgei | reverse complement strand
AAGGGTCTTTGTGTCTGTTGAAATCGGTCTTGCTGACTGCCTCTCAACGCAGGAGTATTCAACCTGTGGCCCACAAATCACCTAGGGAACTTCTTCAATCTCAGAGCCAGATCACACTCCAGGCCCATCTAATTAAACCAGAATCTCTGGGGGCAGCCCTGGGTCTCTGAAATCTGACAGTATTGCAGGTTATTCTTTAGTACAGCCACAAGAAAGCGCAGCACAGAAACTTGGAAGTAATAACTGCACGACCAGCCTGCGGCCCTTTATTTTCTGCTTTTGTTCAACCCTATGAGAGAGAGTTCTGATGTCTCCATGGCTTACAAGCCAGAATGCATTTAACCACCCTGTGTACAAGACTGTGTACATGGAGCAGTTCTTATTTAATTCCTGGCTAAGTTTTTATTTGGTCACCTTTTTTGACTCTTATTCAAAATTGTTTATGTAAATTGCTAAGAAGCTTTTAGCAGGCAATTTGGCAGTCTGCTTCAAGAGCCATAAAATGGCTCAGAATTGTTGGCTTAGATGTTCCATTTTTGGAAACTGTCCTAAGGAAATAGCATAAATATGGAGAAAACACTATGTGTGTAAGATATTCATTGCATCGTTATTTATATTAATGAAAATTGGAGAAATCTAAGCCCGATGACAACAGGAGTGGATGTGCTGGGATACATCTACATGGTAGACTATTAAGTAATCATCAATATTACAGCCATGAAAATAAAGTAATAATGTGGGAAATGCCTATGCTATAAAATTAAATGAAAACCCAGGCCCTAAGACTGTATAGATACACTATAACCCCAAGTACACGCAGAGGAAACTAAATATGAAGAAAAAATTAAGGAAAATATCTGAATGCTCACGTAGATATCATACTAGGATAAGATTTTCCTTTTTCTTACTTTTAAAGTCTTTATAATATAATGATACAACTGTTTAGATGGAAACAAACAGTAAAAGAAATTTCCCTGTGTATCTCTTCATATGTCTTTCTGAGACTGAGAACACCTCAATGTTAAGATTACTATATTCAGTACTGAGACATCATGGCTCCCAGTGTCTCAGACTGGCCACAAAAGGCCTGGAAATAATGGATCAAAAGTCAGATCTGTCTTTGGCCTCTGCCCACCTCCACAGCATGATATCAAACAACTGATTCAATGCTTGATTCTTCCTTGACTTACTTTTCTCTTCTCCTCTGATGATACTGGGATTGACCCAGGTCCTTGTGTGTGTAACTAAGGTGCTCCACCGTTGAGATATGTCTCTGGCCACTGTCCTCCTGTTTTGGGAAGAGTTCTTGAAACATGGTCTCACACTATAGCCTGAGCTGGCCTGGAGCTTGCTATGTAAATCAGACTGACCTCAAATTCACAATAGTCCTCTGACTAAGCCTGCTGAATGCTGGGATTACAAGCGTGAGCCACCATGCCCAGTGTACCTCTCCTTTCTGAACTTCTCTTTCCTCATTTGAGACATAGTGGTCTCAACTAGGTGGTGATGCCGGAACCTTCCAGTATAACACAGGAGACTAATATACTGATGAGGACACTAGTGAAGCCCCAGGGTGTCCAGGTCCCTGGCCCGGGAGACCCAGGCAGTTCTTCCCTACTGTGGATGTGTGTGGGCAGGCTGCTTCTGCTCCTCAGTTGTCCATTTGGAACTGCTGCATCTCATCCTGCAAATCCTGAAAAGCATCACTGAATGAGTGTAAGAGAATCACACACCTCTGTGCAATACTTGGCGATTCCTTCCCAGTCTCTTGCACGCAGTCCTGACGGCTTGTAAGCTAAGTGCCTCTGAAATATGCAGGAGGTCCACTCAAAGCCAAACAGGAAGCCTGGCTCCAACCCCAACCCAGACTTTTCATCTTGATAAAGTGATTTTCCTCAACAGGCAGAGGACGAGGAGTCATAAATCAGTGACAGCACAGCTCCTTGGGGTCTGAGCAGCCCTCTGCTAGGGAGAGGTGGCTCTTCTGTGGTGCGGATGCTCCAGCCCCGGAGCTAGAGAATTACAGGGGAAAAAGGCCTGGGTGGGGAGAAGTGGGATTGCTCTGATGGGAAGGAAAATTGAAACCCCAGGGTTTAAAGAGAGCAATAAAGGTGGTGATGGGAAGCTGAAGCCTACAGACCCACAGTGCCGCCTCACTCATCTGGCAGGAGGCGGAGAGCTGCTAGGATTAGTACATTTTCCACATGACTGAAGTTTAACTGTTGATGTGCGGAGACCTGACCTTTTAAACCTATTAAAATGCATTTCCATCTTCATAAGTGTCTATGCAGGATGTAACTCAGTCCTTCAGGGAAAGGAACCAAGAGATCGCTCGTTATATATTTATTTGAGTGATTATCTGTGAGATGCTGGTATTCCCCGACCGCAGTGAGTGTTCGGTGAGGACACGGATGCTGTGTGAGTTCCTCCAACTTGTCCAAGAAGACACATGGTGAGTGAGGAGAGGCCCCTAGCTGTAACACACTGTATCTGTTTGATCAGAAACCATTTGCTAAGCTACACAGGAATGGAGCTGTACCCAGGGGCTGCAGTATTGAGTGTAGGAGTTGTAGGACTGTGGACTGACCCTCAAAGCTGGAGTCTGGGAAGCCTAGGAGGCATCTCACCTCTACTCTTCCCTTCCAGTTGCTTCTCATTGCTGGCCACATGCTGATCTGAAAAACAGAGCTGACTTCATCTTCCAGCTTGCAGGTCCTAGGGTCTGGAAAGAGGCGGGCCCTTTTTCTCCTATTGTTTCAGTCTCTGGACTTGCAAGGGCAGGACTCCAGTTGGCCCAAGATATCACTAATCAGATCATAGCCCTGGAAACTATAGAGATGGAGTGAAAGGAGTCTCTTAGATACAGACTATTTATTACCTTTTACATACACCTGCCTTGGGACAGGACACAGGACAAGTCTCTTGTATAGATGGAGAGGGGAGGCAGGAGCGGTGGGTGAGCCTTGGTGCGATGCAGGAGTCGGCCTCTGCAGTGGCAGCCATGTCTTGGCACTGCAGTAATGGCATCAGACAGGATGACCCACGGGACTGACTGATCGGTGACCCCAGGAAACGCCTGTAAATTGCTCTCTTGGAAGAGTCCCAAAGTCAGCTTGCGGTTGGCTATGTGTTTCTCTCCAGCTTAGCCAGGTGAAGGTCACGGCCCGCCTGCTCTTGGGGGCAATGTTCTGCGGGTTGCCTTTCTGCAAAATTAATCAGCAAATCAAAGGTCAGAGCTGCCTTCTCCCTGGCAATTGCTGGTCCTCCAAAGTAGCTCTTTCTTCTCCACTGTGGCAATGTACCTTATAATTCTCCCACAGCCTCAGAACTCCCATCAGTCGCTGCAGCGCCTTTGCCCCTGGTGACTAGACTGGGAGCTCCCGTGCCTACAAAAGCACCAGATGTGTGTTCCTTCTGCTGTTGCCAAGGTGGCGAGCAGATGTATTTTGAGCCAATTTTTTGCATCATAGGCAATCTCTCTTCCTCAGCAAGGGACACGTTTCTTCATACATGCCCCTGGTCATGATTTCCTTGAGTTCTTTTTAATGTTTGACTTTGAACAACCTCTCAGGCACAAGCAATATGAAAGCCCTATCTGTAATATTGTCACAAGGCTAAAAAAAGTTCTCCATATTGTCTACATGATAGAGCAGACTGCTCATGACATTTGTTTTGTGATAATGCTTCATATTCTGAATATTCCCCTGGTCCCTAGGTCAGACTAGGGGAGTAACACAGAGCAGGCAGGTGAGGGAGGAGGGCAGGGAAGTGGGGAAGATGCTGTGAGGCCACAGCCTCGGGGAGCAGTTTATAATTATCTGGTAATAAGCCAGCTCTGCTTACCCAGAGAGGTCTGCGGTTCTCAAATAATCATTTTGAAAGGTTCAAAGAATGTTAGAACCAGTTAGGAAAAGTATCTTTGCTGCCTCATGACCAACCCTACAGATACGAAAGAATCCCTTAGGAAAATTTCTAGAATGCACTGGGAACTGCTGAATGGCAGTTCAAATAACGAGAAAACAAAACAAAACATGGACAACCTCAAAATGGCTGAAGCAATGAATAGAAATATCACTAATTCATGTAACAATAAGCATGGTCATTTTTTTTTTTTCGGATAACAGTACCATCAAAGAGCAAGTTCTGTCCAGTCTCGTTTTTTGTCATCCTCGGTTCACTAGCCTGCATTCCTCATAGTTATCAAACAGTCTTACTACCTCCAGGCATCACATCCTCAACACTTCGGCTTCCAGAGACAGAAAAAGTACAGCGGTTTCCTTGTTTCTTACATAAGACTAAGAAAATCTCTTATTATGGTGTGGTGGTTTGAATGAGAACGCCCTCTACAGGTTCATATACTTGGTCTGCAGTTGGTAGAACTGTTTAGGAAGGGTTACAAGGTGTGGCCTTTTTGGAATAGGTATGTCACTAGGGGTGTGTTTTGAGGTTTCACAAGCCCAAGCCATTCCCATTCCCAGTTAATATGGTCTTTCTGTCTCTTTGTCTCTTCTCTCTCTCTCTCTCTTTCTCTCTCTGGAACCTTTAGAAACGGGAGGGGGTGTTAGAATGAGGAAGTAGGTTGCAGTGGAATAGATCTTGAGGATTATAGATCAATCACCCAGCTTCCAACTTAGCTCTCTGGGTTTCCTGAGCTGTGAGTATGTGGCAAGCTCTTCAGTAAGCTGCCTCCATGGATGGGGTCCCAGTGTCATGACTTCCTGCTTTACTGGTCAGAGCAGCAACAAGGGGTGTGTGTGTGTGTGTGTGTGTGTGTATGTGTATGCACACTCAAGCTCAGAGAATTGACTTAAGGCCTCACACACACCAGCTAAGCACAATATCACCAAGCTATATCCCCAGCCCTCAATACAGAGTTCTTGATTCTAATCTATTTTATTCTGCTTAAACCCCAGGACATTTGATTCACTGACTCCTACTGAGATAAACATCATTAAACCACACATAATAAAAACCCAGTTTCAAAACATAAAACTGCTCAAGAGAGACACTATTCAACAAAGAGTTTCTTAAAAGAGCTACAAAATTGGCCCATAGCTTCAGGATGAGGTGATTTGTTTTTACTAACTCAGTCTAATCATCTAACTGTGTCCTACATCACAACGCCACAGCACCCCTTCGGGAGCTCCGGGCACCATCATCCACATATGCTTGTTCAAACTCCATTCACCTCTTTAGTTAGCACCAGGCCACAGAGAGAATGACCATATGATATTTGAAGTAAAAATGTGTGCCTCTTTACCTGTACATCTGGCTACCTATCTATCTGCCACCTTTTATAACTGTCCACATTCCATGGGAGCTGAGCTGTGCTCTGTGACATTTCCATTAGAGGAACATAGGACTCCTTCCCATGGGATGACATTTGTCACATTGCCATCTCTGTTCTGCCACATAATGTTTTCCCTCCAGTTTGACAAGCAGGATCTTTCTATTGCAAGGAGCAGAAACCAGCCTTGGCTAATGCATGAGGAAAGGGAATGTCTTTGGAGGACATGAGGTATCCATAGAATCAAGGTAAGTTCCGCAGATCTGAGGACAGGAATTAATGGAACTGCTGGGAATAATTAATTTTGTATGATAACACCCCTGCTGTCTGGGTTTGTGAGGCTGGTAAGAAAGCCTGATTGGCTGAGCTTAGGTACAGGACTTTCTTTTAGCGACATGTGAGAGTGGTCAGCTGCAATGAACTAAAAGTACAACGGGGGCAGAGTTATTCCTTGGTGGGAATCGGGGTTCCACAATCATAGTGGAGTAGATGTTAGGTAGGCAGATGCCCCTACTCCCACCTCCGTCTCTATATCCCCACCCCAACAAGGCAACAGCAAAGCAACAGCTACTGGAGCTGGGAGCCATATACAACCAATGCACTGAGCAAGCGCAGTGAGAGAATACAATGATGAAACATTTTTTTTATTTCTCCTGTCTTTCTACACTTGCTTGATGGAGTTGCCATGGTAGTGCTTGCTTGTGATCCTAGCACTTGGGAGGCTCAGAGATAGGCTTATGAGAAGGGCTAGCCTAGACTACATAGCCAGATCTGGTCTCAAAAAAAAAATCAATCTATAATAAACAAATAAATTAGGAAACCTGCCAGTTGGAAGAAATGTACATCCTGTTCCAGAATGTAAAACTCTACTCACCTCTCCATAATAAAGCAGCCTGTAATCACTTTAAGGTGCAAACACATCCTACATTCAGTCATAGAATGTTAATCCTGTTAGCACTTCACTCTTCATTCAAAGATGACTCCTCCATTCCCCAAGTGGGATGAGCTGCAGGCAAGCTGTCTGCTTTGGCTTTCTTCGCTCTCCTGCCACAAACAAGGGACTGCAGAATGGGAGGGAGGAGGAGACCATGTTTTATTTGACTGGTATTGTCATAAAATGGCCTTGTGTTCTCATAGGACAGTGGAGACTCACAGCTGGCTCTTTTGTGGGCACCCTCACGCACTTGGAACCATTTCATGTTTCACTAACCTGTAATAATTGTATGTTTATGAGGCAAAGAGTGTACACCATGAGCACACTATTCAATGCATAATGATTAAATCTTAGTAATCGCCAGAGCCACCTCCTCAAAGATTTCTCATTTCTTCTTGGGAACATTCAAATCCTCTCTTCTAGCTGTTTTGTAGACCCTTGAATGTCTTGATGGCACTGGTATTCATTCTCATGACCTCTTCCCTGTCACACAGTGACGTCTCTGTGTTTGTTTAGACACTGTAGCCTCTCTACTTGGCTGTAGGCTCCTTTCAACTCATGGCTCGTTAAAATTTATTCGTTTGCTCTTTTGAGACATTTCTATTTAGTCTTCAATTGTCATCCTCCTGCCTCAGTTTCCCAAGTGTTGGGATTACATGGGTGCACTCCAGTTCTCCCAGCTATTTGAAATAGACTATAACTTGTTGTTAAGCCACCTACTATGCTAAAGAATACTAGAATGTGCTCCAATTGTTTGCCTGTAGTCTAGTGAGCAATAAGCAACCTGTCTCCATTTCCTCTTTCCCCTTACCATTCCCAGCCTACTCACTCTCTACATCTATGCTATCAAATCTTTTAGCTTTTGCATGGGAGTGAGATCACGTGGTATCCCTCTGTTTTTGACTGGCTCGTTTCACTTAACGTGATGTCCTCCAGGCTCATCCACATTGTTGCAGATGTCAGGCTTTTATTCTTCGTATGGTCTCATGGTATTCTGTTGAGTAAGTACATCACATTTTCCTTATCCATCCGTCGGCTGATGGTCACTCCAGTTGCTTTCATACCTTAGCTATTGGAATAGTGTTGTATTGAGTATGGAAGTGAGGACGTCTTTTTGACACACTGGTTTCATCATGGGATGTACATCTATGAGTGTGATGGATGCATCATATGGCTATTTTACTTTATTTTACCTTTTGAGGAATGCCCATGCTGCTTTCTGTAATGGCTTTGCTAATTCTGTTGGTGTAGGCGAGTTCTCTCTCTGTATCGTTGCTGGTAGTTTTTGGTTTTCATCTTTTTGACAACCAATACTCTTACTGAAGTGGCATGGCATCTCATCACGGTTTCACTTTGCCATTCCCTTATGGTTCATGATGTTTAGCACTTTCTATCTACCTGTTGGCCATTCATGTGTTTTCTTTTGCTGATGCCTGTTCAGATCATTTGGCCATTGTTTAATTGGATTGTTTGCTTTCAAATTGTTGAGAGTTTGAGTTGCTTATATACTCTGGATATTAATTCCTTGCTGGATGAATAGTTCGCAAATATTTTCTCCTATTCTGTGGGCTGTCTCTTTGCTCTGTTGATTGTTCCCTTTGCGGTGGAAAAGCTTTGTAGTTTGATGTAATCCCATTTGTCTATTTTGGCTTTTGTTGCCTATCCTCTTCAGGTCATATTAAAAAAAAAAAAAAAAAAAAAACTTTACCCAATCCAAAGTCCTGAAATGTCTCCTACGTTTTCTTCATTGAGACTTCCCGACTATGTCTTGGTCCACAACACTCCTGCTCTTGTGCTCCTGCCTTCCACCCCCATTCTCCAGCTATAGGGGTGGCACATTGGCTTTTCTGAGAGGTCCTGATGAACACCTCTCCCTAGGCTTGAGCTGAGGATAGGTAGTAATAGTGTGTGTGTGTGTGTGTGTGTGTGTGTGTGTGTGTATCAGAGAGAGAGTGAGAGAGAAAGAAAGACTATTGGCACAATTTTCTTCAAAGATATTATCTTAAAACAATACTTTCTTGGCTGGGCAGTGGTGGCCCACGCCTATAATCCTAGCATAGGCAGAGGCAAGCACATCTCTGAATTGGGGGCCAATCTGGTCTACAGAGTGAGTTCCAGGACAGCAGGGCTACACAGAGAATCTCTGTCTCAGATAAATCCCACTTCCCAAATTGTCTTTTCCTTCTCTTTCCCATTGCTTTTCACTTTTGTATCCCATAGGATACGCAGTGACATTTAGCATATGCCAAGCAGGCAACAATGAGAGACAGGTCTCAAAGGCAACTCTGCTTGAGCCCCAGGAGGCTCATCTGCTAGAAAACTTAGGAGCTACAGCTCCACGGGGCAGGAGTTGTTCCAGGCACGCTCACAAGTCTCTTGCTATAGCTCTCGGTCTCAGGTTAAATGACTTGCCCGAGGTCACACAGCTGAGACGAGGTGAAAGAGAGGGAAGAGAATAATAATGGTAAAAGGCATGGAAGGCAGCCAGCCCCCAAGTGTGTGCTGCAGGCCCTTCTCTTCACCATCTTCATTGCTGCCCCAGAGTTGGGGAGTGCTCAGCACAAGAAGCAGCTTTCAGCTTCTTTTAGGGGCCTCCTGAAGCAGGGTGCTCTTAGAAGGATCCTCTTTGGTTAGTTGAAGTATTACTATAGCAACAGCAACACTAAACACCAGAATAGCAGGTACAGATTTCACACCCACAGACTCAGTTGTACAAACACGTAACTGCGTTTTCTTATAACTCAAGTTAATTTCTGACCTCAGACCTTAATTCAAGAAGTGTTATTCTGGGCACTCTCAAGCACATTCAACAAAGTTCAGTCTTTCTCAGCCAGTTTGATTTAAAAGTTACTAACTCAGGGTAATTTCACCTTCCTTGGGAGTTGGGGGGGAGGTCATAAGATGAAAGGTGGTATCAGACTGATGTTCTTCGGGCCTTAGAGGTTGGCCAGGGTGATGAATGGATGCCCATGAATGGCATCTGTCTCAGCACTGTCCTGGTGCTGAGTTGTGGTCATATTCCAGCAAGATTCGCTGTGGGGACAGTCCTCGCCACATTTCCCTGGCTTGTTCCTCTTATCCCTCCTAACTGAGGCTCTGGCCTCCCTCAGCTTTCTTGCTAAATTCACAAGCAGAAGGCAGACATCCCATGCCACTTCCAGAGTGGAGAAAACCCACAGGTGCTTTCTGTCTCCTTGCTTTTAGGCCAAAATAAGACAGAAAAGAGGAAAACCAACAGTCAAGATCTAGAACACTGGGCTGACGAGAAGGTTCACTATGTAAAGGTGCCTTCCACCAAGCCTGAAGACCAAGTTTGATCCCCATGACCCACATGGCAGAAGGAGAGAACCAACTCTAGGAAACGGACCTGTGACCCCCCCACAAGTGTGGTATGGCATAAAAATAGATAAACAATCATAATAAATATTTCTTGAGACAAGAGTTTCTCCGTGTAACCCTGACTGTCCTGGAACTTGCTTTGTAGACCAGGCTGGCCTTGAACTCAGAGATCTATCTGTCTCTGCCTTCCAAGTGGTGCTATTAAAGGCATGCGCCACCACCGCCACCAGGAATTAAGCAGATTTTTTAAAGATCTCAAATATTGCTTTGTGTGATGGTTAGCCACTTCACTGGATTGAGAGATACCGAGGAGGTTACTGAAGCACACTTCTGGGTGCGCCAGCAGCAGCATTTTCACAGATAGCTTGTCTGCAGAAATGCAAATGGCGGATAAAAGCCTGGTCTGAATGTAGATGGCACCATGAGAGGCAGAAGAAAGAAGTCTGCTAACGCGCAGTCTCACTCTCCGTCTCTGCTTCCTGGCCACCCCGAGGGAGCTGCGTACTCTCCCACGTGCTCCTGCCGCCAATGCTCATCACAGTCCAATAGCCAGGGAGTCAACTGCTCACGGGCTGGAACTGTGAATCCAAAGAAATGCTTTTCCTGTTTCGATGGCTTCACTCCACTCCAGTACTTGTCACAGCTTCAGGGCCCTGACACGTAGATTGTGGGTGTGCGCACTGCCTTCCTCAGAGCAACGCTGTAGTTCTCGTTCCCAGGTGTAAGCCTCCAGCATGGCTCTTCTGTGTCCTCTCACCAGGTCTCTGCTTTATTAGACTGGTCAAAGAAACACTGAGAAAGGATCCCTTCACCTAGGAACTTCTCAGATGTACAATTTGGGGCTCCACCATAAATGGGCCAACCTGTGACAAGACCATCCACTGTCAACCATCTTCACCCACCTCAGCCAGGGCTCCCTGCCACCGGGGCCTGTGGCTCCCCTCACAGACCTCTGCCCACCTCACTCTTCACTCCTTCCATTCTTGGATCCCGTCAACCCCACCGACTAACTGGTACCCTTACTTTCATTTTTTTCCCTGTACATAGATGTCTGTTTGTTTTAAAACCTGTTTGACATGCCTTGAATCCTTTTTGGAAACAGTGAAGTCTAAAGTAAAATTTTAACAAAGGACATTGTCTTCGCATTTTCAATGACTAGAACTAAATATTATGCAGGCGGTGAATGCTTCGTGGTCTCCAGATTGCTTTCATTTAAATGCCTTCCTTGTTTGGAGTCTCTGATGTCCGCCTACCCTTCTTGTCAGTTACCCTAGTGTCAGTTAGGGTTTCTATCGCTGAGACAAAACACCATGACCAAAAGCAAGTTGGAGAGGAAAGAGTTTATTTGACTTACACTTCCATACTGTCCATCATCTAATGAAATCTGGACAGGAACTAAAACAGGGCAGGAACCTGGAGGCAGGAGCTGATGCAGAGACCACGAGGGGTGCTGCTGACTGACTTGCTCACATGACTTACTCAGCTTGCTTTCTTATAGAATCCAGGACCAGGAGCCCGGGATTGGCAACACCCACAATGGGCTGGGCACTGCCCCATCAATCACTAATTAAGAAAATGATTTATAGGCTGGCCCCCAGCCCAATCTGATGGAGGCATTTTCTCAGTTGAGGTTACCTCTTCTCCGGTGACTATAGTTTGTGTCAAGTTGATGTAAATCTAATTAGCACACCTAGTTAGGTAGAAGAGAGAAAAAGAATAATAGTATTGCATTACCTATGACATCCCAGGCTCACTTGAATATGTATCCATATGTTGAATATGTAGATATGTGAATCTGTCTCACTGGGACATTGCAGATGTATAGGCTCCTAGATGGAAGCCAAGCCACGTTTACCCTAAAACTACAAAAGGAGTCAACAAGGATGTGGAAGAATGCTTTCAGTGTCCTGTGGAGGAAAATGCTCTTCAGTACTTGAGGTGAGAATTCACCCAGAAAAGAAGGTTTCCATTAATTTATTCAACAAGTATTTGTTGAGGTTTCTCAGTGCATGTGACGCTGTGCTATGCACAGGACCCACAACTGCGGCCAGGACCCGGCTGAAGCATTTGCCGGGTGTGTAAGGAGTATGGGACCTGGCTGGAGCATTTGCCGGGCGTGTAAGGAGTATGGGACCCGGCTGGAGCATTTGCCGGGCGTGTAAGGAGTATGGGACTCGGCTGGAGCATTTGCCGGGTGTGTAAGGCGTATGGGGAGGAATTTAGGAGAAGCCTCACTTCCCACCAGCTAAGAAGATAAAGCCCAAGAAATCCGCTCTGTGGATTTTTAAAGTCCACAAGCTAATGGGGCTAAGAGAGGGTAAAGCTGTTTCACATTGGTCCCAGAGGAAGTAAGACATAGTCTTAAGTTCACTGATTCGGTAGTGAATCTTCTCCACAGTCCTCTCAGCCCCTGTCCACCACATGTGGTAAAAGAACCTTGGGATTCCTGTGCTCTGCATGTATTACCTTGAGCTCCATTTTTGTGTCTTTTAAAGGGGGTTGGGCTAAAGGGGTTACAACACACTTTGATTCTTGGACTATATGCAGTCCCCCACTATTGCCTCTGAATATCTTAAAAATCAAATCTAATTTTAGCTGTTCGTACAAATTCCCTTTCTGGCTCTAACCAGGCCAGTTTCTCTCTGCCCCAAAGGCCGCACACTTACCTCCATTTCTTCCCCCTTAACAAGTCCCCCTACCTCACCCCACACCCCGGGCACTAAGAATATTCAGTTGTGCATCCTGCGTCGGTGGTCTCTCCACTGTTGAGGGGACATGCCCACTGCCTTCCCTGATACCAACCTTCAAGGTGGACATATGTCAGCCTCCCCGGTTAGCCGTTTGCAACGCTGGCATTCATCCTTCCAGGCCCTGTGTGAATTCATTTATATTTCCCTCAGGTCCTACATCTTGAAGTAATGTGCTCCAGGAGTTTATTGCCCATTTCTTTTATTTGTTCTAGCTGTTCCTTGATCATCTTCCCCTCCAGCGGGTACTTGGCTAGCAGGAGTCCGTGTTCACCTTCTCCCGGTTATTGATGAGCTTGCCAAGTCCCACCCTGCCCTTGTCCAGTCTTAGAGAGTTCTTAACCTTTACAGCTTGTCTTCTCTCAGCCACACTAGCTTGATTTTTCTCTCTTCCCTCTCCAGTGTCAGGGACATGCATGGGTGCAGTTATTTTGGGTGGTCCCCACCCCTTGCTGACAATTGACATGTTTTCTGAGCATTTGGAGCAGAGTAGGACTTCAAACTCACATACTGGGGCTTGGAAATAATTTCAAACACCCGTCCCTGGGTTTCCATAGACACGAAGTCACAGGGCTTAGATTTGTTTATTCTCAAGCATACTGTACAGGCCATGCTAAATTTACCTTCCCCCTTTCAGTTGATTTATATACACTCAGTTGATAACAATAATAATTAACATTTAGTGTTCTTTTAAAAATGTTCCAGGTTCAGTTTGTGGTGTGTCTCTTAGTCATTTATGCAACTTAACAGCTCATTAATGCCCGATTTTGAAGATGAGGAAATTTGGGAAACCGAGAGATTAAGTAGCTTGATCAGCTAACACCTGGCAAATGCAGTGTCCAGCTGCAGACTCAGGGAGGCTGATGTTTGCAGCCTTGATGCTCAGAGCATGGAATCCTGGTTCTGAGTGTGAATCACCTGTAAGCTTTGGAAAAAATGAGACCTTCCTCATCTGCACACTTATAAAGGGGTACACCATTCCTCTGAGCATTTAAAAGGGGTGCATTCTCCCTCTGAGCCTATAATCCATGCATCCAGGGAGACTGAGGTGAGAGGACCTGGAATTTCAGACTCACCTAGACAGCATAGTGAAATCTTGTTTGTTTGTTTTTTTAAGTAACTTTTTAATATATGAATTGCACCATTCTGTTTATACTGATTTGCTTCTTAATTGTAGTAAAATATATTAACACAGAATTGACCATCTCAATGGTTTTTATTTTGTTTGGTTTTTGAGATAAGGATTTGCTGTGGTGGCTTTGGCTGGTCTCAAACTCAGAGATCCACGTGCTTCTGCCTCCCGAGTGCTGGGATTATAGATGAGTGCAACCATGGCATGGATGGTTTTTATTTTTTTAACTTTAATGATTTATTTTTCACTTATGTGTATGTCTGTCTGCGCATGCCATGTGAGTGCAGATACCTGTGAGGTCAGATAAGGGTGTTAAATCCCCAGAAGCTGGAGTTACCATCAGTTATCAGAAGCCTGGTGTGTGCTGAGAACTGAACTCCAGTCCTCTGGAAGAGCAGCAAGTGTCCTTAACCACTGAGCCATCTCTTCAGTCCTGTTGTGTTGTTTTGTAGTTGTTGTTTTAGTTTTGTTGTTTTGAGATAGTGGTCTCTCTAGATAGCCCAGGCTGGACTGCAATTGTGATCCTCCTGCCTCAGACTCCTGAGTGATGGGTTTATAGATGTGTGCCACCATGCTTGACTTTATTTCCTACTTTTCTTAAGTTCTGAACTCACCCAGTTCTAGAATTTGGTTATAGGATAATTTGTTTGCTATAAAAACCCTTACCCATGGCGAGGATGACTAGCTCAGAGCACAGCGCCACAGCAGGCTTGAACGTGTCTCTCCAGCCACAGCCTCCTAAGAGCTGGGATCACAGGGCTGTGCTACTATACCTGGATCACGTTAGTGACTTTCAAGTGCACAGTTTCATGTGGCATCAGGCATATTCTCATTGTCCAGCTGTCACCACCTCTGCCTCTTCCATCATTCCAAATTGAAATGTCTATCTGTCAAACCATAGCTCACCACTTTTCTCTTCCCCCAGACACAGGCATGTTGTATTTGCTTGTATGTGGACATGTGTAAGTTTGTGGGTGCATGTGGAAGCCCAGTGTTGATGTCAGGAATCATCTTGGTTGCTTTTCCGTCTTATTCACTGAGGCAGGATCTCTCAGTCAAACCCAGAGCTGGCTGAGCTGACAAGTTTTGACAGCCGGGTAGTTTTCGGGATCCTCGTGTCCACCCACAGAGCCTGGGGTTATGGGCAGGAGAGAGATTTTGTCGTTGTTGTTTTTCCTGTCAAAGGTAATTAGGCCAGCCAGGACGCATATCACCTTCTGCCTGAGTCTTGGTCTACCCTTACTGCAGAAAAGATTGCCTTGCCGGCCCACCTTCGCTTTGCTCATGAGCTCTTCTGTGTGACGCGGGGTTACTCTTTGCTTTAACATAGGCAAGCAGCCACAGCCCACCTAGCATTTGTGTGGGTTCTGGAATTTGAATTCTGGGCCTCACACTTCTGTGTGGTGAGCGCTTGCTGTGCCCCAGGCCCTGCCTTCTTTGTCTATGAGCGGGGCACTTTCTAAATGCAGCTTTTACCCTGACGTGTCTGGTTTCTTTCACGTACTCTCATCTCTACAAAGTCCATCCCTGACGTAGCACCAGTCAGGATGGATTTCATTGTTAAGGCTGAATGCTACTGCATCGTGTGTCTTTATTATATTGTGCTTATTGATTTTTTTCCAAGCTCAAATTGGTCTTGAATTTTCTATGAAGCATAAACTCACAATCTTCCTGCTTCAGTCTCCCAAATGCCATACACTCAGCCATCTTTGCATGAATTCTTGAGATACTTTCTCGCATACTTTCCAGAGGAGACTAAACTTGCGTTGCCCTTTTCTTTCTGTCACTAAGCTATTCTTGATAAGAGAGACTTCCTTCCCTCTTCCCCATGTTGATTCAAATGTCTAAATGGCCTCTCCCAGAAAGCTCTATCCAAAGCCTTAGAACAGGTCTAAGCTGATTGTGGATACCGGTCCTTCTCTTTTCTCAAGGAAATTCACCAATGTCTTTTTTCTCTCCCCTGCACCTCGTTTTGTTGGCCCACGGTGATTGCACATTCCTCCATGAAGCTTCCCCTAAGGAACTCTGGGGTTTCCCTCTCCCATGAACTTGTCCACAGCGTCTGGCCTGGGACAGCCACTCTGGCGTTCACCTGCTATTTACTCCTTGGCTGGACCTCACACTCCAGAAGATGATCATCCCTTATGTGCTACTTATCCTCTGACTGTGTCCTCTCCAGCACAGAACAGAGCTGAGCAAGTAACAGGGTTGTGGAAATTCTTATTTAATTGAAAGGAGGAAACCTGCTTGACCCCCTGCCCAGCCCAAATCAGGGCTTCTCACGGACATCTGAGACAAAGCTCCGTGCATCGCATCATGACCAAGCTGCCATCCTCCTTTACATCCCACCCCTCATTCCTTCTCACACAGGGGTGGAGCCAGCAGCAGGCATACCAGTGGGCAGGGACCAAACTCCCCAACCCAATCAGCCTTTGCTTAGTTTTCCCTTGGCTCCCACACTGCTCCTTTCTAAGTACCATATTGAGTCTCTCATTCTTTTCTCTTCTCTTCCATCTTATTTTGAAACTATCTATCCTCTACAAGGTTCTGGGTAGTCACTGGGGCTGTCACACCAGCCTCATAACTGTTCTACTCCCTCTAGTCTGCCCGGTCTCTGCCCTAAATCTCAGAGGATCCTTTCGGCCTGGGAAGTTGGGAAAGCTCAAGTTCTCTCCATAGCACTCAGGCTTCTGTCATCCCAGTCCATGATCCAGCAGCATCCTCCCTCGTACTTCCTTGAGCCCAGTCAGTAACTCTGTAGAGAATGCTTCCTCTGAATGGGTTGAGGGCTAGGTCCTGATGTCATCACGTCCTCAAGAGATCTGCTGAGGTGCTGTTGATGTATGAATTACCTTATCCAGTAGGCACTCTGCCTGCTCTTGTTTCCCCTAGCTTGAGAATTTGGGACCACAGGACAGTAGAAAAAAGTCATTTGGTTCTGAGAAATGGCCTTCTCTGGACCCCTCAACCATTCAAGAGATGGGGTTCACCCCTCTTGGTGGGAGGCTCTCTTCTGATTCCCCCTTGTTTTCTGTTTGTGACCTCTAACCACAGGTGCACATTCCTTCTTGATGACAATCTGGGATCCTCTTCTTAGGGAGCTGTGCCTCTCTGGGGACCGTACCTCGTGTGACCTCCAGCAATACCCATCCTGTCCTAATCCTGCCCAGGACCTCTGTCCAGGCCTCTTCAACCTGGTCTTGGGAATCATCACAGATACTGGTTTCTCACTGAACAACTTTTTCTGGGCTCAAACTCCTTGTGAGGGAACCTGTCCCCCAGCCTACAGCTGGATGCTTCTCTTGGTCCTTTGTCCTGAGTGCCAGGAAGTCTGGTGCGGCCCCTTGGTTATGCTTTTAGCCTGTCTTCTGATCATTACACCTCTCTCTTGCTCCTGACTTACACTCAGCCCAAATCTGTAACCTGTGCCAGGACAATGGGAAAGAGGAAGGGAGAGAGCTGCCTGGGAGGACCCAAGGAGAGAAATGACACGACACCCTGGTGTCAGCCCAAGGGCAAGGCTCAATCAGCACATTCTACATTTGTACTGTAATGTACATCTTCTATTACAACTCACTTAAAGCACCAATAGCTATTACCTAAGAATGAATCAACCTATGAGAATGATTTGACACAGAAACATCTGAATTCAATTCTTATCTCTGAGAGAACCAGTTCTATTGTTGAGCCTCAGTTTTTCTACTTGCAAAATGGGGATAGTTAATATGTGCACTAAATCACTGTTGCGTGCTTCTTTCACCAAGTCTGTTTCTGTGGCTTGGGGTTGCAGCATCGATCAGGCAGATTCCGCTTTCACAGCACATAGACTCAGATGACATGTCAGGTGGCGATGGTCAATGGCAGAAACTCAAGTGAGGAAATGACCCATGTGGACATTTGGCAGAAGAGCTGTGCAGATGGAACATCAAACACAAAGGCTCTTTGGTGAGAGCTTCAGGTCTTTGAGAAAAGAGAGGGTGTCATGGCTGAGAGATACTGGGGAGGGGGCGTGGGGAGCACATGGTTAGAAGGAGCCTCTCATGCCCTGGTCTGGTAAGAAGATGACCTTTTCTCTAGGAAGATGGGGGCCCACAGAAGGGTTTTGAGCAGAAGAATGTCAGGCCCTGACTTAGGAGGGCTTCTGTATGGAAAGTTGCCTAAGGCACAAAGATGGAGACAGGCAGAGCAAAGAGCTAGGTTTGAGGAGAAAGGCTAGAACTCAGGGGTTGGTAGAGGAGGTAGGAAAAATGCTGAGCATCTGAAATGAAGGCACAGCGGGATTTACCAATGGTTTCCGCGTGGGTCTGGAGTGACATTGCCCTTCAGGAATTATAAGCATGGAGGGTTTTGTGGGTGGCTGTTTCCTGGTGGTGGGATGGACCCCAGGGCTGTGCATATGTTGGGCAAATGCTCTACCACTGAGCTACATCCCCAGCCCTAGGGAAATAGAAGTTTTTGTTTGTTTTTTTTATTTACTACAGTGGGGAAGTCTAAGGGAGGCACTAATCTGATGCTAAGTGTTGGTCAGGGTAAATGTGGGGTCAGCAGGCATCCGGGTAGAAGAGGGAACAGCAGGTAGTTACATGCATCTGATTTTCAGGGTGAGGCCAGATTTGCAGATACAAGCCCTGGGTCAGCAGCAAAGAGATGGTGTTTACAGACAAGTGACTCGAAAGACCAGTTAAGGCTCCAGTGTGCCTGTTTCCTTTACATGCATGTGAAGGTCAAGGGCATAGCAGATGGAAGATACCTTTATAAACTGTCAAGCGCTGTGCATGTTGCAAGAACAAAATGTATGACTATGGCCAAGAGCATCATATAGAGCAAGACTGACAGAAGTATGGGCAAAGGAATTGAGCATCGTGGAATTCCACAGGTCCGAGAAACCAGTTATCAACCCTTTCATTTTGTCCCCAAGGCACCGAGGTCCGAGAGACTATGAAAGGCTTGTTTAAGGTCAAGCAGTGTCCTAGCCATCCTGGAGCCAAGGAACTCCAACTCTTCCCGTGATGCTGTTTCCACCACACAGCGCACCTGCTCACGGTTACTGCTTCAGCTCTCTCAGATTCTGTTAACCAGGGCCAAGTAATTCGTCAAACACAAATCTAATTATATCGCCTTGTGCTTTTACACATGCTATTTCCTCTGCCTGGAATACTCGGCTTCCTCCCACTTCTCTGTCTGGCAAATCCCTGCCCCATCTTTCACTCCCAGTTAGAATGGCCCTTTTCAGGGAGATATCCTTACCTTGCCTGGCCGCCTGGCCGAGCTGGGCATTGGCCCTCCAAGTGTGGCAGCGCCTGCAGTTTCTCTTGCACTTACTAGGATTTTACCCTCTTCCCTGCCTGCCTGTGAGCTTCTTCCTATGACCTCCCACTTCACATAGTGAGCAGCACCCAGATTTAAGGGGAAGGAAGAAAGGAAGGAAGGAAGATCACTCTGTATTTGAGGACAATGGCAGAGCTGTCATTTAGTGACACTTCTGTTCCTCTGACCCCAGTGTGCTTTTGGTTCACAATGTGACAGTGACTTCTGAGGTGGGAATTTTTTATTTTTATTTTTGTCATCCTAAAGCACAATGAACAGGCAATTCTGGGACCAGGAACCAATTTGGATGTTATAAGTGAGTGCTGCTTTTTTTTTTTTTCAATTTTCTTTCTCCTATCAGTGTACGGCTGGCTGTTGTTTGCCTTTTGCTGTAAGACAAGATTTGTGCTTGTGCTGAGACTGTGCACAGGCATTTACACACACACACGCACACACACACACTCACGCACATGCACAAGCACACACAATGTCTCCTGGAAGAGACTGTACTATATTGTTTTTTAGAGGGCGCGCCATCACCCAGGAGGAAGGGAGGGAACAGCCTTGTGCTCTCAGCTTTGCCACCCTTAAACCTAAAATGTGCACTTCTTAATTTCTTGGCACCTTAGCTCTAGATAACTCTGGAATTTCTGCATCAAGAATGAATGCTAAGAACTCTGGCCACCCTCTGTGTTCAGTGCTCTTTGGCTTGTTTGTTTCGGATAATTCGATATTAATTACTGTATTTACATTCAGCTTAATTAACAGTGTTTTGGTAGGTGGAGGGTGGCTCCTACTAGAAGCAATTATCACAGAGGTTATTGCAAAGGTCTGAGGAAGTGGCAGAAGCTGCTGCCGCTGAAACCAATGTTTCAGATTTTGTTCCAAGTAAATAATTCTAAGATTCTATCCAGGCTGGGTTTGCCAAACACCAGGGGATGTCTGGAGCAGGTGGTGAGCCAGCTTCACAAGGAAACTGTTCGTTCCTCAGTGTCCAGCTTCTGGAGCTCTCTGGTAGTAAGAGCCCTTGAATAATCACTGATAATCAATACAACACAGTAGGATGCGATTAGGATTAATTAGCTCAATGTTGCAAGCAGCCTTGCTCCTCAGTCCATGCCTCTGAGTCTCTCCTTGCCTCCTCCCTGAAGAGGATGGTTTCCTTTCCTGTTTCTTCAGACAAGGCTGCTGTCTCTTCTCTTCTGGTGCCAACCCCCATCCCCAGCTCATTCATAAGGTGCAGAGGGAAAGCCAGGAAGGAGTGTGGGAGGATGGTGGGGAGAGAAGAAAGAAAACACTCCAAGCAGTGGAGAGAAGGCTGGTGAGAGGATGTGTGAAGGATGGAGGCTTTGAATCCTTTTCAAGAGAGAGACAGGGGTGGCGCACAGAACCATCCAGAAAGCATTTGTCTACTCTCCCTGCCAGATGAATGGGAAGAAGCTCTCCTTATTCCATGAAGTTAGGAAATAGTGTTATGTTTTTGCTTTAATCAAAAGATAGTCCTAGGGGTTGGAGAGATGGCTCAGCAGGTAAGAGCCCTTGCTGTTCTTGCAGAAGATGTGGGTATGGTTCCCAGTACCCCATCAGGTGACTCACAACTGTCTCTAACTCCAGATCCAGGAGATCCAATGTCCTCTTCTTGTCTCCATGGGCACCTGCATACACACGGCATACGCTCACACAGACACACAACATACATACAAAATAAAAATGAGTCTTAAAAAGAGATGCTTTATATCCTGTGCGATGATGAAAACAATCCTCTAGAGATTGAGAGTGCGTGGGAGGGTGGGGCGATGCTCATAGCGCGGAGGAGGTCCAGCTTGGGCCTCAGAAGAACTGACCACCCCTGCTGGAGATTCTGGAAAGTGGCTCGTCTCTCCAGACCTCTGTGTACCATGCATCACTTCTTCCGAGCTGATCTCTGTATTAGATGTGTCTATGCCCAGACTATGCATTCTCCCCCCTTCTTTGCATCTCTCTTTGGGCCTAGAATAAGCTTTATCTTTGCGAATTCCTTTTTATTCAGCACATTGTGAGTTTCAGCATTTCTGTTGCCCTAGAAAGTCTTTATCTCTGAGATCTGGCACTGTTTCCCTTTTTACAGCACCCCATAAAGGGCTTTCTTAGAGCACACCCTTTCTGTTCCGTCACCCTGGGTGTGCTGGGAGGGAGTGCTTTCCCGGGACTCCTACTGCCATTAGTCTTCCGTTTCATCCAGGGTTTCCTTTACCCAGAATTTTGTGACGCGAAGTGCTTCACCTGGAGTTTGTTCCAATTCTCTAGTTTCTGGCATTCCAGGAAGTCTTCTAATGTCTTATTCCCACAAAATACTATTTTTTCGCGATACTCTCTGATTCTCTGCTAGGAGCACACTTCTCGTATTAATTTTCCAGGTCCTTTGTCTTTCCCCCTCTTTTACTTCCTTAGGTCACCTTATTTTACAATTAAAGTACTCCTTTTGTTCAGCAGAGGGCTCCCTTTCCTCCGTGCCTGCAGCCCTGGCTGCTAGGATTTAAAGCTTGCTTTCCCTGCCTACTTTCCCTGCCGACTTCTAGCCACCAGAAACACTAGATCACTTCAACTTGTAAACAATTCCGCCCTGCCTGGCATGGTTGCTGGTTGCGCTGAGGGTCCCTTCACTGCGGAGTTTACTCCGCCCCTCCCGGATCCTGCATCCCTTGAATACCGCCCAGTGTTCCTGATGCTATTTCACACTCCAGGATCCCTTGCTGCTTCTTCATTCAAGGTTCGATAGGGTGTATGTCATCAACCCCAGTTTATAGCTGAGGAAACTGAGGCTTGGAGAGGCTCTTCCCAGGTCGTGTAGCTTGTGAAGTTAACCAGCAACCGACCAGTTCTCGCTTTTCAGTTCAGCTCTGCTCCCTAGCATCTCTCTGTTACTGGGGTTTATTACAGATCTCCCAGGTTTGGTCGCTGTCCTTTTCTCAAATTTCAAATCGACAGACAGGAAAATGTTTCTTCCTAGCTAAAAGGGCTGGGGAGCCGTGTGTGGGGGGGGGGTAGGTTCTCAGGCTCCAAGTTGGGGTTGTTTTGAGATGGGGGTGGCAGAGCACCATAAGGCAGGACCTGGCAAAAGATGGCAAGGGCTCAGAGACCTAGGGTAGAGGCAGCTTCTGTCCACTGGTCCCGGTGGTACGCAGGCTAGGGCCCAGAGTCCTGCTAGAGGGGACATGGGGATGCAGGGCGCCCCCTCGCGCTCTCCCGTGCTCCTCCGGGCTGGTGGGTGAAGCGCCAGCAGTGGCAGGCAGGTCCTCTCCATCCCCCTCCTCCTTTTCTCTCCCGCTCCCCTCCTCTCTCTTCTGCCTCCCAACTCCTCCCCCACCGCCTCCCCCTCCCCCTCCTCTCACTCGCTCTCCTCCTCCCGGCTCTCTCCGGGCGCGCGGGGTCTGGAGCTAGTTGGAGCGCGGGGGTTGGTGCTGGAGCCCAGCTCCGCTAAACCCGGCTGGTTGGTCGCGCATCCAGCGGCTGTTGGAGCAGCCAGAGCGCAGCGGGCCGGGACCGGAGTCAGTGACTGCCACGGGGCGCCGAACCCAGAGCCGGATCCTTCCTATTCCACCGCCCCATTCCCAGACGGGCCGCCAGCGCTTGGGTTCGTCGCCGCAGGTCTGCGCCGCCCGGAGCCCGGGGCCCGGGAACCCGGCACCTGCGCGTGCTGCCGGGAGGTGAGTCCGGGAGCTCCGGGCGCTTTTCCCTCGCGGGCTGGGGCTGCAAGTTGCAAACTTCAGCAACTCGGATGGGTAGAGGGGTGGGAGTCCGGGGGCGCTGGTAAGTTAGAGGCTGGTTGGTGAGGCTGGGCAGCCGATCCTTGGGCTTCAAAGCTGTCCGGGGCCACCTCGGCTGGGGCGCCCACGGTGCTGCTGCGTGCCTGCCGCCTGTGGCCCGCTCTGGGTTCCGGCTCCACTGGGCTGGGATCCGCGCGTCTAGGCTGCAGCCGCGGCGGAGACCCAGAGCCCGGGCCTGGAGGAGGGGACCGACGAGGGAAAGGCTGGGGGAGAGCCGGACAGAGGCGCGGAGACTGGGCCGAGATGGAGGCTCAGCAGAGGGCGGGCGGGTAAACCTGGCAGAGGGAGAGTGCGGGCGGCGAGGCGCGTGGGAACGCGTGGCCGGCCCAGAGTGTGAAATCTCCCGCGCAGGGACGTCCCCGCGCCGCCGCCGCCACCAACCCAGCCCTGACCGGATTCTTCCCAGACCCCCCCATAGGATACCCCAGCCCTGACTGGGCCCTCCGGAGCCCAGACTCTGTCCTGCACGTTCCTGGATGGAGCAGTCTGGGGCCCCTCGCTCCGGCCTTGGCCAGTGAAAAGGGTGCGGCGGCGGGAACTCGGGGCTAGAGGGGCGATTTCCTGATTTATTTTTCTCATGGTAATTTGTCTTTGTGATTGGGGCTGCCCATTCACTTTCTGCTCACGTCGTGCGGGAGATCCAACGCGGAGGGAGGGAGCGCGCTGGGGGGGGGGGCTTGGGCACAGCGAGAGATGGGGACCGGGAAAAGGGATCCGGGGACCGGAGCCCGGCGGTAGCGGAGACAGAAGTAGCAACAGGACCCGTCGAGAAAGAAAGCAAGGCTGGGGAGGACCTGCCGGACGCCGTGGGCTCCGATGCCTGCCTCAAACTTTAAAAGAACCAGACGACCACCTGAAGCGCCGATCTCTCTCTCCTCCTGGTTCCCTTATTCGGGGCTGGTTCTGAGTCGTCCCTCCCCGCTGCGCCAGACAAGAGTGGGGCCCGAAGAGATGACCTCGGGACCTTACTCCCAGGCCTAGGGTCCTCTCCAGGCTTTTGACGGTAAGAGAGGAAGAGAGCCTGCAGAACGCACCTGGGCAGCCCACCCTTGCGCATTCTTGATCAACTAAATAGGACGGAGGTGTTGGAAGTTTGCCTGTGTCTAGAACCTACCAGATCCTGCCTGCTCTGACTTCAACTCAGATCTGTTTCCTCCACCCTTTGGTAAATTTAACCTCCTTCCACCCTTAGCTCTCCCATTGCTCACCCCACCGTGCACGGTCTTGGGATGCTCTGTGGTGCTCTGTTCTACCGTATCCTCACTCCCCGGTATCTTTTAGCCCATCCCTTTCCTTACCCTCCTCACATTTTTTCTTAGCATGCATACGTGGCTTCTCGCCTTTCCGGAGCCCACAACCTTGAGGAAGGGGCAGAGGAGAATGGGACCTCACCAGTCGGGGCGGGGGGGGGGGGTGCGGAGAGCAGAGTAAGAGGCTTGGAAAGAAACCACCCTGTCTCAAATCTAGCTTCCTCCCAGTGCAGGGGGAAGATGAATAAAATGAGAGTAAAATGGAGGAGGGTCATTTCTGAGCAATGAGAACCTTCTGACCTTCTGGGCTTTAGAGGAGACCATCCAGGAGGAAAAGCCATTCTGTACTGTAACATATCAAGAAAGGAATGTGTACCAGGTGTGTGTGTGTGTATGTGTGTGTGTGCTTATCACCGGCTACCACCACCAGTTTAGGAAGGAATGGCAGCTCTGCCGTCTCTACATCTCTATTGATGCGAGCCTCAAGCATTCTAAAGAACCTACGGTGTGCAACACTCAGTATTAGGTGCTGATATAAATACATAAGTAAACAAACAAATCATGAGATACAGATCAGAATTTTTGCCCAGTGAGGCTTGGTGTCCAATGATGAGCTTGGGCTTTCTAAGAGAAGACTAGCTTGGTGACTCAGGTGGAACAGGATTGGGCCTTTCTCACCAGCTGCCTGTTTGTAAACAGGCAGGCGCCTATAGGGTAAGGGCCTGATGGAAGGAGTTCCCTTATTACAAGAGCCAGACTAGAAAGGCAGAGAAACTGAGAGGCCATCTGATTCCTCCTTCACAGTGGGATTGGATGAATCTTGGCTTGAAAGCCCTTCCATCCATTGCTTCTTTTGCTGATATAGTTAGGCTTTTTTTTTTTTTTAAAAGATTTATTTATTTTACTTTATTTGTATGAATGTTTTTCCTTCATGTATGTATGTATACCGTGTGTGTGCCTGTTGGATACCCTGGAACTAGGATTGTGCATGGTTGAGAGTGACCGTGAGGATGCTGGTAATTGAATCCAGGATCTTTGTAAGGGTAACAAGTGCCCTTAACCATTGAGCAAGCTAGCTCTTGAGACAAGCTCTCAGTAACCTAGGCTGACCTCAAACTCTTTGCACTCAGCCTCCTGTGTGTTGGGATTACAAGTATGAGCCACCACGACTGGCTTCCTCAGTCACTTCTTACGGAGGTTCAAGATGGGAGAGGGCTTGGAGACTGTTGGTGTTGGGGAGACCACAAACTCAGACCATACAGGAAGTAAGGCAGGTAGTGGCATGACGATCGGGAGGCAATTAGAGTGGGCTGGTCTAAGGACAACTGGGCGTTTAAAGTCAAATTGTCAAAATGAAATGGTTCAAACAAATCCAACTTAGAGCATTTGAGTTATCTGACTTCCTGTATCTCTAGACAAAAAAAAAAAAAAAGATCCTGAGGTATGAGTATAGCTGCTCTGGAGGGACATGCTACTGTGTTTCTCTGTACCCTGGAGATCCACTGGATATTCCTCAGCCCTGCCCTATCTGCTCTGGAGGGACATGCTATTATGTTTCTCTGTACCCTGGAGATCCACTGGATATTCCTCAGCCCTGCCCTATCTTCAACATCCTGGACCCCGGCTTCCTCTCACTTTCAGGGCTGTTATCAGTCTTCTGAGAGATGATCATTCTTAGGTCAGGGGTTCCGAGCACTGTGCACCGATTGGCACAGGTTCCACATATGGAGCCGAGGCTGGAACTGACGCCTCCTGTCCACCCTCCCACTGTCAAGTGTCTAGTGGATGTCAACTAATTTTATACTTTACGGGGGGAAAAAATCATGACTTTCTTTTTCATCTAATATAGAAACCCTTTGGAAGTTGAATGAGGGAAGACTGGAAGTTCACATTAGTTCTTCAGGAGTCCCAAGAATATCCAGAAACCCTTTGAGCCCCGAGTATGGTTCTAAAAGGGGGAAAGAAGTCCCTAGAAGAAGCAGTGGAAGGATGCTACCCTTTTGTAGAAAGTCAACCTAGCAAGCGAGGATGAAGGTTGCTGTGTGGAGTGTGTGAATTGGGAAAAAGATGGTATAGGGTCCTATCCTTAGTGTTGGTTGTTCTTCCATAATCCCACAGGGGTTAATTAGACACTACAGTCAACCAATCCATTGCTTTCACTGAGGTCTGAAGGAATAGAATGGACTTAGAAGATAAAAGATCATACTTCCCAATCAGAAGTACACACCACATTGTTTTACTGCCTCAAAGACCCTGGGGCCAATTCTAAATCCACTGCTCATGACCTGGTAGCCAGTAGCCAGATGTATCCTTTGGTCCTCAAATGTGGATTTTGTTATTGTCTGGGTACAGGGTAGACGAGACCAACACAGGCAATGCATCTGTGTATTTCCTAATTACTGACCACCTATTTTGTGCCAGGCACTGTGCTAGGAGTTGCAGATACGATAGTAACCAAAACTTGTCTTTGGTCGCCCTTGTGGGTGTGAATCAGCATCTAAAGGAGAACACAATCACCAGCATTGTCTGGTACAGAATTTACTGTATCTGTGTTCTCCCTGTACATTTGTCTAGTGACTTGGAATCTAATGTCAATTTGTCCAAAGGATTTGGGAGTCCAGGGTTTCAGCTGAGAAGACTAGGTTTTTACTTCCTTAGCTGATACTACAGTCCCCTCCAGTGACTTCATACTCTTTGATTTGTCAAGTGTCATTGAACATCTCGGTCCTACCTGGGTTATGGACAATGGCAAAGCCAGGCATCCGGGGATGACAACTGTTGGAAGGGAATATTGCTTGACAATTTATACTTCAGGGTTTGAATGCCAGTGGTCCTGGCATCATCCTCTGCCTTATCCAGTCATCTGATCAGTGCCTCCATTTCTCTCTGACATTTGGGATGTTTGTGTGCATGGTAGTTACTTCTACAGAAGGCATTTTGTTTGAACTCATAGCTTTGCATTTGAATTCAGTCATCGCTAGGATGGTCTTACATCTCAGACAATGCTTAACGAACTTGGTTTTAAATGTATGACAAGATCCCAAAGTGAGTGTCTTACTTAACATGGTTTCATTGAATTGACAGAGCAGAGCTCTCCTTTTGTAGCCTCTCTGGGCAACACCTAGATTTTTAGAGGCATAAGGCTACTCTTTCCAAGCCTCCCTCCCCATGGCTTTGTTTTGATGACATCTGCTTAGCTGAGGATCTTGGTATGTATCATTTTCCATGTCTGATGGATTTTTTTCCCAAGGTTCCTTCTGAGAAAACTGTCCTTAGAACCAGCTTGCCTGCTAGAAAGTGGCAGCTAGAGAAGTTCCAACTGGAAGCAGAGTTCCGAAAGGAAATGGAGAGAAGGGAGCTGTGTGCTCTGTGGCTCTGCCATGCCCCTTCCCTTCCACTTTGGTGTTTTTGCCTCTTGAGCTGAAAGATGTAAGCCAGACCTTGCGGAATGCACACTTTAATCTTGACAGGAGCAGGGGCCTTACTGACAAGAAATTATTAGAGTTGGTGACTTGAAAGTGAGGAGAAAAGATGATAATTCTCTGTCCACTTTGCTGCTGGGCACCCTGGAGAAAGGAGGAGGGACTCTGGGCCAGCCACAGCTTGGGAATATTTGACCTTGAGCTTGTGTCCTGACAGTTGGCCAATGTCTCATTCTCCACCGGCAGGCTTGAAACGGGAGGATGAAAATTCTACCTGACCTTCCCAGAGCCGTGGAAGATTTCAATGCCAGGTGTGCTGAGTCCCGCCATGAAGCAGCCTCATTGGTCTGCCTTTAATAAGGACAACTTAATCAGACCTGAACATAGAAAACTCCTTTGAATTTGAAGCCTTGTTGATATTATCAGAATGTCTTTGCATTTGAACCAGCAACCTCTCTGGCTGGCTAGCATCTTTTGTGATAGGAAAGGTTGGTTCTTGGAGGACAGCTAGTAACCATCTGTTCTACCCTTCCCCAGAGGATCAAATCAGAAGAGATAGGTTTCAAGGAGTGAGGAAACTGGCTTGCAATGAGGGAGCTCTCAGACTCGTCTATAAAACTATCAGATTTCTCATCTATAAGAAGAAGGGTGAGCCTCAAGGCCGTCTCTGACACTCAAGTCACCGATTTTGCGTTGAGACTGCAGTAGTTTCTTGACCTCTTGGGGATCGTGCATGGACCTTGTTGTGGATTCTTTATGGGAATTTTTAGCTTTTGGTCAGTTTCCAACCCCCAGTTAGTAACTCAGTAACTCACCTGAATGACATGAGCTGCAGTCTCAGAAAGCAAGCGCTTTCTCCCTTTAACTTTGGCTTAAGCCAAGAGCCTAATGGAAGGTGAGTGTGCTGTGGAGGTAGGTGTGCACGTGGTGTGTGTGTGTGTGGTGTGTGTGATGAACACAGGTATAGTATATAGTACATTGCACATCTATGCACTATGGTTTGACCACTAGATTATTTGTAGATTCTTTCTCCCCTAGAACTGATGTGAGACTGCCAAAGGGACAACTTCAAGGAAACTGCCTGCGCCATGGCAACGGAGGCTCGCCTCCCCTTGCCAGCCCCGCTGGTCTACCTAAGCAAAGCCTTCCTTACTGTTGTGGTGACTACCCTGAGGGCCCATCAGATCCTAGCTGCAAGGAGAACAAAAGAGGGGCAGTTGGCTCTTAATTATTCAGGGATGGATGGATCCTGTGTGCAGAGCTCCCATCAGGCATCTTCTTCTTTTGGTGTCTTCAGTAATTCTATATCAGGAGTGAGAAGCTGGGAGATCTTATCATTTAATACCAACTTTTGTTTCTAGTGGCATGGCCCTTCTTCTCTTTCTTGAGGAAACAAGGAGCCTTCAAGAGCTCTCTCTCTCACCTACAGCAAACTACTTCCAGGGACCACACATTGCTCTCTTGATTGGCCAGAGTATGTTTCTGTCCAAAAGCAGGGCATAAGAGGAAAATAGCATTAGGTCCTGCTCATGCAGGACCAAGTTCTTGTAGATGTCCCAGAATCCTGGCATCTTCCCTTCCCTCTAGTTTTCGTGAAGCTTGTAGTTTGTTTGTGGAGTCAGTTGGTACCCTGGGTCTCACCAGGAATCTGTAAGTATGCTGCAGTGTCCTTGAGCAAAAACCTCCAAACAGGCCAAGTTCTGATGAGCACCTTTGCTAACATCCCCCAAGGCTGAGGACAATTTTCTTTCATAAGGCAGGTGCCTTAGGTTGTAGCTCTAGAGAGGCTTGATGTGCTGGGTACAATGGAGAGGTTTCATACCACTCATACTGGGAGCAGTGGCTTGGTCCAGGCCAGTGTGAAATTTGCTGGTTCCTATAAGAATCACCTGGAGATATATACATGAAGTATATACATGATGGGCTAGGGAGAGGATCAGTGGGTAAGAATGATTAAGACTGACAACCTGAGTTCAACCCCCAGAATCCATGTAAAGATCCAGTGGCTGTGTCTTTAATCCCTGCACTCTTAATGCAAGATGAGGGGTGGAGACAGGAGAATCTCCTGGAAGTTCATGGGCCAGCTGTACAGTAGTAAAAGCTGAGAACCAACTCCTGAAAGTAGTCCTCGGTCTTCCATGTACACACACTATAGAATGTGAGTGCCTACACACACACACAGTAAAATAAAATATAAAATATATAACAGGGCATGGTGGCACCTGCCTTTAATGCTAACACTAGAGAGGCAGAAGCAGGTCAGTCTCTGAGTTTGAGGGCAGTCTGTCACCTGTCTTCATAATCAATTACAGACCAGCCAAGACTACACGGCGAGACCCTTTCTCAAACAAAGAAACAAACATCCCAAATGCTATATTTATAATTGACCATGTATATGAATATGGTAATTATACATGACTGTCCTATTCTAGACCTCAATTAAGCTGTACTTCCTGAAGGTAGAGCCTGGACACTGTGTGTGTGTGTGTGTGTGTGTGTGTGTGTGTGTGTGTGTCTGTGTGTGTGTGTCTGTGTGTGTGTCTGTGTGTTTCCCATATGCAGCCCTGGTTGAGAGCCACTGACCTAAATCTTTCCTAGAGTCCACCTGGCCTCGTGCCAATGCATGCAGCATCTCTTATCCCTCACTCTTCACAGTTCACCCTTTTCTCATCAGTACCAGCTCCTGGCATTCAGACCACAGCAAATGCTTATGTTCCTGTATTCTGAATTTAATGTCTTTTTATTACAAATGATTATGGGAGTTCTTTGTAATATAATTTTGGCCATTTTTTTTCTTTAAAAAGTGTTTATAAAAATAATGCATCCAGTCAACACTTTAGCACATTTCCTTGCAAAGAGGTATGTATTCAACTGTGGTCATATGTCTGGGCTATTTTGCACTCAGATCTTTTCACTTAGCATATTGTGATAATTTTCCCATGTTTTCAGCGTTTTTCTAAAATGGACTTCCTAATGGATGCCTGTTTTCCATCATACGGATGCACCATAATTTATTTAGCAAACACTCTGTGGTTGGACATTTAGACTGTAAGCCATTTTTCAACATTATAAATAACGCTGCAGTGGCCATCCTTGGACATAAATCTTCGTGCTATTGATGATTATTTCCTCAGAACAGATTTCTTGAAGTGGAATATTTATGCTTCTTTTTAACATGGTCCATTAGGGCCATTTCTGACTGATTTCCTATAGCAGTAATAAGTTCTTGGATTCAGAGCTGAAAAAGCAAGCTGTTTTTTTAGTGAATTCTGAGGCTACAGAATGACTGTTTTGCCCTTCCTGACATGGGATCAAAATCCCTTGACTGCTAGACTCTCCTAGGCTCACCCCCAGATCAATTTCATGTAATGCTACCCTGGCCTTTAGATGAACATTCAGTGTCTTCTACCTCTGCCCTTTTGCCTTCTCAGCCCTTTGCTCTTCTTCCTCGAACCCTTGAACTGTTGGCACTCAGGGGCTTGAAGTGCTTATTCTGTATTAACTGCTCTTATTTACCAAGCTGTTCCTTTGTACCAAGTAGTGGGCTAAACATTTAAATGTACTGACCCTTTTCATACTCTCGAGTCTTATGTACAGATATTATTATTTTATTTTATTTTTGGGTTTTTTTTTTTTCAATACAGGGTTTCTCTCTTGTAACTCTGGCTGTCCTGGAACTCACTCTGTACAGACCAGGCCTTGAACTTACAGAGATCCACCTGCCTCTGCCTCCCAAGTGCTGCTGGTATTAAAGGCGTGCACCACCACTACCCAGACAGATATTATTTTTAGCTCCACTTTCCACATGAGGAAATCGAAACCTTGGAAGATAAAGCAATTTGCTCAAGGTTGCACAGCCAATGAGCTGGGATTTAAACCCGGAATCTTCATGCTTAATGACTGCATACACAGTCCTTCAGTCTTTTTAGTAACTTTTGGCTGGTGAAATTAACAGCAAACGTTTCACCAGCATCCTATGAGTATATACTGTGCATTTCTCTAGCAGAAGAGGAGAAGCTGCTCACACGTGAACAGCAGGAGAATAGGTGTGTCAAACATTATTCTTTCCTTTATTCATTTATGTGTTTTTGAGACAGTCTCACTATTTATCTCAGGCTGACCTTGAACTTCTGATCCTCTTGCCTCTGCTTCCCAAGTGCTAGGATTTCAGGTGTATACTCCCATCCTCTTCCTTTTTACTCCCTGGATTATGTCCTTGCTCCTTTTCTCCAAATCTTGGTAATAGTAAATACTTCTTACCGCCTCACCAACCAGCTGCCAAGATCCCAACATACCTTGCAGCTGAGCAGGCCCAAGTATGACACATCTTTGTTACAGCTTCCCCAGCAAATTGGGAGAAGTGGGCTGCCACTTTCTCAGAATGGATTATAAAGCTGTCCGGAAGGCATACTCTGGTATTATGGAGGGTAGGAAGCCTGATTTTGTTGGAAGGCAAATATTGCTTCAAGTATAAGACTGGGTCTATTTGTGCATTCTTACATCTATATCATGCCATTGCTGAGAAGGCTGAGAATGGTTCCTTCTGGGGACAAGCCTGCCCTTCTGGTCACATTCTGACTATGACCAAGAACTAGGTGGCATGATGCTCAGATGACAGAGAACATATCAGCTGTCCAAAGAAAGAAATGACATATCGAGAGACCTTTCTTAGCTAGCAGGAAGTCTGATTTTGGAAGGAATAGTCTTATGATTGGGGATTCTAAGGAGGAAGAGACTTGTGGCAAGTGAGTTTCCAAAAGACAAAGCTGCCTGGCTTTATCCATGACTTGGGTAAGACAGGAGTAATCGGGCTTATCAAATCTGTTGCTGACAAGACCATAATGGGCAGCTTCTATAAAAGACAGAGAGAATAAAGATTCAAAAATGATCTCAACAGACTGGAATGCTGCGTTTCAACTAACAGAATGAAATCTAACAGGGGCAGATGGAAAGTCGCATTTAGATTGCAGAAATTAATTACTGAAGTTCTCGAGGGGCCTGGAAGTGGGGGCAGACCTGATTTGGCTGAGAGACTGAGAAACAGATCTGAGGGGTTTGATGCTACACAGACTTCATAGGAATCCCACAAGGTGATGAGATTGCTCAAAACAATACCGACTTAAATGGCCCAGTCTGGGTTCCTCCTGGTCATCTGGGCTCATCTCTGGACCCAGATTCTCAAGGAGACCTGGTTCAACTCCAGGGTGGTCAGTGGAAGGCACTTGGCATGAGGAGGTGATTGGAACACTCAGCCATAGAAGCACCAGTGAAAGGAGTTACTGTGTTCAGAGAGAGGGAAATACCTGGAGTCATGGTTGTGCTGGCTGACTACAGAAGCAACAGGGTGTTTGTACACTAGAAGAAAGCATAGAGCTCTTCAACCTGGGGAAGCAGAGGACCCTAGAATGGAAAATCTCAGCTTCTGGGATTTTCAGAAGACCCCAGATGGGTTCAAGTGAAATAACTGTCTATCCAGTCCTACTGCTTGGCTTTTGAGGGAACTCCTGTCCTGGAGACAGATGTTGGCCCAGAGTTTCTTCAGGTGAGTTCTGTGGTCAGCAGCAGCAGTTGCTCCATCTTGAGCTTCTCAGGAACATTCCGGAGTTTGAGTGGCACCTGACACCTACTAAAACCAGCAGTTTCTGGCACCTAGCTCTTTAAGTCTCCAGGTCATTGAGTTGGATTTGGAGGCACTGTTTGGGGTCAGCCTCTATAGTTCTTTCTGTTGCTGGAGGCTTGTGACAATTATTTGGAACCCATCCTGCAACTTGTTGTTAGAGAAGCTGGGGAGAACCTTGGAATGGGTGTGGACCAGGGGGATGAGGCAGATGTGGCTTCAAATCCACATAACTATTTTTTGGTGGTGGGTTTTTGTATAAATTCCTTTCCCTTTCTGAGCCCCTCTCCCTGTACTGTAAGATGAAGGAATATAGGTTTAAGGGAAGAAGATAGGATGTAGTCAGCATCCCACAAGTTGTAACACCTGAGATAATCATCTTATAAAGACAAGAGGTCTGTTTTGGCTCACTGTTTCTGAGGTTTCAGCCCACGATCAGTTGAATCATTGCTTTTGAGCCTACAGCAAGGCAGTATATGTCAGTAACAGTATAAGTCAAAACCATTCGCCTCACAGCCAGGACACGAGAAAGAAAAAAGGAAAAGGCTGGGGTTCCACAGTCCCTTTCAGGGGCATACCCTCACCCCCAATGACCCAAAGACATAGCTCCTCATTTTAAAGGTTCCATGACTTGTCAGTAGTACCATGTTGGGAAACAAGACTTTACTGAATGGGTCCCTTGGGGACATTGCAGATCCAGACTCTAGCTGTGGCTCATGTAGATGTTCACCATTAGAACCAGATCATGCTGGGAAGTTTCTCCCAACTGGCACCATAATTGCCTGTCCCTGTGAGATCCTGGAGGCCCTCAAAGAGAAGTGGATATAGACTCCCCTACTCCTCTCACAGCCCACACTAGTGTGGGACTCTCTCAGGTTGAATCCCTTGACTTCATTTTACTTCAAGGTGCCAGGCCTTGTGCACGTTAGGCAAGTGCTCTACCACAGAACCCCACCCTCAGCCTCTCAGTTGACTCTATAAAGCACTGGCTCCCAAGTCCCAGCAGAGAGCCAGAGCAGTGTCCCTTCTCACCCCTTTTCCTCCTGAGACCTCCTGTCAGTATGAGCAGTTTCCTCCTTCTACGGGGTCTCACCAAATCTCACCAGAGTCTTGACTTCTTGCCCTCCATACATGGTTTAATCTGCTAAAGCCAACTAGGACGAGGCTTGAGGGCAAAACATCTCAGGACAACCTTTAAGTTTAAATAGATGAGAAGCCTACATTGGTGGTGAGCCAGGCAGAAATGTGAATGGCTGCTTCCTGGAGTGATCAACAAGTGTGAATCTTGAGTACTTTAGAAATAGAAAGTTCATTTCCTCTAATAGGTACAAGATACTGTTTGATTTATTTGTGTATCTATTTATTCCCTGTGATGATGCCTAATAGAAAGTTCTCAAGCCTGTTTCTCTCCCTCTGAGCTGTGTGCTGTCTCCCTGTGATTGTTCCTAGCAAGTTCAGAGCCTCAACTCTGCTTCTCATTTCGTCCAAACTATAATCCTCGGATGTGTGCTTTATATCTGGGCCCAGGACTCTGAGATCCCCCATCTTGTCTCAGAGCAAGGCTTCGACCGGTCCAGGTACCATACCTTATGTTAAGGTAGCTTCAGTTTTGACCTCGCTACTTTTGGCAGCCACGCTCCACTGTTGGTTTCCAGGGTCCCTTAACACAGTGGTTCTCAACCTTCCTAATGCTGTGACCCTTTAATACAGTTCCTCATGCTGTGCTGACCCCCAACCATAACATTATTTTTGTTGCTACTTCATAACTGTAATTTTGCTGCTGTTGTGAATCGTAACGTAAATATCTGATATGCAGATGGTTTTAGGTGACCCCTGTGAAAGGGTTAGTCCCCCCTCTCCCCTGAGAGTGTTGCAACCCACAGGTTGAGAGCTGCTGCCTTAACTTAAGCTGTTACAGCTCCATCATCCCAACTTTGTCTTTGTGCTTTAGGAGCTTGACAGACCCGCCATAGCAAAGTACCAGCTGGGTGACCCAAGCAGCACACACGTGCAGTCTCACAGGCTGAGAAGCTGAAGTCCACATGGGTGGGGTTGGTTCCCTCTGAGGGATGTGATGGAGGATTTTACTGGTGTTTCTGGTATGAACTGGCGGTCTTGGGTGTTTCTTCACTTACAGAAAATTTAATCTATTTCTGCCTTCACCTCCACTTTGTGCTCTCCCCGTGTATGCAGTGGGTGAGGGGTTCGCCCTTCTCCAGTATGACTCCATCTAAGTCAGTCTACAACAATCCTATTTCCAAATGCAGTTACTTCTGAGATTTGGGGGGGCTAAAGATGTCAGAATATGACTTTGTGGGGGATGCAATTCACCCTGTGGGTATGCTGAAGCCTTTTGGTGTCCTGGGTGAGACTTTACATTTTCCGCTAATTCGTTTTCTCTATTTAAGTTACATCTATCTCTCCAGCTGATTGAGATCTTGCAGGCCCTGTTTCTGGCATCTAGGATTTCTGCTGTTGCTCCTGGCTTGCAGAGCTTCCTGTGTGTTGATCCAAGGGATTGATAAGACACTGAAGTAGGTTGGAGCCCTACAGCAGGCCTCTTTCCTTCCAAGGCCAGCTGGGAAACTCTCCGGGGGTGCAATCATGCAGCAGTGACCTGCGCTGCTAGCTCCCCACCTTCCAGCTTCCTTGCCTAGCTTGTGCACATAATTTTGTGAAGAGCTCAGATGTTTTGCTCAAGATCAGCACTATGAGTCAACCCCATCTCCCTCATCTGCAACATGGTGACCCCATCAATAGAAGAGATGAGCTCTGCCTGACAGGGCTTTATTACAGCACATGAGCTGTCTGCCTGTGATCTCAGTGTCCTGTCCAAGTGCCCACCATCCTCCATTAACAGTCTACAGAGGAATTTTTCTCAGGCAGTACATTGGCTTTGCTACTCTGTGGTTTGCAAAAAACAAAAAACAAAACAAAAAAAAACCAAACAAACAAAAAAACCCACCTCAGATCCTTCTAGAAATGAGCACTGCAGTGGCCTATCAGAGCCCCCACTCCAAGCCCCACCCCCAGTGTTTGCCAAGATCCTGCAAGGGCTCCTGTAAGACCTCCACAGCATGTTCCCTCTTCTCTGGGCCAAGTGGCTTGAGCAGCTAAAGCTCAGGCATTCCTGCCAGCCTCTGTGTGACCCTCTCGTGCCTGAACGGCTCTCTTACTTTCCTTCCCAAAGAGTCTCATATCCTCATGGATGAGATGAAGCCAAGGACAACTCAGGATGGGACAGAGATGCCACTGGATCTGTCCGGCGCCTCTTAGTTCCTCTTGATCTTTTTTACTTCTTTCCCGGCTTCCCCCCAGTTTGTTCCTGCTCTCTTGCTTTCTGAGAGTTGAGCCCCTACCAAGGTGTGTACTTCGAAAGCTGGCTTGGGGCAAGGAGAGATGCTAGTGTGAAGGCCTTGTGCTCTGCTGAGGAGGCTGGAGTAGAAGCTTCTTGGAGTGGCAGAAAGAACCAGCAGCCGTGCAAACCATTCAGCCATTTACTCCTAGGGTGAGTTAGGGCAAACTATTTCTCTTCCCAAAGACTCAGTTTCCCCACATGCAAAATGGACGTGATACTTGCTTCAGGAGTGTTGCGGAACTGAATGAAATATGTTCTTTTTTGTAAAGCAGGTCACTTGCAAGAGGGCCTGATGAACCTCAGTCGCTGAACAAACCAGTGTTTCTGCAGAGTGCAGGAGGGAGTGGTAGCCTGATGTGGCTGGGGAGAGGGAGGCCCAATTGAGCACGGTGCAGTGTGAGGGGCTGAAGCCATGTCTGCATTGAGACCACCAGAATAGAGAAAGCGTGATTCTGAGAAAGGCCAGGAAGACTGAGCAGTTCCCAGAAGGGGTGGAGAGTGTGAGGATATCCTAGTTTTCTGAGTGCTTATGCTGAAGGAAGCACGTCTCTTAAAAAGCTGTATGTGTTTTAGCTCATAAAAGCCCTAAGGATAGATATGATTTTATTACCCCATCTTATAGATGGGGCTACTGAGACAGGATGAGCTAGGGAGAGGTGAAGCTGCCCGTGATGGAATGCTGGGATTTCAAGCCATGTGCCTTGGCTGCCTCTAGCTCTCTCCTCTTTCTGTTTTGATTGATGTGCTTTTCTGCCTCCTTCCCCTATCATCCGTCATGTTGCCTGCCTCCGTGGTTCCACCTACGGGATTTTGTATTGAAACAAATCCTCAGACTATCTCCTCCTTGGAGATGGGCGCACAGCTCTGCTCCTCTCAGGACCCCACAGGCTCCTACTCTGACTTGTCTCTTCCCTCACTCTTCAGTATGCTTGAGGGCAGGACTGGAGGCTACTCAGACTATTCTGATGTGGCTTAACAGGAACTCTTTAGTACTGAGGTGAAGGGGAGGAGGAAAAAGAGGGTGGTGGTTCATGTTGGCTCCTACAGCCCTAGTCCTCAGGGACTCCTAGGATTGGGGGGCGGGGGCAGCAAGATGACTGCTACTACTAATTAACCCATGGCTTTAATTACACTTCACTGCCCTGTCCTGCTGTGAGAGAGGATTACTCAGAGATTGTCACACTGGGCTAAATGTCTGGAACCTTTCCATTTCAGAAACTCTTTTCCTTGGGAGGGCAAGCCTCCTCGGTCTGAGGTGGGGTAGGGATGGGAAGGACATGCTGGCCACTTATCCCTACCCAGGAGACCTTCCTGACTGTGATAGAGGCCTCTGTTGGTGGTTTGGTGCTGTGGCCATCTCCAGGGGTCCTAATTAGAGGAAAATGGAGCAGGGGGGAGAAGGGAGAGGAAACCCTTCAAATGCCTCCAGCTGCAGGGACTAATTCTGGTGAGACCTGCATTATCTTCCCAAATAAAAGCTACCTTTTGTGAGAATCTACTGTGAGCCAATCTTAGGTCTTCATAAAAGCCAGGGAGTAGGTTGGGGAGGGGTGTTGATGGGGAGGCTTCAGTTTACAATGGAGGAAAAGACCTCAGGGAAGTTAAGAAGGGCAGAGAAGGGCATTCAGTCAGTACATGCTTGTCTTGTAAGTGTGGAGACCTGAGTTCCATCCCCAGCACCCTATAAAAATGCCCAGTGTGGTGGTGTGCACTTGTAATACCCACTGTGGGAAGCTGGAGACAGGAAGATCCCTGGGGCTTGATGGCCAACCTGTCTGACCTAATTGATGAGCTCAAGGCCAATGAGAGTCTCTGTCTCAAAGGCAGCAGACACTTTCTTGGGAGGAGGGCACTCAGGGTAGTCCTCTGGTCTCTCTCTCTCTGTCTCTCTCTCTCTCTCTGTCTCTCTCACACACACACCCTTGAATAAGCAGATACAGAGACATTCACACGCATACAGGTACATTTAAAAAAGACTGTCTGATCAAGCAGTGGTGACAGACACCTTTAATCCCAGCACTCAGGAGGCAGAGGCAGGCAGATCTCTGTGTGTTCAAGGCCAGCCTGGTCTACGGAGTAGTCCTAGGACAGCCAGAGTTATAACAGAGAAACCCTGTCTCGAAAAACTAAAAACACAAAACAAAAACAAAAGGATTGCCTACCATCCCATGACAAAAGAAAGGCTTGAACCCAGGCCACAGTGAACCTAAGCTGGTCTTTCATCTGCTGCTGGGCCTCTCAGGAGAGGAGGAGGCACCTCAGTCTCCTGGAGAGTGAGGTTAGAATGAGGTACCGCTACAGTGTGCTTGTGATGGAGGGGAGGTTGAGAACCTCTTCTGACAGAGGGGAGAGGTTCAAGCATTTAAGGGATGCTGTGCTTTTCAATGAGGATTCGCTACTGGGAATCAGGGGGACTAGGGAATTCTCTAGGTCACTCTGTATCACAGGAAGTGATAGGCTTTCACAGGAACCACTCTGCCCTCTTTACCACGGAAAGTGCTTTCTCAGCACAGACCCAGGCTCTTTTCTCTCCCATCCTTATCTCTCACCTCTCTGTCTCTGTCTCCTCCCTCTCACACTCCAGAACTGGTTCCCAGACTGTACCTCCCCAGTAGCTTCCTCAGGCAGCATTCTTCATTTCATCTCGAATCCTCCTGCAACCTTGTACAACCTGTACCGCCAGGAGCCTGTGGTCCAGAGCACTCTTTCTGATGCAGATGCTAACCTTGAGTCAGATTGAGGTAGGAGCTTCCCAAGGAGTCCCCTGACCTACAAAGACCTCAGCTCTCTAAGGCTTTTCTCAGTTCCTTCTATATGCACAGGGATTCTGGTCAGTCAGGTCCTCTACAGTGAATGAACATGAATTTGGGATTGCTTGTGTGTGATAGGAATGTGGGCTGGGGTGACTGTTTTAGATGCTTTGCATGCCAGGTATTCTGTCCCATGACTACATGCTCCTTACCTCCAGGGGGCCATCCCACAGGGGCTCCCACATCTAATAGATGGGGAAACTGAGGCCCAGTAATTAAGTAACTGGTCCCAGATTCTCCCTGCCTCCCTGGATCCCTCTGTTCCCTCATTGACAGGTGAGGATGAGGAGGTAGGTTTCAGTTACAGGAGAGGGCTTTCAAATACCCACCTTTTATTTGTGTTCAACATTGAACTTTGAATCTATCCACTTGACACCCAGGGGATTGTCTGTCCCATATGTAAGGAATCTCAGGCCTCAGTGACAGAGACCTATGGTTGTCCAACCTGGTCACTCAGCTCAGTTCACATTCTGTATTTTTTTAGGGCTCAGTGTTGAGGCTGGCGTGCTGGCTAGTTTTATGTCAACTTGACACAAGCTAAAGTCATCAGAAAGGAGGGAGCTTCAATTGAGAAAACGCTTCCAGAAGATCAGGCTGTAGGCAAGCCTGTAGGACATTTTCTTAATTAGTAATTAATGGGGGAGGACGCAGTCCATTGTGAATGGTACCATCCCTGGGCTGATGGTCCTGGGTTCTATAAGAAAGCAGGCTAAGCAAACCATGAGGAGCAAACCAGTAAGCAGCACTCCTCCATGGTCTCTGCATCAGCTCCTGCCTCCAGGTCCCTGCCCTGTTTGAGTTCCTGTCCTGACTTCCTTTGATAATGAACTGTGAAATGGAAGTGTAAGCCGAATAAACCCGTTCCTCCCCAAGTGGCTTTGGTCATGGTGTTTCATTGCAGTGATAGTAACCCTAACTAAGATAGCTGGTAGAAGTTGTGATGGAAGGTGGGGTTAGGTTTTAGATTGCTGGGTGGCTTCTGTGTATGGGTATGCCATTCTTTGAGGCACCAGATAAATTGTTTGAATCTCTTTGAGGGGCTTGTTCTGTTGGAACTTTTGTCAAAATTCCAGCTGGTTTGAAAATCAAACTCTGTGAAGTGACCATATTGTGGCTGGAAATGTTTTCGGGGACCCGGTGCCTCCCAGGGCTCAGGAGATGCAGAATCATACCCAGAATGAACCGCCATGTGGAGGCATGGTGGCTTTGATCATGGCCATGCCAGCTGTGACTTTGGCTTCAGGACCAAGCGAGTCCTTCTAGTTGAGTGAGTGTGGACAAGGACAGGAGCCGGTGTGAGAAGGCCACTGACACTCTCTGAGGTCGTGGAGACAGCCTGTGAGTTTCTAGCATTTTCCTTGTTTGATGATAGTATTTACATCTGAGAATGAGAAGTGAGGAACTGGGATCTCTGGCCTTAGGTGTGTTGAGGAAGGGGGTTGAAATGTATAGAAATGGGCGCATTGCTATATCAGATCACTGCAGCCTCCAGCACCCCATAGATGTGAAGGAACCTGCATGGGGAAGAGGGCAGACACTGCTGCCTAGGAGCACAGTTGGCCTTGGGATCTAACAGTGCTCCACAGAGTGTCTTGTTCACAGAAGATGTCCTTCTCCAATTGACCGGATGCCTGACACGCACTACTCGCTGTTCATTGGTCAGATATTGTCCCAGGACTGCTGGTCTCTGGCGAGGTGGGTTGAATACAGCACAATCTAGCCCCAGTGTCCCTTTACCCAGCCCACTGCTAGGCAACGAGGCCTCAGTCATTCTGTGCTGAGTTGTTAGCGTTAAGGCCATAACACTCCCAATCCATACTACCCCTGAACTCTCCTTTCAGTACATGCGCAGAGCATGCCTTCTTCCAAAAGGCTCCTGATTTTATATTTTCAGTGTAGGCCCTTGGGCGGTAGAGGCCCTGCACCCCTCTGGACCTTAAGGTCACTTTGTGATTCATTCTCTCCCCTCCACCTCTCTTTCTCTCTCCCTCCCCCCCCCCATGTCTCTCTCTGTGTATGTGTATGTATGTTTTGAGACAGGGTCTCTCTACATAGCCCTGGCTATTTTGGAAGTCACTCTGTAGACCAGGCTGACCCCAAACTCTCAGAGATCTGTCTACTTCTACCTACCCAGTGCTGGGATTAAAGGCGTGTGTCACCACCCCAGCTTCAACTTTGTGATTCTCAGTACCAGGAGGCAGAGTAGGGAACCCAGGACTCCGTTCTGTCCTCTGTGGATGCGGCCATGGAACACATGCACACATTCTCTCTCTACACCCTCCTTCCCTCCCTCCCTCCCTCTTTTCATCCCCCTGTCCCTTCTCACTACTGTGGCAAGATAAATCTCTAAGTGCAGAGTTGGGGCTGGTGGTGCAAGGGTGGAAGGAACACCTTTTGCACTGCACACTTATGCACAACGTCCGAGGGACTTACAGGGAGGTTGGTAATTAGAAACTATAGAAAGAATACAGGCCCTTCCCCACCCCAGTCTCCTCTCTTTGACACAGAGGGAGGTGAGGAAGTGGAATGTAGGAGAGCCTCTAACTCCACTCCCCAGAGAGAGGAGCAGGGTGTGTGGGTGCACTTGATAGGGATTGGTAAAAATGCCCTTTCATCTCCAGCTGAACCGCTGAGCCTTGATTTCCTGCCAGCAGCACTGCCCACAAAGCACTGGCCCCACCACAGGCCACTGGCTCAGGTCTTCCTCATTGAGAACTGGGTGGCACTGATGGAGCAGACTGTGCTGGGAAGCTCGGATTCCCTCCGCCCAGAGCCACATCAAAGGCGCACCTGCAGAGACATAGCTGCTGTCCCAGTGACTGTTTTACAGTGACACCCAACCCTGGGCAACTGCAGTTCCCCTCCAACTCCTGTCCAAGTCTGGACCCCATCCTAGAATATGAAGGTAGGACCCAGGGGAGACCACTGCCACTCCCAGCTGCTTGAATGACCACAATTCTTTCCTCCTAACTCTAACCAGATCCAGCTGGTCCTTCTCCACAGCCTTCCTTCTCCCCTTGGGTCCAGGGAGTTCACGCTTCTTTTGACTGCCACGTGTGGTGTGCACCACTGCGGTTGTATAACTACTCAGTCCACACTGCTGGTGACCACCTTTCAAAACCCCTTCCTGGTGCAAGGTAGCGGATGGTGTCTGACACCCAAAGGGCCTTTGGTTCAAGTTCTAGCATCAAAAGAAAGGAAGGGAACTGCAGTCGCTCCTGGCTTCCTTCACACCATGACATCATGGTCATCCCTGCTCTGGGTTTCCCCCTCCCCTGTGGTTCCCAGCCAAGTTAGCTACCAAGGCCTTTTTTGTGTGATACAGTCAAACACCTACTGTGTACTCACAGGAACCAGCTGCTCCCCCAGGGCCGGGGAATGGACAGAAGTGACAAGAGTCCTGCCCCATGGAGCTTGTTTTCTGATCAGGGAAGATAGAATTAACAGTGACCTCAGTAAATCATATGATGAACCCCATAAATCCTGTCACTGTGTGAGAAGCTGATTAACACATGATAAGATGCTGTCTTGCTTTGGCCATTAGCATGAAAGCAGAGGAAGAAATCTGAATTCCCATGTAACCTCACTTTGCTTCAACTCTTATCAGCATTGGGTCCACTCTGTTTCCTCTGTTTTCCCACTATGTTTGTTTTCCCTGTCATCTTTTTAAAAGTTGTGTATTTGTGTGTATGTGCGTGTGTGTCTGGCGTAGCAGGGGAGTTGTGTTCAGAAGACATCCTGCAGGAGTTGTTCCTTTCCTTATACCATGTGGGTCCTGGGGATCAGATTCAGGTGAAGAGGCTTGGGGACCAGCACCTAGATCTCTCCAGTCCATCTCTGGCATATTTTAAAACAAATTTCAGATATCATGATATTTTGTCTATAGACACTTCAATGTGCGTCTCAACTGGTAAGATCAATTCAGTTCAATTGTCACACTTAACAAAGGGGACAAAACTAGGGCGGGGGGATGTTGATGAACTCTATAGTATTTAGCACTTGCCTTGCCGCTCATTACAAGTACCTTGAGAGTAAAGACAGGGCTTTGAGAAAAAGATATCCAATGCTTGGGAGTGAGCAACAGGACAGCTGTGTCCAGCATCACCTCCAGGTTCATCCAACGCTTATTTAATTTGAGAGGAATGCTCTTTTGATACTCAGTTTCTTACTGATTAGGACCAGACCTTATGAAGCAAGATGTTAGCTTATGGATTGATGATTCCGAGGCTCAAAGCATACAACAAATCTGTGAGCGTGTGTTTTCCCCAATAGAGACATGGATGATTTCTATGCCAAAGAAAAGATAGCTCATAAATCATGTTGGCCCGTTCTGTCTCTGCTTCAAACTTATTTCTGCATACTTTCCCTGCATGAGTGTCCAGATAGACCGCCATTCTTCAAATCCTCTTTCAAATCAGCCTTACCCTTCCTCATTAATGAGTTAGATAGTTGTACTCGCGGGAGCACTCTGAACTTTACACTTGAGAGAGGCTTGTAGAAGGCCCGTGTCTTCCCTTAGTCAGCTGCCTACCTGGACAGTGCATTGGTAGATTGGGTTTGGGCTTGACTTGTGTCTCTGAGGGAGGAGTCCAAGTTTGGATGGAGAAGTACTTAGCAGAAGCTGTTTGCTCTTGAGCTAGACTGGTATTTGCCCAATCCTGGCTCTGCCCACATGGTGTCTCAAGGTAGTGAGGGCAGAGTGGGGTGTGGCAGATATGTCCCAGGAGGCTATACAGAGCGCTTGACCTTCGTCTTCTCCTGGGAGCAAGGTTCCGAGAGTAGAGAATGGGAAGGAAGGAACAAGATGTGTGTGTCTGTGCCTGCGTGTCTGTGTGTACCCATGCGTGTATGTTAGAGGGCAGGAGAGATCTGCCCAAGAGGGCTACTGGCTTGCAATTTGTTGCCGTTCTTAGAGGGCAAAGGTGACATTGTGGGAGTGTTCTTTTATGTCTAAAAATTACCAGCCTCTCATTCCTCACACTCCTCTGGGTGGGAAGTTCTCTTTTATATCTTATTCCAATTATTCCATTATAGTTCAGGCCCGGGATGCAGAGAGAGGCGGGGAATATCTGGAAGTGCAGCTGTGGCTGCCGTGGGAGGGCTTGTTTGTGGCTCTGAGCAGCTGCCCTTTTCATCCTGAGAGGCAGTGTTTTGGTGCTGACAGCCCCTGGGGGAGGGGCAGGGTCTTAATGGAACCCTGCAGACTGTGGTTGGGGCATCCCTGGGTTCCCAAGCCTGGTATGCTCAACAGAGAGGCCCACAGCTTCCCTTTGTTTAAAGACATACAGTTGCCATCCAGCCTTCTCAGCCTTCCAGGAACCTCCAGTTAAAAGCAGGTTGCCTTCCTAGAGCCTGCTCTAATCAGAGCATCCAGTCTCTGTTCTCAGGCTCAGCCTCAGTGGTACAGCAATGGTCATGCCAAGTCAACACCCGAGCAAGTCATGTCTTTTCTTTGTAGAACTTGATCATGTTTAATATCTTTCTTAAAATGGTATGGTATAGTTTTAATAACTTTTTTAATCCTTTTCTATGGAGCTATGTTGTGGAAATTTATTTTTAGTTGTTTGAAATTGCGGCACATACCGTTGGGTGAGGGGCTATCCTAGGTCTTGGCATTTTGTATTGTCTGCAGGTGTTGGATTTCTGTGTGGGTTGTTTAATTGCTTATGATCTGCATGTGCTATCAGTAGAATACCTGAGGAGTTCTAAATCAATATAACACCTGAGCTCAGACACTCAGGGGTTCCACTGTGAGTATGGCACTGGCCATGATGGTGGTTCCCTCTGCTGAGATCTGGCAGGCTTTGCACATGTGAAAAATGCTTCTGTGTCTTCTTGGTAGCCTACATCGTAGGTATACAACTACAGAGATAGGATGACTTTTGAAAGTTGTCCAACCAGGAGCTGGGAAGCTGACTCAGTCAGTCAAGCGCTTGCTGTACAAGCATGCAATCTGAGTTTGGATCCACATAAAGAGTTGGGTCTGATAGCATATGCCTGTAATCACAGTACTGGGAAGGAGAGGCAGGAGGACTGCTGGGGTTCCTTGGTGAATCAGTCTAGCCAGTTGGTGAGTTCCTAGACTTTGGTTAAAAGCTCTTGCTGAGGACTTGATTTGGTTCCCAGCATCCATACCATACAACTGCCTGTAACTCCAGCTCCAGGGGGTCCAGTGCCCTCGTCTAGTTTCCGTGGTTACTGCATGCATATGCACGTACATACTTGGACACGCATGCACATAAATAAAAACAGTAAGTCTCCTTTTGAAAAGAAGAGGAGGAGGAGGAAGAAGAAAGAAAAAGAGGAAGAAGAAGAGGAGGAGGAGGAAGAAGAGGAAGAAGAAGGTGGAGAGTGACAGAGGAAGAATTGATCTTTGGCCTCCTCATGCGCAAGTGCGCGCACACACACACACACACACACACACACTCGAGTGTATACCTGAACACACAAACATCCACACATAGACACTAACAATTCTCACACAATTTTTAACAATATTTATTTATTGTATATGAGTGTGTTGCCTGTATAAGTATGTGTGTGTGTACCACATGTGTGCCAGGTGCCAATGGCGGTCAGAAGAGGACATTGGATCACCTAGAACGGAGTTACAGATGGTTGTGAGTCACTGTGGGGTTCTGGGAACCCAGCTCAGGTCCCTCTGCAAGAGTAGCAAGTGCTCCTAACTACTGAGCCATCTCTCAAGTACTGCTGCCCCTCCACAAATTTTAAAAAATAGTTACCTAGTGAGCAGTGGAAGTCGTGCTTAGTATCTAAGCACCAAAGGTGACAGAAAGAGGACTTTTCTCTCCTTGACTGTCCTCAGTCCATTGCCATGGCGCCTGTCAGTCCCCCTCCTTTATCTCTTCCCATCACTCCGTCTGCATATCACCTACTGGCCGTTCCATGCAACACATCCAGCAATGGAGACACAAGATGGACTACCCATTTTCCCAACAGCACCCAGTGCACGGTGATCCTTTATGAGTGACAGTACTGTCTGGTTGATGGGCCAGTCACATTTGTTGTGAGCCTGTTAAGAGCTGGGGTGGTAAGCTCAGTGTGCGGATCGGGGAGAGTGTCAATGAAGCCGAAACCTGGAATTCTCTGCAGGACAAGACTCAGGAGTCAGGGTTGCCCCATAGGGTGTTCCAGGGGCAAGTGCTGCTTTCTCCCTTGCCTAGAAAAAAAGTAAAGAATGCAGATTCTTCCCTCACAGCTAACCTCCATTTGGTCTCTGGATCAGATGCTGTTACCCCAAGGAGTCCTATGTCCCAATTCATTCTCTCTTCTCACCTCTCTGACCCCAACATTAGGACTAAATATAAAGTGAGCAACTTATTAAAGATGGAGTCAGGATGGCATGGGAGACCAATTGCAAAAGGAACCTGTGAAGTGGAAATGGGAACAATGCCATTTAATAAGCAGTTGTGCTCTTCTTGGCTATAGTGGAACCGTGTATGTTATTCCTAGCTTCTCCAGTGACCCAGATGCTGTGGGAGGTGGAATCAGGTGGAAGAAGTCTCTGGGAAGGGAGAGTATGGGAAATGGAGCAGTGGGGACCGACTTTGGGTAAGTGAAGCTCTTGAACAGGAGGCCATGTTGGACTCTGGGGACAGAACTGTGCATGTCTCCAGAGCCCCCGCATTTTATGCTGACCTTCCCAAAGGGAAAAGAGATGGTCTTTTGAAGTTTCATGAGGCCCTGGCTCTCCTGTCCAGAGAGCTTTTCCTGTAGAAGATTCTGAATCCGCTGGAAGGTGATGGTAGGACTGATCATCAGATTTACTAGAGAAACTTCAAAAGACTTCTGGTTCTACCCATAGTATTTGGGTCTGCTAGGTGGAGGTGGGGCTGGGAGTCCACATGTTCTGAAATAGCAGCACTGTGAGACAGATACCCACCATCCCCATGGCATCCATAATCAGCCAACTGACCCTGTGAGGAAGTGTGATCCATTTCCCTCCCAGGAAGGAGCCTGTGGGGAGCCCAGCAGTGTCGTATTGTTGCTCTAGGTATCACATCTGCAGTCTACACTGCATCCCAGCTCTCCGGAGAGGCTGGGCTAGGTCCTTCTGGATTTTGAAGTTGTCTAGGCCTAGATTTACCTCTTAAAGCAGCAACACTTTAAAATTATTAGCCACTGTGTCTGTGCTTTAGAGAACGTATCGCATGTATCCTTGCCTTTTTAAGACAGAGGAATGCAAGCATAAACATAACCTTTCATGGATGTCCCAAGGGGTGTTAGAAACCTTAATTAATGTACTAGGCTATAATTCACTGGGGCGTTTGGGACAATTTGCTTATACCAAATTGCCCCCTGAGGTTTGGGGATTTTTGTACTTGCTTTTTAGTTAGGTTTTTTTTTTTTCCTAAGTTGTGTTTCTTGCTGATGGATGTCCCTTCCCGCTAGATATGGTGTGGCTGCCTAAAGCCAGTTTGTCTTCACTTTTAATTTGCATTTATTTCACGGGTTTAGAAAGTGGATAACTAGGGCCAAGAAGATGGCTCAGTAGGTAAAAGTTCTTGCTTTGAAAGCCTGGTATCTTTTGATGTCAGGAATTTGGCCTTTGGAACCCACATAGAATCCAGATGTGGTGGTATGCATCTGTGATCCCAATGCCCCTTTGACAACACGGCAACTGGAGACAGGAGAGTTACCCTGAAGCTCATGGACCTTGAAGTATGCAGCATGTAGGTAGAACAGTGAGTCTCTGCCCCTACAAGGGGGAAGGAGGGAACCAGTTCCCCAAAGTCATCCTCCAGCCTTCACATGTGCACCATGGCACTTACACGTGCCCCCTAAAAACAAGTAACCAATATTAAAAGTAAATGGATAACCAAAATTCTTCTAAGTAAGTAGGGCAAAGTTTGCTGAACTTCCCTCACGTATGTCACAGCCTTTCTGAATGCAGCGTGACCTCAGCCTAAGGAGGTGGCCCCGATGGTTAGAGAGCTGTTTCTCAACCTCTCTAACACTGCAACCCCTTCCTACAGCTCCTCACATTGCAGTAAAAGGTATTTTACCCAACCATAAAGGTATTTTCGTTGCTACTTCATAAGTGTAATTTTGCTATTGTTATGAATTATAATGTAAATATCTGATATACAGATAGTCTTAGGCAACCCCTGTGAAAGGGTCGTTCAACCCCCAAGGAGGGTCACACCCACAGGTTGAGAACTGCTGGGTTAGGGGCACTGTTGTTTTGCTTGACCAGAGGTTTCTCAGAGACTGATGTAATTTTAACTAAAGAGATTTGAGGAGAGGTTTTTGACTGATTTCTAGAAAAGTTCTTACTCTTTGGCAGTGGAGCCACCAGAAGTCACTCTCCAGGTAGACTGAAATCAGACAGACTGCCCTGATTGCTCTTGGGAGTCAAATTATAGCCTGGAGAGCTTTCAATGGGAAGAGGCTGCTGGGAACAACAGAATGACAGGGTGTGGGATTCAAGCAGCTGGCAGAGCAGAGCGGTGGGGAACCTGAACTGCAGGAACTTCTTGAGCCTCTGAACTCTTCACTTGTGCATTACTCTATTTGCTTTGGTTGAAGGCACTTTGCATAGTATTGGGTTTTTGGTTATGTGTGTTTGAAAGCACACCCAGTGATAAATACGGAATGCATGGGTCAGTGGCTAGCCGGCTCTGGGTGAGCCCTGGGTCTTTATTCCCTGTGTATTGTTTCTCTCTCCCTCTCCTCTCCCTTCTCTGTGTGTGAGTGTGTGTTTTCATGTGTGTGCCTGTGCACATGTGTATGAGTTTGGAGGCCAGAGATTGACACTAGGTATCCTTCTCAATTACTCTCTACCTTATTTATTGCAACAGAATCTATCACTGAACCTGGAGATGGCTTAGACCAGCTAACCAGTGAGCCCTAGGGTTCCTTCTGTCTCCACTCTCCAGGCCTGGGGTTACAGACAAATTACCACATTACCACACCTGGCTTGTATACTGTGGTGGTCCAAGCTCAGAGCCTTGTTTACTGACTGAGCCATCTCCCTGGTCACAGGTTTTACATTTTGATCTTGGGGTGGGGGGTTATCTCTTCATGAGATTTTCCAGGTGGGAAGTAGCTATACCCCACTGTAGCCCTCCAGTCCTTTTCATAGCACCCAGCACTCTCTGGACAGCCACAAAAAAGATGGGTTTGCATTCAGCCATCTGCGTGCATCTGTGGCCTGCTTTTTCCTGGGTTGCATTTACGCTTGCTTGCTGCTCTTTACAAAGACAGGTTTATTATGATGTTAAAGACGTACTACAAGCTATCAGTATAATCTCTTGGGGATGCTGGGGGCGGTGTTCACTGGGCAATCGCTGTACACTGGGGGTGATGACGGCTGGCTCCAGCCCCAACTTTCTGTTTGGTTTGGTTTTTAAACAGTGCTTTCTGTGCTTTTTACAGAGTGTCACTTCATCCTTGTCAGAGGGCTGGGGTTATTACTATTTTACAGATAAAAGACCAAAGGCCATTGGATTTACATGAAGTTTAATTTCATAACTGGTTCTTAACACATTGAATTTTAAACTGACATCCCAAATCCTTTCTTTTGGAATAAATAACCCCATGTTCAAAAAGGAGCCTTTCTTTTAATACTTCTGAAACAAATGCTCCAATGTTCTCTCCCTCAGATCTGCTGCTGCAGATCAGGGACAGGAGGCCCCTCCCCTTCTCTACTGGGGCTGCCTCTGCCCCCCACTGCTGCTTCTTCTCCTCTGAGGAACTGCAATTTGCCATCAGGTTAAAGCTCTTCAGGATTCTCAGCCAGGGCTTCTCACTTAGCTAATTGGTGCCTGTTCTTCCAATCGGGTGGAAGCAGGAGTGTGCCTCTGTTTGTCTGCTATGGCAAGCTTTGCAGCTAAAAATGAACTGTGAAACCAGGGAGTTTCTTACTTCAGATGTGTCCACAGGATGGTTAGCTACACAGCAGGACTTGGGACAGGTCTGTTTCCGAGGAAACGCATCCTCCTGGCTCTGTCAAGAGTGTAAAGAGCTCGTTGGCAAGAGTTAGCTCTCCTTGCGGTCCTTGCCTGCGATACCTGTGCACCTGACCCCAGCACACAGCTCCGAGCCATTCTCTCAGCCTCTTGTCTTGCTCTCTTCCCATTGCTCCCCGGGTGTGATTCATTCACATTTCCTTGCCATTGGATGTCTCCAGCCCTGTGAGCCAACCACCATTGTCTCTTTAAGGATAGCTGGACAGTCAGCTGCATCCAGTGCCTCTGGTTATCAGGCTGATCTTTCTCACTTTAAAGCATGTATAGACATTATCATGTGGAACATTTTGACATTGTTCTGGAAATGGCAATGCATGTCTCTTAGTCTCCTGGAGGGCAAGAATTATGTTCCATATCACTTTTGTAGGATGCATCCCATCTACCAGTCGCTTGATGTAGAATTTTAGATTTATCACGAGTTTGGTACCCAATAAATACCCGAAGACCGTCATCGTCATCTTTTTCCTCTGCTTTATAGATTCTCAGTGCTCACTCCTCCTGCCACTAAGTGCCCGGCCTGGCTACTCAGCGTAGACACTGAGAGCCAGACGAGGCCTTTTGAGGGAAGGAGTGCTGTGGACTCAGCTCACGTTGTCTGAATGCATTCTTCAGTGTGGTGGGAAGACATTGTGGTTTCGGTTGCTGGGCGTTCTGAAGGAGACACGTGAGAAGAGAGGAGCTAGAGGGAATGGTATTGGTGCAGTTGAGTATGGAGAGAGAAAGGTTTGAGGACTCTCCACAGGCCTGCCAGCAGCACATCAGGTGAGAGATGGAGGGGTTTCCCAATTCAGGGAACAGGGACTTTCCTGGCCCGGGTGTGGCTCTGTGGCTCTGTGAATTTTCTGCTGCTCCCCAAGGTGTAAAAACTTGGTGGAGTAGTTTCTTCTCCAAAGCCCCTGGATCTCGTTCTCTGGCTTCATTCTCATCTTCTCCGTGAAGCTCTGACTGCTGCCCAGCCTCGCAGAAAAACCCACGCTCAGAGATTCTGAGCTGTGGGTGGGCTCTGCTTTCCACTGAGTGTGAGATGCGGAAGGGTGGTGCGGTTAATCTGAGGAGAACCCTACATTCACAGTTACCCGAGATCACCCTCTCAAAAGCTGGGCATCCAGGTGACTGAAAAAAGAAAAGAAAGGGAAAACAGATGACGGGACCCGGGTTTCAGTACCAGATGGCTGAAATCAGAAATAAAAAGGGAAGGTCACGACTGCTCCTAGGTGTGGTGGAGGAGAGAGCTTATTGTAGACACGAGGGAGACGTAGTCAGAGGCAGAGACATCTGGGAGAGTTCAGGGTGGACATGACCCGACTCTGCTGCCTGGGAAGAAGAAAGAGATGGGAAAGAGGGGAACCTGGAGACCAAGAGGCCAGAAGACCAAAAGAGGACAGGTACCCAAAATGGTTGGTTTATATAGGGAAGGGCAGCCCAGCCCCCAAGCTGGAGAGTTCAGGGTAGGGGGTGAGGTATGTAAGCCAGGAGGACTTAGTAACAGGTAGGGACTGAGGGATGCTGGGAGAACCTGGCATACAGGTTCACTTTGACATATAAAATAGGCATCTCTGCCATCAGTCTGTCTGTTTGAGACCTAACCATAAAGTTTCTCATTCCTTCCCCCATCACTTCAATCTCCTTCCCTGCTGTAGCTCAGAACCCTGGAATCTGAGGAGCTCTTGGAGACAAAGTATACCTCATTCCTCCCAGATGTACCTTCCAACGATTCAACCAGCTCATTTCCAGCTAGACCCCTGGGACTCAGTGTGCCAGTCAGTCCATCCTTTCTTACCACTCAGGAAGTTCTCTGTACCACCTCATACACTGTATGCAAAAGTTATCAGGACCAAAATGGAGTCACTGTTGTCTAGCCCAAACCAAACAATATGTGGATAAATAAAACTGGGAAGCAGTGGAGTCTTCTTATGTGTGTGCGAGATAGCAAGAACTGTTCACAGAGACTCTGTCAGAGCCACAACCTTGCAGAAAGGCCACTGCAAAGTTACACAGAGGATGCTCCTGCAAACATCTCCTTAATAACTGCAACCTTGGACTGCTGCGACTCTTGCTATTGAACCTGGACAACCTTGATCTTAGTCCTCATGTCTACGGAGCATTAGAAACTCTTACGTGATCTTCCTCAATGTACTTAAAAACAAAAATGACATTTTTTTTTTTGCATTAACCTCTTTGAATTGCACAGTGCCATCGTTTTCACAGAGAAACGCTATCAGTCTTTTGAGAAACTCTAATTGTTATTTAGTTTGACAGTGTCAAGGTCACTGGAGGACTCTAGCTATAGTAGTTTGGTGACCAGGAATTCTAAGGCTAGCCCTTGGCCAGTGCCACTGTCTCCCATCCAGCCACACCTCAATAGCTCAGGTGAATGACAACAGACCTAGTGTGGGGCTAGTTCAGGGAAACTCACAGTAGGTCTGAGAGTAGGGTTCCTGCTCTGCCATGGGCTCTGTCACTTTGGTTTCCTAGCCTCTGTGTCATCATTTTTCACATGGTTAGATTCATGGAGGTGTGAAGCACTTGGGATAACGCCTGGTATGTACTAGGAGCTCTAAAGTGTGTGTGTGTGTGTGTGTGTGTGTGTGTGTGTGTGTGTGTGTGTGTGCGCGCGCGCACGCACAGGTGCCCTCAAGGGTCAAAAGAAGGCATTGGGTCTCTTGGAGCTGGAGTTACAGGCAATTGTGAGTATCCTAACGTGGTATGCTGGGAACCAAACTCAGGTCCTCTGGAAGCAAGAGCTGTGTGTATTTTAACTGCTGAGCCCTCTGCTGTCTCTGACTCCTCTTGTGTTTGTTTGTTTGTTTGTTTCTTTGTTTTTGAGACAGGGTCTCATCATGTAACTCTGGCTGTCCTGGAACTTGCTCTGTAGACCAGGCTGACCTCAAACCAAACTCAGAGATCCACCTGCCTCTGCCTCTTGAATGCTGTGACCACATCCAGCTCCACTAAGCCATCCCTTAACTGCTGGACCGTCTCTCCCCCTCTAAAGCATTTTCTATTATTCTGCCTTGTAAAGACTAATTCTGCCTGGGGCCTCCCAGTAGCCTCAGGTGAAACTTGTGAAGGCAAACACTGACCTCATGAGCCAAAGGTCCTTTGCCAAGAGACCTGAGTCCAGGGTCCTGACTCTACCATGTGCACCTGCCCTTCTGGCCTCTACCCTCCACCTAGCTCTTCCCACCCCCACCTTGCTCCTTGAGGTCTTCTGGAAGGCTCCTCATCTGTTTCTTTCTCCAGTCCACTTTCTTCCTCTGTCTTCAGAGTTGGTGCATCTATATGCTGCCTTCTTTCAGACCTTGGCACTTAAAAGGCAGGCAGACTGTAGGGGCCATTTTGGAGATGCTGCTCCAGGGTGTCCAGATGGGGACCAAGAGCCCACATACTACCTGATGCTGGTACTCTCCATAGCCTGGTCATTAGCTCCATGGGTCCTATATGACTGCACAGCCTCAGGAAGGGAAGGGTAAGGACTTGCTGTCCTCACTCAGAAGGCCTGGGCTCATTTGCTTGTTATACAGCTAGGCACCATCTGGCTCAGGTACATGCCATCATCCATGGTGAATTCTTAGAAATCTGCTTAAAACTTCACTCACGTTTGCTTGCATGCCTCTACTTAAAAGGCTCCTTTGGAGAGTAGTCAGTGAAGGAAGGTGAGGGGTGGCATTGCCTCCTCCGGGAAAGTAGTGACATGGGAAGGGGCCCTGGGCTCGACCCATCCAATGGGCTTCTGTTGTGACACTCCATTGCCAGCTGCCGTGGGACCTTGGCTGAGTCTCTTACTCTCTTCTGGCTTTACTTCCCTGGTTTTCTGGTTTGTAACATGAGGGGTTGGACAGGTTTAAAGTTGCCTTTCTTCTATAAAAGTCTGCAAATCCACAAGCCTGCTTAATTGCACTGACAGCTTTAGAGCAGCTAATTAATGAGAGTTTAGTGGGGACGATTGAGTGATAACGAAGGCCTCAGAAGTACATCTCTACTTCTTGTAATGAGTAGAGCCGATGAAGCTAGAAGCATGTTTTCAGTGAACCAGCCCTCAAGCAGAGAAACAAAGAGCCACAGGCACCCACCCTCCGACCTGGGGACTGATGGAGGCCAGGAGTCAGGAACAGAGCCACACGCCAGAGGAAGTAAAGTGGCTGACTGTCCTACATTAATGAATCCGCTGACGGGAAAGGGCTAGGAAGCGTGTGGGTGGGACGAAACTTCTCCAGGGGTGGATGAGGGTGACTCCACCATGGTCCCTGAACATCTGTAGCATCTTGTTCTTTGCTCTCCCAGGCTAGATAAGCCTGAAAGAAAGTGTGTGTGTGTATGTGTGAGTGTGAGTGTGAGTGTGTGTGTGTGTGTGTGTGTGTGTGTGTGTGTGTGATGTTTTCCTGGGGTTGAACATAGGACGTAGTTCATAGTAGGGAAGCATTCTACCACTGAGCCATATCTCTAGCCTTCTTTGTGTGTTTGTTTTGAGATAGGATCTCACAAAGTTGCCCAGATTGGCCTTAAACTTACTGGTGTAGCCTAAGCTGGCCCCAAACTTTGCATCTTCATGCCCCAGCCTCCAAAGTCTCTGGGATTATAGTCCTGTGCCACAAGGCTGAACTTGGAACTTTCTGACCAGTTTAATGATGAGAAATGTCAGCTTGAAGCAGTATCCATCCTGAATCAAGTAGTTAATAAGAGAGACTGTGGTTCACCTGGGCTTCTGAATTCTGCATGGTGGCAGGGCAAGGCAGGGCCTCCTGCTCTGGCATTGGAGACCCAGCTGGTGACTTTGGCTGCAGGGAGTGCCTCTGGGAAATGGGGCATAAGCATTATGCAGAAATGCAGTCTCTTTGCTGCAGAGGCAGGGAGGGGGAGAGAGCACTCGTCTGGGTCCTGCCCTAGAAATGCTTCAAGTAATAAAATCAGGATGGCTTAAGAAATCCATTACCCCTCTGGGCCTCCCACAGCCCCTGCAAGCCCTGGAGGAGGTGGGGGAAGAGGCCTGGGGACAGACTCCTCATCTGTACTGCAGAGGGTGAGGTGAGGTAATCCTGAGGCCCCACCAGCTCTGACCTCTGGTGGGTATAGAGGACATTGTTGGTGGAGGTGGGGGCAGAGGGAGGGGATTGGAGAAGAGTATAGACAGAGGAGCTAGGAGGTAAGGGGAAGAGCCTGGCAGGAAGTGAGAAGTCTAGCTCTGCCACTCACCTGGCTGGACCCTGGCTCTTACACCTGAAACTGGAGATGCTAACACCTCCCTGTTGTGAGCTGGTATAAGCCATAGTGTGATATACAAAGTTATATAGGGAAGTTACAAGCAGCTTGGCAGAGGGGAAATCCTACTTTTCCTGACAGTGTGAATAAAGGAAGAGGTTGGAGTAGGGAATGAATGAGCGGAAGGACAGAATAGGAATGAATAGACTGAGGACAAACAAAACCCTCCCTTGGTGAGGCCTTTACCCAGAGGATGTTGGGGCCTGTCTGTGTAGTCCTCTTCTGCTCCTGGTAAGGAGCCATCACCAGGCAAGCACGGAGCGGGAGGCTGGGCGGCACTAGGTCCCTCCCATCAGCCCACACCAGGCAGAGAGCAGTCTATGGTGTCGGGATTCTCTAGAGGAACAGAAGCATAGATGAAAATATATGTTTAAAGGCTTCCTTATTCCTTACATCAGCCAATGTTAAAAGAGTACCAACAGCTGTCCCCCACCCAAGAGGTCAGGAACCCTGGAGCTGCTGCATCCTTGAGGTCAGTGTCTCAGTAGTCCCACTCTGGTGCCAGAACCCTGAAGAACCGAATGTCCTTCGTCCGCGACGGAAGCCTGGGAAGGCTGCTTCTGATCGAAGGATCAGCAGCAACAGGGTAGACCAAGAGCGGAGGCCAAGAGAGCTAATCTTCCTTCCTTCACACCCTTCCAAATCTGAACTGCTGCAGAAAGTGCTGTCCACACCTGGGGTGAGTCTCCCCACATCGCTGTAGGCGATCATGCCGCAGATGATCCTCCGTACTCAAGTGATTCTAATTAGTGCAAACTTGACAGTCAGACCAAGCTTCGCGCTCCGTCTTTTAGTTCCCAGAGAATTCCTCAATCTCTGTCAGACTTAAAACCCTTAAACCAGTGGTTCTCAACCTCCCTAATGCTGTGACCCTTTAATGCAGTTCCTCGTGCTGTGGTGACCCCCAACCATAAAATTATTTTTGTTGCTACTTAATAACTGTAATTTTGCTACTGTTACCCAATATGTAAATGGTCTTAGGTGACCCCCTGTGAAAGGGTCATGACCCACAGGTTGAGAACTGCTGCTTAACAGTTGAGAGAGCTGGTGTAAGGGGCTGGGGGAGGGGTATTAGCTGTTTTTAATTCTAGGGCAGAATACCTGAGAAACCCAGCTTAAGGAAGGAAGGGTGTGTCTGGCTCACAGTTGGAGAGCCCATCCCAGTGAGGAAGTCATGGGCAGGAGCTTGAGGCAGCTGGTCACACTGCGGCTTTAGTCAGGACCCAGAGACAGATACATGCCTAGCACTTAGCTTACTTTTTCCTTTCTGAATCCAGGTCATGGGATGGTGCCATCCACATGCAGGGCTAGTCTTTTCTAGTTTGTTAAACCTTTCTAGAAACACTCTGAGAGATCCACAAAGAGATATGTTCCAATGGCGATCCTAAGTCCTGTCAAGTTCACCCTTAAGATTGACCATCACTGGGGCCACGGTAAACCCCTAACAGAATCTCGGACCAAAGGAAGAAAGGATGAGAAAGTAAAAAGAGAAAAATCTGGACGAAGAACATCCTGGAAAGCCTAGCTGGGCCCCTAGTCCAGACAGGTCTGGCTCACAGGCCTTTCTCACTCTGCTCGTGCCTAGATCCCATCTTGGCATGAGGCGAGGCCAAGGTGGGACGCACAGGGCTGGGGTCAGGGCAGCCGGCTCCCCTGGCAGGACTAGATTTATGATTTGGCTGAGCTGGGGAGAGACAGAGCCTGCAGCCATCCAGGCCATGAAAAGCAGCCCAGTGTTTCTTGGAGGAGCCTCGGTGCCAAGGTGGGGAGGGCATCCATCTGGCCTCTCTGTGTAGTACATTTGTCACCCTGGAGCTCAGGGCCTGGCTGGCCTCCCTTCTGCCTTCTACAACCATTGAGGCCAGCTCCCTCCTTCAGTGGCCTCTGCTATGGGACCTGCAGTTCCAACAGGTCCTGTAAATGGGCATGGGGCTGCTTGGGACCCTTCATCCCTGCTGCCCCTCCAAGCCTGTGTCTGCCCATCTCTCCCTAGGGGTTAGAAGCTTGGCATGAGAGAGGTGCAAGGCCTTCGGAGAAAGTTAGTACTGTGGTTTCTTACTACATCCCAGTTCTGCTACTGGAAAAAAGCATTGAAGTCTACATATCTGATCTCATCATTTCAGAGAGAGACAGAGAGGGTCTGAGGAGACCAGCAGGGCAACCAGTCATTGGTAGCATGGGAACTAGAACACTGGCTTCCTGGCTCTGTAGCCTGATCTCCCCGTAACCGGCTGCCTCTTGCTCTTGGTTAACCCCTCTGCCCTGTCTCAGATGGGCTACTGAACTGATTCAGTCTTACCTCTTAGAAGCTTCTGGATGGATCATGCGGCTCAGGTTTGACATAAGCCTCTGTGGTCACCTGCCTGGGGCCCACCTCTTTGCCCAGGCCTTTGGGCTATGGCTGCCCTTCTCTCCCAGGCCTTTGGAGGCTCCGGAGAGTTTCTTGCAGAACATAGGACATTTCCTTTTCTCTCTCTTTTAATCTCAGAAACTTAGCCCTTGCCTCTTGAGGCTATAGTCTGTCTGTGTTGGTTCTGGCTGTGTGTGCTGCTTCAGTTGCCCTTGTGGCTCCTCGCCTGTGTTCCAGAAAAGTCCAGACTAATGTGTCTTAGAGTAAGGGCCTCTCTCTCCATACCCAGAACTCCATGTCCTTGCTCTCTCCTGGAACTCACTCTGTAGACCAGGCTGGAACTCACAGAGATCTGCCTCTGCCTCCCAAGTACTGGGATCAAAGGCATGCGCCACCACCACCTGGTGGCTTTGCTTTCCTTAAGTACCTTGACTTCCTAGAGCTAGACCTTTATGCATTTGTTTGTTTGAGATAGTCTTAAGTAGCCTAGTCTGGCCTGGAGCTCCCTGTGATGCTAGACTTTGAAATTCCTGATTCTCCTACCTCCACCTCCCAAACCCTGGGATTACAGACATGTGACACCATACATAATACGTGCTTAGACACCATGGCCTTATGTGGTGCTGGAGAATTAAGCCCAGGGCTTTGTGTGAGACAGTCGTCTACCATCTGAGCTACATCTACAACCTCACTTCTCTTTCAGCTCATCACCTCCATCCTTCCCACAGTAGTAGCCATATGCAGGCTCCAGCATTTTCTGAGGCCAGGCCTGCTGGGCAGGTAGCACCTTGACTCTTTTGTCCCATCTGATCATCCTACAAACTAGATACTTAAGATTCTGTGTGGCTAGCTTTCTGTTTACTTGACACAAACTGGGTTATTATATTCGAAGAGGGAACCTCAATTGGGAAAATGCTTTCATCAGATTGGTCAGGGGGCAAACCTGTAGGGCAATTAATGATTGATGTGGGAGGGCCCAATCCACTGTGGGTGATGCCACTCCTACGGTAGTCATGAGTTGTATTAAAAAAAAAACCAGCAGGCTAACCAAGCCGGTAAGCAGTGTTCCTCCTTGGCCTCTGCATCAGCTTCTGCCCTGTGTTCTTGCTCTGACTTCCCTTCATGATGAACTATAAGCTGTGAGCTGAACCAAACCCTTTTCTTCCCTCAAGTTACTTTTGGTCTTGGTCTTTACCACAGCAACAAAGAAAACTAGGACAGATTTCCACTCTCCATGTGGAAAAACCGATGAGAGACTCAGCACCTCATTCAAGGTCATGTAGCAAGTGTACAGTGCTCATTCTGGCTTGTCGGTGAGCCTAGGCAGTTCCCCGGTACAGAGCTGCCTGGTCTAGTTTATGACCCTTAGACCTGGGCTGGCACTGATGGTGGCGATCTGTCTAGACCCCAATATCAAATGTCTCACCCCACTGCTACATCCTCGCCCTTTTCTCCCTACAAATCCATCAACACAAACCAAGCACGGCTGGGAAGTAGAGGAATGGTAGGCAGGAGCCTGCTGATTTCTAGGCCAAGTGGTTTTGCCTCATTAAGGCAAGCCACAGTCATTTCCCAAGGAGTGAAATGTTAGAGCCACAGATGGAGTTCTGTTCTTCTCCATCCATGGTGGCTGAGATAAAAAGGCGACTAATCTCAAAGGAGAGGTGAAAGCAAAGGCTATATAGCATTTCCTCCATGGTTTACCCCAGGCCTGCCTCCTTCAGCAGGCATTTTGTACACATCTGGAATCCCCATTCACTCTTTCCTGGGGTTAGCAGGGACTGGGTCCAGGTAAGTCAGGTGGAGGAAGTCATACAGGCCCTGGTCCTCTGGCCCGGGATGCCCAGCAGCTAGAGAAGAGGCAAATGGCTGTGTGGGTGGGAGCAGGTACAGAGAAATTTCTGGACTGTACCAAAATGGGCACAGGGTGAGGGGCAATGTGTGTAAAATGCAAAGAGAAAAGGCCCTGACTGGAGCAAGGAGGGTCTGTGCTGCTAGTTTTCTTCCAAAGTTGTTCCCTGAGAGTGTTTAGCAGAGGGAGCTGACTGCGGACAGCATCAGCTGTAGGGGAGACAGGAGCAGAGCTGTGGCATTGTCACCCTCCAGGCTGGCAGGCAGAAGGACAGAGAGTAAAGTATATCATCGTCTGCTTGTTCTAGAATCTAAGGGAGCCTATTGCTGGGCTCAAAACCAGGAGAGGCGTTTGGGATGGAGATTAGAGAGGGGCCACAGATGCACTCTGCTCCCTCATGCTCTTCTTTAGTACAAACACAGACACACAGAGAGACACATAGACACACAGACACACAGACACAGACACATACACAAACATACACATACCACAGATTCACACAGCCATACATAGATATACCACAGGCACACAGACACACAGACACAGACATACCACAGATACACACAGACACACTTAGACACACCACAGACAGACACACACACACAGACACACTCAGACAGACACATACACATACACAGACATACACACAGAGACAGACACACAGACACACACGCACACACACACACACACACCCTAGCAGGACTCACACTCTCTGCCTGTGTGTTCCACCACTGCTTCCTGGTGCAGCTAAAACTGCAGTCTTTTCTGGGATGAGCAAAGCACTCCATGAGGATAAGCCATCTTTAACCACCCTGAGCTGCCTTTGAGGAAACTCTGGAGAGAAGGCCAGCCCTTGGTGGGGTGGCCCAGGGCCCAGCCAGCTGGAAGGACAGCCCAGGCACTGGTGATTGGTGTGCTACCACTGAAATTTGAGAGCTCTTTGCAGCGCTTTTGTCTGTGCTGGGATGGAGGCCGGGCAGTGAGGGGGACAATTGGAGCTGTCCAGGGCTGCCTCTAGCCCTGTGCCTTGCTTTCCCTGGGGCTAGACTCATCCACCCAGAGCTGCCAGGCAGGATGGAGATGTTTTCTTGCTGATCCCACTTGAGTACAGCAGCCTGGATCGATGTTACAGGCCAATGTTTTCCCTCTGAGATCAGCAGACCCCTCCTAGGTCCCCCCCAATCCCCCTTGGGCTGAGGCATATTGGTAAGCCCTGAAGCTCTGTCTGGTCCCTCATCTTCTGCTCTCTGGGACCTGAGGGCCTATGTGGTCACAGCCCTGGTCTGCCTTTATGTTTGAGTTGGAGTCTGAGCTCTGCCTCTGGTGTGGGGTGGGGGTGGGGGGTGGCCGTGTTGGCTGGTGTGCCCAGGAGTGCATCTCCTGTCCCCTGTCTCCTTTCCCCACACCGAGTCTGAGCTGCTCGTGGTGAGTACTGGCACAGATGTCCCTTTCTACGTTTGTGCCGCGTGCACCTGAATCACACAGACAAGCTCGAGGCACCGTTACAGGCTTGGCTTTCTGCTATGTGGATGGGGGAGACGGAGGGAGAGCCTGCATGGGGTGAGGAGGTAGGATGTTGTGGGGAGGGTCTACAGGTAGTTGTCTCAAGAGTAAGGATCTGGAAGGAGACATTTCTTACACTTCTCTCTCTCCTGGTTATATAACAACGCATCTTAAGAGTTCACGGAGGTGGCGCACGCCTTTAATCCAGCTCTTGGGAGGCAGAGGCAGGTGGATCTCTGAGTTCAAGTCCAGCCTGGTCTACAGATTGACTTCCAGGACAGCCAGGGTTACAACAGAGAAACCCTGTCAAAAAGAAGAGTGCATGGAAGAGGCTGGGGAGAGGACTCCGTGATTAAGCGCACTTGACGGCGTTTCCAGAGGACCTGGGCTTGGGTCCCAGCACTGACATGGACGCTCACAACTCTCGGGAGTTCCAGTTCCGCATGGACCAGGCAGGCACGTGGTATACATACATGAAGACAGAATGTTCATCCAAGCAAAATAACTACATCTAAATAAAAGTGCAGGTTCCCTGGATGCTCTAAGTTTCAGGGCCATCGTGGGCCCTGAAAGCAGAGGGCAGAATGAGATTTAGCAAGTTCTCAGGCTGTGGCTCTCACTCTCCACAGTGACATCACCACCCCGAGCCTCTGAGAAGGGTTTTGCCCTTCTGCTTGCTCCCTCAGGAGGCCCTGTCCCACGGGCTTCTTATGCTTTCCTAGAAGGTTAAGTTGCCACCAGTCTGATGGACCAGACCTCAAAATAATCATTTTTTTTTCTAACAATGACAAATCCCATCTGGAGTGGTATAAAATAAGACAAAATACATGGAGGGATGTGTACTACAGCTTTGGGACTAGAGAACCCCTTTACAACTGTGCCCCTTCCCTCATCCTTGGTGGGATGGCTGTTGCCATCTAGAGTTTCCTCTGGACAGACAGAGGTCTCAAGGTTGCTGTGCTCTGATTGAGCTTCCTGTATTCCTCCATGAGCTCTCCTGTCTTTTACTTTCACGGTGCTAGGACCCGTCTAGCTTTCTGTGTATGCTAGGGCAGACCTCTAGCTTTCTGTGTATATCTGTGACCCTGTCTTCTCTCGTGACTGTGTGGACTCTGCTTGTACCGCTGCAAGTTTCATATGATGAGTGTTTGGGCAAGATAACCTCTGAGGTACCACTGGGAACAGTTCCAGCTTTCCAGAGTATTGTTGAGGGGTCAAAGGTGAAATGTACCTTGACCTCATTCTCAATATATCTCAATCTTCCTGTCTGAAAATCCGAGTCAAGACTGGAGGACCACAATTCGGACTCTGTCGAGGCCCCTTTCCCTGCTGCTCAGCACTGATGGCAGGGGGCAGTGACTGTGCTGTGGCCAGAGTTTCTCAAAACTGTCTAATTTCGGATGGGTGGCTCTTGACAATGAGGAACATCTGGCGCCTTGTAGGAGATCTAAGAATACCCCTGCCTCTTGTCTACTAGGTGCTAGTAACATCTTGATTTGTAGCAACTAAATTGATTATAGACATTGCCAAAGGATCTCCCAGAGCAAAATTACCCTTAGATTAGAATGGTGGGTCCACTTTAACCTTGCTGCTGGGTATCTGTTTCCACGGAATCATCCTATGTCCTTTGGCCCTTGTGATGCTGGGTCTGTTAGAGATAGTTGAAACATGGTATCTGTGTCCTAGGGCTTTGGGAATCTTGTTCATGGTCTTAGGCAGTCTAGGCTGAAGAATTTTCTCTAATCCTCATGGTTACTAGGCTGTGGGCTTCCCAGTGGAAATGTGGAGGAGACATTCCAGGTGCTGACTGGGATTCTCCTCCTGTGAAGTCTGGCAAGGAAAACCTCACTGAAGGCTACCACTATTCCTGCCTGTCACTTCCAGAAGCCAAAGTATCATCAGAGCTAGGACAGGCACAGAGCTGTATAAACCTTACCTGTACAGCTGGCTGACTGAGCCAAACATTCTGTTATACTCCAATAAAGAAGTAAACCAATTGTGCCAGGGGTAGAGGCACATGCCTGTAATTCTAGCATGTGGAGGCGGGGGGTAGACACAGCAGAGTTGGGAGTTCAAGTCTAGTATTGGCTACATGCAAGTTCAAGGCTAGCCTGGCTACATGAGACCCTGTCTCTCAAACAACAAACAAAAGGAAGAGGAAGAAGAAGGGGGAGGAGAAGGAGGAAGAGAAATAGGAAGAGGAGAGGAGAGGATGATGATGATCACCAAAGGAGGGGTTTCTGTGCCTTGCTGAGTTTTTCTCATCCTTTCATACAAAATACTTCAGAGGAAGCATAAGCCAGGGCCAAAGCAACCTCTTGACAATCCAGGAGGGCTCCATGGAGGAGGTGTTTCAGATGCTGGGAGGCACAGGAAGCAGTGTGGTACATGTGCATGTGTGATTCACTGTGAAGAGCTTGATTTTTTTTTTTTTCCTTTATTTGGCAGTGCATTTGAGAGTCAGGAAGAGAAGACAGCTCCAGGATACCCTCCCCTGCTTTCTAAGGCAGATGCCTTCCTTTTGCATGCCTCTCATCCACTGTGTTAAACTGTGCCTCCATACTGAAAGGCAGCTCCACACCCCTTAGCCCAGGCAGCCCCATATTGCAGAAAACTTATGGCCAGATTCTGATTTGTGGACCGGAGCTGAGAGGTGTTTCAGGTGCCACAGAAGCAAAGTGCCTGCTAATCAGCCTGCTGGGCTTCGTGATGCCTATGGGCTCCACGTTTGATTGTGATGATGCCTGATTCTGGCAGGTGAGCTTACATTCCTTAAACTAACAGCTACTAAAGAGCAGGGCCCAGAGGCCCTGGGACAGTGCTTCCAGTCAGCCTAGAGGAGCACAGCATGCTGTCCTGTCAGCCCCGGTCTGCAGGATATGTACCCCACACTACACATGTTCCCCTAGCAGCCATTTCGGGGCCTCTCCCTTCTCTTTCTCTGGCTTTTATTCTCCTTTGGTGAGTTGGCTTTCTCCGGACAACTTGATGGGAATGGGAACAGGGAGAGAAATCGCACCAGATGGGCAGCTTTAGGGCCACATACAGCTCCATGGCTCGCAGTTTTCAGCCTGTAGGTGGATTCGCTGGGGTTTGCTAAACCTTGCCCGGGGACTGAGCTGGCTTCCATCTGCGCTATGAGTGGTTTGGGGCTGGCCTTTGTACCTTCTGGACTGGTGTGAGATTTGCTCAGAGTGATACAGGGATCAAGAGAACTTGAATCTCAGAGGCCCAGAATGCTCCTACAGAGGGTAGAGCCCAGACCAGGACGTCCTCCCAGGACTCTGATAGGCCAGTCCAGGGCCCACCCAGGTTTCAAGTTGGGACAGTGCCTCTGCAAGTACAGAGCATCCCTGTGTGTGGTCCTTCTTCTCATAACTGAACTTGGATGACACCAGCAGCAGACCCCAAACTCCCATCCCTTCCTGGTGCCAACAGGGCAGGTTTGTGTGACTTCTAGGAAGCAGTGAGGAAATGAAGCCTTCCATATGAGAGTAGAAAGGACCGAAGAACCGTGAAGTGGGCCAGAGAAGCAGTCAGAACACGTTCTGGTCAGATGCAAAAGGGTTTCTTCCTGGAGTGGAACAGGGAGAGAGATGTGCAAAGGGCTACATGGGACAGGGATTTGGGCTCATACTACACCGGTTAATAACAGAGGCCCGTCGTCTTTCCCAGCCAGGGCATCTCAGGCTAAAAGCTCCCACAGGTGTGATTTCTCTTAGGTGTCACTGGCAGTAAGGCCTGTTTCCTGGGGAGCAGGGTGCTATACGCACTGCTGAATTCATTTCTTTCTCCAGTTTGCAGTGAGTGCTTCCCAGCCCTATGCTGGGTGATGCTGTCTCCAACTCATGGGCTCTGAAGAGAAGGACAGAGCCTGGAGGAGATGTGGGTGCTCTTACATGACAAACCCAGATAAGGCTGAGATGAGTTTGTTTCCTGGCTCTTCTCCAGGCAAAGCTTTTGAGGCCCTACCCCAAGACCTTCAGGAGATAACAGATGTGGTCATCACAGCTGGGAGCAACATGGTCCCAGGCTCCCAAGTCCTACAGAGGCTTGCTAATCTCTGCCCTGCTGCCCTGATTCTTTACTCTGGGTTAATTGCTTCCCATAATCTGTTAACTCCTCCTCATCTTCCTTTTCTACTCCTTAACCTTGGGGAAAACCCTCTTCTCTGTGTCCTCTGAGACCCTCCAGTGAGACCCCACTGGGTACTTGGCTTCTACTAGGGATGGTGAGGACCATGGAGTGGCAGCAGCAGCAGCAGCAGCAGCAGCAGCACTGGGGGTTTGTTAGAAATTTCAGGGTAGTTGTGGGAGTGGGGTACATGCCTGAACTCCTAGTCCTTGGGAGGCTGAGACAGGAGGACTGCCTCAAGTTGGAAGCTACCCTAGAGCTACATAGCTCTATCTCATAAATAAATTATACACACACACACACACACACACATACATATACATACATACATACATACATACATACATACATACATCTGGGCCCAGGGCCCAGCAAGCAGTTGTCATGTCCCTCTCTGATGACGTAGACGCAGCTGGGGTTGGACTACTTGCTGCTCTAGGTCACCTCTGGTGTCCCCTACAGTTTTACTTCTGCCATCCCTCTCATCCTCCTCCAGCTTGCAACTCTGGTGACCAGCAGAAGCCCTGTGATTTCATCCTGGACCACTGACAGTTATCTTAAGAGAGCTGTTAAATTCTCAAAATCCCTCACACACAAAACCCCACGGTGCTCTTTTGCCATGTCTCCCACCCACTCAGCTCCCTGAGGCCTGGCCTGCTCCCTCTTTGCCCTCCCAAACTCATGTTTCACCCAGGAACATTCCCATTCCCATGGAAAGCACAGCAAAGTTTGGGGAAGAATGTCAGACTCTCTTGAAGAGGGTGGAGCCAATGAGGGGCTCCGCAGTTAACCTCAGCTGAGTTTTCCCTGGCTTTTCTCAGGAGTTGGGCTAGTTTATGTCTCTTCCAGTCTCTCTGGAGGAGGCTGCTGGAGTGGCCCCACAATCAAATGAGCAATTGGGGGTATCTGGTGCTCACAGCCACCTGAGAACTGTGTAGCCCCACAGGATGCTTAGCATAAACACTGCTGCCTTTTCAGTGCCTCTGGTGAGAGCTGGCCAGGGATTTTCCTGCTGCCTCACCTGGGTTCCTAGAGGAACTGAATGCCCTAACATCTCTCCTGCTGCTGGCATTTAGCCCATTGCTGGGCTAATTCAAGCAATACTAATAACTGGCTTGCAGGGAGAAGACCCCTTGCAGACCCTTAAATCCTGCTTACTTGGGTGCTGATAACAGGCTAAGAATCCCATCTGGCCTTCTGCAGCCATTCAAACACAGTATGTTCAAGCCAGTATAGCTGGATTCTGCAAAGACACTGAAAAAAACAGAATATGTGTGTGTGTTCCCTGAGAACTGGCGTCCAGGAGGAGGGACAAGGCTGATTTCAGTGTTTAGAAGGGCTCCCTCTGTCCTACTGCCCACCCATAGCTCCCCTCAATCTTCTGTCTCTTCCCTCCTGCATTAGATGGAGGGCCGGCCTCAGTCTCCCGCAGGTCCTCCCATGCCAGCCCATCTGGCTTTATCAGATCAGGCTCCCCATTCCTTTTCCGCTGCTTCTATGAGGGTCTGGACCCCAGTGGAGACCTCTCCAGGCCTCTGTGCGGTCTCCAAGGAGCCTGGAAGAAATGCAGCGTGAGAAAACAGCTTCCCTGCCCTTCCCCCACCATGCTCTTCTTGCCATGTCTCCCACCCACTCAGCTCCCTGAGGCCTGGCCTGCTCCCTCTTTGCCCTCCCAAACTCATGTTTTATGCAGGAACATTCGCCTTCCCATGGAAAGCGCAGCAAAGTTTGGGGAAGAATGTCAAACCGTTCTGAAGAGGGTGGAGCCAACGCAGGGTTATGGGGTTACCCTCAGCTGAATGGATGCCCTTCGTGCGTGTGTGTGTGTGTGTGTGTGTGTGTGTGTGTGTGTGTGTGTGTACATGCACATGCGTGTGGTACTTCAACATGGGAAGAGAAGAAGGGCAAACACTCCACAGACCCCTCTGGAGCCTGTCTCACCTACCTTGTCTCCTTCCAGGGGAGACCAGAAGGGGCTTACATTAAATTTAAACACTCTTTGATGCATGGGGGAAAGAAAGCATTCATTTTGTTTTGTTTTGTTTTCAAATATTAGAAGACAAAATGAAAGTGTGTGTGAGACTGGACTGGGGAATTTTCACAAGCTTGGGGATCTCTATGTTTTTGAAACATAACAGTAGATGAATATCATTGATTTAAAACCTGGAGTCACAGTTGTTGGATATGTCCAATTGCATGCTACACGGCACCCCACTAGTACCTGCAAGTTTCTGTTATAAAAGCACCTGTCCTCTCAGAAGCCTGGTGGCCCCTCCCTTCTGGCAGTTCGTGAGAAGTGGGCAAAACCTTGAAGAGAAAAATCTGTCTGCAGCACACTAGGCACAAGACAAAAGACGGCCTTATGTTTTCTGGTTGAGACAGACAAGTGCTTATTGTCAGCCCAGGAATTGTGAGAAGGAAGGAGGGAGACCTTCAGATCACAGTGCACACAATTTGCTCAACAGAACTTCATCTAATCAGACCCATTCTCTCAGCCCTCACCTGGACTCATTTCTGATTCTTCATTTTTTTTTTTTTTTTGCCCTGAAGACCAAAGATTTGCCTACAGGAAGGCAAGTTTCACTCTCTTTTCACATGTTAATTTATTCCTTGATTTGTGGCATGTTTTTCCAAATGTGAGCCCATGTCTTTCACATGTAGTAGGGGTCTGAGGAGACAGAATGGAACCGGAGCGTCATGTGGCCACATTGGGAGGAGATCAGCTTGAGAGACCTCCAGTCCCAAACCACTGTCTGCAGCTTTGAAACGCTGGGCATCTGGGGACTTGGGAAGGGTGATCTCCCTAATACCGAGCCATGCCACACCCACTTCCGCTGACCTCCAACCCCTGAGCCAGTACTTTCACAATAACTTCAATTGCTGAGGACAGAATTTTCCCATTTTTTCATTAAAGTAATCATTTTATTTTCTTCTATACTTATGAGTGAGAACGTATCAAGATTCCCAGGAACAATCGATTTTTCTGTAGGTTGTTTAGAAAGGAATGTCAAACAAGTTGCACCCTTATGTGCACACAGGAAGATGGATGGGGCTTGTCTGCTGTTAAATCTTACGGCATCCTTTTTAGAGATAGTTCGGGCTCATTAAAACACCCTATTCTAAGCTCTACACTCATTCTAAAAAGTTTTAGAATCCGGAATTGTAATCGAAATCATGTATTTCAAAGACGTCTTCGGGACCAAACAGAGGAGGAAATTATACATTTTTCCCTTCAGTATTTTTCCTAGGCCTCCTTCACATTTTCAGCCTCGTCCCTGGGGAATCCTGTGCTGGGCAAATTTAGAATAAAATCTTCTTTGCACTCTCTTCCTCAGTGGCTTCCTTTGTCGTTATTCTTGAAGAAAAACATTTGGAATGTGCCTAGAATTCCACCGTGAGTCTCTTAGAGGAGAGAAGCCCCAGAGCAGGGAGAGAGAGCAGAGGCCTAGCCGTGGGTCCAAGCCAACCATGGACAGACTAAGAGACGTGTTAAGTCGGCAGCCCCTGAGTGACAAGTGGCAAAGAGGGAGAAAACTAATGGCAAGCTGAGACCTTCTAACAATGACCACACCCCTCCCAGCCACAGTGTCGATCATCAGGGGGCTTCCAGGAATTTTGCCCGCATTAGCCATGGGGATGGAGAGGTTGAGCACATTGTGGAGGGTCCTCCTTGAGTCTTTGGGCCATGTCTGCAGCTTCCAAACCTGGGGATTGGCCCTACAGGAATGGGTTTATAGGGCCACATGGGAGAGTCAGACAGAGGAGAGAAAAACCCTCTGGCAGTGCGGTGGGAGGGAGAGGGCAGCTCCCTTCAGCCTTGCCTGCTGTGTATCTGGGGCTCCACACAGCAGGCCAGAATATGACGCTGGTGAATTAATTTCCTTCCAAAGCCAAACTGGGGTCACCCTGCCCTCCTTCTCTGTCCTTCCCCCTCTCCCTGACACTTCCCTTCCCTGCCTCCATAGCAAGTAGCAGATAGCCAAGAGAGCCAAGAGTTTATTACACAGTTGCTAGTGCTGGGCTAAGGGAATGGGCTGGTATCACTTCCTGTCTGACTCCATTGTTGTTTGGGTACCATCAGGAACCTCCAGCCTTTAGCAGCAGGTGAGGCCTGCAGACCGCCTCTTTACCTCACCACCGATCACTGTGAAAGGCATTCTCAAGCAAGTCCCATATCTCTACATATCCAGCACAGCACAAACGAGTAGGCTGTTGTTCTGGGGGCTCACAGACGCCCCAGCTCACCGTCCTTTCCTGTGCTCCAGCAATACCTAAAAAGTAGCCTTAAAAAATTCCCTTGAGCATGGGCCATAGTCACAGGCTTGGGCCAGTCATGCTCGGCAGGGTTCAGAGCCTTACAAGGGGCCCTAAAGGAGTGGGCTTGTTCACTCCAAAGAAGAGGGAGACCTTAAAGGTAACACAGGTGACTGGCTGCTGCTAACACTTGGATTTAAATTTTCTTTTCATGTTTAAGCTTTGAAATACTGCTAAGACCAAGACAGAAAGCCACCCAAAGTAGGTGTTTTGATGATGACGTATATATGAAGTTAGCCTCCTTTCATCCCTGCCCAGGTTAAACCAAGAGAGAATTATGGCAGCTAGTTCTAGAACTTTCTCTGAGCTCGTATCTCCATCTCCTCCCGCCCAAGCCTACTAGACCTCCTTGAGTGTCTTTCCTGGTTGGATCGATGATGTATTATATAGAGGAGGCAGGGCTTCAGTTCCCACAGCTCAGAACAGCACACACCATAGCACACCTGCAACAGAAAAGATTCTAGTTAAAAGAATGTCTAGCATTTGAAAGGACTAGAAATCGGTGACTGAGAGAAAGAAAAAAAATGAAACCATCATATCCTCGAGATGATTACGGTGTGACTTTGGTGGAGGCAGGAGGCGTAGGAAGACCCCTAAAGGATCATCCAGGACCAGCAACTACCTTCTAAGTGTGGCCTGGCTGTGCAGCGGAGGGGTCTGTAACTGAGCAGGGAATGGAGACCCACGGTCACATCACCCTGTAGTGGCCGTGCCCGGCCAGTCTTGACCTGCCTGGGTCTGGACCCCTCCTTCCATGGCCATAGGCATGCTCACTCCTGAAGTCTTTAATCCCGCCTGAGCCACTCAGAGAGAGAATGACCAGCTGGTGGACAGGCCTGGGATCTGAGCCTACCCCATTCCTGGGTGACCAGGGCAGCCAAACAAACACAGTCTGGCCCCAGTCCCAAGAGACACCAGGCGAAGTGCCTGGAGGAAATGGGGCAGCGGAATACGAAGAAAGTGAATGGTCTCCCCGCTTTCTTTCCTTTCAGTGTGTGGTTTCCATGGGCTCCAAGTATGTTTATAGGCAGAAGACCTGGGGGTGGGAGGCCCTGGGGATCTAGGCTACAAGGCTGCAAGGACAAGAAAGGCGAGGCTGGGAAGAGATGGGGGAGAAGCCAGGGGCACTTTAAAAAAAAACAAAACAAATAAAAAGTTGGCCGTTGAATGCTTTTTGCTAACCGTAGTCAATTCTTAATTACCCCGTAATGGGAGGCAGCAGTGGCAAGCGTGATTCAAAGTACCAAATAATCCCAAACCATTTAAATGACATGATTTTTAAAAGAGAGGGAAGGAGCTTTTCCTTCCTAATGATGTCTGGCTCAGGCTCATGTTCAATGAGGGAAGTATTAACAGTGAGCTCCCTGGGGATAGGGACTTATTTAACATGTTTGTACATTATTTAGGGTTCACGTTTCCTGGTTTTGTGAACGGGTGCTGAGAGGGAGGCTGTTAGGGCTCTCAAGGACTGGGTAGTGCCTGAAGGAAGTCCCTAAGATAGGAGACACAGAGGTGTGAGACTAAGCAGCGTTGCCCCGGGGAGGGCCAAGAGGTCCCCCATAGAGGCGACTATGGGAAGCTGCAGTTTCTGCTCTAAGGCATCTCATGGATCCCAGTCTCTCCCGAGTTAAGTGAGCCCATGGCCCCGCAGTAGGGTCCCTTCCTCGCACTGGTCACTCCAGCTATGTTCCCAATGCGACCTGCCACACTCCACAGCTGAGACAAAGCCTGAGACCAGGCTTCTGGCTTGAGTTCCTCTGTCTGTTTATGTCACACTAGATCCTGGCTGCCACCCAAACTGCCTCTTGCCTGCTCCTGCAATGTGACTTCTACAGTGTCTCCTAGCTATGGCCCGTCAGGATTCTGTGACGTCCAGTGGTCCCTCTCTGCTCTCCCGGGAGCCTTCCCTACCCGCGAAGTGCGCTGTCTTCTAGAGCACCCTGGCTGTTATGCTTTCCTGACTTGGATCACGCTCTGCTGTGCGACGGCCAAGGTGTTCCTGTCTCCTTTAGGCCCAGACGCTTCCAGAGTCCCTAGATACAGCCTGTCCGTGGTGTGTGCTGTCCAGGAATTAGCTGAGAAGAATGAGAACGTCCTCTGGAAAAGGCATCTCAGCCTGGATCTGACTCTCAGAGCCACTGGGTATGGTGGTGCACACTTGCAATTGAAAGCAGAGCGCGAGGGCTGCAGGTTCAAGGCCAGTCTGCTGCAGAGACAGGATGATAATAACATGAGAGCAACAATTTGGTGACTCATGCTACAACATGAAAGAGTTGTTTTAAAAGGCATTTATTTATTTTAAATTTTTATGTGAGTGTTTGCCGCATGTGTGCGGTTGCCCACAGCGGCCAGAGGAGGGTGTTGGATCTTCTAGAACTAGAGTTACCGGCAGTTGTGAGTTCCCTGATGTGGATGCTGGGAACTGAACTTGGGTCCTCCAGGAAACAGCGAGTGCTCTTAGCCACTGGGTCCAGTCTTTTACTTTTTATGTATATAAGTGTTTTGCCTGCATGCATGTATATGCGCCACGTGCATACAGTGCCCACAGAGTACAGAAGGGGCATCGGATCCCTTGGAACTGGAGTTGCAGATGATTGTGAGCTACCATGTGGGTGCTGGGATCCAAAACTTGAGTTCTCTACAAAAGCAGTAAATGCTCTTAACTCTAAGCCATCTCCTTAGGTCCAACATGGGTTAATTTTGAGGATATTATGCTAAGTGACAAAAGGACACATACTGCATGATTCCACTGGTGTACAGTACTTGGAAGAGACATATCAGAGACAGACGTAGAATGCTGATTTCAGAGCGGGGGAGTGGAAATTGGAGTTACAGTTTAATGGGCAAGAGGATTCAGATAGAGAAAAATGAGAAAGCCTAGAGATGAATGGGGATGGCAACACAGTTTTGTGGATGTACGTAATGCCACTGAACTGTGCGTGTGAAGATAGTGAAATGGTCAGGTTTGTGCTCTGTATATTTTACTACAATAAAAACAATAACAATAACTTGGACTATTACCCTGCTTCTGGTAGGAACACTGATGGCAGGAATGATGGGCCTTGGCCTTGAAGCTACGCAGGGAAGGTGGATTACAGTTGCCTCTGCCCAGCCCAGAGTCCTACACACTCAAGATCAGGGAAAGTGTCCACGGGCCTTGAGGACCACATTATAGTGGGTCTCAGCTTGAGATGGGTTTTGTGTCAAAGATTGGTTTAAGAGGGAAATGGGGTGAGGGCTCCTGGGGGGATGACACAGATGGCCCTAATTCAGATTCCCAGCTCATGTAGAGCTGGCCACAGTAACAAGCATCTGTAGTCCCTGTGTCAGATTGGAGACAGAGGCAGGAGACTCCCTAGAAGCTCTCAGGTCCTCTAGCCTGGCGTAGACAACAGTAAACAATAAGGAGATTCTTTCTCAAATATGGTAGAAGGCTAGGACCAATCCGTGCCTCTGACCTCCACCTCACGCATACTATAAATGTAAAAGAAAAAACTTCAAAGCAGTAGGGCAGATCTGGCCCCCATTAGAGACAGCTCTGGAAAATCACCTGACAGGCTCCATCTAACAGGACTTCAGACACCAATCGCACAGCCCAGCATCCCTGACCACCTATTATGGCCGGCATCTCCTAATGCTTCCGCAGCATCCCTGAACCTACTCCTATATTTAGCTTACACCAGCTCTGGGGGTTACAAGTTCCATATAAGTTAGCTACCTGCTGTGTAAATAGCACTTGCCTTCATTTGTGCTGATGCTGCCTTTGCCTGCTTCTGGGACTGCCCTTCCCCCTCACTCTGATTGCAGGCACTTGGAGGTTGAAGCCACATGTCCCGCAGCTACAACAGCAGGATTCGCGGTTGGGATGTCCCCCTCCCCCTCATATGTCCTTCCTGAATGGAATCAAGATTTTCGCTCTCACCCCAGAAAGACAATCCCTAAAAGGAGAATAGGCCGTACACACTACCTGGAGAGAACCAAGTATCATGTTGTCTCTCAGCATCTGGCTACCTGGCTGGTCAGTTTGGGAACCCAGTAGGTGAGGCTGGAACTTTCAGGAGGATATTCTGGACTCCTAGCTGTGATTATGACTTTATTTATTTTCCCCTAAATGTGTGACCTCACAGATGCAGGTTACTTCAAAGCTGACACTGGTTTTTGTTTTTGTTTGGGAGAGGGGGGTTGTTTGCCACATACATGTCATACATACATAGATACATACATGTCAGCAGCTGGCTGACATTTCAACATCTGGAAGATTTTGATTGTCATTCCCATGCTCTACTAGACCCTGCTAGTTCCTTCCACCATTCAAAAAAAAAGGCTAATTTATTCTTTTCTTTCTTTAGAGAGAGAGAAAAAAAAAAGCAGTAGGAGGGAGCACACTTGTCATAACATGCATGTGGAGGTCCAAGGACAATTCGAAGAAACTGGTTCTTCCCTTCCACTGTGTGGGTCCTTGGGACCGAACTCAGATCATCAGGCTTGGCAGCAAGCACCATTGCCTGCTGAGCCATCTCACCTACTCCAGTCTGTTGGTTTGGTTCTGATATTTCTTCTTCGTGGGCTTGTTTTACTTTGTCCTCAGAGTCATAATGTGTCTCTGCTCATGCCCTCAATCTATAACTCTTCAAAGACCTGAGGACTTGAGTTCTTCCTGCCCCAACTTCTTTTCTATTTTACATCATTGTTTACCTTTCAGGCTTTGGAGACTAATCCATTATCAAATTTAATTTCTCTCTTTTTTTTTTAAAAATATTTTTTAGGGGTGTGTGTGCCTGCATGTATGTCTGTGAACCATGTGTGTGCAGTGCACTTGGATGCCCGATAGCATCAGATCCCCTGGAACTGGAGTTACAGTCATGAGACAATGTAGGTGTTTGGATTGAACTCAGGTCCTCTGGAAGGGTAACCAGCACTTTTAACTACTGAGCAACAACTCCAGCCTCTCTCCTTTCTTTTTGAAGTGTTCATCCCATCTGACCACCTGCTCTCTGCAGCACCTTCCCAGCTGCTGTGCGATCCCTTTAAGAGCAGGCTGATGAAGGTTGGGCAGGAGCTGGGGCTGTGTGAAGCAAGTCCAGGGAGTGTTTGAGGTCACATGGAAGGGTGGCTACAGGAGCATTTGGCAGCTCAGGACACATCTGCAGGTGTCAGGAGCCACAAGAAGGAGCCACCTGACACCTCTGCTTGACCATCCCTTCTCTCAGCTGAGCAGAACACGCTTACTGGGTACCTTCACTCTGTGTCAGGCAAGGTGCAAAGGGTAATAGTTCCTGTAGGAAGCTTGCTTTTCTGGCCTCTGCCCTGTAGAGGGCTTGGCAAGGATCTCACCATCCTACTTGGCGGATCCCTCTGTCTCCTGCTGCCCTTGGTCTTTCTAGGTGATTCACAATGCTGGTGCTGGGACCTAAGTAATCACCAAGTTTTGGATTAAGCCAGCGCTCTCCATTCCCATTTGGTTAGCCATGCAGCTGTTAGGTTTCTTTTTCTTTTTTCTTTTTATCTTTCTTTCCTTCTTTCTTTTTTTCTTTCTTTTTTCTTTTTTTTGGCAGAGGGTGATACAACTTTGACCCGTGGACCACAGGCATACATTAAAAAACAAGCTGTGTCATAGCAGGCTTCCACTGCCAGCATCGAATTTCTTCTTTTCTGAAGGCGCTTGGGATTCAGTGTGGGTCTCCACAGCCCTGTGCCCTGCCTCCCCAGCCAGTCTGTGTGCATTCAGCTGCTGGCATCCCTCTCTCAGCTGAGTGAGCGCTTCTTTTCAGGGGCAGCGAGTGCACATGGATTCCCAAGCCATGATCTCATCCCTGTGTGAGAGGCCAAGCACGTCCACCCCACCGCTCCACCACTCACAGAGGAGTGCCTGAGGGTTGGTTTGGGGTTGATTCAGGGGGTTGTCCTTTGGGGTCTGGCCCTCTACCTGGAGCTCTAGTTGTTGTTTATGTCTATGAATTCACCTGCAGAACCTCACCCGGGACCAGACTGTGGGCTAGTTCCCCATTGGCCTTTACCTGCACCAGAGCCCCAGGAGCTCAGTATGGCTGGAGAGGCCTTCCTGCCTACACTCTTACCTCCAGCATTCTTTCAGTGAACACCAACTGCCATCTGGAGTGGTGCTCAGAGTGCCGGCTGCTGGGCTGTGTGCCAGACCCAAGGCATCGTAATCGGTGGGGGTGGGGTGGGGAAAGGGAATCTGCCTTTTAAAATTAGTTCTCCCAAGAGATAACTTTGGGGCCTTAATGTTTGAGAATGATGACTGTCATTGTTAATTTTATATGTCAACTAGGCTGGGCCACAGTGCCTAAGTATTTCACTGTTTCTGTGAAGGTATTTTATTTTTAAAAAGATTTAGCATTTAAATCCTAGGAGCATGAGAAGCTACTTGGCCTGAGCAGTAGTTCCTGTTACCTGGCCCTTGCTATTCTCTGGGTGGAGGGTTCCAAACCTGCTGCCCATCACAGAATAAGACTTAATTTTAGGATCACTAGACTCTGCAAGTACAAATACAGAATGTCCAATTAGCCAAATGTGGTGGCTCTAGCCTTGAAACCCTGCACTTGGGAGGCAAAGACAGGAGGGATCTCTGTGAGTACCAAATTAGCCAAGGTTCAAAATTAAAAATAAAAAATAAAAAAAAGAAGAAAGAGAAAAAAGAAAGAAAGAAAAGAATGGATTTCAGATAGCAATAATAATATTTCAATACTTGTCTCATTCAACACTTGAGATATATTTACCACTAAAAAATTGTCTTTTGTCTACAATTTAAATTAAATCTGGCAGTTACAGCTCTGGCTACCTGCTCTGTATCCTGGACTGGGAGATTGCTTCCTGACTCAGATCACCTTTCCAGTGTGGTTTCACCGCATCCTTTTGTGGATGGGATGGGGAAGCAGAGCAGGCGCTGGCTGTTGTTGGCATCATCACCTTTACCATCATCCCCATCCCGCTGCACAGCGGGAACCGGGGCTCGGAGGCTGTCAGAGCTTCCCGGCTGGGATCAGAGCGGCCCTGGCTGCACAGTGTAACCACCTGGAGGGCTTTTAAATCACTCATGTGTTTGTGTGATGTGTATGATGTCTGCAACCTACTTTGAAATGCATCAAAAAAAATAAAATGGATGAATGCACGGGTAGAGGGATGATGGATAGATGTGTGATAAAGGAAACATAGCGAAGTGTTGATGATAGAATCTAGGTGGTGATTCACTTCACTTTGCTGTCTTTTAACTGCTTTGTGGGTTTAGAAATATTTCTGGTAAAATGTTAGAAGGAAGAAAGGTGGGGGGGAGCACCAAAAAGCAAATGGATTTGTATGCATGAGTCCCTTCCCATGCCAATTAAATCCAAATCTCTACAGATCGGGCTGGGGCAGCCATATTTTTTCAGCTGCCCAGGTGATCTGATTAAGCTCTCTATATATCCAATGCCACTTGTAGGGTATAGCACCTTTCATCAGTGAACCTTCAAATGAGAGTGAGGTTGGTTAAGGCAGAATCTACAACCCTACCTCCAGACTTCTGGATACAGTAGGTCTGGGTGTGCAGCTAATTTGCATTTTAAACAGTTGCCAGTGAATACAAATGTAGCTGGTGCTCGGAACACACTTTGAGAAGAGCTGCTGCCCACCTGTGCTGGGAGCAGGTAAGCCACATGCTGCACCTGTTGGCAAGGGTAGCCAGATTCGGAGAGGGGCTGGCACCTGTCAGAGCCTCGGAGGGAAGGGGTTCTCACCAGAGGAGAGCCATTCCAGTCAGGCAGCTGGATTTGTTTGTGATTTGGGGGGGAGAGGGTGAGGACAGGGGGGTGAGAGGCAGGGGAAGCGGTTTGTGCCAGATGGAAAGGGCCTTGCTATTCGGGGCATTTGGATCTGATGATGTCAGCAGTGAGGAGCTGGTAAGGCTTTTTTCAACAGGCGAATAATGTGACTGAATTGTCACTGGATTGTTGTCCTGGGAGCTCCGTGAAGAATGGCATGGAGAGGAGAGATGAAAGATAGGAAGTGTACTGAGGAGGCTGTTGTGAGCGTCTGGAGTGAGAGATGGAGGGTCTGCACAGTCACAACACTAATAACGATGATAAAATAATAGCTGACATTTATTGAGTGCTGCCCGCATGCCAGCAGTGCCGTGTGCTCCTGCAAACATTATCTTTGAGTCTTTGAAACCGCTGTGTTCTCTTCCAGATGAGGAAACTAGCTCAGAGCAGGGAAAGGCGCCTGGGAGAGCATTTGGGCCCAGTGTATCCCGAGTCTTCAGCCACGATCCAAGCTGAGTGAGGGAAGAGAGAGAGGGTGGTGAAAGTGGGGTCTCTGCACCCTTTCTGAGGCCTGGGTGCCCCTGGCTCAGGGTTCATGTCCTCCCTTCCCCTGTCTAGGCTGAGACCTGATCTGGGAGAGGTGTGACTGACAGAGCTTCTATCCTCCGTCTCACTCACGCATGATGGCAGGGGCTGCAGCCGCACAGGCAGGGGCCACCCGATCCCACCCCAGCAGGAGCCCTCTTCTTCACCACTCCTGTCCTCTAGCATACCCCAGGGCTGCTCGCACACCCACACCTGCAGCACCTGACTAAAGCTTCCAGAAGGACATGGCGGAGCCTCTCTTCTAGCTTCCGTGTCCCTGCTATGCTGGGGGCTGAGCAGAGGCCATTTGCAGGCCCCTTCCTCAGGGCTCTCACGTTACGGACTCTATTCCAGCAGATCTCTCTGAAGGATACTCTGTCCCCAGACTGTCCCACGAAGGCAAAGAAGAGGTGCACATAGTGAGCCTGTTTGGTTTCTTACAACTGGGCTCCACCAGTGTGGTGCCTAAGGGGCCTCCGTACTAACGGCCAGGTTGAAAGAGGCATTCATTAAGTACTGGGAGGGCTTTGTCAGCCCTTGACCATCTTTCTGTCTCTAAGAAGGGCTGCTTTGACACCCAGTCAGAAAGAGTCCACTGTGCTTCTCTTCAGTCCCCTTGTGCTACTTCCAGTCCTGTTGTCTGGCGTTAGAGCTCCCTGCTCTGCCCTTACCAAGCCTCGTCCGTAGTGTGCTTACCTTCTAGACACTTCCGCCTGACAGGTCGGTGGGTTGGAGCTCCATCAAGTGCACAGCTGTGTGTTTAGGAGTGTGCTCAGGACGGCTGTGCGGTGCAGCCCCGGAATCTTCATTCGAACCTGCCTTTTACCTCCCTATGCAGAACAGAAGGGGTCCTCTTGGCAAGAGGCCTAGGCTAGGAGCCATTCCCAGAAAGGCTGCTTGCTAAGGCCAGACAATGGACTGGACTGGGCTCTGTTCTCGTTCCCAGCCTGTCCTCATCCGCCAGCCACCTGCAGCCTCCCCACTCCCAGGCCGTGGCACGTGGCATGTGTTGGGAACAGATGGGGTGGGGTGCATGGGCTCTTTCTCCCAGCTGCCCTCAGCCAACCATTTGCTTCCCAGATGGACCTGCGCACTGTGGGGGTGGAAACCCATCCCCAACCAGCCCAAAGCCTTTCCCTGACGAGTTGGGGCACAATTATGTTTTAGAAGTTCAAGAATCTAAGTTTACAGCCCCCACCCCCACCCCCAGACCAGGAATTCTACTTGGTGAAGAAAATCCCCTGGCCTCCAGGAGGAAATGCCTGCTGCATCTCTCTTCCACGCCCACACCTCTACCTCTCCATCCTGAGCTCCACACGGTGTCCGTCCCCAGGACCCTGTTGTTCACCATGTTCCGGCACCACTTAACTCTACCACTGGCTGCAGACCCCCAGACACCCACCTCTTTGTGTCTTATTGATTGCACCCGACACCAGCATACAGCAGAAACATCAAGCCAAAGGAAAAAGCTCCATTTCACACCCTTCATAGACCATCTGCCTTATGGTCCCCATCCATGTTCCACCCATGTCCATGCCCCCCACCCACAGCCGTGTCCAGGCCCCTAACTCCAAGCAGTTTAGATCTAATCCAAGCTGCACCCTCAAGGTCTGACTCAGAGCACAGGTAGGGAGCAGGAGGCTGAGGATAGATCAGTGAATCTGGATCGGTGGCCTCCAACTTTCCATCTGTTAAATGGGAGTCATGGAAACCCGCCTGCAGATTCCACAGGACCGTGATGACATCGCGATGGTGCGGAGATGTGACAACTCCTGCAAGTGAAGGACTTGTGATTCTTCCTGAGACCTCACTGCTGGGTCACCCATGCTCCACCCATGCAGCATGCCGGTCACTCTTACCACTCAGGTGGAGGCCCTCCCCTCCCTATCTCTGTAGATCCTTTGGAACTGTGAGTTAAATAAAAAGCTGAATAGATCAACCCATAGCAGAGAGAATACAAAACAAGGTGTGATCCAAAGACAACTTTTATTTGGCTCAAACTCTGGGGATGACTGGTCCAGGCTGTTTTGCACACTAGTGCCAGGTCTCAAGTGTGGTGGATGCCAGGAGAATAGCTAGCATGCATCACGTGGGACAGCAGAACCATTCCTGTCATCTCTGGCTTTGAGCGGCACAGGTTTGGACATACCAGAAGTCAGAGCAGATTCCTTAACGTTAGTGTGGGTCCCCAGAAAGTCTACTGCTGGATTCCTGGAAGGGCAGAAGTAACAAGGGTAAACCCACTCTATACTTAGAGAAGTATCGTCGATGGCTGGCCTATCTGTGGGTACCGTGGACAGTGGGGTCAGAGTTCTTATGCTGTAGGAGAAGAGAAGACAGTGGAAGACCTTTCTGCTAGAGCAGGTGGGGCTCTCCATCCCATCCAGCTAGAACTGACCAGACTATGGAGGAGGTGTCAGAAAGCACAGGCTGAGTGCAGCTTCTATTCACAAGTACTTTGTCTTCAATGCCAGTCTGTGAGGGCTTCATTCTGACTCCATGGTGCTGTTGTAAAAAGAAATGAGGCACTCGGTCCAGCTAAATATGAGTATCACTTGAGACTGGAGAGATGGCTCCATGGTTAAGAGCACTTACTACTCTTTCATAGGACCCTAGTTAAATTCCCAGCAGCCAGGTTGGGCAGCTCACGCCTGCCTGTAACTCCAGCTTTGGGGTTTCTGACGCCCTCTTCTGGCCTCCAAGGGCACCTGCATATACCTGGTATACAGACCTATAGGAACTCATACAAATACTAAATGAAAAACCAAACATGCATGAAAGAGCACCACGCCCAGTATCGTTCCAATGGGGGCAGTGTCTGTCTGTCTGCTAGTTTGGGGTGGCTGGCCTCAAGCCTCAGAGCTTCCCGCTCACAACCACGCTGTTTTTCCCACATCCCATCTTCCTTTCTGAAAGTTCCTTGGATGGCTTCCTGTGTAGAGGCGCACCACCACCTACACGGCAGCATGTGACACCTTCCCCACTGGGCATTCAGAGTGAGAGACACGTTCATTCACTCAACAGACATGGGGCTAGGGATCCCAAGATGAATAAGAGAGAATTCTTGCCAGCTTTCGGCAGACCTATTAATATCTTGGCTTCTTAGTCCATGATGGATTTGCAAAGCATTTCTGATCAATTACCTTGAACAGAATATCACCGGCCACATCTCCTTTTCAAGGCTGACTGCTTTATGAGTGTCTACACGTTCAACCATGCGTAGGCACCTTTTTCAGAGTTCCTTTGGCTAAGGGACTCTTTGTTCTGGCTTCCCCTCATTCTCTCATTCAATAAATATCTCAGGCTGGATGACACATTGGGCCCTGGGATAACAGCTACACAGGCAGCTCCTGCTCATAGAGACTCCACCAGGCTGTCCCTTCTCCTGCTCTGACGTGGGCCCTGGGCTTGGTATTTTGTGGGGCTATTCTGCTCCAAGGCTAGACAGCCTGTTTTCTGGGAATCACAGGCCAAAGGAGAGCACCCAGGGACTACATCTTGGCTGAGCGTTCTCTTTAGAAGGAAGCAAAGAGCTCTCCCCGACTCCTCCCAGTCGCCCATCCTTTCTGAGAGAGTGGCTGCTAATGAGTGTACCTAGTAAGGCCCCTAAAAAAGACAGCCATTCTGCTCAGCACCGGGAGTGGGCATTGCTTTTTTGTTGAATTTGGTAGCTGAGAAAAGCAAACCCACTGGAGTAACACTGATGCCGATCTTAGTTCCACAGCTGTTAAGTTCTCAGCTGTGCAACCTTGGTTGGGTAAGTAATGAACATCTCTGGGCCTTGGAGCCTCTGCAGTAAAGTACGGGACAATAGTACCTCAAATCTCAGAATGCTGAGATAGTGAAATACGATGTTGTGATATTCCCTTACCCTATAGCCAGCTTCTGAAGCACGCCCCAGCCCGTCCTGACAGGCATCACTTGGGAACTTACTAGAAATGTACATTTCAGCCCCTATCCCAGACCTGCCAGTGAGAAAATGGGGAAGGGACCCAGTGGTGTGGATTCTGATGTCCACAGCAGGCGGGAGCCACCAGATTGGAGACTGCAGAGCAGTTGATGGTGGGCCAAATCCTCCACAGATGTGTTTGTTGGCTTCTGTCAGCAGCTGGAGCTGAGGAGCAGCTGTCCCAGGGGCTGCCATGCCTCCTGAAGAAGCACGCAGTTATCTGTCTCTGCTCTGTTAAACCAGCTGGCCTTGCTCACTGGCCGCCTTGTCACTTTAGGCATCTGTGTCTGCAGCCCAAGCTCCAGGTCAGGGCCAACGTGATCCAACCCCAGACAAGGGACAGCTCTGTGTCTGGAAATAGTCCCAAAATACCCTCCATAGCCAGAGATGAGTTTTTACATTCCTGCTACCTCGGATTATCTGCCTCTCTGATCTTGGCCACCCCTGCCGCTGGCACAGCTGATGACCAGTGACTTTCCCTGTGCTGGCAATGATGGAGGAACAAAAGAGGCTGATGACTCCAGCACCCACAGTAGCGAGTCACTCAATGGGGCACCAGGGACACCGAAGGACCTGGAGGTTGTGATGTCTGGGAGGCCAGACAGCATGGAAGCTAACTGTGGCCACATTGGAGAAGCTAGACTAGGAGAACCCAGTCAAAGGCCCCACTCACAGCAGGGATTCTGACCAGGTAATGAAAGTGGGTGCAGAGGCCAGCTTGGGACAGGATGTGAGGGCAGAACTCCGGGACTCTGAGCCAAGTGAGTGGAACTTAGCTGGACCCAGCTGGGATCCCAGAGGGAGAAAGAAGTCTGAGAAGCAGTTCTCCATCTCCAGGCTGGAAAGAGCCCTGGGCTTCCTGACCTTCACTCTCTGGGTAAATCCTATTAACAGCTGCCCTATGAAGAAGCAGAAAGCAGACACCTATGAGCCTGGGGCTGTGCTCTCCAATAAACCCTTGCTCTGTCACTGCCTGTGTGACCCCCAGCAAACCATCCAGCTGCTCTGAGCCTCAGTTTCTTCATTTTCCAAATCTCCCCCCACCCACTTTTGTTTTTTGAGACAGGGTTTCTCTGTGTAGCCCTGGCTGTCCTGGAACTCTGTAGACCAGGCTGGCCTTGAACTCAGGGATTTGCCTGTCTCTGCTGGATTAAAGGCATGAGCCAACAAACCTGGCTAGAAAAAAATCAACTTTATTGGCATATGGAGAGAATAAAAGGGGATCACATTTGTAAAACAATTATCACACTGTCTTCCACAGAACAAAAAGACATAATAAAACCTAGATTTAATTATAGTTATTAGGGAGCACAAACTGTGTGTTTTTGTCAGAAGACCTGGTATCTGGGATTTGATGAATGGAGGATCACTGGTGAGGAAAAATGAAATTAAATATAAGCATTAATTAATGACCATGGAATGATCAAAAGAGTGGTTCCCCTGGGAACTGTTATCCCAGGTACTGAGAAGACTGAGGCAGGAAGATTGCGATTTCAAGGTCGATCTGTGCAACTTTCTGAGACCCTACCTCAAAATAGAAAGTTAAAAACCAACAATAGCATTTTGGGTGTAGCTCAGGGTCAGAGCAGTTGCTTAGCAATTGTAAGGCCCCAGAGTTGTCCCTAGTAGCACACACATACAACCCCTTCCCTAAAAGACCCACTAAGACACACAGCATTCACTAGGGTCATTCATAAATGTCGGTTCCAGAGAAACATGCAAGGCTGCTCTGAGAGTGGTGGGAGCCTTGCACCACCGAGGCCATCAAAGTGTGGCTATGGTGAAGCAATCTTTCCTCAGTCCAGCTACCTTGGATAGAAGGAAGAGCTGTTGCCTAGAGGAAGGACAGAATGACCTCAGATGATGCCCACACGGCACAGTAGGAAGATCAGAATTGAGCTGAAGTCTGTTGTAGAAGTTTATCTGTGGTTGTGTATAAAATAACTGTTCTGTGCACTGTTGGGGGAAGGGCTGCCTAGGCCTTGGCGTTTTGTATTGTCTGCAGGTGTTGGATTATGTGGGGATGTTTGATTGGTCATGATCTGCATGTGCTATCAATAGAACACCTGAGGAGTTCTCAATCAATAAAAACACCTGAGCTGGGAGGTTCAGGTTCCACTGTCCAGTATGGCACCTGCCATGACGGTGGTTCCCTCTGCTGAGGTCTGGAAAGGTTTGCACCAATGAGAATGCCTCCTTGTCATCCTTGCTGAGCTGCCACAGTAGTGTACTACTACAGAGTTCCCCTGCCTCTCCTTACCTAGAGATGCATTTCCAACTGTGTCAGGGGTTGGGGTGGCCTCCATAACAGCAGATAGTCATTCTCTACTTTTCAATCAAAGAGGCCCAGCAGTAGGGGCAGGACCCTCTCATCAAACTCCGCTGCTAGGGATAGGACCAGCTTCCCTTTTCTGGCTCAGGTTCATTGTCCCTGGGGCAACCAATCCCTAAAAACAGACCCTGGGTGAGAGATTAATGATCACACCTTTCTGAGTCTTTCCAGCTGTGTAAACGGTTTAGAGGAGAGTAGAGCAGACTGCAATGATTGGAGTTATAACAAGAAGGGAGAGGAACAGATGGAAGAGGAGGAGGAGGAGGAGGAGGAGGGGGAAGAGAGGAGGAGGAGGAGAGGAGGAGGAGGAGGAGAAGGAAGGAGGAGGAGGAGGAGGAGGAGGAGGAGGAGGAGGAGGGAGGAGGAGGAGAAGAAGAAGAAGAAGAAGAAGAAGAAGAAGAAGAAGAAGAAGAAGAAGAAGAAGAAGAAGAAGAAGAAGAAACAGCCAAATTAAACTGAGAGGGCTGTTCCAGTCCCTCCCAAGACTCTTTCTATGAATACTTATAAGTCTATGAGCCTTAATGTTGCTGGGGCTGGTCTGAGTGGTCTGGTAACTCAGACACCAATTAATTTTGCACTGTGACTCTCTGGGGAAATGTTTCTATGCCTTGGAGAGGGTCTGTAGTTTCCTTGGAGAGAAGGGGTATGGAAGGTCAGGAATGCAGGAAGGATGCTAGGCAATGGGGTGGGTGCCTGGACCAGGAAGCTAGGCTGACTCAACACAGGCCTTTCTCACACTTTTGAGAGTGGGTTAGAGACCATTAGGGAGGTGGCTGGGAGGGAGAAATTTTAAATTTTTTTCATCACCGCGTAGTCTACAGGATCATACTCAAAAGTAAATAATTGCTGAGATAAATCTTCCAAGACAAATCATGTTTAAACACTTTGGTTGTATTATCTTATTATAATAAACATCCTTAATTGAACTTTCATGCTGACTTGATTCTCATAATGGCACATGAAATACAGCTTATTGTGATTTCCCCTGTTCAGAACGGGTTGCTCAAGTGGTTGAGCGTTTGCCTAAGGCAACTCACCTAGGCAAAGCAATCCATGGCTAGTACTTTCAGGCATACTCCCAACATCTGGGGGCCGGTATATTTGAGGGAGCTGCTCTGTTATCAGTCTTTTAGTATTCATTCTAAATGTCAATCTCAGATGAAAATATTTATTTGTCTTCAGTGCTGGTTCTAGGAGCTTAAATGGATGGTGCTATCTACCTCCCTGGAATCTAGCCACGGAGCTAGAATTGGAGCAAGTGGGGATGTCTGATTGAGCGCCAGTTAAAAGGGTCATGGGCACCATTAGAACTGGGCAGGAGGTGGGAGTGGGGTGGCGTGGGGACTTCTGCAAGGAAGAAGTTCCAGGCTGGTTCTTTTGGAAGGATGGATCTTGAATCAGCTGGAGTCAAGCTAGCTACTAGAGCCCCTTCTTGCCAGCTGGTTGTGATTGGGGCGACTGTGCCAAGAAGTGGTGCATCCATCCATTCATGAATTCATTTACAGAGAAACCCATGTTGGCTGAACTCCTGCTGCACAGCAGGCTCTGTGCTTTGCCCTCGGGAGATAGAGCCGAGAGGGCTCCTCAGAGTTCCCATCTTGGAGTTCCCAGACATGGCCCTCATTGACGTCCACTCTAGTGCCTAATCACAAGGCTTGAGAAGCCCAGGCTTGGGAACATAGGGTGTCTGCTGGTGACCTCACCCTTATTAAATAATGTTCACTCCTCTTCTTGGAGGAGAGGTTTTAGGGGAGGGAGTTTACTACTTAGGAAAGCTTTGTGCTTCCACTAATAGAAAAACACCTTTAAACATGGGGATTTAAAAATCACTTTACAAGAGGTTTATGTCTTTACTCAGTGGCTCAACAGTATCAGAATATTCAGTCACCCTCTCATTTGTCTCAGCCTTGTCTGTTAAACCCTGGCTGTTGTAGTTGAAGCCATCGCACTCATGGACTAGACAAGGGGTAGAGCAGGAAAGAGGCTGATATCCACTGTCGTTTCCCTTCTTAAGAAGTTCAGCCTTTCCCCAGGATCTGCAGTATGCTCCTGCTAGGCTTCCCTGGCCAGGTGCATGCCCCTCACTGAAAGGAGGCGAGCATCTCTCCTGGGTCAGAAACATCGAGACTCTGTGCAATGAAGGGGGGTTAGAGATCAGGCCAGAGTGTTTTTCAAGTAATGAGGTTAACTTCATGTTTGCTTGTTTGGGGTAGGGATGTCTCTGTGAGTCTCTCTGTGTGTGTGTACGTGCACATATACACACACATGTGTGTATCAGGTTCCATAGGAGGCCAGAAGCATCATATCCTCCTTGGAGCTGGAGTTTCAGGATGTTATGAGCCACCTGACATGGGTGCTGGTTCCTCTGCAAGAGCACTGTGGACTCTTAACAACTAAGCCCCTCTCCTATGTTCTGAAAATAGGATTTACCCTGGACTTTTCGTTACCCACTAGAGAGCCAGGGACTTCCTGTATAGTCCTATACACTGAGCTTATGCCGCCAGGCCCTGTCCAGATCATCTGGGGACTGTTGTACTTAGGGAGTTCTTCTCTGAGCCATTGTGTGTGGCTCTGGGCTAAGAGTGGTCCTCCTGCTGAAACATAAGCCTACATCTTCCTCTCTTTTTATCATAAGGTACAGTGCTCTGCAACTGCCCTGACTTTTAACACCCAGGCTGACTAAACCCAAGCCAGGAGCTGGCTCTCCTGTTTTCTGTTCAGCTTCACCCGCCACAGAGGCCTTCTGGGAAAGTTAAAGGGAAAGAGATTGAAAGCAGAGAGGGTGTTAATTAAACACCAGATGTTTAACTCTGTTAATTAATGGCTCTGTCACCCTGAGTGGCATCAGCCTTCTTCCTTCTGTCTCGCTCACCCTCCTGGCTCTGACCACCTCTGAATGGCCTCTAGGCTAAAGCTGAACAGTCATGCCGCCCAGTGAGGCCTGAGGACAGCAGAGGACTATCAGACGAGAAAGCTGACTTCTGTCCAGAGAGAAATGTCAGACATACTGGTGCAACTGAGTGACAAAGAAGAAAAGAACCAGAAGGAAAGAGATCAAAGCTCAGAGGAGACAGACATGTTTTGTTTGCACATGTAGACATGTCAAAAAATACAAGTAGTTGCCATTGTTTAAAAGAAGGGAATTGAACATACATCCAGATGTGTAGATTGTCTTTAAAGTGGATAGACCTGGGCCAGCATCCTCAAGGCAACACAGCTGAACAGTTGAACAGGGCTAGGAGTTCACTGTCTGCCCACCCATTCACTCTACCAGGCCTGCAAACATCTGAGGTGCAATCTGCTGTCAAAGTTCAAGACCTAGACTTGGCAATGGATTCAATATGGCAGATCCAGGAGAGAGGATTCTGGGATGCTGGGATTTGAAGCAAGATTCCTGGGAGGATTGCAGGACCATTACACAATCAGAGAACAGTCCATCTGCTGGTGACACCAGCAACACAGTAGCTGGTTACAGAGGAAGATGGAAGTTCTGGGTCACAGTGAGATGGGCCTGTGGTCTGCAACCAGAAGAGAAGGCCTGGAAGTTTAAGGAGCTGATGTCCTCCCAGGAGGGGCTGAGACCCCCAAGGAGCAGCCATAGAGATGGGAGAAAGAATTTAGATTCCAGCCTTGAGAGACATTAGGGCTGGCCTCCAGTGAGACAGAAAATCAGTCACCCTGCTAGATGCCTCTTCTCCCTTTAGGAGCCTTATCACTGTTATCTTTAGAATCAAAATCTTTGTTCCTAAACAGAAGTGTTGATGCCGCTGCAGAAATGACCCAGTAGGCAAGCAATGGCCAAGCATTCTCTGTTCAGCTTCCCCCAGCCTGTGAGAAGGGTGCAACTTCAGTTACAATCTCTGAAAACCTTTCCTCTCTGTGGAGAGGCCAAAGGGGCAGGGCTTCGAGGCTAGGATGCCCTGGGCCAGCTCCGGACTTGTCACTCTGCTGCAGTGATTTTACTTGTGTGAAATGAGGATAAGCTGGTCATGAGGACTAAACAGTATGGCTTTGGTGGATGTGCACACACAGGGTGGAGGGGTCTGAGCCTGTCTTCCCCACTGGTGGTTCCTTCCATCTGCTGGTGACACCAGCAGCGCAGAAGGCAATCGGCAGATGTTCCTGGTCTCACTTCATTTCCATAGATTTACAAGCATCCTTGTATGTGTTGCTGAGAAATCGGGTGTAAATCCTATTTTAAGAACATAGACAAGCTTGTTACTTGAAGAACGAAAGCTTAGGAAAGTCCTTTGGGGGAGTGAATAGCAATCACCCTCCCTGAAACTCTTGCGTTCATGAATTTTCTGGGACAATCCATTCGCCCATGCTGTTACTCCCATGGCCTCCTGTTTGCACCTTGTGGAGGTCCTCTTCCTCACGGGTAGACGTTGTCATCCTGGCTGAGCCTGTCGCTTCTACATTTCTATTCCTTTCTCTCCTCCCTCTTTGCTACACACCCATGGTCCCCAATTGTTCTTTCCACAGTAGCCTTTCCCCTCCTGACACCATGAGCTCTGACTTACTGGTGACAGTTACTGGCAGCTGCTTTTCTGTCCTAGAAATCAGGACAGATGACATTTTGGGTACCAGGAATGTGAGGTCTGGGTTGGAATACCTGTGGAGGATGTGGCAGGTAGATTAATGGCCATCAAAGGAGTCTCTGACTTGACCTCAGGAACCAATAAAATATCACCTTACTTACCAAACAGGACTTTACAGAAGTGATTCAGTTAAGGCCTGGAGGAGAGGAGTCTTTCTGGATTCCCTGAGCGGGCCCAGCATAATCTCATGGGTCCTTGGAAGTCAGAGGACCTTTCCAGACTGTGACTCAGAGGAGTAGTAACCTTGGGAGAATGGGTGGGAGACGTGAAGTTTCTGGCTTTGAAGCTAGAGAGGGGGTAGACCCTCAGAGTTGGAAGAGGCCTGAAAGTAAGAGCCCCCCCCAACTTCCCACCAGCCTCAAGATCAGGGTACAGCTGGATTTAAGCTCTGTGAGACCCAAGAAGGACTCTAACCCACAGAACTGTAAGGTATTAATGTAATAGTGTGCTGCTATGTGGGCTCAGTAAAAGAGACAAGGAGGCATTTTCATAGACTCAAACCTGCCAGATCTCAGCAGAGGGAACCACCGTCACAGCAAGCACCATCCTCAACAGTAGAACCACAAGCGTCTCAGCTCAGGTGTTTTAGTTGATTCAGAACTCCTCAGGTGTTTCTTCTACTGAGAGCATATGCAGATCATTAACAATTAACTTCCCCCACATAAACCCAACACCTGCAAATAGTACAAAACGCCAAGACCTAGGATAGCCCCTAAACCAACAGTGGATAAAACAATTTCAAACATAACTAAAAATAAACTTCCACAGCATATTAAGCTACTAGTTCTGTGATAATCTGTTACAGCAGCAACAGGAAAGTAATCCATCTGGGCAGTCTCAGAACGGGGCCTGGTTTGTCAAGCAGGATGGACTTGCTTAGAATTCTTCCCTGAAGTAAGTGGTGTTAGTCACTCTCTGGGCCTTTATGTCTTGGCTTCACTCCATCTCCTATTGTCCCAGCCAGATGGCTGAATTGTGATGGGCCATAGGGGATTAGCTTCATTTAGCCAGGGGAAAGTGTGCCCCAGAGAGGAAGAGGGGTTGATAGTGGGTACCAGACTGATGAGTGAGCAAAGAACCCACCATTCAGAGGGGAGGTCTTCTACACACCCCAGGAACCTCAGCAGCATAGTTTAGGAGCCACAATTTTTTAAATTAGAAAATATTGCTTAATTTCATGTGTATGGGTATCTTGCCTGAATGATGTCTGTGTACCAAGTGCATGCCTGGTGCCCATGGATGAGGACATCAGATTCCCTTGAACTGGAGTTACAGATGGCTGTGAGCTGACATGTAGGTGCTGGGAATTGAACCTGAGTCCTCTAGAAGAGCAGACAGTATTCTTTTTTTAATTTTATTTTTTATTTATTTATTTTTGGTTTTTTGAGACAAGGTTTCTCTGTGTAGCCCTGGCTGTCCTGGAACTCACTCTGTAGACCAGGCTGGCCTGGAACTCACAGAGATCCGCCTGCCTCTGCCTCCCGAGTGCTGGGATTAAAGGTGTGCCCCACCACCACTGCTCTGCAACAGCGATTGTTCTTAACTGCTGCGCCATTCCCTCTGGTGCCAGGAGCTACTATTTTTAAGAAATTGTAGTCACATGTGTAGAGCATAAAATTTATTATCTAGCCATCTTTAAAGCTGGGGGCCGGTGGCACTGAGGTCACTCACATAGTTACTACCCTCTCCACCACCGTCCGTCCGTCCCCAGAACATTTTCCTGCTTGCAAAACAAGCTCTCCACTCAGGACACAATGATTCTCCCTTTCTCTCAGCCCCTGGCAGCCGTCTTTCTTCTTCCCATCTCTGTGATTTTGGATGTTCTAGGAACCTGATGTAAGTGGGGTTATGTAGTGTTTGCCTTTTATATCAGCTTATCTCGATTAGCATCATGTCTCAAGACACACTCAGGTTAACGGTTTCATTCAGCGCTTTCTAAGGTTGAAGACTATTCCACTGTTTGTATTGGTGGATTCTGTTTAGCCGTTCATCTGCTGACGGACACTCGAGTTGCTCCTCCACTTTGGTTGTTATGAACAATGTTGCTCTGAACTTGTTGCCCCAGACAGACAGACAGACAGAGATGTACGCTGAAGGTGCACAAATAACCTCTAGTCCTGCTTTTAACCCTCTCAGGAGATACCCCAAAGCGGTCATACGATAATTCTACACTTAGTACTTAGAAGAACCTACCAATCCCTTTACCTCAAATCAACTCATCTCAGCCATAGTTAAGGGTCCAGTTTGGTGACATCCACATTGTTGTGCTGCTGCCACCATCCATCTTTTGGACCTTCTTCAATGACAGAAGCAGCTTTTGTGCTAATGGGTGGAGGCGCACGCCTTTCATCCCAGCACTTGGCAGAGGCAGGTGGATCTCTGTGAGTTCGAGGCCAGCCTGGTCTACCACTCGAGTTCCAGGACAGCCAGGGCTGTTACATAGAGAAGCCCTGGCTTGAAAAACAAAAACAAACCAAATGACTGAGCAGACAGAAGCAGCTCTTAGGCGGTGGAGGAGGGAGCAGAGTGTGCTCTGCCCACTAAGATCTGCACTCGACGGGTGAACCTGTGCCGAGGAACCTGGAAAGGCCCAGGCGTTTCGCTGGGTTTGAATCTGTTTTTGAGCTGTGGGCATGTTTTCAAATGCAGTTTCCATTTTCTTCAGCCTCAGAACATCTGATAGCAAAATGTTTTCGCTTAGAACGTTGGCCCGTGGGGAGGGGACAGTCGGCCGCGCTAATGAGGAGATAAGCAGGGTGCGTGTTTGGCGCCGTCCTTAGCGTTTAATTCCAGTAATTAAAGCAGGCAAACCTCCTTTGTTTTCTTTTTCCTTGCAAAACAGTGAAATATTGCAGGCTATTTGGGGAGCAGGAAATAAAACCCCGCTCGGCATCACACTGTCATAGTGCCACCGCCACCACCCCATTTGTGGTACAGATCCGTGAGAGGCGCAAGCTGAACACACTCTTCACCTGATGCCTTTAAATCACATCGCAGCCCCATGAGGTGCCCTGACCCCTGACCGTCTTCCTCTGGAAAGGCTCCATAAGAAGGTCACACATGGTGGTGCACGCCTGCAGTCCTAGCACCTGGAAGGTAGATAAGGAATTCTAGGTCGTCCTTGGCTACATGACAAGTTAAAGAAAAGCCTGGGCTATGTGAGGAAGTCTCAAAACAAATAACCAAGTTTCCTTCTCATTTGTCTTCCTAAATGATGTAAAGACTTCTGAGTGCACTTGTTTTCTGGTCTGACCTGTAGCTGACTCATTGTTCAGAAGAGCAAGTCCAGGCTCCAGGGCAGAGCAACTCCAGTCCATGTTGAGGAGAGTTCCCCTAGCCTGGGCTCCATTCACAAGGCTCTGTCAAATGGCCTGGCAGCCAAATATCCTTTGTCCTGTGCTGAGGGCCAGCTGCAAAGCCTGGTTTGAATCCATTTTCTCCTGGTTCGACCTTTCCCAAGTTACGTGCTTCCGTTCCCTTAGTCATGCAATGGAAATACACATCTGATCCACAGTTACGTGTGGACGTAATGGCGTGTCATCAAGAGCACGGGGTGATGGCTGGTACATAACGCTGTCATGGTGGTGACTTCTTTCTTGGTTCTGCTACTCTCTACCCAAGCTTGAGCGGGACAGGCCCTGCAACACCTCTGGTCCCTCAGCACCCCGCCAGTGCTGATGCCAATGATCTGTGAGAGCTTTTCTTTTAACTGCATGAACGCCCATTCCTGTATCTTCCCAGTGTGTTTAATTGCAGTTGGAAGGTGTGGGGAGGACTGCCCGAACGACTCCTAAATTCTAATGGGACACAGGGACAATTTGAAGGTTTCTAGGACCCTGCAGGAGAAATGCAGACGCTACCTTTCCAGCTCCCCCACGCTGTAGAATGCAGAGGGGAGGCTGAGGCCGGTCAAGGAGCTTGCTCTTGGGACCACGTTTGGGGCAAGGAGGGGAGCTCCCCACACCTTTACTCCCTGGTTTCAGAGCTGAAAAGTGCTGTGGGGCCTCCCAGCCCATAGCAGCTGTTCTTCCCCTATCTGGACCCAACCTTACCTCTGGGCCCCAGCGGCTCAGAGGGTCCAATTGGGAAGAATGGAGGAAAATCCGTATCCAATCTGTTCTATTCAGAGCAATGGATGGAATCTGCATCTCAATCTTATCTTTGTGTGAGTTTGGCTGAACTGGGCCCCCCAAGTGGTGAGTGATGTGTGGGTGGGAAGATGCCTCAGCTGCCTCTGCAGAGAAGCCCACAGCTAGACATCTGGAGGCCTGGGCAGGCTGTGGGCATGAGGGGCAACCTCACACCTTTGCCTGCTGCCAAACCACAGCCTTCCCTGCTCTCTGGCTTTTCTTGTTTCCTCTTTTCATTTCCTTATCCCCCACCCCCACCCCCTTTCTCAGGCAGGCAGCCAAGTGGAGATTTTGAATGGCAGCAGGGAGGAGGGGGTGGATCTGGAGGTCAGACCTGAGCCCCTTCCCAGCAGGTCCTAGTCAGTGGAGCCGAGGTGGGCAAACATCTCCTTAGTCAATCCCTTATCTTGGCCCCTGGCCTGGAGCCTGGGCTTTGGGGGCATCTAGGTGGCTGTCAGCACTGGGATCTGCACTCTGCCCTGTCCATCTGGAACCCCTGGCATATGTTCCTCACTGCCGCTCAGGCCCTGGATAAGCGGGCTCCTGCAGCCCAAACTCGCAGGAGGCTGATTTGTAGCAGGAATCAGCTTAATAATTTATAGCTAGAAAGTGCTCTCCTTGGGAGAAAAAAAAAAAAAACTTAAGAAAAAAAGCCAACTCAGGAAACCAAATTAGATTCTGCAGGCTGCTGAGAGAGCAGAGCCAGGGCTATGGCGTGTGCCCATAGGCCTGGGACTGTGTGTCCTGGAGGGAGGATGACCGGAACATCCCCATCCCATTGTTAACAGTCAGGGGACCTTGGCGGGTTCCTCAGCCTCATCAGCTCCTTCCTCGCAGTCAGTGGAGAACAACAGGCACCTCACAGTCCTTTTACAGAGTTGCTGTGAGATCTTCTAAGGCAGAAGCTCTGCACCTTGTTGGGAACAAGGTCCATGTGCTCCAGCCATTCTTATTCAAGTTCTTGCCTTTTGGATTGGGAATGTTTCTTCCTCTTTGATTTGTACCCCCCCCCCTTTCGATGACAAGAGGTTCCTGCTTGCTCTGGGAAGGCATTTGAGGTGTCTAGTGCTATTGTTGGGGTGTAGCTCCGTGGCACCATGGCCACTGTGACTGTCATGGTCTCTGCCCTGGGCTTTCCTCTTCTTTTTCCCTGTCTCTAGTATCCAGCTCTGAAGTAGAGCTGATGTGTCCACCACAAAGGGTGCAGGAGGCCCCAAGTTCAGCAGTCCTCCAGGTATAGGGCTGGGCTCTCTGAGTTTCCACTCTCTATGTCTCCTGTCACCTGAGTGTCCTTCACCCACAACTCAGGCAGAAGGTGACCACTTTCTCAGGGACACACGTCAGGTTCCTCTGTCCAGACTGGCTTGACTGACCCAGTTACCAAATTGCCATAGGAGAGTTCTATCTGGTCTGTTTGGATCACTTGACTGCCTTGGTGTGAGCAGCTGCGGCTAGGGTAAGGGATCGCATAACCCATATGAGGCCTCTGCCTTTAGCTGTGGGGGTAATTTCCAAAGATAAGAAATTCACCTCCCCCAAACCTGAAAGTTTCTAGAACTCAGCTCCAAAAGTCCGGCCCTGGAGTACTTGATGATGTGCCCACTACTCACCCCAGTTTTGGCGTGACACTTCATTCTGCTGCAACTTGCAAAGCTGAAGTTCTTGTTTGTCACACTCAGCTGTAGCTATCAGCACCCTGTCCTCCCAGCCCTTCCTACCTGTCTTGTTCCTCAGGCCCTCCTTTGCAACCCTCTCAGGTTCTATGGGCTCCATGAAACAGGGGAAGAAGGGTGTCTTAGTCATCGTTCAAATGCTGTAAAAAGACACCATGGCCACAACCCTTCTTAAAGAAAGCATTTAGTTGGCGTTTGCTTACAGTTTCAGAGGTTTAGTCGGTCATCACCATGGCAGGGAATGTGGCAGCAGGCAGGCAGACTTGGTGCTGGAAAAATTCTACATCTGGATCTGCAGGCATCAGGAAGAGACACTGAGCCTGGCTTGAGCATTTGAAACCTCAAAGCCCACCCCCAGTGACACACTTCCTCCAGTAAAGTGACACCTATCTCGACAAGGCCACACCTCCTAATCCTTTCAAATGGTGCCACTCCCTAAATATTTAAATATATGAGCCTGTTAGGGTCATTCCTATTTAAACCACTAAGGAGAAGGCAGAAAGGCCTATGCAGGAGCTCCAAAGAACCCCAGGGCCAGCTCTAGACTTTTCCAACAGCCTTCTAGCTGAGTTTCTGCCTGTGTCTGGGGATGTGCTGTGTGAGTGGCCACAGGCCTCCCTCTCTGTCTCCTCCATCTCCCAGAAGCCCTGCCCCACCCCTTCCCTACCCCCATCTATCCAGACCACCTGAACACAGATAGACTGTGCTGGGGCCTAGGTACACACAACGACATTGATCCAGCAGCTACTCGTTCAGGAGAGACTTGAAGAATGACTTTACACAAAAACCTGAGAATGGAACTTCTGCTATAGAATTTGGGGACTTTGGGGCCTGTGGTCTAGGGGAAGGAAGAGCCCGGGATGTGTTTCTAACCCAGGCCCCTTGGACACAGGATCTGGCCACACAGAGTGCTGGGCAGGCGCAGGAGCTGAGGGTGGCCTGAGGCAAGGAAGGGTAGGAGAGAGTGGGGTTGACAAGGGTTCCTCATGGCACCAAGACATCCAACAACGGCAACTTAAAGAAAAGACTCCTCTGCCCACAGCTCGGGAGCAGCAGTGATCCTGGCAGGGAGACACGAAGCAGCTCAAGAGCCTGAGGGCTGCCTGCATTGGCCGTGAGGAAACAGCCACACAGGAGGCAGGGCTGGGCTATAACCCACCCTGCCCCTAGACCCCTACATCAGTCACCTCGGCTGCATGCCTGAAGGTCCATAGTCTCCCAGAAGAGTGGACCAGCTGGGAACTAAGTGTTCAGATATGTGAGTGCAGGGTGAAGAGGTGGAAGATTTCACATTCAAACTCCACAGTGGGGAATGAGGATGGGCCTGGTCACGCTGCCTCAGGTAGTCTGACGGGCTGAGGGGAGAAAACACGTGGGCTGTGCACCAGGTATCCCCAATTAGCCAGGTTCCCCCCAGAAAACAGATGGCACTGCCCAATCTGGGGAAAGTGATGGATCTTAGTGAAGCAACTGTTTACAGAGGTGTGGGAAGAGGGTGAGGGAGCTGTGCGTGACCACTGTGCAGCACCCTGCGGCTGGTAACCAAGGTGGTGGTGCCACCCAGGTTCAGGAGGGAGGCGCCAGCTGTGTTTCAGAAGCCCAGAAGCAGAGGAACAGGATGGGTGCCCTGACCTGGGTGCAAAAGTGGGCAAGAGGCAGGAAGGGGAGGTGACAGGTACACGCAGAGAATGGGAAGGGGGGCCCGGATGGAGTCCCTGCCGCGCCTGGTGTGTACGTGGAGAAGGTGTAGCCGGGAGGAGAGAGAACAGATGTGGAGATGCCGGCCGTCTCCGGTGCCGCCCCTCCCTCAGACACCAGAATATTACCATGCTGGTTGATGGCTCACAGTTGACTCTGTTCCAGTCTGGCCTTTGAAAAATGCCAACTCGTTAATCCTCACAATTGCTGTGACGTTGATATTGTCATTGTCATTCCCAATTTAGGGAAACCAAGGCAGGGAGAGGTTGTTTTTTTGGGTTTGTTGTTGTTTGTTTTTGGGTTTTTTGTTTTTGTTTTTTTTTTTTTGGGAGGGGGTTTGTTTTTGTTTTTTCCCCAACCACACAACCTCAGGTTTTTGCTTCCTGAGAGTGAGCCTACACCTTGATGACCTTCCCAGCCTTGGTGCCCTGCTGGAAGGGCTGGGGACCCCTCAGGGGAGGGGTCCCACACACACCAACGATGGGCTGGTGCTGAGCTGCAAACAGCAGGAAGCCTACCTAGTCTAGCACTGCAGCCTTGCAACAGCTCAGCCATGGTGTCCTCCCTTCAGATGTGTCTGCAAGCAGGGAGGATGGACATCATCCTACGTGGGCTGCGAGCAAAGATCCTAGGGCAGAAGGAGCCCCAAGAATGTCTCTCCTCCAACTCCTGCCTGTCCTGACAGAGTTACCTTTGGGATCCCTTACCTGAGAGTTCAGGCTCTGCCCAGGGAAGTGATTATGACCCACTGCCTTCCTGGTGAGCAGTCCAACCTAATTCAGTCTTTCATTTCATAGACGAGATGGTCTTTCTTTTCTCCAGCTTTATAGTATTCCACAGCAGACACACGGCCGCTTGTGTAAACAGCTCCTATTTCTAGCTATTTGCTTGTTCTCTGTTTTGGGTTTTTTGGTTTTTGTTTTTTGACCTTCTGTCGCTTCTCAGGATGCCACAGAGCATTATCTTGTACACAATTCACTCTGTTCTCATACAGATGCCTCTGTGGTCTATTGTCGTTTCTCAGCTATGAGCTGCGAAGGAGCAGATTTGACTTCTCAATTTACAAGCTGCTGCAGATGGATGCTTACCTACAATTCAATAACAGTAAATTACTAGAAAAATGGATTGAAAAGCAAGCTTAAGTGTCTTTGTCTTTTCCCTTGTTTTATGGTGCTGAGGTCGGAGCCAAGGGCCTTGCATGTGAATGCAAGAGTCCCACCACTGAGCTGTACTCTCAGACAGACATCTGATTACTAGAGCCAACGTCCATGAATAATTACTCAAATTACCATTTGGGATTTTGAGCACTGACTTCCAAATGTCTGCGTCTGTCTTACCATGGAGTCGTTGCCGTGCGAGACTCAGTGCTGGTCCATGGATCTCACTTTGGGAACCACAAGCCTAGATTCCCGTGTTAGGTCAGTGGGTCAAAGGTAAATGTGGAGGCACTTTTTCCAGAGCTAAACAGCTTCCTCTCCAGAGGGGTTATGCCGCTGACACACACCAGTGGAAGAGGACCAGAACTTCGCTTCCTCACGGCCTCCTAGCAAGAGACAGCTGCCTGACTGGGGAGAAGTGCTATGCCAGGCTAAGTGTTAATTCTCATTGCTTTCAGGGTGTGAGAAAGAGTTTCATTCAGATTTTAAGCCCTATTTGGATTTATGTCCTTTACCCATTTTTCTACTGGATTGATGGTCATTTTCTTCTTAATTCCTAGGAGTTCTTTGCATATTTAGGGACATTAGCTCCTGTGTTATCAGAACCAATTTTTTTTTTCAAGTTTATCTTTGCCTTGTGTGTGTTCGTGTGTGCATAAACACTCATGCTCATGTGTGTGTAGAGGCCAGAGGCTGCCTTGTGTGTGTTCATGCGTGTGCATGAACACCATGCTCATGTATGTGTAGAGGCCAAAGGCTGCCTTGTGTGTGTTCATGCGTGTGCATGAACACTCATGCTCATGTGTGTGTGTAGAGGCCAGTGGCTGCCTTGTGTGTGTTCATGCGTGTGCATGAACACCCATGCTCATGTATGTGTAGAGGCCAGTGGCTGCCTTGTGTGTGTTCAAGGCTGCCTTGTGTGTGTTCATGCGTGTGCATGAACACTCATGCTCATGTGTGTGTGTAGAGGCCAGTGGCTGCCTTGTGTGTGTTCATGCGTGTGCATGAACACTCATGCTCATGTGTGTGTGTAGAGGCCAGAGGCTGCCTTGTGTGTGTTCGTGTGTGCATGAACACCCATGCTCATGTGTGTGTGTAGAGGCCAGAGGCTGCCTTGTGTGTGTTCGTGTGTGCATGAACACTCATGCTCATGTGTGTGTGTAGAGGCCAGAGGCTGCCTTGTGTGTGTTCGTGTGTGCATGAACACCCATGCTTATGTATGTGTAGAGGCCAAAGGCTGCCTTGTGTGTGTTCATGCGTGTGCATGAACACTCATGCTCATGTGTGTGTGTAGAGGCCAGTGGCTGCCTTGTGTGTGTTCGTGTGTGCATGAACACCCATGCTCATGTGTGTGTGTAGAGGCCAGAGGCTGCCTTGTGTGTGTTCGTGTGTGCATGAACACTCATGCTCATGTGTGTGTGTAGAGGCCAGAGGCTGCCTTGTGTGTGTTCGTGTGTGCATGAACACCCATGCTTATGTATGTGTAGAGGCCAAAGGCTGCCTTGTGTGTGTTCATGCGTGTGCATGAACACTCATGCTCATGTGTGTGTGTAGAGGCCAGAGGCTGCCTTGTGTGTGTTCGTGTGTGCATGAACACCCATGCTCATGTGTGTGTAGAGGCCAGAGGCTGCCTTGTGTGTGTTCGTGTGTGCATGAACACCCATGCTCATGTGTGTGTAGAGGCCAGAGGCTGCCTTGTGTGTGTTCGTGTGTGCATGAACACCCATGCTCATGTGTGTGTGTAGAGGCCAGTGGCTGCCTTGTGTGTGTTCATGCGTGTGCATGAACACCCATGCTCATGTGTGTGTGTAGAGGCCAGAGGCTGCCTTGTGTGTGTTCATGCGTGTGCATGAACACTCATGCTCATGTGTGTGTGTAGAGGCCAGAGGCTGCCTTGTGTCGTGTTCGTGTGTGCATGAACACCCATGCTCATGTGTGTGTGTAGAGGCCAGAGGCTGCCTTGTGTGTGTTCGTGTGTGCATGAACACCCATGCTCATGTGTGTGTGTAGAGGCCAGAGGTTGCCCTGGGTATTGTTTCTAAGGAACTTTCCACTTTGTCTTTTGAGATGGAGTGTTTTATTTGGCCTAGAACTTTCCAAGTAGGTTATGTGGCTGGCCAGCAACCCCCAGGATCTGCCTGTCTCTGCTCTAGCCCCAGCATGAGGAATACAAGCTCTTAGCTTTTCTTATGTGTGTCTTGGGATCCACCTCAGGTCTGCAAGCTCTTTACAGACTGAGCCAATCCCACCCCTTAAAAGACAAGGTCTCACTGTGTAGCTCAGGTTTGCCACAAATCTTCAATCCCCCTGCCTCAGCCCTCTGGGATTGCAAGTGTGCACCATCATAGCTACTCTTTGTCATCTGCCTTTTGATGTTACTTTTAGTGACAAGGGTTTACACTTTCATGCATATGTTTGCACTTTCAGTGATGTCAAATTTGTCAAGATTTTCTTGGATGATGTCTAGATTTGTTGTAGTTTCCACTCTAAGGTCTAAAGGATGCTGTTCAAATTTTCTAATAGTATTTTCACGACTTCACCCCTAACATTCCAATATTGAATTCAGTTCAAATCTTTCCTAGCATAAAATGTGAGGTCCAAATTAGGCTTGAGTCCGAGATCTTTTCCTTCTACATGTGACTGCCCATTGCCCCAATTCTGTTTATTAAATGGATCCCACCTTTATCATTAAAGCTAATTTTAAAGCATTTGGAATCATAATAGAAAAGGCTCTATAATTTATCAATTTTGTCCAGAATACCATTACAAGGGAAATTAGCTTTCAAGATATGATCTATAACTTTGCATTACTAGAGCAGAGTAACATAAATACAATACAAATTTACTTTTAAAGAACCCTGTGGGGCCGTTGACAACCCTGAGGAGACAGGGAGAAGTGGGCATTGATGAAAGGAGCACTTGGTGAGATTGAGTTTTCCACCACAGGTCGTACCCCTGGCCCACCTCCAGGAGCCAGGACTGCAGAGGGCCCACCATGGTTGTCCCAGGACCGCTGGCTGTCTCGCTGCTGCTGCCCAGCCTCACCCTGCTGGTGTCCCACCTCTCCAGCTCCCAGGACATCTCCAGTGAGCCCAGCAGTGAGCTGTGCACCCAGAGGGAGCACCCCATTGTGACTTTTGAAGGTGAGAGCGCCCCACCTTGTCCTGAAGGACTTGAGTTTGATCTTGGGTGGGCCTTCCATGTTGTCTGCTACCCTTCATGTAAGTCCTGAGACACTTCTTCCGGTAGTTGTTTTAAGACTGGGCAGCAGTGGGCTGGAATGCTCTGATTTCTCCAGATAAAGTAGATGATTTTACTCAGGCCCTTCACCCCTGCCTACCCCGGAACAGTGATTGTCTTTCCTCAGGATCTTTGGACAGACCATGAAGTTCTGGATGTCCCATGGGAGTGACTCAGATTGGGTTGGTGGTCTCAGCTCCGGAGGTTCTCAAAGTACAGGCTCCTTTTCTTAGCTTCTCTGAGTGCAGGGGGGAGACGACTCACTCATGAGGGAGAGCCTGGGAGATCTCTGGAAGGCATCCTTGCGCTAAGCTGGCTGCAGGGATGCCTGTCTGTCCTTGGAGTCCCAGGAACCCCCGGCAGAATGGGCCCTGGTGACTCATAACTCCTCTGTTTGTCAGAGAGAGCGTGGGAGTGTCCTATTAAAGGGTTTCCCAATCTTGGATGTGCATATCCCTGGATGTATTCCAGGGGGTCTGTACGTTCTCCAGAACTCCTAAAATTAGTAGTCATTTGATAATAACCAAAAAATACAACACAAATCCCAGGATGCTCTCCCATGACCCATCTGAGTATCCCCAGTCACATTCATACTCTGGGAACCACCACTGTGGCAGCTCACACTGGATCGGCAGATGAGATGCCAGGGTCCCTCGGTTCACACCGACCAACAGTGGCTGGGTGCCTCCTTGTACTAACCCTATGAGGGAGGCTGGGCAGGAAGATCCAGGCTTGGGGGCTGAAGAGACTTGTCAGAGCCTGGCTCAAGTTCAGCTCCTGACGTCACCATGGTTGAAGAGCCATCGGATGCTCCGCCTCAAGAGACCTGTCCTGCCACATGGAAGAAGCAGGATGGAAACCCAAGTGGAAAATCAGTCACTGAGTCGGAGGCTGGGCTGAGATCTGAGGGCTAGGAGGGGGCTCAGGGATGGGAGGTGGGGTTGGTGAAAGGAGAGGCTGGGTGGATGTGCTCTGCATAGACAGCTTCCCAGCTGTGTGCCGGCTCCCTTCTCTAAGAGGAAAACTTCCAGTTGTCTTCTGCACGCTGACTTGTGTGAGCTGGGATCCTGGCTTTGAAGGCTTAAGGGAATTATAGTAAATTAGCAATGTCTTCAGTGTACAAAACGTGAGCATGCTCTCCGAATTCTGATGGCTCCTGGCGGCTCTGAAGGGAAGGACCAGGAGAGGGTGCTGCGACTGAAGGGCTGATGTCATGCCAGGAGATGCCTGTGACAACTCTTAATGTGACATTTCCTGTCCCAGGCGGTTCTAGGATCCCAGCTGACTCAGAGGAATTCTGCCCCCTCCTCCGTGTCAGGCTGGTCTGTATGGGGCACTGGGCTGAAGGGGAGGGTAGGAAAACTGGGCGTTGGGTTCTGAGTTCCTGGGTTTCCAAAGGGCATTTTAAATCATCAGATGTGAATTAGATGCACCCCGCTCTGCGCCCTACCCTTTTATAGAATGAGGGACTCTGCCATGTCATCCCCACCTTGACAGCTTTGGGTTGTCATATCCATTCATAAAATTACTGGGTGTGTGTGTGTGTGTGTGTGTGTGTCTGTGTGCGTGCATGCGTGCGTGTGTTTGTGTGCATTTGCATGCACGCTTTCCTGGAGCCAGGGTCTCATGCATGGTAGGCTCACCATATTTTAATGGCACTGAGTGGTGCAGGCACAGTTGCTATGGGGCCTCAGAGGCGAGCACATGTTTCCTTTGGGTACTCAGTTCTTGTCTATTGTTCCTCAAAGGTCAGTGCCCCTGTTCCACCAGCCCAGCTGAGCCCATATCAGCTCCGTTTCCTGGGTCTCCATACATCTGTAGTATGCTGAGCACACGGTAGGCCCCATGGGTGAGGAGCTATTCTGAAGAAGTCCTCCTAATCCAGCTCAGCACCAACCCCACTTCCAAGCCCCCCAGACCTGCTGCACGTCTGAGTGATCCATAGGCCTCCCACCTAGCAGCTGTGAGCCACCCTCACACCGGACACCCGACAGATCTGCCCCTAAGCCCCAGCATCGAGCATGGGCCAGTTGCAGAAGCCAACAGCAGCTTTTTATTTTATAAGGTTCAATTTCCTCCTGTGGGTTCCTTTTAAGGAGGCCCACCTGGGCTTCTCTTTGGCCTGTGTATTATTCTGTTTGCCACAGCATGCCTTTCTAGATGGCAGGGAGAAGCCAGCCTGGAGTTAATGCTGGCAGTGGTTAATCCACAAAGTGGGTAATTGAATTGACTATAATTAAAATCACAGGCGCATCATGGAGAATGTCATTTTTCTCTTAAAGTCGCCGTCCAAAGCCTCCGCTGCACACAGAGCTCAGAACGTGCTTGGTGTTTTAAAGACAGTCTTCCCTCTGGTCCCCTTTGCCTGTTTAATAAAAGGAGGCTGGCCCTCTCCCAAGGCCTCCCCAGGATCGCGGCACCGCGCCCAGCCATGTCCCTCTCCACTTGACTGTGTGAGTTCCTTCAGGGCTGGGGGAGAGGGACACCAACAGACAGAGCCCCCCCCAACTGTCATCCCAGCCCACACTGTTTCCTCCTTTCCTCTTCCCCCTGAGAACAGACCGAATGAAGACTGAGCTAGGAGCTAAGCCCTCAGACAGCGGCAGACCAGTCATACCAGCTCAGTCCTGTTCTGCTGCCTTCACCTGAAATGCCCCTGACCACAGGGAAGTGGGGAGGTAAAGCGCTCTGTTTGCTACCAGACCAGGAGGCTCCCGGTCTGAGGAGGCCCACATATCCCATGCAAAGTGACAGTAAAATACAACGAGAATCGAACAGGGAGGGCTGAAGAGAGTATAGAGACAATGTAATCAAGAAGGTCTTCCTGGAGGAGGTGAGCACTCCATTTAGTCTCTCCAGGATTTCTTTGTGGCCCTGGGTCAGCTGAAAACCAGCCCACTGGACTTCAGACTCTACTCCTTACGTTGCCCAGATGCTGCTCAGGCTGTATGACAATTCTTACCAACCCGGAGCCACCTGCTCTGGCTTAAGGAGTTTGCTTCATTTCGCTGCAGAATTTCTTCTTTTCCTTTTTTTTTTTTTTTTTAATTTCAAAAAAAATTTTATTGCGCGTATCACAGTTTTCTGAAAAACATCCAACTTGCAAAACCCCTAGTTCTCCCGGGAGTGATTAAGTGTTTGCCTGTCGTGCAGAAATGAAGGGCTCTGTAGTGGAGGGATAATGAGCAATGATTTATATCCCTTGGATCACACACACACACACACACACACACACACACACACACACACACTCCTGGACCTTGTGTGACAGTTCCTCACAGTGGGAAGAACACGGAGCTTCCCCATCAGCATGAAAACGCCAGCCTATCCACTCCTCGCTGCTGCTAGCCCACCCTACCCCCAGCATGGGTCCAGCAAGAGAAGTTCAGGTACAACAGGTCAGCCTGGGAGAAGCCGGACTCTAGGAGAGGGACTGAGGAAAACTCAGTGAGCTTCTACCCTTCATTAGACCATGAGGTCTGTTCCTTGTCCACCCAGTCCCTATGAAAGGCTTTGACTTTGGGGAGACACAGGGGTAGACACTGACGCCCCCCCAACCTCTGCCCCTCCTACCTCCTAGAAGAAGGAGCTGAGGGTTATTCATTCACATACTCAAACACTGCTATCCAGGGTGGGGCCTGGAGCTTTGGATGGCAGGGTCCTGTCCTGGAGATGGGGCAAGCCACCAGGCTGAATTCTCATTGCAGTGAGATAATGACACCAGGCAGCAGGAGCCTGCAGGGGCTCTTCAACCCTGCTGGGCAGAGTCAGGGAAATCTTGGAAGAGGTGAAGGTGGGGTGGCAGAGCAGGGTACAAAGGTTTATGGGCTCTATGGAACAGGTGGGGAAGTATGAAATGTTTTAGATTAGTGTGGCTGGGGTGAAGAGTTTGAGCAAATTTCTTTTTTCTTTCTTTTCTTTTTCTTTCTTTCCTTTTTTTGTTGTTTGTTTGTTTACATGTTTGGTTTTGTTTTCAAGACAGGGTTTCTCTGTTGTAACTCTGGCTGTCCCGGAACTCACTCTGTAGATCAGGCTGGCCTCGAACTCACCAGAGATCCACTGCCTCTGCCTCCCAAGTGCTGGGATTAAAGGCGTGTGCCAGCACCACCAGGCATGTAAATTTCAACTGGTCATTAAGAAGTAAATAATGAATGCCAGGCAAGTTAGCTCGGGGGTGAGTGGGGCCAGAACCCAAAGGTCACAGGAGATGAGACTTGTTAGAAGTTGCAGGGAAGGGATCTAAACCTGAGACTGGGGTAGCTAAATCCGCATTCCAAACACACCACTTCTAGCCTTGTGGGAAGCAAACTGGAGGGGGTGGTGAGGAACAGGAGGCAGACCAGTTAGGAGGTTGTTACATCAGTCCAGGAAAAACAAGGACATGGCTTGCACTGGGGTGAGGGCTGGGGAGAAAGAGGTGAGTGGAGCCCGGAGACTGGAGGAGGAGCAAACAGGATGTATATTGAGGTGGTTCTTAGGGCCTGGGGGAGTCAGGGGTGATTACAGGTTTTCTCTTGTGTGGACAATACTCTAGTCCCTGAGGTCACAGGTTGGCTGTTCACAGAGGTGGGCAGGTAGAACCCAGGTCTCCTGGGGCCTTCAACCCTACTCCACCCAGGCTGTTGCTGATCTCTGGTTTGATAATAGTGCAGGAGCATGGTCCAACAGTAACAGAAGGGTCTCTCTCTCCACCAGATCTGAAGAAGTGGGTCTCTAACTTCACCTACCCCGGAGTCCGGGATTTCTCCCAGCTTGCTCTTGATCCCTCCAGGAACCAACTCATCGTGGGAGCTAGGTAATGGGGTACAGGATAGTAGGGGGAAGAGTGAGACATTTGGAATCAGGTGGAAGGGATACTATTGGGATGGGTGCACTGTGGGCAGATTGGACTCCTGAGTCCCTGTCCTCTGTGCCAGCCCTGTCTGTGTTCGTGACTGTGCACCATGGAGGGAAGTCGTGGGAGCTGAGGGAAAAGGGGGTGACCTTAGACCTCAGAGTCTCAACTATATTCATTCATTAAAAGTTGTTAGGGTAGTAAGAGCAAGGATGCCTGCTCCATCTTCCATCCTCTCTGCCATGATGCTATGACCTGCCCGGTTAGAGGTACCCAGGAGCCCCCTGCTGGCTAGCTAGCTGCCTGCACCCAGGGTGCTAGTCTAGGCCATATGCTTCCTCTTTAAAGGGCTGCCCACCTTTGTCCCCACTCTTCAGATCCAGATTTGGAAGCTTAACCTTTCTGGGGAGCCCTCATCTTCCAGGCTTCCTGGTGGAGTGGGAGGAGCTAACTGTCATGAATCATTCAATGCCAGCTTTGGAAGCAAGGAGCTTAGGGACTGGGGGTCCCTGGGCCAGTGTGTCCCCCTCCACCAGCTCCTAGGAACTTGCTGAAAGGCAATACTTGAGTTCTCCCCAGTCTCTTGGTTCGGAAACTCCAGGAACAGGCCCCAACCTTGCTTCAACAAGTCCTCCCATGACTGGCACTCAAGCTTGAAAATGGTCTGACCCAACACCATATAGCAAGAAGGCACAGGTGTGGGTCTAGAACTCGGGCCTCCTGACTCAGGGCCATGCGTCTGTATTAGGACACTGAATTCATGAGGTTCTGGCTCAGCTTGTGTAAGTGGGAAGGACACTTCCAGGTGACACTGTGTAGCTGGCCACACCTGCCCTTTGATTCTCCCTCTTTTGCTTGCCGTTTAAAAAGGAGGCGAGTCACCACAAAGCTCTGGCCTGCAGTCAGCTGTTCTGGGTTCTTGTTCTAGGTAAATTGACCTTGGAGTCTCAGTTTCCTCTTCTGTGGCCAACCTCCAAGGAATGTTGGGATGCTGGGGCTGAAAGCATTTACTTTTTTTTTTTTTAATTAAGCAATATTTTATAGCAGGATTGTGTGTGTTACAGTGTAACATGCCAGCTACAAAAGAATACTCAGCAAGAATCAAGGCCACCCCCTCACATCAGCAGGCCTCTCCAGGCGTCCCAGCATCCTCCAGGGGTCTGTACAGGTACAGACAGACCAGACTATGGGCTTTCTCTTCCGGTAAAGAGAATACTGGTTTTGCTTTCTATTTTGGGAGGTTGCCCACTCACACACAAGTTAGAAGAAATAATACAGAGCGATCTCACATCCTCTGCTCCCAGGCCCTGCCAGCAGCAGCATCATGGATGCCTGTAGCGCAGAAATATGACCTAGAAACTGATATTTGTGTCATCCTTTCTCCTGGCTAAGGTTTTACCTGCCAGCACTTTGAGCTTAGTATGTTGACTCCACATCTGTAATCCTCACATTAGGGAGGCTGAGGCAGGAGGATCACCTTGAGTTCAAGACAAGCCCAGGCTACATAGTTTTTTTCCAAAAAGAAAGAAGCAAAGCAAACAAGTAGGGCTAGTAAGATGGCTCAGCAAGTAAAGGAGCTTGCTGCCAAACATGATAATCTGAGTGAGCCCCGGCGCTTACATGCTCCCACCTATACATACCCATTCACATACTCACACCATACATTAAAATGTAATAGATACTAACCAACAAACAAACCCAGAAGCACACATATGCATTTTTTAAAACCAAAGAATAGCATCCCAAGACTGTGCTCTGAATCTCAACATTTTGAAAACTTTGTTCCGTGATTGCCACATGTACTATTTTATGTGGCATCTGTGTAATAAATTAGACAGCACATGTAGTATATCATGCAACAGATAATCAGTATATGTAGTAAACCATGCCTGCAGAAGACAACCCAGGCTTCATGGTCAGCCCTGGGCATATGCTGTGATCTCTGCCTTGTGTAGACAGAGAAACAGTGACAGAGAGACTGCCACCTGTCTGTGGTCACACCGCACCAATAGATCCACTTTGGGTCTGCCCTGCAAAAGTTGGTTGTCGTCTGTTTGCAGGTTTCCTTGGAGTATCTAGAGGCACAGCTTCTCCTGGGCCTTTGAGCCTAGCTCTGCCTTCCGATGGAGAGAGAGGCAATCCATCCTGCACTGGTCCCTTCTGTCCCTAGAGCCAATGTCTTGAATCCTGGGCTGTTTCCAATCTCCCAGCATTGTTTTTTCTAGCTTTCCTTTCTCCTCTGCCTGATTTTTTCCTCCCTTTTCCCAACACCCCTGGACCTCTGGAATCCAGGCTGGGGAAATATTTTTATCCATTTATAGCCTGCCTTATTCCCTATGGATTGGGAACTGGACGAGCTACAGAGATTCTCCACTCTCATCTCCCCGCTCCCAGAAGAGCTGACTGAGATGTTATAATGAATGATTTTTGATGGGATGAAAATGAATCAAGTGATATGGTGTTTCCCCTAATTTGTTAGAGCTGTGAGCAGATGCCTGTGTTACCTGAGCACACAGCTGGGGCAGAGCCACAAGCTGGAGCCCATCTGTCCCTGGGCCAGGAATATGGGGCCAGGAAGCTCTGCCAAGGACCTAGAGAGGGGACTGGGGAGGGGCAGCCCAGGCTTAGAGCCAAGGTCATGGGCAAGGCCACCCCGCCCTAGGCCAGTGGAGAAGCTACGCTCAGCCTCTCCTGGGCCAGCAGCCAAATCATGGAGAGGAATCTCCCAGCCTCAAGTGTCCCGTTCCCACCCTGCCTCCTTCAGCAGGCCCCCCCTTTCTGGCCCAGTCTCTCCTAGTTTCTTCTCAGCATAGCTGAGGTGGCCAGAGCTTCCTAGATTAATTATTCCTAAAAAGTTCAGGAACGCAAAGAGGGATGACTGAAGGCAGATAGAAGGAAAGATTCTTTGGAAAAACAAAGCTACATCTGCTTGTCATCATAAAGGCTTTTAATGTGTCTCCACGGGACCATGAGGAAGCCAGGAATGAATGTGTTCTCCATTTTACAGACATAGACACTGAGGCTCCCAGGCCCCAGCAAACGGTAGAGCTGGGAATCCTACCTCTCTCTGCTGCGGGATCTAGTCTCAAAACCTCAATCTTTGCCCTGCCCACATTCTGACCCAGTGGGTCTACCACCCTCGTGACCCCAAATTATAAGTCTTGCCCATCTGGCTGCAGAGTTCAAGCACAACAGGATCAATGATGATGCCAAATTGATGAGTGTCCGCTGGTGTTAGTGTCGTCATCATCATCATCATCATCATCATCATCATCATCATCATCACAATTACGGTTTATGAGCCACCGGCTGCTACATGAAAGTGGTATCGGAGCTGGCTGTGCTGTGCTGGCTAAGCTGGGGAGACAGTGGTCTAGGGAGACGCCATGGAAAAGGCAAACCCAGAGTCACCTGCTAGAGATGAGGTTGCACACAGGATCCTGGGCCTGTGTGGGAGGGCCTGTGTGTCTGCATCCCTGCAAGAGGTCTTGTGGTTTCAGTTGGACAGAAACAGGCTCCATGGTTAGGAAAGGTGAGGTTATTTAGTTTGCAGATATTAACTGATTTTATCTTTTTAAACAACTGTTATTTATTTAATTTATATGAGTGCTCTATCTGCATGACACCTGCATGCCTGAAGGGGGCATCTGATCCCATTACAGGTGGTTGTGAGCCACCTTGTCATTGTTGAGAATTGAACTCAGGACCTCTGGAAGAGCAATCAGTGCTCTTAACCATTGAGCCATCTCTCTAGCTCCCAACTGATTTTATCTTGATTCTAGAATCTGGTGAATTGGCCAAAGAGGTCAGCTTTATAGACAGAGAAGGGAGAGGGAAAAGTAAAAACAACACAACATAGACCAAGCATTTCAAAACTACCTTCCCTGTAAAGTGGACACAGGGAGATAGAAAACAGAAGAACCCTAGTTAACTCCAGGTGGCATCACATGACTTTTGTTGTGTAAGACTCAAGGCAGAGAGCACGTCACTGTCACGGCAATTGAGATTGACCTGGCTTGGAATGTAACTGTTTTCTGGTTTTTTTTTTTTTTTTAGTTTCTTAGAAAGTTTTGCTTTGATGATGAGCATTTGTCATGAGCATAGGTGACTCCATTTTGATTTTTCAGTCTGGTCTCTTGGTACCCATTATGAGAATTAGTCCAAAACAGTGGCATCTGTTATTTTTATTTAACAGTGGATTCAGGCAGCTCCTCCTTGTGCTTGCTGGGCCATCCAGGAGCAGATACAGCATGACGTTTGCAGCTTAATCCCAGCTCTCTGATTTATCATCTCTGTGACTTGGGCCATTACACAACCTGATTCCTTAAAATGAGATTTCTTTCTTTCTTTTCTTCTTTCTTTCTTTTTTTTTCAAGACAGAGTTTGTAACTCTGGTGGTCCTGGAACTCACTCTGTAGACCAGGCTGGCCTTGAACTCACAGAGATCCACCTGCCTCTGCCTCCAGAGTGCTGGGATTAAAAGTGTGCATCACCACCGCCCAGCAAAATGGGATTTCTTATAGCTAAAGGCTGGGTGAAGGTTCAGTGAACTAACAGAGGTGAAGCTCTTTCTTGGGGTTGGCCCACCCTAAGTCCTGTAGAAGATATGTTCTTGGCACCCCATGAGGCCTGGGTTGGGAAGTTGCCTTCCAGGGTCTTACCTACGAAAACAGAGTGACTTATGATTTCTATTTCTGTCTTTACAGGAACTACCTCTTCAGACTCAGCCTTGCCAACATTTCTCTCCTTCAGGTACATTTGCTTTTCTTCCCTTCCTGTACTTTTCTGCATGTGGGAGCTGGGGCCTGGGCATTACAAGTAACTAGACACCTAATCACCCCTTAGGATCAGCAGCAGGAGCCCCCTGTTCTTTTCTTGGTCATGGACAAAGGCCCTGCTATCAAAGCCACTGCTGAGAGGACATGTGAAGTGGGATGCAGACCACTCTCACATGGAGGCACACACATTGTGCCTTGCATTGTGCTTAGAAGTTGACAAGGAAATGAAGACAGGGCACAGTCTGGGGTGCCCACCCCTCCCCCACCTCCGTTGGCTGGGACTGAGGGCTTTGCCAAGATGCAGAACTTTCAGGACCAGAAATGGGACCCTACAAGGTGAATGGGGCCAAAGTCCACAGGAGAGTCCAGAGTTTTCTCAAGGGAAATGGTATCTCTGGCTCCTTTCTCAGCTTGGCCTGAGAGATCCTGGTCCATCTCCGTGTTTTCATTGAGCTGTGATTGATTTATTATCTGCTGCCAAGAAAGGCTCCCCAAGCATAATTCCCTAAGTGCTTCAAGGGGCTTTTTAATGGGACTCCTTGATCCAGAACAGTTATCCCAGATTGAGAAACAGATGCCAAAGCATCTCTGCTGAGGCTGAACATTGTAGAGAAAGGACAGCCATTCTTCTTCAGTGAGTGGAGAGCTTCCATTCCCCTGTCCAGGAGCTGTCTTAACAACCCAGCTTTCTTTGGGCACTTATTGAACACCAGCGCTGATCTGGGAGCTCTCGGGTATTAGAAAAGCAGAATCTCTGACTCCAGGGAAAGTTGATGATATATGCAAACAATCTAGTTAGAACGCAGGCATTAATCAAGTGCTGGGCTGTTTGGCATGAGGTTTCACAGCAGCAATCAGTTAAGGAAGAGGAGACCCCTTGCTAAGCTAGTTTGACCTTATGGTCTCCTTGAGTCCAACCTGGTCCACACCCAGTGACTGTTGTACCTCTTGACTGGACACCAGAGGAAGTATCTAAGGGAATAGGTGTGCCTGTTGATAAAGAGGAGTCAGAGGAACTAGGGGAAGTTGAAAGGAAACGCCATGTATCCATTAATGCCTACCTTTCCTAAGCCAACCTGCCATCCATCTGATAAACATTTAGTGAATATGCTCCGACGACCAGGTCCAGATCTATGTATACAGTTGGTTGAAAGTGAAACATCACCATGGGCTCGTGGGTTTTTACACTCCATGCCCAGTTAGTGGCGCTGTTTTGGATGTTATGGAATCTTTGGGATGGATATGGAACCTCGCTGGTAGATATAGGTCACTTGGGCCTTGAAAGTTATGGCCCAGTCCTGATTCTGGTCCCATCTCTGTTTCCTGCTTCATCAAGATGTGAGAAGTCTCAGATATAATTCCAACCTCCATGAACTCTGCCATTCCTTCCCCACCATAATGAACTGTACACCCTCTGGTAATGGATCAGGAACCACATAACCCTTCTTCCCTTAAGTTGCTTCTGCCAGGTACACGATCACAGTGATGAGAAGTTACCACAGCGTGGTGCTTGGCATTTACATTCTAAAGGTGAGGCCCAAGGAACACTCACATAAGAGATGATGTAGAATTGCTTTTCCTATGGTGGGACCACATGGCATGTTCCTGCAGCCCAGGCTTAAAGCAAGCCATGCAGTGTCCCAGAGTCAGCAGTCCATGTTTACAAGCAGCCAGCCCAAAGACTAACTTCTAGTTGGCATCCATAGGAGACAAGGCCAAACAAGTCCAAAGTGCCAAGCCTGACAGGTCAGGACATGAGGGAGCTAGCCCAGAGGTTCAAAATGAATGTGAGGCCATTGATCCAGAGGGCCTGGCCTGAGGACCAGGCAGATGATTTTTTGTTTGGTTTCCCATGGTCTGCAAATTTTCTGGCTCTGGAGAGTGGCTAAAGGCAAGAAGAGTGAGATGCAGAGACATAATGGCAGAACTGTGAGAAACATGCTTGGGAGGGGTGGCCAGAGGCAGGAGGCAGCCTCTGTGCCCAGCAGGGTCTGCAAAGCCATTGAGAGGTGTTGCCTTTGAACTCCAGCTCAAAGGCTATGTTTGCCTGGAAGCAGAGTGAGACAGCACATAGCACTCGGGAGCACACAGCACTGGGGGGGGCGGGGGCGGGATTAGAGGGTAGTAAGTGGGAAGTGAAACCCTGGGAGAGAGGGGGTCTTTGTTGCTGAGCTGGGGGGGGATCCACATATTATTTGGAAGATCATGAAGATCCATTAATGAATTTTAAGCAGAGAAGTAACATGAGTAGACTTGTCATTTAGGTCACCTGGCCCAGAGCAGGGACTGGCGTTCTGGAGGAAGTGATCAGAAGACAGTTGTGATTGTCCGGCCGAGTGATACAGAGGCGATGGAAGTGGGATGGAGGCTGGGAAGGGAACCTTAAGGTGGCAGGGACACACAGGGCCATGGCCTCACATGACCTGAGGATCACCAGGCATGCTGACTTCTATATGAAGGTGACCCCTAGAGGAGTTAGTCATGCCTGGACCATAGGATGACATCTAGGTTTCCAGCTCACACAGCTGGTTACCATAAATTAGGATGAAAATGGGGCTGACTCCAGACCATTGGCTCCCCTGGCTACGTACCAGATCTGTGGGTCAGCTTTGACAGGCACTGGGGGTTTTCAAAAGCTCTGGGGTACAGCCTAGACACTGGGGTTTTCAAAGGCTCCCAAGTGATTGCAATGGGCTGCTAAATTTAGGGACCACTGCTGTAGGGTGTCAAGAAAGCCTTATCCAGGGTGCCACCCTACTGGCCTGGCCTCCCCAGCCCTCCTCATTAGCTGGTCTGCAGGGCATAGATCATGTACCTTCTGGGAAGTTTAGACTACCTAATGACTGGGGCCTAGAGTCTGGCTCATCCAGTTCAGTGTTGGTGTAATGTTTGCACAGACACCTATGGCATCCCCAGAGCTCATGCTTGGAGTGGGGGTTCAGCTTTAATGGGTTTCTCTAAAGTACCCTACAGACCAACTCCAAGAGTACCCAGAACTGGATTTCCCATCTTCACTTGCCTCTTGGGGTTTAACCTTGTAATTCAGGCTGGATTTGCCTGACAGAACCAAGGAGGGAGATAGATACATTATACGCTGTTGTTAACTATTCTAGGAGCTACTGTCTGGCTCCAAAGGGGAGGCAAAAGGTGAGAGGTTGGGGAAGACCACCCGGTGCCTCCTCGGTGAGACTGGTGGCAGACCTGGCTCTTTGGTCAGCTGTGTGGCCTGAGTAGGAAGCCTTGGCTTTGGACTATAAGCAGCTAGCTTGTCATGTGACCTGACACATGCCTTTTGAGGAACCTCAATTCCTATCCCGAATGTTGAAAATGAGAAACTGCTCAGCAGTATCCAAAGGGTGAAAATGAGCAGCACCATTGCTCTGACAGGGGAAGAGATGCTAAGCTGTCCACTGGGCCCCAGAGTGTGATTTAAGCCAATTTAAACCTCAGCGTTTTATTGATACTTTAAATAATTGACAGCTGTTTAAAAAGGAATCGAAATGCAAACAGTTTGTGCGAACCGTCATCCATTAGAGGAGCTTCTAAGAACCTAACCCCTATTAGACAGTTAATGCAAACTACTGTTCCTTAAGGAGAATTGAATTCCCAGCTCCTTCCCAATCCTCAGTGCTATGGAGGAGAGAGGGCCACAGGATGTGGGTGTAGGGTCCTGGGGATAGGGGTTGGGGGGGGTGAGTGAAGGAAACCAAGTTGGCTCAGCTGCTATCATCATCATCAGCATAACTCAATCAATGGCCATGGGAATCTTCAAAAAGGGTGTGCGGTCTGCCATGTTGGGGGCTGGGAGGTCAGCACGATGCTAGTTGAATTGGCAAGTAGGCACTCATGAGCGACCTTTGTCAGTGCAGTTTCAGGGCCTAATTGCTACAGTGTTATGCTCTTGGGGTGCCAGAAGGTCTGTAAGCATAGAAACAATTACATTGGCATACATGTACATCAAAACATATAATGAAAGTTTTGGGGGGCCGGGCAGGCATCGAGGTGATCCCAGTTCTCTCCTGGCCTCCCTCACATCCTCTACAGTTGGGTCCAGCAGCCTAGAGCTTGGCAAGTGGTGAGCTCAGTGCTCAGCGGCATTCTGGTGCTCAGTGGTCATCTCTGACGGCTGCTGATGTGTCTAGGTGCCATGTCCACCCACACACAGACTGTTCCGTTCATATCCTGATGGCTTACTTGTTCTTTCTCATAGAGGAGAAACTACACAGCTATGCTGAGATCATCACCCTGGAATTTCTGGGGCAGGCCAAGTATAAAGCACCCATCACGCTGCTGACAGCACAGTGTACGCCTGCCTCCATTCCTTCACAGCAGCCCACCAAAGGCCGCAGTAGGCACACATGCACGCAACAGACAGAACGAGAAGGAACCTGTCTGTGGAGAAGAATTCAATCTTTCTGGGAGATGGAGGTGGATAAAGGATCACCCTGACTTATCAGAGCTAATAACTTACAGAGGGGGTATGGCAGGAAAGCAAGCCGAATCCCCAGAAAAATCTCAGACTTGAGTAAAGACAAAGCTAAAATAGGACACTGATTAAAATCTCTAAATGGAGAGGCTGGAACCCGGGTCTCCTAATCCATCTCCTTTGCCCAATAAAGGGGCTGAGACCTCTTCTAGGGAGTCTCAAATGGAGAGTTCGTGTTTAGAGTCTGTAGGAAGGGCAGAGGGCACTTATGGGTTGTGGGGCTAAAACGAACAGCTCAAGTTTAAATCTACTCACCCTACTCCACTCCCAGGTCAGAGATTGGAGGCGTCTTTGCTGGAGAAACTCGATGAGTTCAGAGACCAGACTCCTAGAGTGTGACAAAAGGGGGTTCCTGTGAAGAAGCTTAAGAGAGAGATCCCCGTAGGTGCCTAAGAAGTCTACCCACCCTTTCCGATGTGCTGTTTGCTGTAAAATAGCACGTGTATAAGAAAACAGACTAGTACAATGAACTCAGCACAGTCAATAGCAACTCATGATGGCACCCATTTCATCCACGGTCTCCACATTTGAAGGAAATCTCAGACATGTCATGCCAACCATGATTTCAGTGCGCAGAGCTTGAGGTGGAGTGCAGAGGGAAAGGCCTTGCTTAGTGTGGGCAAGGTTCTAGACTCCATCCCCAGCTATGTATGTGTATATATTTGAAAGAAATAAAGAAGGAAAGAGGTGAAGGTCAAAGGGAGGGAGGGAGAAAGGAGAGAGAGAGAAAGTCTGGGTGTATTGGCTTACGCTCATAATCCCAGCAGACTGAGGCAGGAGGACCTCAAGTTCAAGGCTAGCCTGGCCTGTGCTATCCTATCTCAACAACCAAAATCAAAAAGAGAAGACTTCACAATACGTTTCTAAAGATAAGGATTTTTTTTAGGTGACTTAAAAATATTTTCATATCACTAAATATTGGAAGTTTTCCTAACTGTACCGTAAAATTTCAATGCAGGGCTGGGGACGTAGCTCAGTGGTAGAGCTATTGCCTAGAACATGTGAAGCTATCCCCAGGACTGTAAAAAGAAAAAAAAATCAAGCTAATGTCTGTTTGCATTAGGATCCGAGCACATTACAGCTTGTTAAATGTCTCTTAAGTCTCTTTACACAATGTTTCTTCACTTTCTTTCTTTGTATGATTTATTTATTGAAGAAACCTGGTCATTCGTCCAATGAATTCATCCATTCCTGGTTTTGCTAACCACAGTTTGGGTGGTGTAATCTATGTTCCATCCTGTACCATATGCACATTGATTGTTAAACTTACAGGCTTCATCCATTTGGACTCAGGCAAGATTACTGCATAGGGGTTGGGTACTTTCCTCAGGAGGTACATAGAGTCTTTGTTTGTGACGATCGATTATTTCCTAGATCCACTATTCTTTAGTGTGACAATATATTGACTAGATTGCTTCTACAAAGCAAATTTCTTTACTATTTCATCACCCAATGGCACGGTTGTATAGCAAAAGCAAGATAAGTATTTGTTAATGTTTCCCACAGGTTCATGTGCGAATATTTGTCCTTGGGTAGTTCACTGTTTGGGCAGGTTGTAGGACCTTTAGAAGGTGGGATCTAAATCACTGGAGGCAGGTCTTACGGTTTACAGCCCTGCCACTCTTCTGGCTTGCTGTCTGGTTCCTGACCCTTCAGATGTGAACAAGCTCCCACTGCCACAGCCTGGAGATGAGCAGCATCATGGCTTCCCTGTCATGATGGGCCATACTCCTTGACAGCTGGAGATAAATCTTTCTTCCCTTAAGTTGCTTTAGCCAGGCAAGAAAAACACCCGAACAGAATATGCTAACGTAGAAGAGAAAGGTGTCCCGTATCCTCTCCCTGACTTCTGCAGGCTGAGGCTGAATGGGAGCCAAAAGAATACAAGGCTGACTAACCAGAGCAAACCATACAGGTTTTCATGACTAACATATACCTGGAGACTTCTACACAACAATTAAATCCAAGTAAATGACCAAAGCAAGATGCTTTTCTACTTTGAAACAAAGCATAGCAATTAATTTAGAGAGGCATGGTAGAAGAAATGGGTCTTTGAACTTGGGTCTAAATTTTTAGGGATAGCACTAAGATATATGGGGGTGCATAAAAGCTAGTTGGCGGTAAGTGAGTTGGCGATGTTACTCCGTTGAGTTATTTATTTTAATTACTGTCCTAGTTACTGCCATGCTCTGGTAATGGAAGCTATTGTTCTATCCTGGCACAGAGAGGACTGCCATGAGATTCTTTATGTTTTGTTGCCTGTAGGAAAAGTAACGCCAAATGGTCCTCTCAAGGTTTCAATTCCTCAAATGATTCCAACTTGAAATAATCTGCATACTAACTTGACACACTGTGCATTGCATGTCCTATGCTGTTTTAATATTCTGCTGTTATGTCCTAGTTTTCAAATGATGAACAGCCTTGCTAATACCTTTCAATAGTGGATTATCTATCTATCTATCTATCTATCTGTCTATCTATCTATCTATCTATCTAATCTATCTTTCGAGACAGACCCTCATGTATCCCAGGCTGACCTTGAACTCACTATGCAGCCAAGGAGGATGGTGAAGTTCTGATCCCCCTGCCTCCATCTCCCAAGCGCTAAGATGATAGAATCCACCTCCATGTCTGGTTGATGCAGTGCTAGGGATCAAACCCAGGGCTTTGTGGATACTAAACAAGCCCTCTACCTGCTAAACTGCATCCCCGGCTTCTTTCATTTATTATCACTTCAGAGTCGTGAATTTACACTTGCTGGTGTCTTGCAGTCCGTGACTGTTGCTATCTTTCATAACTAACCCTTCTATCACGGTGGGAGGCCTCTTCAAGTCAGCGTCTGGGTGCTCTCTGTTCAAGTCTATCTAGTTAGTATGGCATCTTAGCATTCCGGAGATGTTCTAGGCTTGCCTTCTACATTTGCTGCTGGAATGGAACCAGCCATTTCTTCAAGAAGCCCTGGTTCTTTTTAGTGGAAGATGCCTAGAGGCTTTTAAAAAAGTACAAAAATAGCCAAAAAATCATCAGCTTGAGGAAAGCCTTTAAGTGAAAGAGAAGACCAAGATAAACACAGGATGAAGCAAGCTGGAAGTGGCAGAGAATATACAACAAACATAAAGCATTTTAAATTTAATTACAAACTAATGTGTATCTCCTTACATAGGAAAATGTTTTTATAAAGCAATAAGTTAAAAGTATGACCATTAAAACTGCAGCTAGGAAAATAAGAAATGAGGAATTTGAAGATAGAAGTTGAAGAAAAAGATCTACCAAAATTAGAACAACAGAATCAAGAAATGGGAAATTGGATGTACCAGAAAACAAGAGGATGTATCAAGGCCCGCGGATCAACCATGGATCGGATTAATACACTCCAAAAAGAAAAGAGAAAGGAAAGGGTAGGGGAAGAAATGAAGGACACAACAGCATTAAGAAATTTTCCAGCCAGGCCGTGGTGACTCACGACTTTAATCCCAGCACTCGGGAAGCAGAGGCAGGCGGATCTCTGTGAGTGCCAGGACGGCCAGAGTTAGAACAGAGAAGCCCTGTCTTGAAAAACAAAACAAACAAGCAACAAAGAAATTGCCAAGACCAAGGATAAGTCTTCAAATCAAAAGCTAACCAAGTTCTCAAACGTGACCTGTACTCACGTCAAATTAAAATCACTAGTCTTAGGAAGAAAAAAAAAAAAGCATATGGCTTACAGAGTCTAAAGGAAACAAAATGGGGGTCCTCTGAGAGATGGGGAATAAAGACTACATCAGAGTCCTCAAGAGTGATCACGGAAGGAGAATACAATGGATAAATGATTATAAAGCTGGGTGGAGGTTACATTCAACCTAGAATTCTGTATCCGAACGTCAGTATGAGGAAAGAGTCAGTCAGATACAGATGAGCTTTAAGATCTGATCAGTGATGGTCCTTTTCTTAGGAAGATGCTGGCGATGCACGCCACCAAAGTAAGCAAGCGAATCCAGAGGGCAGCATGGTGTCAGGAAGCAGGAGAGGCGAGGAGTGCCTGCTCTTAGCCAGCAGGAGGCCTCGCAAGCAACAGGTTCACAGGGGGCTGGGTATGAAGATGAGGATGGGAGCTAATAGATTACCTGAGTCACTTGTGCACAGTTAGAAAATAATATGGAAAGGGATTCCTTTTGGAACATTGGAGAAAAACCAATGGAGAAGATTGTTTGGAAAAGGAAACAGCCTCCAATTATGAGTATTTGATTGACTTTTGGATAACCATTTTCACAATTTAATGAGTCTGAAATCAACTATGGCTCACAATGGACAGCATCTTGCAGTCACTGTTGGTCAGACTTTGGTCCACACTTTGGATGTAGTTGTCATAGCCTGAGCAGGTGGTCATTACCCATGCTGTTCTCACTGGACAGCAGCAGCCCCTTTGCTGACAGCCATTGTAAGGTCATATGAGGAAGGAAGATGAGTCTGATTGGTCAGAAGACCTGTGGACCTTCTGGTAAGATCAAGAGAGAATTTCATCCACATTTTCAGAACAGGCTCAGTGGCTCAGAAGAAAGTCCTACAGACCAGAGCAATCCCCTCTGAGATTCCTGCCTTGCTGATACCTGGGTAACAAATGATGTTCTGCATAAAAGAAAAGCAACAAAAATGAGCAAAGGCAGCTCCAAACAAAGAGATCCAGAAAAGATGAGCACTGACTGTAAGGTTTAAAGACACTTAGACTTACTGACATGCTCTTCTTGTTTTAATGTATGTGATAGAAATATATCTAAATGAGAGCATTCCCATGAGTTTACATTTAAAATTCAGGTGATGAAAGTGTTGGCTGGCAGCACATTTTCTTCCACTGTGGTTTGTGTCACAAATCAATGGCTTGCAGTCAGGGAAGTCTGAGGAGCTAGCTGGCAGGAGGGAAGAGTTTTTATGTATTTACAATAATGTGAATACCAGAGTTGGATCTTAATTAAAATAGGAATCGTAGAGAAAGGATGGATAGAAGGGAATTGTGTGCTCTGGGCTGGGGTAAAATGGAGATAGACAAGCAGGAAGGCCTTTTCCTGCCTAAAGCAGAGTGTGATAGGGATCTACATGGGACTTTCGGGGTGTGTGTGTGTGTGTGTGTGTGTGTGTGTGTGTGTATTTGTGTACACAGTTATTCACAGAAGCCAAAAGAGGGTGTCACCTGGAGATGTATTCACAGGTGATTGTGGGTGCTGGGAACCCCCATCCTCTGCAAGAGTAGCAAATGCTCTTAACTGCTAACTCTCCAGCCTCGGGGTGTAGGATTTTAACAGCTACCACTAGGAAGTGGTTGTTGCAGGGCAAAGCCTCTGCAGTTTGGAAGGAGTGTGTTGATAAGGGTTTTGTTGATAATTTTTTTGTGCTTTTAGAAATTGTGCATCATTACTTTGATAAAAATAATTTTCAAATATACACGACTCTAGAAAGCCCTTCCTGTGCTGTTATGGTTATAAACATGCACATTCTTTTCGGGCTATATGGTGTAACTTTTGGTTCATGGAATCTGCTGCTTACTATGGCAGGCTCCAGCGCCTGGATCGGTGGTGAGCATTGCACCTTGGGTTTGTTGCTTGCCAGCTTTGTGACCACAATCAGATTGTTCAACCTCATTGGCTTTAGTTCCTTTCTATTACACTGAAGGTCAAAGAGAGAATGTGTCAAGTTCCTGACGTATCTCTGTGCCATTGTTGAGTCCCATAAGACCTTACCTTCCCCCTTAAGAACAGGCTGGCCCCTTCAATGTGCCCCATCCAGGAAAGATTCTTGCAGTCCTCCATCAGCCACCAATTGTCTGTGTTTCACTGTTGGTGGTGGGGGAGGTTATTGGCCCTTCCTGCCCCCAGAAACAGCAAGAACTCTTACACATCCTCTTCTTTCTTATATAGTTCAACCAGATGAACCCTGACCTCAAAGGTCATTTTCTGTTCTTTAAGGTTGAGAAGAAGCAAGTCTTGAGCTCCAGACTGGCCTGGAGGGATTGGCCCAGTGTGCTTGGTGGAGACTGGCTCCCGGATGCTGGGTCTGCGGGGTCAGTCTCTACTATGAGCAGCCAAGCTTCTCTAGAGACGGATATGCCAGTCTGGAAAGCTCCCTCCTGGTTCCCTGCTTTCCATTGTCTAGCAAAGCAGCTTTGTGAGAAATTAAAGCAGAGTTCATGTGAGAAAGGAGGGGGGAAGAGATCTGCTTACTCAGGGCTTCTAGAACAGGTTTCGTGGTTCATGTTTATACATCAGAGCTGTTGACAGTTGCTTGAGTGAGAAGTATTACCTTCAGTGCTCCTTCAGAGGTGGGAGAGAACAGATGGGGATGGGAACCCTGGGGGAAGACAGCTCTCTTCTAATGCCACGGGCATGAGAAAGCTAGGTCTCCAGTCCCTTAGCCCACGGCAGTGTGAACGAAGCCACAGGGAAGTCAGAAAGGGAAGTAGACAGAAGCCTGGGTTTGATTCCCAGCCCTGTATAAAGTGGGCATCGTGGAGATGCTTGTGGTCCCAGCCCTCAGAAGGCAGAGGCTGGAGGATCAGAGGTTCAAGGTCCTCCTCAGCTTGTGTTTCAAAAAAAAAAAAAAGTTGAAGAAGGCAAGTAGAGACTTGGTGAGAGGAGCAACTGAGGCAAGAGGAAATCTTCATTCCTGGAGATGGTGGGATGAAGGGCAGAAACACTAAAAGCCTGTGAGAAGGGAAATGAAGGTGCCTACCCACGGCCTATCAGGCACTTAAATTGTCACCAAGAACCTCAGTATTTACAGGGACTGTGGGAGGAAGATAATGTGTTGCAGAATTTTAGTGGGAAAGTTACAACTTCCGTTCCTAAGATTTACAGTCTAACCTTTGGAGACTCCGAGTCAGCCTCACACCTTTGAAAGATTCTGGAAGGCACATTTCTGTCTACCACCAAGACCGGGGTGGTACTGAAAACCCTTCCCGGCCACTTACAGCTTCATAGCTGACCTGGGAGTGAGGGGAGTTCCCAGAAAGCTGTGTGGGGCTAATGGAGTACAGGAAGTTGAAAGAGGGTGCCCTCAGTGTCCCCACCCCAATCAGGCTGAGGAACCACCTGCTAGTTAAAAGCCTCTAGGTGAGTCTCTGACAGATCCCCCAAATACCCCAGATGCAGGGAGAGACCCAGACCATTTCTAGAGACCTGCCCTCTTCAGCCCCTGGCTGCCATCTGCCCTAATTTGCAGTGTCAGGGAAAGTACCACATGATGTCCCTGTTCTGCCCACAGGCTACAGAGTGGGCTTCTGGTGACGACACACGCCGCTCCTGCCAGAGCAAAGGGAAGACCGAGGTACGCGCCAGCGTCCCCGAGGGCTCTGTGAGAAACTTATGGACTGGAGGTGTTAGGGATCCTTGTGTGAGGATGAGGTCACTAGCCCCAGAAGCCTGACTGGGATGAGGGTGAAGGGAGACAATGGATTCCCACAGACACAAGCTGAACCTCAGAGCAGCCTGGGTCCAGGGAACAGATGTTGTAGGACATTCATTGGCCTCTATCATGCAGTGGTATGAGGTAAGCAACCCAATGGCACACCTGCAGGGTTGTGGCTCTATCGTTTTCCTTCCTGCCTCAGGAGGAGTGTCAGAACTACGTGCGAGTCCTGATTGTTTCCGGCCGGAAGGTGTTCATGTGTGGCACCAATGCCTTTTCCCCAGTGTGCTCCAGCAGACAGGTGGGCTATTGGGAGGGGTGGGCAAAGAGGGGTGTCAGGAGATGGTGTCTTTCCCCAGGCACACAGCCTTAGAGTGGGGACTAACAGATGTAGCAGGGTGGGTGGGGGATGTATGTCCATGCACTATTGGGACAAACATAAAAATTCATTCTTCATCTGAAATTTAAATTGAACCTCTCTTCAGTATTTCCTTGGTCAGTCTTACTTGGGGTAAGTAAGTAATGGCCGCCTGAGGTCCAGTGGACACTCCTGAAGGACCTGACCCTTCATGGTGGCTGTGAGGTCACAGGGCGGTGTGATAAGGGTACTTGAGACGGGGGTGGGGATCAGAGGGAACAGAACTCTAAGGTAGAAACAACGGATGACCGAAGGACCTTAAGGAAAGCTCTCTTCCCACCGTCTCTAGGTGGGGAACCTCAGCCGGACTATCGAGAAGATCAATGGTGTGGCCCGCTGCCCCTATGACCCACGCCACAATTCTACAGCCGTCATCTCCTCCCAGGGGGAGCTCTACGCGGCCACCGTCATTGACTTCTCAGGTCGGGACCCAGCCATCTACCGCAGCCTGGGCAGTGGGCCGCCGCTTCGCACTGCCCAGTATAACTCCAAATGGCTCAATGGTAAGGTGGCCCAGGCCTGGGGCAGGGCTGTCCTGCCTTCCAAACCCCATTGGCCTTTCTGCTTCACTTGCTTCATCGATAAAGTGCCTAGAGTAGGGAAGATGTTTGCCCAAAGTCCATGACACACTAGAGCTGAGCCCCAGTTGTCCTGAGGACCCAGAACAGACAAAGGACCGGCTATTAGGGGAGAAAATTGGGAATTCACTAGAGTAGTGGTTATGGGAAGGAAGAAATTAGAAAAGAAATGAGGACAGTTAGAACTTCCTACCCCTTGAGGTAGAATCTATTTCTTTACTAACTAGCTGTATGGCCTTGAGCAAGTACATCTCTGTACCGTGATGTTCTTTCTCATCTGTAATAGGGCAGCAGTCCTGGCGCTTGCCTTATGAATTGTAGTGAGGATTAAATGGGTGAGCCAATAAAGTTCTTACAATAGTAAGATGTTTTATCCAGTGAAGTAACACTATTAACAGCAAGACTTTTATCAAATACGAGAGCTTCACTCTGCAGTGGAAGTGGGAACAGGGTTACTTAGAGCCCCTGGGTCAGCAAGCAGGAGCTCAAGATACCCACCCAAGAGCACTGAAGCAGTCGAGTCCTTCCCACTCTGCCTTCTTCTTTACATCCCCACAGAGCCAAACTTTGTGGCAGCCTTTGACATTGGGCTGTTTGCATATTTCTTCCTTCGGGAGAACGCAGTGGAGCATGACTGTGGACGCACTGTGTACTCTCGGGTGGCCCGGGTGTGCAAGAATGATGTAGGGGGCCGCTTCCTGCTGGAGGACACGTGGACCACGTTCATGAAGGCCCGGCTCAACTGCTCCCGCCCAGGAGAGGTCCCCTTCTACTATAATGAGCTGCAGAGTGCCTTCCATCTGCCCGAGCAGGACCTCATCTACGGCGTCTTCACCACCAACGTGTGAGTTCCCCACTCTGCCGCCCACCTTCCCTGTCATCCCTGCCTTGCCTGGCAGCCTGCTGGGCTCGGCAGACCCTTTCTCAGAGTCTGGTGTCCCATCATCCATAAAGCAGAGATTGCCTCGTTCCTGCAGCTGGTGGCTTACCACCTCTGGAGTGGTAAACACCTGCTCGCAGTTGCTTGTGAGGGCAGCCCCAGGCCAGATGTACAGAAAGAAAGGAAGAGCTGCCTGATGCTCTAGAAGGGTGAGTATGCTGGTAAAGACAGTGGCGAAGCCTACCTGAAATGAATGGGTGGCAGCCCCTGGCAGGGATTCTCTGTGTCCCCTCCAAGCTGAATACAAGTAGCCATGCTCTAAGGTCCTGCTGCCGCCTCCCTCCTGGCTACACCAGAACCTGCCAGCTGGCATTTGGCACCCCTGTTGTTTCCTTGGATGTGAGGGATAGCAACCTTCCCAGGGCCAGGCCCTCCTCCACTGCTCCTCCATGTTCAGGCTAACAAATCAAGTGATTTTCAGGTTAAGAGTGATGGATAGGCACCACTGAGACCGAGGAAGGCCTCTGCAGTGGGGGATGCTGCGTAGGCTGTTTTGTAAGGACACCAGGAGTTTGTGACCCGCAGAGTGACTCCAGGTAGCAGGCCCTGGATGCCCTGAGCTATCTACGGAAAGAACAGTCTGAGGGGATGGGTGAGGATGTGGGTAAAACTGGCCAGCAGTGGCAGAGAGGCCGTCCTGGCCAAGAAACAGACAATCAGCACAGCTCAGTCATTAGCTGGAAGCTGGCTGACCATGACTGGCTGGCTCTCAGTGTAGGAGGATGGGTGGCTGGAGAGACATCAAGGGAAAATGACAATATCAGTGTAGACTATAAATACTTTATTTATTGTGTAACCCCTCCATGCCAAGTGCTTGTCCTGGAGTTGGGGACCAGGTGGGCAGCGGTGAGCTGTCTTGGCTCTGCCCTGAAGGGGGTGACATTCTAGAGTGGGCAAGGCTATTTTGAGCAACCCATTTTAACCTTGGTAACTCCCACTAGGGGAGAAAGCAGGGTACAGGGTGGAAATCACAAGAGGCTTCCTATAGGAAGTGAAGTTCCTGGGATCTGCAGCTCTGGGTGGAAAATAAAATGCTTCATGCAATAAGAAACCAGTGTGACAGGAGCATTGAAGGCGCAGACAGGAAAGGTGGGAGGGAGATTGGAGCAAGGCTGGGAAGGTTGTGTCCCAAGGACCTTATAGATGGCTCTTGGGCTCTCGATCTTTACCCTGTCGACAAGGGCCATTACTGAGGGATTTGAAGCAGGCCAGTGAGCAGCTTGGTGTAAGTTTGGGGAACTCACTCTGGCTGCTCTGAGAGAACAGATTAGGATTCTGCTGGGGCTGTAGGGAGACCAGCAGAAGGACTGTGCAGCACCCAGGGAGCAGCAGAGGGAGAGGATAATGGACACATTTGGGAGAAAACCCAATGTGGAGACTAGAACCGGACAGGCGGTGTGACAATGTCATCTCTGCGAGCCATTCACTCCACTTTCACAGAGATCTATGATTCTGGGCCTGGAAGGTCGTGAGGATTATCATGTCCTGGAGAGTTGCAGACTGCCACATACACGGGTGGTTTGCGTTTAACCGTCTATATGCTAACATATACAACAGACATATATGCTGACATGTGTACACATACACACATGCATACATCAGAGTAGATTGGAATCAAATATCAAAGTATAAGAGATTTAGCTTAGTTAGTATTATTTCATGAAACTTCAATAGAGATGTAATGTAGGATGTATTTCTTAATGTGGGCATTGGCTGTGTTCCACCCATCACTGAATAAGAGCAGAGGATGAGGAAGTGGCACAGAGGGATGCCTCAGTGCTTCTTGCCAACGGGATCCCCCACGGTGGGGTGGGAGGGTCTGAGGTTGCATACCCTTCATTGTGCAGAAGGCACCAGGCTCTTCTTAGCCACTTCCTAACCTAGGGGGATTAGGACTGGTGGTGGGCTGAGGGGCCTCCGAGGAGGTGCCTGGCCCACAAGGAGAGCCAAATCCCGAAGGAAGGACCACATTCCACCACTTCCTGCCTTTCAGAAACAGCATCGCCGCTTCTGCCGTCTGCGCCTTCAACCTCAGTGCCATCTCCCGGGCTTTCAATGGCCCATTTCGTTACCAGGAGAACCCCAGAGCTGCCTGGCTCCCTATCGCCAACCCCATCCCCAATTTCCAGGTACAGCTTCTCCTCCTTTGCCCCTCACCCACCACCAGCCACAAGATGACTCTCAGCTGCTCAGCAAAGGCTAATGCCAGCCTGTTCCTGTTGCTCTAGGCTTTCTTTGGGGTCTGTGATGGGTTCCCTCAGAGGGTTTCAGCAATTCTGAGCCAGATCCAGCCCATCTCTGTGCTGTTGGGCAGGTCACCCACTTCCTTGAGTTTCTTATTCGTTTTTTGGAACTAAGGACAGGACTATACTAGGCCACCCCTTCTGGATCTCTGCAGAGGTTGTGATGCACAGTAAGAGGTGGTTGCCTAGCTTTGGACTAGAAGGCACTATCTTGGAGTCGGTGGGGATATAGGAGGAAACAGCTTGGCCCACTGTGGGGCTTGGGCACCTACAAAGCAGCTTGAAATTACAGGACACTGTTGACATTCAAATGATTTGTCTGGACCAGACCCCGTTGCCCTCCTGTCCTCTTCCCCAACCCTGGAAGGTCTCTCCTCCTCCATCTTCCAGCCTCAGTTTCTCCTAGTTTAAAAAAAGACTCATCCTTTCCTGGAAAAGATTGAGGGGTCCAGAAAGAGTGCTGGAGACCAGGGGTATTGGAGAATTAGTGTCTACTCAAGGTCCCCATGGGTAGAAAGGAGACCGTGGCAGTTCCTGCAGTGTGGGGACTGGGCACCAGTGACTCGGTCCCCTGTGGCAGTGCGGCACCCTGCCAGAGACTGGTCCCAATGAGAACCTCACGGAGCGCAGCCTGCAGGACGCACAGCGACTCTTCCTGATGAGCGAAGCCATACAGCCAGTGACACCAGAGCCCTGTGTCACCCAGGACAGCGTCCGCTTCTCACATCTCGTGGTGGACCTTGTGCAAGCCAAGGACACGCTTTACCACGTACTCTACATAGGCACGGGTGAGCCAGCCGGGCCCTCCTGTGCCGCAGATGGGGAAGTGGCTGCTGGGCAGGAGCGTGAGCTGCCACAGCTTCAAGGCCACTTTCCTCTGCCCCCACCCAGAGTCCGGCACCATCCTGAAAGCGCTGTCCACAGCCAGCCGCAACCTGCGTGGCTGCTACCTGGAGGAACTGCACGTGCTGCCCCCGGGGCGCCTTGAGCCTCTGCGGAGCCTGCGCATCCTGCACAGCGCGCGTGCGCTCTTCGTGGGATTGAGCGACCGCGTGCTTCGGGTCCCTCTGGAGAGGTGCTCAGCTTACCGCAGCCAGGGGTAAGGCATGGCAGGAGGGCGGGAGGAGGGCCCCAGGAGATTTCTGGTGGTGGAGGCTATCCCATTTATGCCCCGAAGTGGCGTTTAAGTCGTGCGGCTTTGGAATCAGGGCCACTAGCCCTTGCGTCCCTGCGGGTCTCCAGTTGAGTGGTACCTTTGGACAAGTTACTTAACCTCTCCAAAGGTTTTCTGCTCCTAAAACATCTTGGAAGGATGTAAAGTGTCCATCAACACTTTATTACTGCCAGAGGGAACCATGCACTTAGCGAATTGTGGTGGCTGTTACTTTTGTGGACAGCCCCAAAGTTGTGGCCTGCCAGCTATCTCTAGCTCACTTGATTTGCCCTGAGGCCCTGTAGTTCAGAGAGAGATCCTTGCCTTTGAAACCACAGCAAGGCTTTCCCAGATGTGGGGCAGTGGGAAGCCCCAAGTCTTCATCTTTCTTGGAGGTGGACAAGCCAGGTGGGGCAGCTAGGCTGAAGAACATCAATGTCCCATTGCTTTCGGTCACATTAGCTTTAAGTGGAGTCATAAATTTGGCAGCAGTGACACTAGTATTTAAGGGGAGAAGCCAAGGCCAAATGGAACTGTGTCCCAGACTCCCAGCTCTTGAGGCTGCTCTGGCTGCCATCCTTCCTCTGTATTATCATCAAAACAGCCACGTGGACTTATGGCCTTTGCAACAGAGTCCTCCTGGCTGTGCCATCTGTCCTTGGGATTTGGGAGACAAATGTGCTCCATGCTGCCAAGGGTTGCTCTCTGAGAGCACTAGGAGCTTGGACAGAGGCCTGCAGATAGGAGGAGGACGGTCGGATGGGTTTTGAAGGCTGCTGGTGATACGTAGTCACTAGAGCTCCTCTTGGCCTCCACACATGGTTCCATCAGTGACACACGTTTACAAAGCCCACTGTGCTCAAGGCACCTTGCAGAGCTGTTAGTATGAGCGGAGGCGTCTGTGACTAGGTCGCCATAACTACAGGCCTCCGTACAACGCAAATCTGGTTAGGGAGAGAAACCCTGGCCTGGATCTGCCACATGGGGAAAGGCAGAGGGGTATCTTGGGAAGGATACAGATGCTAGAATTAGACATGCATGGGAACCCACCTCAGCTGCACTCTCCATGGGCTGCACCGTCTTAAGCAGACTACATAACCACTTTGAGCTTCAGTTCTCTTGCCAGGAAAATGAGGGATTTGATGGCACAGTGATGTCTCATTTTGGCAGAATTTTAAAGATCAGGCCTGGTACTCATGAAGGGCCTAGGCTAGCAAGGGTAGTAGTAGATAGTATCTGTATTCAGTTTCCGTCTCTGCAGTTGCTTTTCGGAGGTTCCAACCTCCTGAGCTCTCTGGCCTCTGAATCTATGACACCAAATACAGATAGCTCTGTTTGGCCAGAAAGCAATGGCTACCTGCTGACAGCATTTCCCTTGTTTCTGTGTTCTCTTTAAACATTTGTGTGGCTATTAAACTTTTAATATGTGCCTTAGTCTCCAAGAGGTTATAAATCCTTAATGGAAAACTCAGTGGCCCTGTTATTTTTTTATATTTCACTAGTCAGCCCTGCCCAGAACAGAATGGCCTTTGCCCAGGGCTGATGCTTCAGTTAACTGATTATTTGGCCTGAGCTAGGCAGGTGGGGGAGTGGCATAGGGAATGGGCTTGGAAAGTGGATTGAGGCCATCTGAGCACGCTACAGGAGGATTTTGAACTGAATCGTGGTGGTGACACAATGGGTAGAGTCTCAGGCTATCCAGAGAGATGTACTATAGGACAGACTGGGCCAGTAGCCTTGACATGAGGCAGATAGACCTCTGTGATGAGCTAGTGTGGCTGTAGCCCCCTGCCAAGCCATGGGTCTTCAGGGGGATCAGGATGGTGAGGGGCAGGGACACTTCCCCACTCACAGGGTCTTACAGAGGAGGTCAGGGGCTTGCATATTGACCCCAACACTCCGCCATTCTGCAGCAAGGTGGCAGAAGGCCAACCTGGAGTCTTGTTTCCTGGGTTTGGTTTATAAACTGATGCAGTGTACAATAAAAATCCTAGTATAAAGCTACAGGTAGGGGCCCTGAACACAGGAGGACACAAGAGCATGCCCGCCCCCTACATTAAATAAATAAATAAATAAATGTGATTTTTAAAAAAGGATAGGTAGTTCTAAAACCTAGAAACTGCAAAATCATATTACTGCAGAGTTAACAAAATGAGACAAGCAAACATGTTCAGCCAACAAGCTGTGCACTCTGTATGTCAGGGACCCAAGCACCAATCACAGAGCCAGAATTAGTGCTATTGGGATAGAGGGAAGGGCTTCATTATGTCCTAGGCATTTCATATTTGTCCCTGTTCCTTCCAAAGTTGGCAGGCAGATCAAGGTGGGTAAGCAGAGACACTACCCAGCCTCCTGTACCTAGCATCCAGGTGCTTGCTTCTGCCTCCTTTAATCAGAGCAATGTCAGTTCCAAAGAGAATAACCAACACATGGGCTTGGCCAGAGAGGATCTAAGCATTGGATTTATAAGGCGGATGTTCCATGCATGAGTCAGCCCTCTCCTCCTTCCTGCAGCCTTTCACCTCAACCTCAGCTCACCCACAGATATCCTCTGTCTGCCCCATGAGTTCAGGGTTAGGACCAAGCTCAATGGCATCTCTTTCCAACCAAGTCCTTGTGTTGGACAGCCTTAAGTAATTGCCACTTGCTCAAAAGCCCCACAATGCCGTTTCTACCCTGGACAGCTCCCCCCTCCTCCAATAGCCTCAGGGAGCCAGGATTCTCTGGCTTACAATGCCCACCATCCATCTCTGTCCTACTTGTGAGCCAGGGGAATAAACCTGTTCCCTCTTGTAATGGCGGCTTCAGACACTACAGTAAAAAAAGACATAGTGATATATTATTGGCCTGATGGCTGCTTTCATGAAAGAACTCTAAATTCCCGTCTCTTTCTACAGTGACAGGCACTCTTATGCTCTTTAGCATGCAGCTTTCATTTTCTAAAACACATTCCTTGTCCTGTCAGCTTTGAGGTGCTCTTTGGCCCAAAGGCAGTGAGTGTGGACTCACCTGAGCCGCAGGAGTAGCGATCCCCTTTGGTTACTAGCAGCAGCAGGAGGCCCCAGCCCCGGAGAGCAGAGTCTCAAAGGCACCTCAGACCAACAGAGTGGGCTGTCTGTAGATTATCTGGTCACTTCTTTCTTTACCGGGCCTTACCCCTCAGGAAAGGCGAAGAGAGTGAGAGACCCTGGGCTGAGAAAAGCAGAGCCAGTTTCTTTCTCCATTGTTCCCCTGTTCTGTAAGGACCTGGGGAAAACAAGGTCCCACATGACTTGGGACTTGTCAAACATGACCCTGGAACAGAAGTTTTCAAGCAAAAGTATCCACTGGCACTTAAAGATTCTAACGTCTGGACCTCTAGTCCCAGAGGCCCAGACGCAGGAAGGCAGATGTTTTCGTTCTGTTTGTGTAAGCATTCCAAAAGATGCCCAGATTAGGATTTGCACTCAAGGCTGGAAACTACTGCTTGAGACCCAGCAAGGCTCAAGAGGAAGAAGTAACATGAGGCACCCTGGGTTCCTCCAGCGCCTTCTGCTTTAGTCTCATATAAACTGATTCAAAATTTCCATCCTTAACCATTCTCTCTGCTAGCAGACATTTGTTTTTAATGGGTAGAATCGTTGGGGTTTACAGGGTGGTTTTGTCAGCAAAGCACTTGGCTGGCAGGCAACTCAAGGACCAAGTTCAACCCCAACACCCACATATAAATGGCTGGTGTGGTGGCTTCCATTTGTAATCCCATCATTGGAGAGGTGGAGATAGGAGGGTCCCCAGGGCTTGGCAGCCAGGAATCTAGCCTAATTGGTGAGCTCTATGTTCCAGCGAGAGACCTTGTCTTAAAAGAGTGGACATGTGGCACCCAAGGTTGTCCATCAGCCTCCATATGCAAGTATGCACATGGTGCCTACATGTCTGTGCAGGTGTGTACACCATGCACACATACACAGAGAGAGAGACAGAGACAGAGACAGAGAAGATCTTATTTGTTATCATCTATAACAGGTTCTATTGAGTTTTGATTGGTTGAATTTGCTTCTTCTTGGTCCAACTCAGTCAGCAGGCAGGGTCTCATAGCCGTAAGTTGTCAGTACTCCTTGCACACTCGAACTGTTTTGAGCTCCACAACATCTAGTTTGGTGGATTTTGCGGTGAAAAACCCTCAAATTAAACTGTTGGTCTCAGAAGCAAAATATGAGCATGCTTATGCTCTAGAATTTATACATGTTGTCTTTAGGCGAGTAAAGAGGAAACACATTCACCAGCCAGAGGCAAGGGTGTGCTCTAGATTCCCAGGTGGGCTGCAGCATGCTCAATGGGGTCCAGCCAGGGCCTCATCCACAGAGGCCCAAAGCACCACCTGGATTATACAAGATCATGGGGCAGCCTGGAAGAGGGACTAGCACTGTCTTCTTCATTTCTTCTCTCTTCCCTCTTCTTTGCAAATCTCTTGCATGGCCTCTTTTCCCTCGGGTGCTTAGCATTATCTATTGAACTCACTAAATGTAAAAAACTCACAGGAGCCTGGCATGATGGTTTATACCTCTAATCCCAACACTTAAGAGGCTAAGAAAGAAAATCATTGTGAGTTTGAGGCCAGCCTGTGCTACATAGTTAAGTTCCAAGTCAGCCTAGATGATAGAATGAGACCTTATCTATTTTTTAACTAATTAGTTAATCAATCAAGTCAACCATGGCTGACAAATGACTTTCCCTGAAGCTTCAAAACGGAAAAAAAAAAAAATCCATTCAAACACCAAAAGCTGCAAGTTCTTGGCTCTTGTGTGTATCCCTCTGGCTCTCAGCATCCTTGGCCCCTTTGGCCCGTGGGAAAATCCTTTTGTAAGTTTGCACGATGCCCATCTTCTCACTGCCTCTGTTCCTTCTCAAGGCTTCTCCTGCTTCTTTGCCTCCATTTTTGGAGCCCCTGCCTTGTGCTTTCTCAACTCTCCCCAGCAGATCTCATTAGAAGAGGGTGGAAAGCCTGGGAAACAAGCAGAAGGGACCAAGTGCACCCTTGGGTGGCCGCGGGTTCACTGTAGGGCTGCTGGGCCCCCTCCCTCTGCCTCCAGGACCTGACACTTGCTTGTTAGCAGTGAACAGCAAATTTAGACTCTGTAATCCCCACAGATTTTTTTCTTCCTCCTTGAAGTCCAACTTGTAGAGGTTTAACTTTCAAAATGTAGAGGCCATGTTACCTGAATAAATGAGAAGAAAGGGAAGAAAGGAGCCCTGGAGTATACGTGGGAGCATCGGGGTGTGCACCAGGGTGTGGCCCACTGTCTTTTCTGGGGCATGGCAGAGAAGCTAGCACTGTGGCCGGGGAAAGGTGGGTGGGAAAGCACTGTGTCCCAGCTCGTTCTCCCAATGCCAAAGTGCTAGCCACTGCTTTCTGCCCCCCAGACAGCACAGGAAACCACACACGACCCTGCTCTATACCAAGGTATCCTGTGTTTTGAGAAATGGGTCCACATCCAGTCGGGGTGTGAAGTCCAATGTGCCTGGGAGGATGGAAAAGAAGCAAAGGACAGCTGGGAAGACTAGGTCTGGCTCCAGTACCACAGGATACAATTTGTGTGATCACTGGGAAACCTCCTCCCCCCTCTCCTTTGTCCCATGCTGACTGTTAGCTATCTTAGTGGTTCACAACAGCACTTCCTTTTAGCATCTTCCTGGAGCTTTAAAAACCACCCTACCACAGAGACTTGGGTTGAGAGGACTTGGGTATAGTGTTTCTCCAAGCTCCTCAGGGGATATGAGCAGGCTTAAGAACTTCATGCTCTGACAGGGAAGGGGCTCTTTGCATTTCTGCAAACCACATCTTCCTCAGTGGTCCCAGGTGAGCTTCCCCTCCGGCTCAGGGAAAAAGCAGCAGTCTCCTGGCTAAGTCTGAATCCTCGCTGAGCTCTCTGGGTTCCCTCCTGCCTGATGGAACAGTACCAGGCCTACCTCACTGGGTTATTGCATTGAACTCATCTGTGCTTTCCAAAGTGCTTTAAACAATACCAGCCACACAGCAAGCCCACGGTGAATTTAGTTGTTTTCTTTTTCATCTTCCTGGTGCTGGGAGTGGAGCCTTGCACTTGCTAAGCAAGCACTCCATCCTGAGCTAAATCTCCAACTTTGATCTTAATCCTTCTCATAGAGGAAAGCCAGAATAGAAAGAGGTGCCAAAGGGGGGAATGTCTGGGTGCTAGAGACAAAGTTCTAGAGACAAAGCTGAGACTGTGGAGCCAGGGAGCTTGAGTCTCAGAACTTCCATCTGGCAGGGCATGCCTGGGAGCACGGGACCCATACTGCGGCTGGGATGGGAAGCAGCAACGTTGCAGCACGCTTGAAGACAGTTCCAACATGAGCCTCTGGATCCAGAACATCACAGCCTGTCCTGTGAGAATCCTCGTGTGCCCACCCTTCCCCTCAGTGCTAGCTATGATTCCCCATTGGCATATGCCCACGTGCCCTGGGATTTCATCCCTCCCCTGCCTTAGCCTTGTGTGACAGGAGTCTTGCCCCTTATATGAGACTGCAGGTGCGGAATGTGACACGGGATGGAGGCTTTGGCCCATGGTCACCATGGAAACCATGTGAGCACTTAGATGGAGACAACTCTGGTTCTTGCCTGTGCCGGGCCAGATCCTGTGACTCCCCAAGGCCCCGCTGTGGGGGCCTGGAATGCCTGGGGCCATCCATCCATATTGCCAATTGCTCCAGGTAGGTGAGGACAGGGTTTGTATGGTGTCTGCTTAGGACTCATACGGAGAGAACTGGGAAATGGGACATCTCACCTAGGTGTTTACACTTCAGGACAGGAAGCTGATGACTGAGGCAGGAAATAAAAGCACTAGGAGAGTTTTCACATCAATGGAAGAAGAGTCTGTGCCCCATGGCAGGAAATGCAAAAAGAAAAACTGGACAGTCATGAGAGTCATTGCCAAAAGCCAGCTGCAATAAGCTTTGCTGTTCCAAACTTGAGGGGCAACATGAGACCGTGACGGTCCCAGGCTGCCCCATCTAGGGACCTGACTTTGGCCAGCCTTCTAGCCACTCTTTTTAAAGTAGGGAATACGACACCTGCCTGAGAGTTGCTGAGAAGGGTAAAGAAAGATAATGTATGTAAGGGACCACACTGCCTGGTACATGGGAACTGCATAAAATGGCTATTATTACAACTAACCCATATTTTTAAAGACTCTCAAAATAATTATCTTATTATTAAATCATCATATCATTAAGTTAAACCATCACAGCAACCTTAAGGGGTTGGAATTCAACCATTAGTCTTATTTTAGGGATAAGGGTACCAGTAAGCAGGAGAGTTCAACTTGATCACTGAGGCGAATTTGGGCATAAATGTCTGAGGCTGGGGAAAGCTGAAGCAGGGGAGAAGAGCGGAGAGTGAGATCTGAGATGAGGTTTCAGGTTGGAATGGTAACTGAGACCTCTAAAGAGTGTGTCCTTTTGCCTGTCTGTGTAGGGGCCCGGCTCTATCACTGTGTCCTTGGCCCTGAGCACAGCCTGATATATGGAAGAAGGCTCTCAATACATATTTGAGGCATGAATGAGCAAACGGATGAATGCACGAATCTGCCTGAGCCAGCCTGGTTAGGAGCTGATATTTTCTGTCACTGTCTCGCCAGTCCTGACAACAATACAAAATCCATCTGCCCCAAATGCAGCCCAGATCTAAGAAGCTAGGGCTCAGAGAGGCATGTGTCTCTGTCCCCTCCCACCCCACCAGGAATGGGGCATGGACCTCATGGTCATCGTGGGCACAGTGCAGCACGTCCTGTGGGATCGGCTTCCAGGTCCGTCAGCGAAGTTGCAGCAACCCGGCGCCCCGCCACGGGGGCCGCATTTGCGTGGGCAAGAGTCGGGAGGAGAGGTGAGCTAGCTGTGGCTGCAGGGATGCAGAGATCCGGGCCTGGATTCTGGAACAGGGATGACAGCATCTCTCCCTAGGGTGACACGCCTCCCTTTTCCCCAGGTTCTGTAATGAAAACACGCCTTGCCCGGTTCCCATCTTCTGGGCTTCCTGGGGCTCCTGGAGCAAGTGCAGCAGCAATTGTGGGGGCGGCGTGCAGTCGCGCCGTCGGGTCTGCGAGAACGGCAACTCCTGCCCGGGCTGTGGCGTGGTGAGGGGCGCGGGGCGTGGGGCGCGGGATGCGGGGAGGCCTGCAGGCTACGGGCTCTGAAACCACCTTCACCTCGAAGGAGTTCAAGACGTGCAACCCCGAGGCCTGCCCGGAAGTGCGGCGGAACACACCCTGGACGCCCTGGCTGCCGGTGAACGTGACCCAGGGTGGCGCGCGCCAGGAGCAGCGCTTCCGCTTCACGTGCCGAGCGCCGCTGCCGGACCCGCACGGCCTGCAGTTCGGCAAGAGGAGGACCGAGACCAGGACCTGCCCGGCCGACGGCACCGGAGCCTGTGACACCGACGGTACGGCCTGGAGCGGTGGGGTGGCGGGGAGCGGGACGGGGGAGCCCTGGGGCGGAGTGGGCCGCCGGCGCTGGGGTAGCTGAGCCCCTGGCCTTCTGCAGCCCTGGTGGAGGACCTCCTGCGCAGCGGGAGCGCATCCCCGCACTCTCTGAGCGGAGGCTGGGCAGCCTGGGGCCCGTGGTCATCCTGCTCCCGGGACTGCGAGCTGGGCTTCCGTGTCCGCAAGAGAACGTGTACTAACCCAGAGCCCCGCAATGGGGGCTTGCCCTGCGTGGGAGACGCTGCGGAGTACCAAGACTGCAACCCTCAGGCTTGCCCAGGTAAGGCTGTAGAAGGAAGCCTTAGCCTCCGGCAACCCTATCTCCCAGAAACTCTCAAGCCCGGGCAGGTGATCTCTCTCTGCCAATTACGCAAGGGATCCCCCCACCTTTTTTCTTTTTTCTTTTTTTTCTTTTTTTAAGATAGGGTCTCTGTAGCCCTGACTAGCCCGGAACTCACTACCTAGAACAGCACGTACTCACAGAGATCCGAGTTGTTTCCTGATCATGGACTCGGTGGCTAGTGGGGTGGAACACAAGCGAGGTCTTTCTTCATTACTGCCTCGTTTTTTACCCCCCACCGAGCTAGCCCAATAGGGAACTTGATTTGAAACTAATACAGGGTTTGGGTTTAATACGGGTTTAATACTGTGACTTGTTCGGTTGAGGTGGGGTGGATGTTAAAGGCGTGTCATGGCAAGCCTCACGCGCCCAACCCACATTTACAGTGCGGGGTGCCTGGTCCTGCTGGACTGCATGGTCCCAGTGCTCAGCATCCTGTGGTGGTGGCCACTATCAACGCACCCGTTCCTGCACCAGCCCCGCCCCGTCCCCAGGTGAGGACATCTGCCTCGGCCTGCACACGGAGGAGGCGCTATGTGCTACGCAGGCCTGCCCAGGTACTAGGTGCATCTGACTGGGGCTGGAGGATGTTATGGAGCTATTAAGCCTCAGCAGGGAGATCCTGAGAACGTTCAACCTCACCCCAAACCACAATCCGCAGAAGGCTGGTCACTGTGGTCTGAGTGGGGTGTCTGCACTGAGGATGGGACCCAGAGCAGGAGCCGGAGCTGTGAGGAGCTTGTCCCAGGGCCAGGTGACTGTGCTGGCAACAGCAGCCAGAGCCGGCCCTGTCCCTACAGTGAGATTCCTGGTAGGTCCTATTGCTAGTACCTTTGAACCTACCCTACCCCACCCCCACCTACCCATCACACACACTCCCGTTCCCCCACGTCCTTCATCCTGGAGCAGAGATTGGAGTACAGGAAGACGCATAAGCAATGATACGTTTGTGTCATGCATGGGGCCCTCGTACCACACACCTACTGAGTGGGCTGCCCTACAGAGAAGAGGGGTCTACAGAGAAGCCAGGGGGAGTGAAGGCCCTAATGCCATTGACCTCGAGGTTCCCTGAGATGACACCCAGCCCAGGAGGGAGCCCTCCCTCTCCACTCTCCTCTAACCTCCGTTTCACTCCCCGCAGTCATCCTGCCAGCTTCCAGTGTGGAGGAGACCACGGGCTGTGGAGGTAAAAGGAGCCACCCCTGTTACTGCCCTTCAGTCCCCTGTCTGAATTCTTCCCAGGTCCGTTGCCGACAGCCACGCCTGTGGGGAGGGGTCCCCATGTGGCGGCCTCAAGGTTGTGAGTAGGGAGGTCCGCACAGTCCCCTCCTAGGCTTCCCAGGCAGGAGGCCGTCATCTGTCTACGTCCAAGAAAGTCCTCTATCTCCAGATCTTGTGTTGCCACTCCAGCTGCCTGGTGACAGCCTCCTCCACCTCACTCCTTCCTTTGCTCCTGGCCCCAAAGCCCTTTCATTTCTCCATGTCCTGGAACCTCTCGAAGGTGTTTCTGCTCCTGGGGAGATGATCAGAAGGCCTCCTTCTTCACGACAGCCCTTTCCTTACCACCTGCCTGTCTCCCTCCAGGGTTCAGTCTCATCCACCTGGTGGCCACTGGTGTATCCTGCTTCCTGGGCTCTGGGCTCTTGACCTTGGCAGTGTACCTGTCTTGCCAGCACTGCCAGCGCCAATCCCAGGAGTCCACGCTTGTACATCCTGCCACTCCTAACCACTTGCACTACAAGGGTGGCGGCACCCCCAAGAATGAGAAGTACACGCCCATGGAATTCAAGGTGGGAACCCCTGTGTGAAGCAACGAGCAGGGTCCTGGCTCTAGGCTGGGCATCACTGGGTAGATAGTGGGGAGAGGCTGTGGCCACGCGAAAGACCACTGTGGCAACAGCTAGACTTTCCCCTAAACAGCCGGCTCCAGGGCTTCTTGCCCTGCCGGTCCCTTCTCACCCGATTCCTTCTCCTTCCCGTAGACCCTGAACAAGAATAACCTGATCCCTGACGACAGAGCCAACTTCTACCCACTGCAGCAAACCAATGTGTACACAACTACCTACTACCCTAGTCCGCTGAACAAGCCCAGCTTCCGGCCCGAGGCCTCACCTGGACAGCGCTATTTCCCCAACAGCTGATCCCACCCTCCTGGGACTTGGGCTCCTTGCCGTCCCAAGGCACAGAACAGTGGAATGGGACAGGGCAGCCACTTTGGTTTCCCTCTGCACTGGGCTGCGAACTGACTGCCTGGCCTGTGGGGATCCCATCCGGCTTCAGAAAACTCTGGTTGCCATTGACCATGGGAGAGGGCTGGCTTCAGGCTGGCACACGGCTGCAGATCCAGCTCAGCCCAGGTCTCATGGTCTCCCATGACCCACCATCACTTTCCCTTGCCTTATCTGAGCTGTGGACCTACTGGGCATGTGAGGAATTTGGAGCGCATATACATATGGCAGGAGAGTGGGCTTTAGGTTTGGGTTGGAAATGACTTCCAGTGGCCACCACCAGCTAAGGCTGCCCTTTATGAATGGCCCCCAAAAGGCCTGGGCTGCATCCAGCTTGTTGATGAAAAGAATTCATCAGATGTCCCAGCAGCTTCAGATCTCAGCCCGGGATTGGACCACTCTGACGTTGCTCTGTGTCACAGAGGACCAGTGCCAGCCGAGGTTGACCACGTCTGTCAGTCTGTGTCTTAACTGTGGGCATCCCTATGGTTAGGGGCAGTACGGACTGAGAACTGGAGGCTGGACTGTGCTTAGAGGCCAGGCCTTAGCCTTGTCTTCAGAATGCACACGAGGTGTCCCAGAAGGAAGGAAGGCTCGACCATAGGAGGCAGAGGGGCCTCTGCCTGTGGAGACTGTTGCTGCTCAAGAGTCGTTGGCTGAGAACTGCTTGGGAGTCTCTGCTGGCCCCTCATGTATTCAGGAACACACGCACACACGCGCACACACACACGCACCATCTGCTACAGCAACAACAAGGATGTGAAGCTGTGGCATTATTAATTAAAGATGATATCCAGTCTCCAAATGGAACTGTCTTTGTGCATATGTGTGTGTGGGCCCTCTTGGCATGGAGTAGTCCATCAGGGTAATGCTCTGAGGTAACAGATGGTTTCTCAAGATGGAGGAAAGGACCCGAGGAGAGTTTGACTTTAATAGAGACCACCCTTCTGTGTGGGGTTTATGTGCACACACACACACATAGTCCTCATTCAGAGAAGTTGAGGTTGAACAGAATTCACCCATGAGGACCCAGGTACAGCATGAGCCACAGCTCACAGTGCTGGGCCAGCCCTGGGCAGCTCCAGCGTGGAGATGGTGGATCCAGCGGGAGGCATTGATGAAGCTGATTCATGAGGTGTGTTCGAAGCTGAGTTTAACAAAACCAAATTGAGAAATGATTCCTGTGAGGGGGGAAGCCTAATGGGGTTTGTGCTGGATTAAATAACAATCACCTCAGACTTCAGCCCTCCAAATCAATGTGGCCATTGTGGATGCGATTGATGGACATGTTAAATTTAGAGAACAATTTCCTGACTTAATTGGATAGATCAATTCTCATAAGAGTCTCGGCAAAATGGAATTCTAGGTAAGCTAGAAAGCCTGTGCTTTCTGTGGTAGAGGGATGGAGGGTCTTGGGAGCAGAGGAAGAAGTACTTGAAGCTTGAAGGTGTCTGGAAGACAGGAGAGGTATAGCCTTCCTGGAGTTTTGGCGCTCCAGTGAGACAGCTCAAATAGCAATGTCCCTCGGCCAAGGGGAATTCAAATGTTTGTGGCTCTCAGATCCCTGTGTGGTTCCTGTCAGCCCTGTGCGCCTAGAGCTTGTGGGGGCCTGTGGGGCATTTTAGATCCTGGAGTTTTCAGTTGCTTGAGCCCAGTAGTACTAATTAATGAATATTGGATGTGTTCCAGGACCAGTGTGTCTGCCTCTCAAGTATCGCTCACGTGTGACCAAGTGGAAGGACAGCTCTATGGGTAGTGGTCATGGAGACTTACCAGATAGAGTGTACCCCTGCTGATGGGGATGAAGTCACTGGGAAGGTAGACCTTGGGTGCCTTAACACACACACTTAAATTCTCTTGTGAAAACATAGTTTGGAGGCTGACCTCAGAACACATAGGAGACCACACTGCATGCAGAGGGGTAGGCATGGTTGGCAAAAGCTATTTAACAAACACCCCTAGCCAGAGCAAAGGACCCTAAAAGTCACCCTCTCACATGCCCTGTCAAGGAGGTGTTCTCTGCCAGATGTCAGGGGGGCTGAACTGTCAAAGGAAAATGGGCTTTCTCCACCTCCTGGCTCAGTGAGCATGAGGAAGAGGCAGGGGCAGGTGCTTCCGGCCTTCTTCAACCCTTCTACATTTCAGTCTGTGGATACCCACCATCTTAAAGTCGTACATATTCATCACAGAAAATGTAGAGGCTATGGGAAACCAAAAATTTTACAATGGTTATACCAAAAACCAAGGCAGAGATCTAAAGGATTTTAACATGTGGTGTGAAGTCAGTTCCTCCCCGTTCTCCAGAATCACTCCCCAAAGCAAAGGGAATAAACAACAAAAGCTCTGACACCGTTTTCAATAAAACTAGGATGTAGTTCTAATCCCATCTCATAATACACTAGTCCGTCTGTATTCTTGAGGAACTGGTTCCAAGGCACTGCCCCCTGTGAATGCCTGAACCTGTGAATGCCGATGGTCCCTTATGCAGAATGGAGTGGCATTTGCGTGGAGGAGGTGCTCACCCTCTTGAACTTTCCCTGGATTACTTCTGATACTAATGCGATGTGGAGGCACTGTGAATTGCTGTTCCATATTGAGGGAATAATGGCAAGAAGAAAAGTCTGCTTATGTGCAGTTCAGGTGCAACGTCCCTCCCAAACTCTGTCTGTGCTTGGTTTAATATAGGTATGGAAGGGAGGGCTAGCTGTCTACAGCAACAGAAAGCAGGGGGTCACCTGGGGGTGTGGGAATGGGGCGGGCCTAATGGGTAGGATGAGAAAGACACTAAAAAGGAGGGTGTGTGTGTGTGTGTGTGTGTGTGTGTGTGTGTGTGTGAGAGAGAGAGAGAGAGAGAGAAAATCAATATGTAAACTTAAGCTAGATCCTCAAGTTTGTATTTATGTTGCATGATTAAAACCTTATTTGTAAAATAAAAGACAGGTACAGAAAAGTCAAGCAAAATAGCAGTATAGTTTAGTAACACAGGGCAAGATCTTGGCAATGACTCAGGATAAGAAACAGAAGGTTGACAGCTGTCCCGGGACCCCCTTCCTTTCATCCCCCTCCCTCCCACAAGAAGATAGTTATCAGCACCAGGAAAAAGGAAAGCGCACAGTTAAGGAAATACAACCGCCACTCGCCGCGTGGCTAGACCAGAGCCTATTTCTGTAATGGTGGCAATGGAGACACTGTGCGGTCTTACTCATAACTTTGTTATGTTATCTTTTACAGCTTTTTAATCATAGGAGAGGCAATACCGGAGGGACAAGTCTCTGAACTCTTGATGCTAACTGAATGCTGGGGGTGAGGATTAGGAGAGAAAAAAGTGAAAACCTTTATTTCCCCATCATTACCATGGTATACATTCATTAAAGAAGATTTGAGGCCAGAAATGCCCACCTGCACCTAGCCACCGTGTGTTGCACCTAAGATGGGCCCTCGCGCTAATTGCACTGTGGTGTTTGAACCATGTACTTCCAACACCATGAGCTAAATGAGCCTTTAAGTTAAAAGGAAGAAGAAAAGAAAGATAATTTTGGAAGGAGCTGGGATGCAGCTCACTTGATAGAGTACGTGTCTTGTATCCATGAGGTCCTGGGCTTGATTCCCCAGCACAGAAAAAAAGAAAAGAAAATGAAAAAAGGCAATTATTTGGCAGAGTGCTTGCCTGGCATGCACAAAGCTCTGGGTTCAATACCAACACAGTAAAGCAGGCCTCGTGACGTGCGCCTATACCCTTGACTTGTGAGAGGTGGGGGCAGGAGGACCCTGGCTATATAGTGAGTTTGAAGCCAGCTTGAGACAAAAGGAACTCTGTTTCAAAAAAGGTGAAGAAGGAAGGAGGAAAAGCAGAGAAGAAGGAGGAGAAGGAAGAGAAAGGAAAAGGAAGAGGAGGAGGAAGAGGAAGAGGAGGAGGAGGAAGAGGAGGAGGTGGAGGAATAATTTTGGAATACAAAAAGACAAACTAGCCAGGTGGTGGTGGCGAGCACCTTTAATCCCAGCACTCAGAAGGCAGAGGCAGGCAGATTTCTGTAGTGAGTTTGGTGCCACCTGGACTACAGAATGGGTTCTAGAACAGCCAGGGCTACACAGAGAAACCCTGTTTTGAAGAAAGAAAAACAAAAACAAAAATCAACACCTGTAGTAGTATACTTACTGTGGTGGCAGCTCACCAAGGAGACAAGGAGGTGTATTTCATAACTGCAAACCCTGCCAGACCTCAGCAGAGGGATCAACCATTATGGCCAGTGACATACTGCCAGTGGAACCCTGAGCATCTCAGCTCAGATGTTTTTATTCTTTCAGAACTCCTCAGGTGTTCTACTGATAGCACATGCAGATCATTAAGCAATTAAACAACCCCTGCAGGAATCCAACACCTTCAGACAACACAAAACGCCAAGGCCTATGCATTCCTTTTACCAGCAGTGCACAAAACAATTATTTGTAACACAGCTAAAAGTAAACTTCCACAATATCAAACAAAAGACAAAATACTAATATCCTAAAGTCTAATCAGGAGACAATCATTGATATCTTAACAAGTCTTTTCCAGATATTTATCTGTGGTTATATGTGAGTTTGGTAGCATTTTACAAAAGTAAGTCATACCAAGTGTGAGGATTTTATTCTGATTTTAACACATAGCATTATGTCATAATTACTTTCCTTACATTGTTAGAAGTTCTTCTGTGAGCCTCAGGGTCCCTTGCAGACACTGCCCTGGCAGTGGGTAGGGAGAGGAGAGAGGGCCTTGTTTGCACAGTCCCACGTGTGACAAGATTTCCCTGTTCTACCACTTCAATTAGAGGAAATGTAATTTTTCACATTTCATTATACCACAATTTATTTTAGAATGTTTGTATAACAGTTGAAAAATCTGAAACATTCTATCACTCCAATTTCATCCTTATTACCTAAATTTGCTCTCCCCTACTATACAAATATATCATTCTACTACATGAATTTATCATAACTCACATTAGCCATTCTTATTTGTTTCAAATTTTCCTTTACCAAAGATTGCTATTCTAGATCTCCTTGTGTACTTTTCTTACATGCCCTTAGGATACATTTCTAGAAGTGGAGGCAGGCAGGCAATGAGCTTGTCCTGTGGCTCTCTGGGTTAGTCATCGCTGGCCGGAGTGTAACTGGTGTCACCCATTTTGCTGGCCACAGGAGTGGCTGAACGGCTCAGGGCTGAGTCACCCTGGACAGTTGGATGCATCGAGCCCATGGTCCCCACATTGGGGAAAAATGGAAAAATATTATCTTCTTTTCAAAAAAATATATTTTATGTGCATAGGTGTTTTCCCTGTGTGTATATCTGTGTACCAAGTGTGTGTGTGTGTGTGTGCGTGTGTGCGTGTGTGTGTGTGTGTAATGGTGGTGTCTGCGGATGACATTGAAGAAGGCATCGGATCCCCTGGAACAGGAATTACAGATAGTTCTGAGCCATTATTTGGGTGCTGGGAACAGAACATGGATCCTCTGCAGGAGGAACAAGTGCTCTTTACTGCTGAGCCGCCTCCCCGGCCCCTCTAATTTATCTGCTTATTCGGGAAGGTTCATGCCACGGTGCTGCATGTGGGAGCCAAGGGATAACTTGGCAGAGTTAGTTCACTCCTTTTACCTTTATGGGGGTTCTGGGGATTGAACTCAGGTCTCCAGGATTTTTCCTGTTAAGCCATCTCACTGATCCTGAAAATGCTTCTTGAGTCAACTGAATGGATATGGTCTCTCCAAACTCCAGCAGTCCGAAAGGGGAGCTCCAGGAGAAAAGAGAAGCCCAGTCGCCAGTACCAGCCAGTGGGCACTGCTATGCTGCCAGTCTTGAATATGAGCACAATTGATCCGGCAGTGCCTAGGAGCTTAGACCTCTGGGTGTGTCTGTGATGGCATCATCAGAGATGATTATGTCATGGGGACAATGACACAGTCAATGCATTAACCACTTGATGGATTCCCCACACAGCAGCATTATTGGAAAGAGTGCAAGTTTGTTGGAGGCAGAAGGTCACTGGAGATGTGTCCCTGGGTGATGCGTCTGAGCCTGGCATCTCCCTGTGTGCCCTCTCTCTCTCTGCTTCCTGTCTACTGTGAAGAAGATCTTCCATGATACCCTCTTGTCATGATGTTCTGCCTAGTGCATGAGGTCAAGGGATCATGGACGACTGAGCCTCTTAAAACTGTGAGCCAAACTAAACTTTCTTAAGTCATTTGTGTCAGGTGTTTGACCACAGCCATCAGAAGGACATCGAGCACACTCACCTTGGTCCCAAGCAGTTGGAGCTCCTGAGTCCTCATGTAATTCTGAGGAAATGGACTTTGAAATGGGAAAGCAACCAGACCATTGCTCTCTGACCCTGGGCCTCCTCACACAGCACTGTCTCTTCTGCCCCCAGACTGGTCTGCGTCTCAGATCATCTGCAGCCTCTAGCTTCACAGCTGGGTTACCTCTGAAGAGTCGCTGCAGAACTAGCTCAGGCTAGGCCCTTCTAGTAAAACCTTTCTCCTTGTCCCAAGCTTCCAAATGAACCACTGAGTCCTCAGAAGCTGCACCTGCTTCTCTGACCATAACTGGAAGGGGATGCACTCTGAAATTTACTGGAAAATTCCAGCACTTGGGAGGCAGAGGCTAGCGAATCTCTGTGAGTTCAAGACCGGCTTGGTCTATATAGCAGTCTCAGGCCAGCCAGGGCTACATAGTGAGACTCTGTGGGGAAGTGGGGGAAAGACGGTCCTCTGATCTCTACATGTGTACGTACCATGGCAAATTCACAAGTTCAGGAGCACATTTGCTTACACAATAAATAAGTGTAATTTTTAAAAAATTGAATACTATAAAAGAATATACAACTGGGTGTGGTAGTGTTCACCAATGATCCAAGCATCTAGGAGGCAAAGACAGGAAGATCATTGCAAGTCTGAGGCCAGCATGGTCTATGTAGTGAGTTCTAGGCAGCCAGGGCTACATAATGTCCCCCAAAGCAACAAATAAACAATACAAAATCCCAGAAGAGTATCCAGTGAAAGTAATCCTGCTTTTTAAACTAATTTTAACTGATAACATAAGATGGAATGGATTTATAGGGACTATGTCATGTTTTGATGCCCCACTTATACACATATACGTGCAATGTTCAAACCAGGATAAACATATCAACCTTCCCATGATGGTCCTTATTAATTGTCAGATGGACATAATCTAGAATCACAGATGGGAAATGAGTGAGTCTCTTGCCACACCTGTGAGGGATCATCTTGAATACTTGAATCAAGATAGGAAGGCCACTGTGGGCGGTACCATTCCCTGGCTGGGATCCTGGACTATGTAAGTGGAGAAATGGGCTGAACAGCAGCAGGCATCCATCCCTCTCTGCTTCCTAGCTTTGGATGAGTTGTGACCAGTTGCTCCAAGCTGCTGCCTTGATTTCCCTATCATCATGGACTGTGCCCTCAAGCTGTGAATTAAAATAAGCCCTTTCTTGCCTGGTGGTAGCAGTGGCAGCACACATACACACACACACACACACTTTTAATCCCAGCACTAGTGAGGCAGAGGCAGGCAGATCTCTGTGAGTTCGAGGCCAGCCTGGTCTACAGTGAGTTCCAGGGCAGCCAGAGTTACAACAGAGGACCCTGTCTCGAAAAACCTAAATAAATAACTAAATAATAAGTCCTTTTTCTCTTGAGTTGCTTTTGTCAAAGTATTTGTCACAGCAACGGAAAAAGAAAACAAGATATTTCATAAACACATCATTTATTTACAGTAAAAACATTCTAAATCTTTTAGCTTTTTAATTCTTATTATATAGTATTTTGTCGTATACACATCTTCCAGTCTTAATTCTTAGGCTCCACCATTCTCCTTGAGGAAGCTAGGATGATAAGAGGTAGGTGCACACATAGATTCATGTATAAAGATGCTTCTCCACTTCGGAGGGGTAGTTTGCCTATAAACCTAAGGTAACCTGAAAATTTAAATCAAAATGCATTTAATCTGCCTGATACACCAAGCATCACAGCTTCCCTTGGCCTACCTCATGTGCTTGGAACACCCATATTAGCTTGTATTTGGGGGCGAAATCAACTAACACAAAGCAGGCTTCCTAATGAAGCGCTGAACATCTCACACGGCTGGCTAGTATGGTAGCTCACTGACACTGCCCAGTATTTTGAGAGTATAATACCACATATTACTAGCAAGGGAAAAGAATAAAATAAAATAAAAATTGAAGTATGGTTTTAACTGCATTCTTATTGCTTTCATACAATCAGAAAGCTGTAAAGCAGGTCGCCATAAGTGGGAGATTGTCTCTGTCTGTGCATGAGCTTATACAAGACACGCTGGGAGTTCAGCCCCAACTCTGCAAATCGACCTGGTGCCCTCAGCATTCGGAGCGAGCTTGATGGACAGTTGTGGTTGCAGGAGGTCATCACTGAATCTAACCAGCACACCCGCAGTAGTGACATGCACAAGGCTTGCCTTTAGGCTTATTAATAGGAAATACTGTAAATATCTAGCTAAATCTTCAGTGAAGATCTCTCTTGTGCTTCCTGTGTGAACACAGTTATTCTACATGTGTGATCTTAGGGTTGCAAGATTAAAATGCCATGATTACTAGTGCTGATTACAAAAGCAATTAATTTATGTTCAAAAACAATTCAGCACTTGAGACTAGCAAGTGAATTGGAGGAAATATTTGAAAGAATATTAGTCAGATAAATTCAGGAAGAACATTATTATAATACTCGTGAGCCAATATATGTTAAACGGTTTTCAGTGACCTGAGGCAGAATAATAGAGATTTGATGAAATTATGAGTCTAATATTTGTCAACTCACTTGATGACTGTCTCACATTCATTTAAATCAAATAAAATTACATTTAAGAATTATGTTAAATTAGGCTATTTAATTCCATTTAGGTTATGAGTCTTTCAAAAATAAATTGTATTTTGGAATTCATCTTATGAAAAATTAATTTAAAAAATAATCTCAGCTTTTCTACCTCAATAAACAGAAAAGAATACTAACATGTATATTTGTGACTAAATCACCATTGATCCAGATGACGGAATATGCAGAGCAATGAGGAAAAGGAAATAGTATCACACAATGTAATACTCAGAGAGTGTGAGGCTCTGGGCTAGGTGCAGCTCAGTTGGTACAGTGTTTACCCAGCATGCACTTAGCCCTGAGCTCAAGCCCTAGCATAGAAAAAATCAGGATGCGGTGGTGCATGTCTGCCATCCCAGAACTCAGGAGGTAGAGGCTGAAGGATCAGAACTTTGAGGTCATCTTGGACTACAGAGCAAGTTTAAGGCCAGCCTGGGCTACGTGAAACTATAGTTTTCACTAATACTTTCAGAGACTGAGACATCTCTGACATCTGAGAGGATGCAGTTGTAGACAAGTGGCCACTGGTGCCACACCATGGCTGACGGCCTGAGCCATTGCTGTTGCTACAGAGTAACACCCAGCTTAAACTTGAACCTTTGCAGAATTGAACTGCAAAGTTATAAGAAGAGTTTCACACTTCAGAAGGAAATTTCAGATGTATCCTTGCCTCCCAGAAGTTTCACTCTGAGATGGCGCTGTTTGGCTTCAGCCCCAGCTTGAACCCCAGGATGGTTTTTAACATTTGCCCAGGTGTGTTCAGAGCCACACACACCCATCCATCTGCCCTGAGGCTTTCCAATCTCAGGCATCCTCAGGGTCTGTCTCTCTTCCCTAACATCTGGCCCACCATTTATTTAACCAACCCCCTAATGGAAGACACCAGATGTCTTCAAACTTATGTTATAGGCATCAAGGCAAAGACTATGATGGCAGGATGAATTATAAAAAAGACAGTTGCTTACAGTCTATGTATTTTAAGTGTTGATAAGCTTTGCCCATTTCGAGGTTTTTGTTTTATCCAGTTTACTGTAATGTCACAGCATGTCTTGTAGTTTATTCCTACCTGTTCCTCTTGAAAAAATTTTTATTACATTTGAATGAGTACAGACACACACACACACACACACACACACACACACACACACACACCACACCACATAGAGGAGGTCAGAAGACAATTTGTGGGAACTGGTTTCTCCTTCTACCATGTGGGTTCCAGTGACCAAACTCAGGCTTGGTGGCAAGTGCGCTTCCCACTGAGTCATCTTGCTAACCCATTTCTCTTCTCAGAGGAAAATGCACAGTTTTAATGGAGTGACCACTGATTCTATGGGAACAAGAATCAACCAAATAGCTGGGCACAGTGTCAGAGGCCTGTAATCTCAGGTACTCAGGAGGCTAAGACAGGAGGATTACAAATGTCAAGAACTATCTGACCGGTCCAGGCAAGTGAGTGAGACACTACCTTAAAAACTTTAAAGAAGGGTGAGTGAGGCAGCTCAGCAGATAGAACTACCAGCCATGTAAGCTTGTCGACCCGAGTTTGATGCTTGGAATACGCAAGATGAAAGAAAATGATCCTTCCAAATTATTCTCTGACTCTTAAATACATGCTGTGGCACAGACATGGGTGGGTATGAGCTCTCTCTCTCTCTCTCTCACACACACACACACACACACACACACACTCACTCACTGATGATGATGATGATGATGACAGTGATGATAATTTAAAGTAAAACTTTCTTAAGTAAAGCAGGACTACAGACACAGCCCAGTAACAGAGTTCTTCCCTAGCACCTACCCGGGCCCTCCCCTGCAAAAACAGAAGAGGGAGGAAAACCAGCTAAAGTCACTCCTCCTTCTTTAATAGCTGATTTGTCAGATAACTGCCTAGTCAGACGTCCCTGGAGGACCATACCACATCTCTGCTCCCAATCAAATTTTGTTTTGATGCCCTATATTTCGTGGGTCTCTGTTTTTTAAAGTGCCAATTAGATAGCCAGAGTCTGGCTGCGGTGCGACTGGTTGACAAGGTTTTAATAAGGCTTTAAGAGCCTGATCTGAAGGAGGTGAGTGTGCTGGGTTTTTCAGAATGGAATCTGGCAGGGGAGTAGACATCTTGGACAGGATTCCCAGAACTCCCGACATGAAAGCTGCCTGGGTTCCTTCCCTATCTCAGTCCACAGTTCTCCCCACTCCTCCCCCAACTGCACACCGCCAGCATCCCCAGCCTGGGCAAGGATTGGGTCTCTCCCACTGCTTAACCATCATTCTGTATGTAGAAGATCCCTTGCTCCTAGAGCTTCATTTTAATCCATATGGGAACACGGTCCTGAAATGGTGGTGGAAAGGCTGTACTTCCCCTTGGTCTGTGAGAAGGACTTGAGACAAGGAGCAGAGAGAATGCCAGAAACACTAAGCAGAAAAAGCACTGGAAATAGCAGTCTTTTGAAACCTAAAAGTCCACCCCCATGATGCACCTCTTCCAACAAGGCCACACCTCCTAATCCTCCCTAAACAGTCCCAACAACTTGGGACCAAGTCTTTAAATATATGAGCCTATGGGAGCCATTCTCATTCAAACCACCACATCTCCCATCAGACAGAAAACTCACAAAGGAAGACATCAGCTCTGGTACAATGAAGAACTCCACTCAAAACCCAGGCTGAAGAATGGGGAGAGACTGGGAGGAGGGAGAAGCTGAAAGCTCACAGTTCTAGCCATGTGCCAGACTTTATTCCCTTTATTAAAGATGGCAGCATGGTTCTGATCCCCATAGTCCCAGGAGCATACTATCTTAAGGATATCCACCCACCCGTGTGGCTCAGAATTCACTCTCCAGTCCTTTCTTCCTCCACCTGAATACTCACCCAGGAGAATCTTTACCCAGAGCAGGTAAAAGTGTCTACACTTGGGATTCTTACCTTCAGACTCCCTTTCAGAGGACAGAGGCACCTGGCACTCCTGCCCAGCTGGTCCCATTCAGAAGGAAACAGTCTCTGGCACTGAGGCCATGCTGCTCTCCTGAACATCTCACCACCCTGCCTGGGAGAGGCCATCAGCTTGCAGCTGGCAGCATGCCAGCCCCTCCTCAGTCCTTCATGGGAAGGCAGTGTGGACAGAGCAGTGGCTGTTTCTTTATTATTAATATGATTTAACCCACACATTTTCTGAAATGACTAAAAAATTTATTCACACCCACTATGGTTTCTCAGTTGACATGTAGAATTTTTCATCATAGTTTAAATGTAATTTCTGGAATATTGTAAATACTGTCATTTTAAAAGTAAAACTATTCTTTTAAATGTAGCCAATGGAATTTAAAAAGCATAGCATTACATAAAATACTGGAAGAATTCATCAACCAACCGAGAGTTGACACTGCTCCTCTACTCTTCCAGCTAATATATCGTGCTACTTCCCACATACAACTTTACTCAAGATATGTTTTTAAGCTTGAATATCTTGTATTACATTTTTCTGCACCTAGAATATGTTTACAAGTTATAACTTAAAGTTTGAAAAATTCTCGTGGTGCTAAGACTTAAATAAAAAAAATTATGATTACTGATAACAGACATTATAGGGGTATTTGAGCTTGTTAAATAAAAAGAAAAATTTTAGAAAGTAGGCATTTAAGTTTATGAGGTGGAGAAAGAGAGAAACAGAGACAGAGACATAGAGACTCAGAGACAGAGACACAACAGAGAGACAGAGAGACAGAAAGACAGAGAGAGTATATCATCTAAACACTCAAACACCTTTAGGTTCAGGATTTAAAACATACCCCAGTGACTTGCTAATGGAACAACCCATGGAAGGATTTACAGGCTCTCCTGTGAGAACACTGGCACTGAAATCTATGGCAGGGTTTTTGTTTTGTTTTGTTTGTTTGTTTGTTTTTGTTTTGTTTGATGGAGAGGTTGGCAATGGAAATGAGACTTCAGCTAGGGACTCCAGTCAGCGGTGGAGTGTTTGCCTCACACGAGTGAAGACCTCAACGGAGGATAGAAGTTCATAAATATGATAAAACTAAAAGAAAAAAAAAAAGAAAGCAAAATCTTTAAGACCTTGGGTTAGGCAGCAACTTAACATGACAATTCAGTGTTGACAAACGGATGTAAACAAAGTCACTGCTTTGAAAAGACACACTGCTGGGTGAGCAGATAGCTCAGCCGGTAACCCACTTGCTACATGACCTGGTGACCCTGAAACCCATGAGAAGGTGGAAGAGGAGGTCCTGCCCCACAAAGCTGTCCTCTGACCTCCACACGGAGTCTCTGTACACATCCACACACACTTAAAAAAAAATCCCAAAAATAATAAAAAAGATAATCCTAGGCTAGGAGAAAATATTTGCAAATCCAGAATACATAACTATTAAGACCCAAATCAAAAATAAAGAACATAATGAAACACATGGAAAAAATTTGGTGAGACATTTTTTAAATTAAAAAAAATTTACAATATATTTTGATCATATTCTTTCCCTTTCCCCAGCTCCTCCCCACCTCCTTCCCCACCATCATGGCCTCTTTCTCTCAAAAGAAACAAAGTCCCCCCCTCCCCAAATGAAAATCAAAACAAACAAAAAAGAAAGGAATATATATATATACACATACCAAACCAAAATGAAAGAGGAGCACTTTCACCAAGGTGATGTAAGGGAGGAATGAGCATGTGGAGAGATGATCCTTGATCACCAGGAAATCCGAGGAACTATCACAAGATGCTGCAGCATCCTGTCAAAATGGCTAAAAGGGAAAAGGCTGGAGGTGAGTGTGGAGTGGATTCCCAGAGCTGCAGAAACAAAGGACAAGATTCTTCCCACTACCCTAGAACACCAGTCCAAAGAGACCACCCAGCCAAAGAGACAAGCCCTACAGGAGGCCAGAAAGGAGATTTTTAGCACATGTGGGAAGGCAAGGGCAGTAGCAGCCCAGCCCTGCCTGCAGAGACTTAGGGACTCAAAGATAAAACAGAATAAGAGTATGGGTAGGTGCTGAGAGCCCCAATACCTTGGCAATGTGGTTGAAGTCTGTTGACAAGGTTCCAGACTCCCCGGCTGGGAATTTCGGCTTACCAGCCCTTTCTCCCCTTTGCTGTAATGGCGACAAAAGCCCTTCATTATGTCTGCATGGCCTAGTATACCTTAGCTGGCTAGTGTTAGCTGAGAAGGAGAAGCGGCCATTTTTTACTCAAAAGTAATTGTAAAATATCTTGTGGGCTTCTAAGTCCTGGCGTGTGTAGAGCTACCTATTCATATTGAGAGTAGATATTATTCAGCTAACAGTAACAGTCAACCAATTATGTGCTATTGAGTCAAATGTTCTTTCATAGCAAACAAAAATAACCTCGAAGTTTGTAAGTCCGAAGGAGGAAGGACACCTGGCTCCTCCCCCCTGGGAGTGACAACATCTACATATGAAACAGGTTCCTCTGAAGGCCTGAGCAACATCTACATACCAAAAAACTGTATTTGGCTTTTTAAACCTCTTGTCAGAGCAATTTTCTCTTTGGGCCCTCTTCCTCTGGTAATGTATATTGTCAGTCTCTCCCTCCTTCTCTTCTTAGTGTGGTTTTTCCACTGACAAGACACATTGTCAGTCTCTCTCTTGCCCCTCTCTTTTCTTAAAATGTATACTGTTAATTCCCTCATTAAAAACACTCCTGCGCTTTACTTCTAAAGCGAGTTCCATGTGTCATTTTAAAGCGCGATTCTGCACGTCATTTCCTTGGGTCCCATACAAGAAGGAACTACTCTGTCATTTCTTGTCATTTCCTCATTTTTCCTGCACTCGTACTTCCTCCTGCGTAGAGTTTTCATGAACCCATTTGTGGAGAAGGCTGGATCCCTCTGCAGGCGGGGCCAAGAGTGTGCACAGGCAAGCAGTCTTGTTCACACTGGTCTGGCTTTATTGCTTGGAACAGATAGTCTGGTTTGCTCCATGAAATGATTGCTTCCTAAATAGGGAGGTGGGGGGGCAGTCTCAGTTGCTATCCCTGGATATTCACTCCTCTTGGGTGGGTCGCTGTTTTTGAAGGTTTGGGGCAATGACTGGCCACTCCTAGTGCTGCTCCCATTGTTTGGAACAAGCTGTTGCAAAAATTGACAATTGATAACATTGACTATTACATCCCTGTAAATCTTAGCTCTTCTCTTGGCATCTTCAACCCTTAAAGGAGAGAGGGGAGGTCAGGTAAATTTAGGACTGATCAACCCCGTGTCATTCATTTTCAGACAGACTTCATAAGGGACCAACTTGCCGACTGTGCAGATCCAAACAGGAATCCAGCCCAAGTGAAGGGTAGTCAAGGGGACAGACACACAGTGAAGGCAAAGATGCCCAGTTTTATCCTGTCTTTAGGTCCCCATCTGGCAATCTGAGCCTGATGAAGAGTCAGGGCTTTCGCAGAGGAAAGTCCCCATTAGAGAATGAAGCAACCTCCCTGGGAAACAGTGGCAATTTGTTAGTTACACACAGCCAGCCATTCCATTTGTAGGCATTATGAGGAAGTTTTAAATTGATTCCTTTCACTCTGAAGCTTTATTAATTTTAGTGTATGTACTAATTAAACTGTCAATAGACAGATTAACAGGAGGAAAGCAACAAATATTAACTCTCAGAAGCACAAGACATAAAGTACATGACTCAAAGAGGAGCTAGATAGTGAAGCTCACATAGGGCTAAACAATGGGTGGGGAGGTATTCTGGAGGGAAGGGGAGTAGAACAATGGAAGGTTGAGCAGAGCAGATGCTTAGAGAGCAGAGTGTCACTCAGATGAAGTCTTCCAGGTCCTAGCCACCTGCAGTAACTTCTGCCTGTGGTAGCTCTCAGACCCCTATCCCCCCAAACAGTGTCTTTTTCCTATTAAAAAAAAGTCTCTGCTCTGCAGAAAGGGATCTATCAGATGGGAAAGGCCATTTACATATCCTTGTATGGATTTCTTTTTTAGATACCAATTTCTCTAAAAAGGGGCATCTTTTCAGAGTTAATGTTGTCTACAGTTTCTCAGAATGGCCTCTTGGACATATGACAAAGAAATATATTTTGGGGTGGCATATTTTGGTGTCTTGTGGTATCTATAATGTATATATAAATAATATATATGTCCACTCAAAGACTTATACAAATGTTCCAAATAGTTTTATTTGTAAGAGTTGAAAACAATGCATGGGGCAAATATCCATCAGTAGGTGAATAGAAAAACAAGTGAGGTACATCCATATAATGGAATATTATTCACAATAAAAATGAGTGAACCACCAATACATGCATTATAGATATGAAAGCATTTATATTGTGTTGGGGAAGTTTATTTCCAGCTATTTTTATGTAACTTTAATAATAATTGTTTTGTACATTGTTGGAGGAAGGGCTGCCTAAGCCTTGGCAGCTTGTATTATCTGCAGGTGTTGGCTTTATGTAAATCTGTAATTAAGAGGTTTGCTTCCTCATGACCTGCACCTGCTCACTGCTCTCTGGCAGAGCTATTGTGAAGAACAAAGTTGCTGTGAAGGAATTCTTGTAGTCCCTCTCTCCCACAGTCTCAGGCAACAAGGAGAAAACACTCCCCTTAGGCTTTGAGCTCTCCCACTATAAAGGTGACATAGCTCGGCTGTTAAAGGATTGTGGGATGAGACTAAGCTACAAGTTTCCTTCATTATGCAAATAGGCCTTTGGATGAAGGGGCAGAGTTTTTTGTATCAACAGGATACCTGAGGAACTTCTGTATCAATAAAAACGCCTGAGGTCAGACACTAGGGAGTCCGCTGTCCAGGATGGCTCTTGCCCTGATATGCGATTCCATCTGCTAAGGTCTGGCAGGTTTTGTATCTATGAAAATGTCTCCTTGTCTACTTTGTGGACCAACACAGTCGCTATTGGCTGCAATATTGAGTGAAAGAAACCAGACAAAATTAAATATAAATAGTATATACAATTGGATTCCATTTATATATGATTCCAGAAAAATGGAACCAATCTATGGTGATTGAAAGCAAATCATGATTGCCTGGGTTGGAAGATGGAGACAGAGGGGAGAAAGGAAAAATGGAGGATGATGAGTATTTCATTATCTCGATGGTGATGGTGGCTTCATGCATATGTGTGTATAAAACTTTACTTCACACCTTAAATATTCGAGATCATAGCTAAGTATAGTGTCACAAATAGGTGGAGGCAGGTAGACCAGAAGTTCAAGATCACCGTAGCCACATAGCATTTAAGATGAGCTTGGGTTACATGAGACTCTCTTAAAGCAAAGCAAAAACTAAGCAGTGAGGGTAGCTGTATGTTAACCACATAACCTTACCTCAACAGAGCTGTTAAAAATGTGTGGGCTAGTGCATAAGAGAAGGCTGACTACTACCTTATCTCCTAGAACCTTCCTAACGATGCCACTCTTTAATACAGTTCCTCATGTTGTGGTGAGCCCAACCATAAAATTATTTTCGTTGCTACTTCATAACTGCAATTTTGCTACTGTTGTGAATTGTAATGGGAATATCTGATATGCAGATGGTCTTAGGTGACCCCTGTGAAAGGGTCGCTCAACCAACCCAAATAGGTCGAGACCCACAGGTTGAGAACCACAGTCCTAGAAGCTGTCGACCTGTCAGAAGTGATGGGCAGCTTCCTGTCTCCCTTTCCTGATCAGGTGTGGTACGGTACAAGGTGAAGTTAAAGCAAAGACTCTGGAAAGTCTTCTACACTGAGCGTGAGGAAGAAACAGAGAGGATGAGCTCGAACTTAGCCCGGACCATGGCAGATGACACATGCAGCCTTGACGTGCGTGTGTCCTGAAGAAATGAGCACCCAGGCTTCCATTGTTTCTCTATGGCCATCTCTCAAATCTCCTCAGAAATCTGTTGATTTTCACAGCAGTTGGAGAAAGAAAAATTAAGCCACCTTTCCTGTTCCCCGGTTCTAGAACACACCTGAATTCTGGACATTTGCACTGCAGCCATAATGCATTGTTGCCTGTCACAGGAACATTAGAGGAAGGGTGGGTGGGTAGGCGCCTGAGGAGGGCTAGTATGCAGCTCTCTCCTGGATCCAGGATAACTTGTTCTTAGAGGCACCATGGATATGCTTTTTATTTGTTTCTGTAACTTGACATTTATCATTCATCCTCCCACAATTTCATACACATAAATAATGTATTTTGATCACACCCACCCCCGTTATCCTCTCACACCCCCTCCCACTGCCTCTGGACCCCTCTTTCCAATACCTCCTCCTTTCATTCTTTGCTGAGTGAACCACTGAGGTTAATTAAGGTTGCCTGCATGAGCAGGGGTGTGGAGTATTTACTGGAGTCTGGGCAACTTGCCAGTGCCTACACCATGAAGAGAAACAATCCCCCATTTCCTAATAGCTAGTAACTGCCAGTGGTTCCTTAGCCAAGAGTAGGGACTCATGTCATGTGTCCATCATTGATTGACTGATTGATTAATTGATTGATTTTGCATGCGTGTGTGTGCATGTGCGTGTGTGCATGTGTGCGTGTGTGCACGTGTGTGCATGTGTATGTGTGTGTGTGTGTGTGTGTGTGTGTAGCTCAGAGGACAGCTTTCAGGACTTGATGCTCTCCCTCTGCCATGCTACCATGTAGGTCCCAGAGATCCACCTCATGTCATTAGGCTTGGCAAGCACTTTACCCTCGGAGCCATGGCACAGGCCTGACATGCTCTATCAGTGAGAAGGATTTACACTGCAGGAACTCTGTGGGAGTATTGCTGAATGTGAGCAATGTTCTGTTTGTAGAGGAATGGAATTAATGAAAATTAGAAGTGGCAAGCAGAACACAGGCATAGCCTCTCGACTGTGGGAGAGACTCAAGTCAGTATTAAGAAAGGAAGTTCTCAGTGTCCTTAAATCTCCCACATCTGTGAAGCACACGCACCCCTGTACTCTGCTCCAGGGCTCTGATGCAGACTTGTGACCCTGGGCTTTGGGGTTTCAGCCCTGTCATCAATTTCCCTGTGGGGTGTGTGCGATGGGAGTTGTGACATCCACCTCACTGGAGCTCGGTGAGGTCTGAGTGATTACAGAGCAGGACATAGCAGGAAGTCTGGCCAATACACTTCCCTGACCCTTGGGAATGCCCTCCTGGGCTTGTTTGGCCAAAGGGTGACGCCTGCTTCCCTGTAGCCACACAGCCTGGGCTCCAACCCAGCTTTAGGCTCACCTGCTATTTGACCTTGGGTGATTTGCTCCTCTTATGTAAAATGGAGCTAATAATAGAGCTTGTTCTGGTTTGCTGAGAGGGCTGAAGCATAGAAAGTGCTCAGAACGGTGTGGGGCCAGCACAAGCATGGGAGCGATGGGTATTGTTACTGAGCTCAGTGCTGGGGTGAAGGTGAGTTCCCGCAGTCTGACCCGCAGGTAGGTCAGAGGACAAATGGAATCTGCAGGTTCCTGAAAATGCTCTGCTGACAAATTCTAAGACACCCTAACTTCTTTTGGAGGAAGAGCAATGCCCACTCTAACTTATGCATGAAACAGCTCTCTAGGACTCCTTGGATGGAAACTGAGTCTGTGTGTCAGTCCTGTTGCGTCGGGAACACACTGGAGTTTCCTTGGAGTCATTTATTACCTCTGGTTCTTACAACCTCTTCCACGTAGCCCCCTAAGCCTTGAGGAGTGGCCTTTGATGGAAATATCCCATTTAGGGCTGAGTACTTCAAAGCCTCTCACTCTGCACACTGTCCGGTTGTGACAGAACAGACAGGATTTTTAAAGAGCATCAGGTCCAGCATTTTCTTCCTTTCTTCCTTCCTTCCTTTCTTTCTTACTTTCTTTCTTTCTGAGACAGGGTTTCTCAATTGTAACCCTGGCTGTCCCGGAACTCACTCTGTAGACCAGGCTGGCCTCGAACTCACAGAGATCTGTCTGCCTCTGCCTCCTGAGTACTGGAATTAAAGGCGTGTGCCAGCACCACCACCTGGCAGGTCCAGAATTTTATTGGAGAAAGAGCTAAAGGGTTGAACCAGGGGCCGTCTTTCTGGGTCACGTGGCTATGAGAAGTGCTGAAGTGTGGCACCCCACCCCTCTCCCCGGAGCAGTTCTCTCACTCAGGGCTGACTCATGCTGGCAGAGCCTAGCAGGGCAGGAGAATTAATGTGGGCACACAGTGATGCTCAAAGCCTTCAGAGCTGAGCTAAGCAATTCTCCTTCTAGATATCTTTTCAAGGGAAAGATTAGGAACTAGGGTGGGGATAAATCTACAACCATGTGTTCTCCAGAGTGCATCTCCTCGGGGACCACATAACACCCAGTAGCAGACTATAATATTTTACATCACATGGTTTCCCTTGCCATTGGAAAATGTTCAGGAAATAATACAAAGACACAAGTACGGCCAGCACTGTATTAAAACTGTACGGCAAGAAAGGAAGAAAAACATACACCCACAGTCAAAAAGCCCTGGATACTCCTGTATTGATTTATCATGGAGAAAAATGCCCCCAAATTGGGACAAGAATTCTGCTTCCTGTAGGACCCTGGGGAGATGTACTTTGTGCTCCTCCAACCAAGAGCAATGCTGAAGGCCGAGAGAGACCCGCGAGTGATGGGAAGACGAAAGCAAACAGTAGCTGTGGGAGAACCACGGCCTCCACATTTTTCATGCCCACCACTTTACTCCGCCATTCCTAAACCCATGGACCTAACAACAGAGGAGTCTCCACAGAACAGGACCTCAGTCAGGAACGGGCACTCCTTTCTTAGCTCCATGAGCAGACTCAAGAACTGCAGCTCACTCAGGAACAGACACTGTGATGGACTACACATGCCCTGTGGGCAGACTCAAGGGAAGAGGAAGCATTTGAAGGTAAACTGAGGAAGACTGCACTAATTCTTTTGGGAAAAAAAAATTATACTTGGCCGTGGGGATCAATAACAAGGGTGGCACTTATCCAAGGCTGAACAGTTAGCTATTGGGCAGATGTCCCTGCAGGAGTGTGTGCGTGAGTGCCTGCACGCGTGCGTGTGTGTGTCTGAGAATCCAGCCTAAGGTCTTGCAGGTTTGCCCTTGCTAGCCACGCTTCAGGCCCCTGGGCAGTCTTTTGATTGTTCTTATTACAGGGCAGCCGTGTGTGAGGGCTCACTGTTCGTAGCCTTTCCTGCTGTCAGGATTTGACAGACATGGTACCATTTGATTCTGACAACTCGCGTGCATCTGTGGTCTACACGATCATCTTCCTCCTTGATTTTTAAATACACTTCTCAGTGGATGAGGGCCGGTGAGCTCCAAACACGGAGAGAAAGGGATTCTCCAGTCTCAGGGCTCAGCAGTGGAGGTCTGGCTCTGGCTCAGCTTCCTCCACTTCCAACTCGTGTTTTTCCCACCACATCTTGCTGCTCGAATACTTAGGGAGCTTTGGCTCCACTTCTCCTGCCATTTGGAGTTTGATTAAAAACAAAATTCGTGGACCACGTTATCACAAGTGCTTTCAGTACACATTTATTGCAAACCCACAAGCAGACAGCCGTAATGTCAACCTGACCATATTTCCTAAGTGATTGGAAATCGCCATTCCGAAGTGCTTTTTCCAAAGATACGGAGGCCCGTTCGTAAGCTTGGCTCGGTGAGCGATGACTAGAACCCCCATTCTGAACTAGGCGTTCGAAACCATTAAACATTTAATTACCACTTTGGCAAAGCAATACACATTGCTATCTCCGCAACGTAACAGTGCAGGGATTTTAAATGCACACTTATTTTTCAGAATCTTCAGTATTCACAATGTGTAAAATGAAGCTGCATTTTAAATAAAATGCTCTGCCAAGGCACAATTCCTTTAAAAGTCTGATTGAAGGGAAGAAAAATTGCATGTGAACAATATTTATCAGTGCTTACACTTGACATTAACTATAGTTTCCTATAAAAATACTCAAGATGTCAACATTCCCTTACAAAAGCATACTTGGCCAGAAAATGAAAATCTAGAAACCCCCAAATATTACAAAAGCAAAATACAAAAAAAAGATGTTTTTTATTAAAATGTCATACAATCTTTACATAGTAAGAATATTTTAAAAGCCCACAGACTATTTCAAAGTTGTGTGCGCCATCATGAGAATTCATCACAAGACACCCCTGTACTCTGCCATCACACAGACCCGCTAGTGGCAGGGCTGGTGGACCTGGTCCCTAGGCACCAAGTATCCACAGGGCAGGGCTCGAGCTCCCTCCCTACATCCATTCATTCACTGAGGCAGCAAAGTTTGCCCAGGCACGCAGGGTTTCACCATTTGAACTCAGGTCTGAGGGCTGAGAGCAATCTAGAGAGATGATCTGCAAACCTCTGGGATAGTCCTGGTCCTCCTTCTTACTCTGATCCCCTAGGAAGGAGTCTAGTGTAGCTGCTGCACACTGTGCACTGTTTCACATGGCAACGGTCTCGGGCAAAGCTCTCTCTCAGAATGGACTCAGGTCCCCAGTGGGAGAGACTGTCCTACACGGAGGAGTCAGAGACTTCCAGGCAGACAGGAGTAGACAGGGAAAGGGTCAGCTAGAGTGATACTGAGGCCCAAAGAGAAGTTCAAGGCTGAGAGATAGAGATGGGAAGGAGGAAGCCCTCAGGCCACCAGTGTGGAGCGAGGTGGTGTGGGATGCCACAGACTCCCTCCCAGCCGCAGCCTCCATTTTCTCTGAGTTACCTTACCTCCTCTTCCTCCCACTCGCCATCTTGGTCCTGCCTGCCTGACTATGAAAAACCATGGGGCCATGAAAGCCAGGTGACACATGGCAAATGCTTAGTGCAAATACTCCAAGGTTTGAAGACAGAGAGAGCCTGGGCTTCAGGAGAGTGCTCTCCACTGGGCAGGCTTCTTGCTTATTTCCGGGGGATGTAACTGAGAGGATGCAGGAAGGTCTGACATCAGGAGATGGTAAGATTTCTCAGGTGTAACATCCCTGGACACTCAAAGATTTCTTTTCATCCAAGAGTTGGCATGAGAGCTAGCTGAGTGCATGGAGCACAGCACAGAGAACCAGGAAGGCCTTCAGTCCCAGATTGTTCCTTTGCGGGTAGGTGGGGAGTTTGAGAGTCATAGACTTTTGAATAGGACTCAGTTTCTCCCAGGCAAGGCAATGCACACTACCTTCCAGGGGTGGGTGTCTAATGCCCTCCAGTATGCCAGTCAAGGCACCTGGAGTCCCGAAGATGGCTGTTTCCACCTCTGAGAGTCCCCCAAAGCCCTTGGAGCCAGCTGCTCACATTTAAGTGTGGGAAGAAGTATGAGCGTGGAGGCTGGTCCACGTCTCCAGCCACCCTCTCCCTTGCAGGGCCTCTGCCTGATCGGGTCTCCCTCGGCACTGCTGCTTCACCCTTTCTCCCCAGGCCCATTCTTTGAGGGCTCCCACTTCTAAGAACGGCAGCAGATGCCAGAGTGAGGCATAGTATCTCCATGTGGGCCAGACACACTCAGGCAGGATGTGCTTGGAAGCAGGAGGCTGGACCAGATGATTCGGTGAGGTGGGAAAGAATCAAGTAGATTTTGGCTCTGCTTTCCAGAGCCTGCTTCCACCGCAACACATGCCTCCAAACCTTCTCCTCCACTTGGGCTGGGCATCTGTTCTAACAAATATGTCTACATGACTGGCTTACGGTTTACTTTGTTAATTTGTGGTGCTGCTGCGAATTGAACCCATGGCCTTATACATGCTAAGCACATACTCTACCACTGAGCTCTCCCTGAAACTCTTGGGGCCTGGCTGCTAGCTTGATGACTTCCCCTGAGGTCTCAGCTCATGGACTGCCTCATGAGGCCTCTGCTTCCTCTTGCTAGAAGGTCCTTCTGGCCCTAATCCAATGCCTGAGTGCACACTGGCAGCTCTGGGATCTCTGGAAGCTTGTTAGAGTTCCCTCAAAACCTCAAAACCTCCCAACTCTTTTCAAGCCATGGAAACAGGTTTCTCTGCCTTTCCCTTCCAAGGCCACCCAGGGGCAGTTTTGACTCTATGAAGGTCACACACATTGATTAGTAACAAGCATGGATTTGTACGGTTCAACAAAATAGGATTTAGAATATATTCTCCCAAGAGAGTGACATCTCCTACAGAAACCAAGACAGCGAGCCGAGAAGGGCCGCAAAGCTTCCAATAGTCCTTTGGGGTGGCTGTTGGTTTGGAGTTACAGATTTATTTATTTTTAAGGAATGCAAATCGCTGCAAGAGCCAGAACACCAACTGACTCTCTGTTGTGCCTCCTCTGTGTCTAGCCCAGTGGCCAGCATACCGCAGGAGCCAAAAACATGCCGAATTCCCGGATGCAGATGCCTCATCCTGGTGCTTTTCTTCCCTCGTCTACAAATCTCTATGTGGTCCGCTTCCCCTAGCGCTTAACATGGGCTGTCACGAAATCCACACTTGACTTTAGAGTGTTCTGTTCTGTCTAAACTGTGTTATAAAGCAGAAGGAAAATCACAGTCTGCTTGAAACGAAAGTAGCTTGTGTGAGAAACACTGAAGTTTGAAACAACATGCGTTTCAGGACCCAGACAACAGTTCACTGGTGCAGGAATATTGATGAGTGTATAACCAAGGGAGCCAGCATCAGCTTCATTAGTGTAACCTTTCCCCCAATTACACAGAAGGACAATTCCCAGCGATTGAATGCCGCCCAGTTCCCTGTGGTGTGTGGGGAGGGTCATCTATATTAAACACGAGATTGTGGAAGGACATCTTTATTCTGAGACAGAAGGTGGTGTAAGGACTGAGACAGTAATTGATTTTGTTTTCCCCTCTTGAGAAGGACAAATGGAGTTAGAAAAGAGTCAGAGTCCTTCGGAACACAGAGCAAGGATCAGGAGTGCAAGGCCAAAGACAGTAGGCTATGCAGGAGGGGGACAGGTCCCCTGGGACAGCCTCATCACTTTCTTCTCAGCAGTAACCCGGAAGAGCAATGTGGATAGTGAGTTCCCACCCCACGCAGCCCACCCACACCTGCCAGCCGGATCCACTGAGCTGCCTGTCCTGCCCGTGGCTTCCACAAAGATTTCCGTGTGCGCCCGCGCGCACACACACCCATTTTTAAGTTAAAAATATTTTTGAAGTATCTTGATACGTAGTTGGTGACACCCTTGGGAGCTGGAAGACTTGTGTAGGGATGAGTGAGGATATGGCCATCGGTCCTGAGGATGGAGTGAGTACCTGGTCTGAGACAGATGGTGGCCCAAAACATGGATCCCGGCAGATGGGTTGAGCCCCAGTGGAAAACCCTGCCAGGGGCGGTGCCCACAAACCACGCCCCTCCGCAACAACAAGCTTTAGATAGGCTGATTGAAGTGTCTAGCTAGTATAGACCAAAATGATTGGACCTCTCCCTTATACAACATCCTGCTTCCTCTATGAAAACCCTGCTTCCTCTGCAATAAAGTAGATCTGCACCACGAGGCTGTTCCCCTGAGTGTGAGTTTCTTGGGCTGTGGCTGCGTCTCCCTCACCCCCTCGAGATGCCTCCCTGTTCCAAATCACCCATCCCCCACAATATGATTTCTTTTGTTACTATAAAGTTGCCATAAACACTTCCTGAAACTGTCACCACATTTTACAGTATTCGTGGTAACCCAAATCTGTTCTCCCAGGCTGTGGTCACTCATATGTAGCTCCAGAATCAAAATATATCTTATTTCCCTTTGAGGTGAGACCTGTGGTTTTTGTGTCCGCAAAATTGATAAATTCAATTATGGTTGATATGAGCAAATACTTGGGCTTTGACTATGTATGACTATGTATTTGGGAAACACATTATTTCTTTGTAATTGTTAGTTCAGGAGAGTTTTTTGTTTGTTTGTTTGTTTGCTTTTTGTTTTTTCCTTTTTTGTTCTTTCCTCTTTAAAGGATCTTTTGTTTATTTAAGGCTGTGTGTTAGTGTATGTGCTGTGTATGAGCCTGCAGAGCCCAACAGAGGGAGTCAGATGCCCTGGAGGCGGTCATGGGCAGTTGTGAACTGCCAGACCCAGGTGCTGCAAGAGCAATAAAAGCTTCTGTCTCCAGTCCTCTTTCTTTTCTTTTAAAATATCTTTTGGAAAGGTTCTGGGGTAGGAACATCTCTTCCTTTCCCTATTGTCTTCCTATATTCTGTATACACAACTCACTCTGTAGACAGAAGAAAGGAAGGGATCAATGAATGGAGGACTATGCGGATACGGTAACATGCGAATTAGGTTCTGGCATCCCCACCAGGCCATGAAGAGGGCCTCAGGGAATGGTCTGGTTTTTCTGAAAATGCGAAGCGTAAACTGGGAGTGATGAAACAAAGGCTCTGCACCCGCCTAGCCCTAACTCGGGCATCGATGTCGCACGGCTCCCTCAAAGCTCCGGGACCTATGTGGAAGAGAGGACAGAGCCTGTAAGAGCCAGAGGGGTGGATGTCCACAGGGGATCAGCGTTTTCAGGTCCAACAGGCAGGATGCACTTAGGGATTTAGACCAGTTGTGGCAGAGTGCACAAGACCTGCAGGAGCTCAAGCCAAACAAACCCCAGCTTGGAAAAGAGAGGGGACATGAGGTCCTAGCTCTAGCCAAGGAGTCATCAGTGCTTGATTGCTGCTGGGAGAGAGAGGATTGTTTTTCGTCAATGGTTTGACACCTGGCATATCAACCACACTCCAGAGCACGCCTTACATACGGGAATAATCAGCTGGCGCATACTAGACTTGGTGGGGGAGGGGAGTAGTTGAACATGGAGTTGGGTGGGTGGGGAGGGAGTTAGGGTTGGGGGATGAATATAATCAGAGTATATATTATAAGAAATCCTACAAGAATTAATAAAAAAAATTTAAAAAAGGTATTATACTCCAGTCATCTTTACTTTCCCATTTTAGAGGTGAGAAAGCACCAGCCCAGAGAGAACAGGTCACTTGCTCAAAGCCTCAAGGGTGCTGGACAGAAAAGACCTCTTCTGGCTTGCGATGCTCAGTCTTCATTATCATCTAGACTGGAGCATGTCTGTAAGGGCATTTCCAGATAGGATTAGGTGAAGAGAGAAGGCCCACTGAGTGTGGTGGTGCCAGCCCATGGGCCAGGGTCCCAGAGGAAGCAAACAGAGAGAGGAAGCAAGCCAAGCACTGGCGTTCACCTCTCTCTGCTTTCCTGATTGCGATGCCATGTGACCGCCCCCCCCCCTTGCTGCCACACCTTTCCCACCATGATGGACAGTTCCCTCAAACTGTGAGCCCAAACACACCTTCCTTCACCAAGTTCATCCTGTCACATATTTTGTTATAGAAATGAGAAAAGTAACCAACAGAGGACTTGTCCCCCCAACCTCTCTTTTTTAAAAAAATCTTTTGGAAAATTTCTAAAAGGCAGACACATTTCTTGTTTTCCTGTCTCTCCAGGGTATATACCACGTATCCCAGATGTGGGTTCCTATCTGTCTCTAGCAGCTCCCATGCCCACATTAGAGCCGAAACAGAGCTTTCTTACCGACACCAGCACTTGAAGCATACTTCAACCCACTGCACCTCTGCTTGGCTAGAGGACTTTGGCCTTGCAGAAAGGTCATCACTGCCAAGCACCCTACAGGGACCTAGTGCCAGGACGCTAGAGACACATGTTCAAGGATCAGCCTTCCTATCTGGCCTGACCCTTTGATTTCTGCAGCTGCCAGCTCAGGCCATCTCACAATGAATCAGACCAAGGGACAGGAATCTGGCATGGTCTGACTCCAGAGAGCAAATGCAGTACTTCTGCCTGTCTGCCAGAATGCTATCTCAATATCAGCTGGCAGATTCTCTCTTATTGCATTTGATAAATTTAATAAATCCTGCATTCATATATAAAGGCTTTTGGGAAGATAAGCAGCACCTGTAGCTTATCTCCTACCACAGACACCCAAGAGCCACCTCTTCATGTTGCAAGTGAATACAGCACAGTATTTTGTGTGTTCAGGGGCAGGGTATAGGACTGGTGGGGGTATTTCCCAAAAGAACATGAAAGCACCTGTACTTTCTTTAGGCTACAGACTGAGGATGTCTCAGTCATTTCTCATACTGAAATATGCATGGATGGGAATTTCTGAAGCAGAAGAAACCCCTGGGAAGTCACTATCTACCCCTTTAGAGACATGTATAGATGAGAAATGAATTTGCTCAAGGTCAGATAGCTGAAGTCACCAGGCCTGGCATGAGAGCCAGAACTCAGGCCCCTGTTTCCCATGTCCTCTCTGGTCTAGACCATGAGGGAACAGCAAAGCCAGCCCTCTACTGATTGACATCCAGGTCCACCCAGCTTGCTTCCCAGCAGGGTCAGAAATAGTTAAAAATGACCAGAAAGCAACCTGGATGGAAGGGAAGACTGGAGAGAAAGTCACCTAAGCTGGACCGGGTGTCATATGCATGTCATCCCAGGTACTCAGAGAGGGGATGCAGGGGAATTGCAAGTTCAAGGCCAGTCTGGGCAACTTAGTGAGATCCTGTCTCAAGAAAAGGGCTGGAGTGTAGCTCAGTGCTACAGCCCTTGCCTAGCACATATGAAGTTCTTTCTCAGTTTGGCCTACAGTACCACACACATGGAAGGAAGACACCAAGCAAAGCTGAGTTCTTGTTCTGCTATGGAACATGAGCCTGCTGATCTCGAGAAGCTGGTGGCTAGGGAAGGTGACAAGTAAGAGGTAAGAGTTACCAGAACCGCAATGACTTATTATTTTTAAAACTTGAGACGCTACAAGCTTATTATTTCAGCTTTCTGTTCTTGGCAGTATCAACTGCCTCTGCAGAGACAAAGGCGCCAGGAAAGCCCTATGAGGGAGACCAGTTTGGATTTGGGAGTTTGGTCATTCAGGCTTTTTCACAGTGTAGGATCTCTACACTGTGATATGTGTGTGGGGGGTGGGGGGCGATGACAGAAACTGTCTTCTCAGTAAGAAAACAGGAGCGTGTACACCAGAATTCATATTGCAATCTCAGGACATTGTAGAGCTCGTGCATACAGAACCAGCTATACTGAAAGGTCTACGTAAACCACTGCTTCCCTGGAGAGATGCCACCATGATGTGAGAAATAGTTCCCCAGATGACTGGATTCCAAATTTCCATTAAGTATTTATGAAAACACATTTACAGGGTCTCACTATTAGCCCTGGATAGCCTGCAACTGGCTATGTACACTAAGCTGGCCATGAACTCACAGAGATCCACCTGCCTCTGTCTCCCCAATGCTGAGATTAAAGGTGTGTTTACAGTTTACAGAAATCTTTAACAGGGTTTGGGAAGAAGCTACAGACTGACCCCAATAAGTAAACAGAACTGCAAACAGATGTTATCAATCTCTATCCATGTTGCTTGCAACATTTATGGTGGATATTTGTTTTAAAGTTGCTTCCAATCTGTTGGATATTTTCAGTAAATGATTTTAACACACACATACACACATTCATTATTCTGGGTTAGAGGCATGGGGGAGAACATAACCTAAGCTTAAAGCTATACATTAGCTTATATTGTAAAAGCTGATTATGTGGAAAAGTCAAGGCACAGAAAAGTTGGTCACATTGTTCTCTTAGATAAAGGCAGGTTAAACTTAAAATAGGCCATGCACACAGTTAGACGTTCAATCAAGGACACAGTTGTAGGACTTCCTGGTGGTACCTCCATCACCACCATCCTGGTGATGAGTAGCTCTGTCGAGGCCAGCTGCACAGCTCCAGGGAGGGAAGCCATAGGGTGTGGGTCTATGATTCCATGTGGTCCCTGATCAGAAGACCAAGAGCCGGCGGGAATATACAGAATTCCCAGGAGCACACCGCAGAGGGCATAACTCAGTTTATTGCAGAAATGGGGTCACATTTATAGAGAGAGGAAGGATCTCTGGTATCCAGGGATATCAGGGGAAGCTCATTGGTTAGGACAGGCAAGCCCCATTTGCATGTTGGAGCTGGACCTTGTATTTTCCCAGAGACCAGAGGGAGAGACTATATGGTCACATAGGAGAAACAAGTTACAGCTCCAGGTAAACAATTCACCAGGTTGCATACCTTTGAGGGGGTGGTGCCTTGCTGTAAAAGCAGGCAGCATAACTTGTGGTTTGTCAGAGCAGTGGGTGGAAGAACAGCTGAACACTTTCTGCTCTCAGAAATGAGATTTCTGGGGTCCCAAGCATGCTTCTACTTCACCTCAGCTTCAGGACAGCCCCACACACTGTCTTAAATGATCTCAAGGCATATTATTAACTTGGTGGCAAGGTTTGCTAAAAGTTCAGTCTTTTGAGGGTCAAGATATAATTTCAGAAAATTGTATCACTACAACTGTGCACTCCTGCCCTGGGTGTTTTATAATGGTCACATAGCCATGTGTTGCTTCAAAACTTGAAAAGAAGTGAAAGAAAGTTTATTTAAAAGAATTACTTGTAAGACACTGATTACCCATGAAAAGAACGCAGGCCCCAGAGCCAGGGACCTTTGGGAGCCCAGGGACCTGTTGGAGCCCAGGGACCTGTTGGAGCCCAGGGATCTGTCAGAGCCCAGGTACACCATTTCATTTAAGAGGCTCCTGCTTGCTTACTGTAAACTGAGGTTGAATGAGATCACCTATTTTATCCCATAATCCTCTGAGCACATGGAAAGGCAAGCCAAGGCAGACAAACCTCAGTTTGTTTAAAAGGAATATCGCTTTCTAATATGAAAGTAAACCAAAGAGTCTCTAGGTCCTGACGCCTGGCCATCTTTTGCAAGTCGGCAGAAGCCTTTTATAAGTGAGAGGACCCAGTGGGGCAGCTGAGGAGCACCACAGCAGTGGGGGTTTCTAGTAAGCCCCAGCCTTTGCAAAGTGCAGATCCCACGTTTAAAGCTAAAATGGTCTAATATGTCCATTCTACACTTTGTTTTCACTTCTTTACACTTGATGTTGGCTAAAAGAAAGAAATGATTCCATTTTTGCATTTAAAATAACACACACACACGAGTTTGGGATTTGGGGCGTGTATGTTGTTATTCTGCAAGTGGCAGAGATGGACGGCTGCTATCTGAGGCCTACCTGGTTGTAAGGCAACATCCAAAGGACCAGCCAAGCAACGAGGTTATCATTTAAAAACACAGTAACCACGATGCCCCTTCGCAGGCCCCTGGAACGGCCAGTTCAGAGGTAGCCTTAGCTTTTTAAGACTTGTGCCATCAGCACGGGTCTTCCCCTGGCTTTCCTTAGATCAATGTCCTGCTCAGGAGAGAGGAGCAAATGCTGCCTGTTTGCTCCTCAGAGGAGATTATCCTTTCTCCAGGGAGGCCGGGGAAGGCTTTGGTCAAGAAGCTTCAGGGAGTCAGCGCAGGGAAGTGAAGTATCTCAGGCACAAGCCGAGTGCACTGTCATCCATGGCACAGAAACCTGAGGTAGTTCAGGCAACCCGGACAAGCCAGAGCTCCAGAAATCCACGAGGCTGGTGTTGCCCCAGCCTGACCTACCCAGGAGTCTGGAGCTGGGGCTAGCAGACTGTGCTGTCCTCAGCCACCTCCCACCCAGGGATCGCCGTCTCAGGGCTCCTCTGGTGCCATGACATTCATTCTTGGAGCAGGTCCCCAAGTCTGAGTTTCCACCTGAACCGGGAGGGTACTGCATGGGGACCACTTCTCAGGATGGCCAAGATGCCTGTCCGAGCAACCTCTCTACAACACCTGGGGACTCTGGTGCTTGCTCTTGATGGTACAAAACCCACTGTAAACTTCTGTTTTCTAGAATATTCCTCTACTTTCCTGTATTATCTTTCCTAAAAGACTAGCAAATTGTTGGCACAGCTGAGGTTTATCTCATTCCCTTCTATATGGTTATAATAAATTACGTCTTTTCTACATCTCTAAGTCTGCTCAAATGTTTTTATAGTTTTGTATTTTAAGATGACAGGGTTTTTGTTGCTGTGGTGGTGCTGAAGACCAAACCCCGGGCCCTGTGTACTCTGGGCAAGTGCTCTACCACTGAGCCGCACCTGTCAGCCTCACGTACCATGTAACGGGTTTCACATGATCATACTAATCCCTGTACTTAGTATTTCAGGAATGAATGTGAAGTTAATGTGATTTTTAATGTTAACTGAAAGCACATTTGCTGTATGTTTTTACTTGATCTTGACATAAAAATAAAGCTAGTATGCAGGCAGAACGCAAGACGAGTACTTCAATTTTAGTAAAAATAAGAGTTTTAAAAAAACCAATTAAAAGATAAGTAGATGGGGATTTAATCTCTTCAACTTCAAGTCCCTTAGCCTGGATCCCTCGTTAGACAGGCTTCATTAAAAACAAGCTGTAAACATTTTCAATAATTAAACACAAATACGTTATGCGGGATAAGACCTGGCCCTTAGGCCATACACATTTAAATATGCAAAATTACATGTGTACTTGATTCCCTCTTGTGAGTTCCTTCTCCCAGGGAAATGCATCTGTGTAATTATCTTGTTCCTACATCTCTACCATGGATCATATTAAAAACACTTCTTTCCATGAACTGTGAAGTATTAATTGATAAGCCACAGGGAGCTTATACAGGAATATGTCCTCACCAATTAATAGTGCCGTAGGCTCATTTATGAGGACTGAATTATTCATCAGAAACTTTGCATAAAGTCCCTGCCATATAAGACCTGAGAGATGCTAGAGTGCCTGTGATACCTCTTTAAACTTTCCACAAGAGCCAATGGGTGCAATTCAGACCCTAGAACCAATGGGTGCAGTTCAGACCCTAGAGCCAATGGGTGCAGTTCAGACCCTAGAGCCAATGGGTGCAGTTCAGACCCTGTATGGCCCACACTCCACGGTAGTTAGGTACTCTGCAGCCTCTCCCTTCCAGATACGGCTGAGTCTTCATGAATACTCTAAGCACTCTAAATTAAGGCGAGGCAGGGGGAAAACATGAGTTTGAGACTCAGAAAATACAGGTCTACTAGTTTGTCACTACAGTGCACCCCTCCTCTTCTGCATCCACAGACCTAACCCACTGCAGATCTGAAATTTCTGGGAAAAAAATTACAAATGAACTGAGCATGTACAAACGTTTCTCTTAACACAGCACAGCTATTTACACACAGATTGCACGAGGTAATTCAGGTATTCTAGAATATGGTTTTAAATACCCTGGAGATGTGTGGGGGAGCTTTGAGAATACTAACTCATTTTCTACAGAGGACTTGAACATCTAAGGGCATCCTGGAACCGATCCCCACAGACATTGGATGACTCTAGTCTTTTATCAAGGTAATTTATTTTTCTAGGATCATTTCTATAAATTCTATAGAGAGCTTGGACTGGTGGAGGGCTAAGACATCTTCCAGTATAAGACAAGGACAAAGCTAGCATGTGTTGACTATGAGAAATAACAGGATTTGTGGCATTTGGGTACATAACGCACTGCCCTTCCCTTCCGAGGCTCACTGGCTTCTTTCCTATGGAGTTTCCTTCGCCCAGAAAAGCTGTGTTGTGATGGGCGCAATTGTCTGCTGGAGGGGAAGCCACACAGTTGAGATGGGTGACTGGCCTCACCTAGGTGTGCTAAAGAGAAGAGCCCGTGGCAGGTACAACACATCCACTTGGAGTGCCTTGAGGTCATTAGCTATTTCGGGTCATATTTTTAAAGTGTTATTCTATACTTTGTGTTAAAAGTAGAATTAACCATTAGTAAAATGTTCCTCATCAGAAGCCTTATTACAGCAGATTTTATATAGCACCATCCGTTCTTCACACTCCTCCCTAAATGGGAGGCGGTGGTAGCTATTTAGCATGTCCTCGGTGACTAGCTTTCAATCATCTTCAGAATTCTGCCTTTTATTACCCTAAGAATGATGATAGCAGAGTTACTGGGGCTAAGCCTGGCTGTTGGGGAATAGTTCTCTTCTCTTTAACAGGTTCTTCCTTCCTTCCTCCCTTACTGCTGAGGGAGCAGACTGGTTAGACACAAAGGTGACTGAAGACAGATAAGACAACCAGACAATCCCAGAACCCTCCTCCAAGACTGAGGTAAGTTGGTACAAAGCCTTCAACTTGAACTTGCAGCGTGAGGTGCATCTGCAGGTGTGGGATGGTACACAGGGGTGGGCAGAAGTCAGTACGTCCCGCCTTCCCACCTCGGCTACCAGGAGCCCCCTTACACCTGCACAGACTGATCTCACTAAAGGAAAGGGGGAAGGGGAGCAGACAGGAGAGGTTTCTGTTGCTCTGGAAGTTTAGGGAAGGTTTGGTTCTGTGTGAGAGGAGCTATGGAACCATGAACAATCAGTGTCACCGACCCACCACAGCGAACTATGTCCTAGTGAAAGACAGGTCCAAGAGCCATCCAGTGAGCACATTTTTAAAAAATCCATTATTTATAGAAAGAAATAGGTATTGGCAAAATGCTGTTCAATCAAATACAATGACTTCATTTAGAATTGAGTGTATTACAATTTAAATTAAAACACAAGGGCGTAATTCAGAAATTACACACAGATCTGAAACCTTCAATGTTATACATGTTCTTTTTAAATGGGGGTCATTTAAATACAATCTAACCTGGTAAGTACCAGTGGGCGCTGGGCTTGTACACCACGTGGTGTTGCAGACACACACGCTCTGTGTGGCTCTCATTTCATCTTTAACAAAGTGCCAAATCATAACAGAATTACGCTTTTCACACAACAGGCATTTAGTCACCCTTGCTGCTGTGACCGACATATTCACAGAAACGAGGGCGAGTGGGAACGAGGCAGTGCCTGAGCCCAAAGACAGCAAAAGGCTTCCAACCTGATTAACAATAAGGAGTCATATAAGAAATGGCTTTATTAGAAAAAACATGTAGTGTACACGAGGCTAACTTCTATCACTGATATACAGCTCGGCTATTTTATAATTAAAATGACACAGGGCTCAAACATCTTTAGAAGTTAGTGGCATTTCTCCTCTTCTTCTGTGGAGTGCCTAGGAGGGGTCATCTTCATGGAACTGCGCCTTGCTTCTTCCTGCAATTCAGCTCCTCAGGGTTAGCACTGGTACAATGCTCACGGGCTTCCTCACATGGGTAGTGTATCCCGTGTGAGAAGGCACAGCTCCACCCGGAGTCCAGCGGAGGTGTGCCGCTAGCACAGGTGTGCTGTCCACGGTGTCTTCAAATCCCCACGCCACTCGAGTCCTGCACTATCATTACCTAGTAGTCATTAAATTAATGTGAGAATCTGTAACCTAACAAAACCTCCAGAAGAAGTTTCTTTCTTCTCTTTTTCTCCCATTTCATGTGCAATTCCAAGCAAATGTGCAGTGCTGATGTCCAGTCCCTTTAAAGTCCTGCAAGTCTGTGGTATTAAACTGAGACAACCACATCCAGGTAGAGTCTGTCATAGGATTCCCTGAAGCACAGAATGAGGAGAAGACTGAGCAGACACGACCCGGGAAGGCACCAGTTGAACCAAGACAACTCTGTAAGACAGAAAAAAGAAGCAGGTTTAAGCATTTTTGCAGCACCAGCAAAGCATCATCTGCATGCCAGGAGGCATGCGCTCTGCATTCAGAAGCATGCGTAACAGAGGCACCCTGGAAGGCACCGTCACTGCACACTAAGTGATGCATGTAATATATTACTGGGCTTTCATGTGAAATACTTAACTGATGTTGTTAATAACTTTTCATCAATTTAATACACCTTGACTTTGGTTGCAAAATCAATCCATTAGTTCAAAAGAAAAAAAAATCGATCACCTTAAGTGTTAGCTTGTTAATTGTTTCTAAGTACCCTCTATGGCTGTCACTCTTGCCTCTGTTTAGAAATATCTGATGGCTGATAGATTTAGATAAAGAGAAAAATCACTTCATTTTATTTTATTTGTATGTATACACACACACACACACACACACACACACACACACACACACACACACACACACGCGCGCGCGCGCGCGCGCGCGCGCGCACACGCAGGGGCAGGCATGTGCTGTGTCATGGTGAGTGTAGTGTGCACATAGCCAGAGGCCAGACAAGGCTGTCAGTGTCTTCTCTCACACTCTGCCTTATTCCCTTGAGTCAAGGCCTCCCACTGAGCCCAGAGCTCCAGTTTTTTGTTTTACCAGCTAGACTGGTGGTCAACAGACCTCGGCAATGCGCCCGTCCCCGCCCTCAACAGTGCTGGAGTTACAGATGCGTGTGACCATGCCCAGCTTTTCACATGGGTGCTGAGAATCAAAGCAGGCCCTCCTGTTTGCACAGAGTATCTCCCCACCTCTCATCTGACGTTTACATAGTTTCATATGTACTTCTCAAGAAAAATATTAAATAGTAACCATTGCAAAGTGAATTAGAATATATGGAAAAAACAGGGTTAAACATTAAAGAATCAATCACTTCTGTTCCTAGAGAGACCAGTGTATTTGATTGCATCTTTTCTAGCTTATTTTCCCTACTACCATGAATAGTTATGGATTATGCCAATCATTGGGTAACCCGCAGAAGCCATCTAAGCAGGTGATTTAGCTATTATCTGATTTAATGGCATCAAGAATCAGCTTCAGAAATGCTCTCATGAACTAGAGTAACAGGACATTCGTGGGCCACTTGCTGTCACTCAGCTATGGCTGCCTGTGGTTGCTGCTTGGAACTCCAGGGACCATGAGTTAGGAATCTGTGTCTGGCCAGCCTCCCTCTGCCTCCGCCCCACCTGCCCATCAATCTCCAGGCTTGGGAGCGAGGAGCTTCTTGGCATGAAGAACTTGTCAATGGTGGTTGGGGACAACCTCTCTAGTCTAATATCATCAGTATCAGTTCCAATAGGAAAAACAAAACAAAACAAAAAACCCGAGTATTTTTTCCTTCTTCCTTTCTTTCCACAGGTTTATGTTTTCCCCTTGTCTTTGTATAAAACACTACTGTCTAACTCCAAAAGCCATTCCACAACCCCCATACTGCTGCTTTAGTTTATTTAACCCACAACTCGCAGAGCCTGGAGAGCAACCTATCCTGGACGGCACCAGGAGACCGACGGGTAGAGCGGTTCTGCCCTGACTCTTCTATGTTGTGCTCACGGAGCAGCTTCCTCATCTCTCAACAACTGCAGTTCAAGTCAGACTCCTCACTCCGCAGTGTGAAACACAGGTGACCTCTGCTGTCACCACCAGGCTGTTTTCTGTGCTCCGCCTGGATTTCATGGAACCCAACACTGAGAGAAGCCCTGGCCTCTACCATCCTGCCTTCACTCATAGTCCCTGAAAGGACACACCAGGCATTTTCTGCTTTTATATTAAACGCACAGCCTGGATTTCTGATGATCATTGTACTAGGCAAGATGAAGCGGTCAGAGGAGGACTGAGCAGAGGGCAGTGGGGCGCAGGCCGTGCTAATGGCAGGCACTGTGACCGGAAGGCCACACTGTAAGCACCGGATACAACCACATCTTCTAAATATTAGTGACTTTAATTTACAGGAAGCTAAAGCAACACATGCGCGGTGACTGACTGACTTATCCTCGGCTCTCTTTCAGGTGAGGAATTTGTCCAATATTGCCAAAGCTGAATATTTATCTCATTAGAGGGTGAAATTACTCCTTCTGCAGAGGTTTCAGATGTTTGTTTCATTACTGTGTCTCTCTGAAAAGTCAGATCCACTTTCAGGAAATTTACTTGGCTCAACAAATAGCAAGTGTTCTTTAAAATCACTTCCCTTCTCAGAAAGCAAAAGGTCCGAGGTAGGGGAGTACCTGTATCTCCCTGAAGAAGACCATTCATGGAAACTATAGCTGGGGGGAGGGGGACACTCGCTTAAACATTTAGTTTAAGTTGCAAAGCCAATAAAGCCCTTTCTGAGCTCAGTGTCACTGAATATAATGAACTGAATGGTACCCAATCCACCGAACTGTCTGCATTCTTAGCTCTTTATCTGTTTGGCTGAGCAGTTTCCTGCAATCCTTCCCATTGCTTCTCACCAGAGGAGAGAGAAATCCCTGCCGGGAGGCACAACTTCATAATACACTCCTGCATGAACTGCTTGCCAACATATACCACACTGCAGCCTCATCCTCAGTGCCAATCTGCAGCTTAAGTGCCACCTCTCACTCTGTGTGGGCTCTGTGCAGAACGCCTGCACCGGCCCTGTGCGGCACGTCAACCCTGCGCGGCACCTCTGCACTGTTTGCTCATCTCCTCTCTTTCCAGAATTTGCTAACCTCCCCCTCCTCTCTCAGTCTCACCATGCTTACAGTTTGACACCTACAAGTACCGTGTCCAGAACCTCCAGAGCCAATGGTATTTAACAAAACTCTCCATTCCCCTGGTGAGCAGCCAGCTGTGTCAGATCCTAGGTCAACACCTGCTCCCTACACTCCACAGGGGTCACCCCGACCTTATACCAACACTTTCCTTCTTAGATAACATCACTCCTCACTAGTCCACATCTGCTGTCCTCTTCTTTAGTCTCCCAGTAACCAGTGGCCAATGCTGCCTACCCCAGCCAGGTTCCATTTCAAAATCTTTATGCATTCAGACAACACCCGCTGCTGAGCTTGGAAACAAACAACATAAGAGGTAAAAACAAACTTCAGAATATAACCCAGAATGCATTTCAGAGTACATGGAGAACAGCAGCATCCCCAAATCAATTTTTTCTGCAACTTTATTAAAATAAGGCATTTCTGCACTGCCACAACTTATTGAGAGTCTCAAAGCAAACACCCCCTTATGGTAGGTAACAAACAACTTATTTTTTGAAACTGACCTTGAAAATCTCATGTGAGAAAAATGTTAACACCTTTCTGATATGTTTCCATGTACCCAAGGCACAAATGAAGGGCTCTGTGGCCTAGGGCTTAATGTGGGAGCAACCACAGGTGGAACCCATCCTTAGGCAAGCAATCCAATCTGATGTGCTCACGTCGGGAGAGTTGGATAGTCTTGAAAAATCCAACACAGCCGCTAGACAGCTGTGTGGGCGGGAAAGAACCTTGTCAACGGAGTGGAGTACTTCCTTGTGAGGAGAGCTAAAAACACAGCTCTTTACAGCGATCCAAACCCAGGCTTCAGCCAGGCATGGCCATGAATGTCTGTCACTGTTGGTACTCGGGAGGTGGAGGCAGGAGGGTGGCTAGGACCCTTGAGTCTGAGACAAGCCTGGACAATACAGTGAGCCTGTACCCCTTAAAACCTAGATAGATAGATAGGTAGATAGATAGGTAGATAGGTAGATAGATAGGTAGATAGGTAGATAGATAGGTAGATAGGTAGATAGATAGATAGATAGATAGATAGATAGATAGATAGATAGATAGGTAGATAGGTAGGTAGATAGATAGATGGGTAGATAGGTAGGTAGATGTTAGATAGATAGATAGGTAGGTAGATAGGTAGGTAGATAGGTAGGTAGATGTTAGATAGATATGCAAATAAATAAAAGAAACCCAGGCTCTCTTAAAAAAACAAACTCAGGACTGGACTGCAAGAGTGCAGTAACAGTTGAATCTTTACATTTACCTCGCAGATGGCCTTTACCTAGTTACTGAATTACGACATTTCCACACTGATTTAGGGGAGATCATCACGTCTATTACATAAAATGTTTAGGGCACTGGGTTGCAGCGGTAGGAGTGATTTGAGGAAATCACTTTATAGAATTCTTACATTTGCAGTTTGTCCTAGAGTCCTAAAACACGTTAGCACTCTGCTGCAGGATTTGTAGGGTATCATCAGCTAACCATATGTGAAGGGATTTCAACTCTGGTCACACTTCTAAGTAACCTAAGCTCCTGGGCTTCACATACTCACAAGGCAGCACACACTTCTCTAAAACTGAAACCTGCTCATTTACACTGTAGCATCAATGAGTTAATTATCAAGAAGGAACAAAACACACCTTTGGAGCATGCATACTGTGCTCTCTCATACCTACCTGCACATCCACTACCCACAACACCAACATTAACTGACATTTTTCTGTCTGGAAATCACCTTGGTGGATTAAAATTAATTACATTGCAGGTTTCATTTGCTCACAACAGCCAAGAGTTGAGGCAGCAACTTCACCAGCGATTCAGGTATGTGCAAGAACACATGATCAGCAAGTGACTAATGAGAGGTCAAGGTTTTCCTCCCAGCCAGATAAATTCTTGGGCAGGGGCTAGCAGGTATCACTAGGGCAGGGGTTGGCAGAAACGGGGCTTGGTGCTTTTCTGGTCACTGTGAATCTACAGTATGGAGAGTTCCAGCTAGGTCACGCCAGGTGTCAATCTCTGCTGGATCTATCAAAAGCTGCTGCTCGACCTGGAAGAGTGACGGACACTACTCAGCATTCTTCTGCAGTAAGACAGTGCTAAGGTTTGAGAACATGGACTGGGCTTCCAAAGGGCCATGTGCTAGAAGAGCCCCAGCGAGAGATGGGTCCTGGGAAGTTATAACTGCCCCTCCTTTATCTTCGGCTTGTCATCTTGCCCTGCCTGTGATCTCCTCCATGCCCTGTGAGATCTTCATCAGAGTTGGCATATCATCATGCACTGAACCTCCAAAGCTATGAGTAAAATAAAAGTTTTCTCAACAAAGTACCCAGCCTCTGGTAGCAATGGGAAACGGAGTACAAGCAATAGTTTTCCGAGTGTTTGCTGTTACTGGTGCCTTCCCGGTTTCACGCTGATCAATGATGCACCTGTTATATACTAGAGACCACAGAAAGAGATTCACTGGGGAAAAACATTACCTAACATCACTGCTGCTTTTAAACAGTGTGAGGAAAAAACTGTTTCTAGTTGACAGGAAAAGTCATGTTCTGCTAGGCTGCAGAGACCACTTAGTAAACCTGTGCCCCTCAGATGGAAAATTGTTTCTATCATGCGAGGGCACATACTAGCTCTGACACTTGAGCCATGCAAAGAGGCGACAGCCCTTCATTTCCACGGAGACACACGGAAGTGAATTAAAGCTGTAACAGCATCACCAGGCTCTGTGTAGAAAGCAAATGTCCTTTCTCTAGCAGGCAGTGTTTTCCTACTGGAAACAGAAGAGGAAAGGCTATGACTACATCCGTATCTCTCCCCTGGACAGGAAACTAAGCCCACACCAGGTGTGGTGGAGCTAAAATCTTTGTGTACAGCACTGACTGACTGAGACAATCTAGTTTGTTATTAATCATGTTATGAAATTTATTGCCATTTGGACATATTTGGCAGTTAAGAGAAGTTTAAGTTGTCCAAGACCCAAGGATGATTCTGCTTCATTACTTTGAAAGTTTTGAAAATGTATTTTCTGGTCAAGAAGGTTAACAGGGTTATTATTTCAATTATAGGCTTGTCAGAAAGTTCCCTATAAACAATGTGGCCTCCTGAAGTATACTGTGTTAGAGAACAGCTCAGCTTATTGACTTCTTATTTATCCCCAAGGCTTTAAACCACATTCACACTCCTGACACCAATTTACACTCTGTGCTCAGACAGCAGAGTCTAAGTATATTTTAAAAGTAATATTACCAGTGACTTTCAACGTGAACTTGAGTACTGGAATCACCTGGCCAGGGGGTGGACTGAGAAGACATTTTTACAAAAACAAATAACAAGCCTCCCAGCCAGGTTATCTCAACACTCTGGGGGCAGGAGTGCCTGTGGGCACACTTCAGGAAAAACAACTGTGGCTACTGTTTCATTGTTGTGTGAATGCTTACATAAAGTAATATGCTTCCATATTCTCCACAGGCTCCCCTATCCATCAGTTCCACAAACCTGTCTCATAACACATTTAGATAGCAAATAAAAAAATCAAATTCTTACCTGTGTGGTAAAATGTGAGAAAAAATAAAAGCACTCCCATGAACATATTACTTAAAAAAGTGACAACTCCACAAGTAATTCCTTCTGGAACAGGGTAGACAGTTTCCACAAAAAGCTCAAAAAATATGGGGACACTGCTGTTCAAGAACACTCCCAGGAGAATGCAGGAGGCGTACAGGGTCACTGGAATGAAACACAAATATTTTAGTTCATGGAGGCAGCACGAAGGTGTGCAGGTGGGGCTTCAGGGCTCTCTCGGCTAAGCACTGGCTCTGGAATCGCTTCTCTTCCCAGTGGCGGCTGATCAGGTTTGACAGGGCATCACACAGCTGTCACCTCCTTGCCCGCCTGGGGTTTCTGCAGTAAGAACAGGCTTCAATACTGGACGATTACCAGTTTATTTACCTTCTTTTTCTGGTGGATTATTCCAAAGCACAAAAGCTACTTAGCATTAGAATCAAATTAAAAACATTCCGGTCTAGCACCCACCGCCAAGCCTGATTATCCGAGTTCAATCCCCAGGACCCACGTGGTGGGAAGAGAGTAGACTCCTACAAGCTGTCTGCCCTCTGAATTCCATCCATGTGCTGTGGCACATGCACCACACAATAAATAAATGTAATAAAAAATACTAAGACTTCTGATGAAAAGATTCATAAAAATAAAAATATACTTCTCCGAATCATAGGCAAATGCAGTGGGAGAATAAAAATGCAGTAAGTTAATTAACAAATCTTGTTTCATTTTACAATTTTAAAGATAATTAAAATGCAAGAATAAATGTGTGGCACAGGAAGTGTTACTGGAAATTACACATGCAGGGATGGTTCACAGCTTCAGGGCATCTGAGGCACTCATCCTCCTTCCAGAGCACAGGAGGGCCGGTCCTCAGCCGGAGGGAGTTCTGAGCCACTGTCTTGTTAAACAGGTACTGTTTCTACTCGAACACATATATTAATATTGAGCCAGCCCTGGTGGTGCCTGCTCTGGGGAGCACTGGGGAGCACTGTGGAGGCTGAGGCACAAGGACTGCAAGTTCAAGGCCAATCTCAGCTACTTAGAAAGACACCCTCTCAAAAATAAATGAAAAAAAAACAAAAATGAAAAGGTGAGGTGGTTGGTGGGATCACAGATTAGCAGATTAGCCTACTGACGTTCCTCTGTAATGACGTCTGTTGGAAAAGTTATTCAGATGCAGAAAGGGCCACTGACCCAAGAACATAGGAGCTAGGAGTTTAAAATGAGAAAGTACTGAAATGAACGACAAGGAAATTCTAGCTTGCAGGGACCTGCAAGTGCTACGACTGAATGCAGGGGGGCAGACTGGTAGAATCAGATGTTTTTGGGTAACACTGTCAGAAGTAATCTTCCTAGCTTAACCTTCTGGCTCATGTCTGTAAACTGAGCACTCAAGGAGGTAGAGTCAGAGGATTTGAGTTCAAAGCCAGCCTGGACTCCATGGAGGGTCTCAAGACAGTTTGGGCTACAGTGAAACCTTGTCTCAAAACAGAACAGATCAAACCATAACAAAACAAAACACTTCCTGAAAATCCTATGTTTTTATTTCTATAGGTGCTATATCCCTACATGAAATTATAATCAGGTAAATTGAAATGTATGCTTGAAATAATCATAATCGATATAAAGGAACTGGTATAGCAAATGAAAACATAAAAAGTATTACTGGAAAGGGACTGAATACAGGGTCTAGAGGAGAGATTAGACTTTACTGATTTTCCCTGAGACTGGTACACAGATCGACCTGGGATACACCAGAAGGGTAGTGTTCACAGAAGCCAGGCCTTGCCATACACCCATCAAGGCCAAGTAGCTCTCTTGTCCCATGTTTCTTGCTCACAAAGAGTCTCTGAAGAACTGTCACTGGAAAAGTGAACGTTCTCTTGTGGTTAACACTGTGGATGACCCTGTAACTAGTTCATCTTCTGGTGGGTGATTTGGAAATATCTAACTCAACTAAATGTGCTTATTCTGTGATTCAGCAGTTCCACTTCTGGGACTTTATCTCTATCTGTGTGGGTACAGATATGCACAGAACAGCCACTGAGATGCTGCCTATGGTGTATGCAAAGATTAAAGACAAGCTAAATGGGGCTGGAGAAATGCTCAGACATTAGGGGCCAGCACTGCTCTTGGAAAGGACCCAAGTTTAGTTATCAGTACTCACAGGTAGAGTAGAATTCCTGCTCCAGGGCATCAGATGGCCCTTCTGGACTCCACAGGCATCTGCCCTCACATGTGCACAAAACCACACACATATACACAATTTAAAAAGAAAGCTGTATGTCACCTTTGGGGATTGTGTGGTGGAAATTCTACTTAACAGCATTCAAACACAAGGACACTGGGCATGGTGCCCCAAGCCTGTAATCACAGCACTTGGTAGAAGCAGAAAGATCAGGAATTCAGGGTCATCCTTATCTACACAGCAAGTTAAGGCCAGCAGTCTCAAGAAAACAAGACAAAAACAAACCCAACAGTAAGTCACCACCACCATCACTGCCAACAACAATAAAAACAAACTAAGGTAAACAATTCCCCAAGTTCTTGAAGCAAAAGTATGCTAAATGACAATTAAAACCAAGGTAACTTGTATACATGAATATTCCTAGATATGCCTGTGAAAGCTGCTGATATGTTGTGTTGTACAATGAAAGAAAAGAGAGACAGACACACATTGTAAACGTCTAGATTTTTCCACAGCACAGAAGAAGCTGGCAATGAGACTGTCTCTAGAAAGGGAGATAGAAGAAATATGTCACCATACTTTCTTTTTTTATTATTTAAATTTTAGGTGTTTATTTTGTCTTACTATATGTGTATCTTACCTATTTAATAAGAGGGAAATTTTATTACAAATGAACATCAACAGCTGATAGGACTCCACTTCCTAGAGTCTGTTAGCTCCTGACTCAGAAACCATCAGCAATGGCTGACGTAGGCTTGATGTCCCTGCCAGCTGCTATGTACTCAGGACCCAGGATTCCTGACATGGACGGTCCCACCTCACTCATTAGAAACTTTGCAATACGCAAGACAGATAATATGTGGGTAAGTTATGTGTAGAATAAATGGTGACATAACTTCAAGGGCCACTAGTGAAAACACAGATGTCTCAGTGTTGCTGTTATTTTTACGTGTGTGTATGTGTGTGTGTGTTGTACACATGTGAGTGTGTCTGTATACATATGTGAATCTGTGTGTGTGTGTGTGTGTGAACATGTGAGTGTGAGTGCCTGAGGAGGCTGAAAAGGAGGCTGGGGCCCTTGGAGCTGGAGTTACAGGTGGTTGTGAGATGCCCCGTGTGGGCGCTGGGAACTCAACCCCAGGGTCTTCTGCAAGAGCAGCAGGTGCACTTAACTACTGAGCCATCTTTCTAGTCTCAGTGTTTGTTTCTTTCATTACTATAAACATGATGACTAAGAGGGCTTAAACAAACCAACACCACTGGATGGACACGCTAAAATCACTTCTACTGCAGAAACCACAGAATCAAATAATTTACTCAGGGAAGAGTTAAGTAAATGTCTTCCTAATCAGAATGAGGGAAACGCAGCTGTGAGCACACTGACTTGAGACGCACATTCCTCAGAATTCTGGGGTACACAGAGAGTAGAAGCTGACTGTTAGAAGTCTGAATTTGACTTCATGTATCAGTGGGTGAATGTCATCTATTCAAAGTCAAGCAGACAAGATAATTTCTTGCTCATCACAGAGGATTCAAACTACATGATCATTAAATATTTCCATGACTTTCTATAATACTAAGAGTAAAATTATAATAAACTCCCTTTCAATTAAAACGTCAAGGTAATTTAGCAGAACAAACATGAAGCATTGATGCAGATTTTTTTTTCCCCCAAAAAACCTAGTAAGATTTCATGGGTCTGTAGTTTAAGCTGGGGAAAAAAATCCTGTATAATACAAAGTACAGTTAAAATGGATGTATGTTAGGCGCATAAATTGGATCACAGCCCTGGAAGTACTAATCTCCATGACAAACCAAAAAACTAAACTACATATGAATACATTTTCATTAACTAAAATACACAAACTCCTAAGTGATCGGCAGTTACAAAGAAATTCCAGAGAAGGCCTGGGTGTAGCTTAGTTGGTAGATGCTTGCCTGGCATGTGCAAAATCCTGGGGTTGGTCCTCAGCACTGCATAAACCATGAGCAGCCATGCGTACTGTATCCTAGAGGCCTAGAGGGTCAGATGTTCAAGGTCACCCTTGACTATCTAGTGAGTTTGGGGCAAGACTGGGCTACTTGGGACCCGGTCTCAAAAAGATAAAATTCCAAAATCCAGATAAGAATAGTAACGGCAGCACCTGGCATCTAGTGACACTCCAAATACGGCCACACACTAAGCGTGGTGGTCCACATCGTTAATCCTAGCACTCAGGTGGCAGAGGCAGGTGAATCTCTTGAGTTGGAGGCCAAAAGGTCTACGGAATGAGTTCCAGGATAGCCTAGGCTACACAGTGAAATCCTGTCTCGAAAAGACAAAACAAACACAAAAGATATGGTCAACAGCAACTTCGTAACTTTGGACTGGGAAGCTTTTGTGACACTTTAAGTAAGCATTCAAGTGACACCAAACTTGATCATCTTATCAACTCTTTAGGGCAGGTATATGAAGTGTCTTAAATTGAAGTGACTAAATGTCTTGAAAGCAAAAACAAAACAATAACAACAAGAACCTCAACTTGTTTAGATTCAAGTTAAATTAGCAGTGAAGGGTTAATAACCTAAAAACCCCAAGAGGGAAGTCAATACCTCCTTTGGTATTTACTTTGAGATTGTAGGGGAACTGACCTGAAGATGGAATCTTGTACCCCCAAAGTTCCCTTCTCTGCTCTATAAAACCCTCGGGGCCCCAGTGCACAGTCTCTGCTCTCTTGGACAGAGAGCTGCCCTTCCTTGTTCCTGTTAGAGGACAGTTCTGCTTCTGTAGAAGATGAGCTCCTTTTATTTCCATGCTGCCTCCACCATTCCCCATCTAACAGTGTTAATGATAATATTGCCCAGGTTCTAGTTTGTTTACCACCAAGCCACTGTGAGCTGAAAGACACCAAATCTTGGTATTTGTATTCAATAGCACTGGTACACATGACATGCACCTCAAATCTGTATTCAATACCAAAGCTGGAAATGATTGCAGAGACAGACTGACAGAACCAAAGGCAGAGCCTCCAAAGGTTACAAATGAAAAGAAGTTTAATCATTTGTCTGTAGGGTGGGTTAAAAATTATGGATAAAGTATCTTGGAGGGAAAGCTTAGCTTGAGCCTTTCTTCAAAACCATTTGTCAGTGGCTATAGTAGTAAACAGACACTTTGTTCAGAGATCAATCCTCTTCTGCTATCTCCTGGCTTGGCAGCCATTTCTAGCACAGTGAAGAAGATTTATATGCCATTCTCCAAAACAAACCCTGTCCACTCCCAGGCAGCCATACCCCCTGGCCTCCAGCTGTGAGCATAGCAGGAAGGTGGGTATACCCGTTCTGGGAATGTTTTGTTTGTAAATTTAAAAATTTAAGGGCTAGAGAGATGGCTTAGAGGTTAAGAATGTGCACTGCTCTTGAGTTCTGTTCCCAAGCCCCTGTGTCAGATCACCTACGGGGATCTGACACATTTAAAAATGTTAGTATTACTGCTGTGTGTTTGAGGACAACTCTGTGGAGTCAGTTCTCTCCATTAACCTCCAGGTGGGTTCAATCCCCAACCCCAGGGCAGGTGCCTGCTCCATCTCACAGGCCCTGTTCTAGCGATGTTTTAAGGAGACCGGGATACGTTAGGGAGGCAGAGACCAAAAGGGCCTGGTTGGTCAGTGGTGAGTTTACACGGCTCTTGAGCTGTGGGGAGGGTACGTGTTCAGAGGGTGGCTTAGACCAGGCATGGCAGATGTCTCCAAATCCTGAGGACCAATAATGCGAGAGAGGGAGATGACTTGCTCTCCAGAGCTTATTGCTCCAGATCCATTATAACTCGCTAGGGGAAAGGGACTTGCTAGGACCCAGAGTTGACCAGCAAGATAGGAAAAGTCTTCCCTATGGGAGACAAGCAAATTGCCATTAGACAAAGGTATATCTGAGATGCCATGGAAGAGATGTTCTCTTAGATTTTATTATTATTTCTTTTCTTTTGAGACAGGGTGTCAAGTAGCTCAGGGTGGCCTTGGACTGGCTATGTAGTTGAGGAAGAGCTTGAACTTGTGACCCTCCTACCTCTAATCATGAACCACCATAGCCAGTGTGTGGGGCTGGGATGGCCACTCGGGCCTCATGCACAGTAGGCAGGCACTCTACCAACTGAACTACATCTCCAGCATGAGGTCCATTTATTTATTTTATTATTTTATGTAAATATGCCTATATGGTTACACGTACATGCATGCAGGTACTCTTGGTGGCCGGAGGCTTTGGGACCCTGGAGCTGCCCTAGAGGTGCTGAGAACCAAACTCCAGTCCCCTACAACAGCACACTGTGTTCTTAACTACTGAGCCACCTCTCCAGCCCCAAGGTTCTCTTATTGGATGATAAATGGTATCAGATAGGTAATCATTTAAGTAGATTAGTGACAAATTTTAACTCATATAGCAAGAAAATCTTTACCAGAATGTAAAAACAAAACTCTCATGGTGCGCCTAGATGAGTAAGTGCAACAAAGGATTTGTTTACAGTTTTATTGAGAAATAAGGTATAACATGTGAAACAACAAAACTTTTGCCAGGAATTAACTTTAGAGAGTTAAGAAATTTCTCTAAAGTGTAGGTTTAGGACATGAATACCCTTTACAGATAAGCTTTATTATGGCGTACACTGACTGAAATTTTATTTCAGGATAAAGCTGGGAAAGACAGCTGGCAATTACTGGATTAGACATTTACTAGAATGGTTTGTCCATCTAAAGTAAACCTGCCAATGAAAAAAACCTTTGGAAATAAAGATAAAGGTGGCCAGAAAGTGGCAAGTGGAAATATTCACAACGCTATCTACAAGCTTTTTCCCCCCTCACAGATTTTGAGTAAGCTGAACACACAGAACAAAACACATTCACAGGGGCTGGAGAGACAGCTCAGCACCTAAAAGCATGAACTGCTCCCGCAAGGATGTATATTCGGTCCTCAGGACCTAGCAGGGTAGCTCGCGACCACCTGTAATTCCAGGACCCTCTGGTCTTTCCGGGCACTTGCACTCATATGCACATACTCATATGTGCATAGAACAAACAAAAAACAAATCCACACGGACAGACGCACGCGCACACACTCTACAGTCCAGACAAACAATGAACTTATGATCCTCCCGCTTCAGCCTCCCAAGCAGCTGGGGTTATATGCGTGTCACCAGACCTGGCTCTCTGATCCTCGATCGCTGAGCTGTGCCTCTTTTTCACATCATATATCTCCCTAAAACGTAACTGCTGTAGCCTCATAATCTACTGAGAATTAAACATGCAGTACGTGAGAAACTGGACCCGATGAGGAGGGAGTATTGGCTGCGATGTCATTAGTGACTACGACTTCTTTCTGTGCTATTAGTTTGCAGGCACCTTTGTTTAGCCTCTTTGCTGGCATACTTTAGTCTCATAAAAATTGACTGTTATGTTTACAGTTCTGTATGGCTGAAAGGCAAAGTAATTATCTTGCAGAAATGAAGCACAACAAATAATCCTTGAGAGAGTGGGCCTGGAGACTGGTTGTGAAATGATACCAGCATGTAGGTTTATCAGACACTTTCCAGATCCCCCAAATTATTTACGGCTCTGAAGAAGGCAGTGCACTATTAAATCCTGAGCACTGACTGACTGCCTTCCACCTGCCAGAATCGCAATTCTGCCCGACTTATTTCTCTTGAACATTTCCACAAATAAATATTACATGATCTTCTTCAGTAGATCCTTTGAGCATTTTATTACTTTAAGAAATCATTTTTAAAGCTTCCTTTGTGTGTGAATGCAGCGCGGGCTCCTGTGTATTTAGGCCACAGTGCACTGTGGGTGTATGAGGGCAACCTTGGGTGTTGGTCCTTCCTTTTCACCTTGTCTGAGCCAGGCAGAGGCCAGGATAGCTGGCCCACGAGCGTCCAGGGCTTCTCCTGTCCCTGCCTCCCACCCTGCTGTGGAGCGCTGGAGCTATAGTCTTGTACAAGGCACAGTCTTTTTCTTTTTTCGTCACATGGTTCCGGGGCTTTACATTTGAGTTCTCACACTCACGTGGCAAGTTTTATACACTGAGCCACCTTCCCAGCTCTCATGATTCTTATGCCCAGAAGTCTCTAAAACCCATTCTCTTCTTTTAATCCATATTATTTTCCTTTTTTGAGCTGTTACTAATGACCATGAGTAACAGTCAGTTTTAGGCAACAAAACTGAAAAGTTAAGCAACTCTATCTTATTTCCTGAAAGCTTCGAAACATCTTTTTTAAAAAATGTCTAAAAATCATATTCATTACTCTGTGGGGGCCATGAGTATAATTTTAATTTCTGCATGCTATTAAAATGGGGCATAATTGGGGGCCATGTGTACGCCTTACATTTTGTGTGCTATTTAAATGGGAAAAATTACCTTAATAAAGGCAAAACGCATGAAAATAAAGCAGCGTCTCTCTCACACGTCTTTCAGGACAGCTGAAGCCACCGAGTGGTCAGTTTCTGCTCTAAGGGGCATCTGTCCAGCGGGACACCTTCCCTCCCGTCTCAGCCTGTCTGTCCAGCGGGACACCTTCCCTCCCGTCTCAGCCCGGACTTGCTGGGCAGCACCATCACATGCTCTAGTAAGTTGAGATGAAATTGGATGAATAATCACTCCCAAGGCAACTCCTGTCAAACAGTAAAATTATATTGTTTCAGCAAACTCAACGCAAAAGTGCTAACATTTTTCAAAATGGCATTTTCCAAGCATTCATCTGTTCAGTAAAAAATGACTGTGTGAGTTGTGGCTAACAGGGCTAGACATCTCATTCTCAGACCAGGTAAGTAATATGCTTGCACTGTTTTGTTTATAGCAAAAGCCTCAGATTTTGAAGCTCATGTTATCTAGTCAGGAAGTTATTTATTTGTTCTGTTGTAAATACTTCAGTTGATTAATAATGGAATTTTAAATACTAAGTCTTCCTAAGAGGAAAAAATGCATACTGCTGACAGCCTCCAAAAGGATGTGTGTAACCAAGTGCACATATCAACCCCTTGTGCCTTCAGAGACAATGCCATGACCCAGTTTCCCATCTGCAGAGATGGCAACCCTAGTATCAGGATGGGCGCACTACACAGAGACAGCAGTGTGAGCAAAGTTAGCTAAGCTGATGTCCACAGTTGTGTGTACACACTCGCCACTGTTTACCGATAAGGACGCTCTAAGAAACAAGCTATTAGATGATTCTGTTCTCATCAGAACACAGAGCGTATGGACACTAAGACGGTTGAGGTGTTGGGGTGACAGTCTTAGGGGCCTACTGTCAGAGATGCTGCCTCTTTTGACCACAACACTGCTTTCCAGTGAACGGCTGCTGCACATATTGTTCACGGAGAGTCTCCTCACTTACAAACACCGGTAAGAGAATAATACTCAGTGAGTTACGAAAAACAATCAGTGAGCTAGAAAAGAGGGCTACACATTTCCTGATTGCGAATGGCCACTAAAAGGAACACAAATTTGCCAGTACTGACTTTAAATATCAATCTCAAGGTCTAAATCTGTCCATAATTAGATTCTGTAGCAAATTCCCTTTCATGGAACCTAAGGAACCTCTTTCGCTTAAAAGAAATTAGGTCAGATTTTTACAAAGGCAGAGGGAGTATCTGTGATAGATTTATTAAAATTCCCCATTGTTCCATTAAAATGTGCCCTTTTGCCTTCCCTGCAGCTAGTGCTGAAAGACAAAGAGTGATGGGGACTGCTGAATCCTGCAGGCAGGAAGTCCTATCCAGTGAGGCTCAAGATGAGACAATACACACTTCCCCTTCCCTTCCCTTCCCTTTCCCCTTCCCAGGTGCAGGGCTGGGGACCAAATAGAGAGGGGACAAAATCCATGCTCCAGATTTTCAGCCTGGCGAGGAACACTCAGAGACCTGGTAAGTGCTACGCAGTAAGAAACAAGAAAGGCTATGATGCTGCAGAAGGGATCTAGGACAAGCTGGTTCTTAACCTGGGGTTTTAGTAAGTTAAAAACTATATTTTAGACTATCTAAGTGACATTAAAAACTGACTTGCAACTGAAAATAACAGTAAAGTTTATATAAATATTATGACATAAGTACAGTGAGCATTTTCCTGGTTGTTAAGATGGGCACATCAAACTCAACCTTTCAATCTGGCTGTGATTTAGTTTAGAAGTCTGTCTCTTCTCTTCCTGTTTAACAGAATTCTTTTCAGCATTGACTGGAAAACCTGATCTTAATCAAGTCAATCACAGCAGTGGAAGATTAACAGGATGTACTTTTCAAATATACTCCACCCCTGACTATCACTGTACAAATCCACACAAAAGTGGATGTAAAAAATTAAATTCCAAGCTGGGTGGTGGTGGTGGTACACGTCTTTAATCCCAGCCAGCACTGGGGAGGCAGAGAAAGGTGGATCTCTGTGAGTTCAAGGCCAGCCAGGTCTACAGAGTGAGTTCCAGGACAGCCAGGACTCCACAGAGAAACTCTGTCTTGAAAAACCAAAAAAAAAAAAAAAAAAAAAAAAAAAACCCCAAACAAACAAATCCCTCCTAACTCCTCTACTTGGAGATGAAGCTGCACCTGAACTTTTCAGTTGTGCTGTCTTACAATGAATGTCCAACATTTGTCATGGAGCACTCACGTCTATGTTCTTTGAAGTCTCAGCCTATATGGGATAGCTAAAAAAATCTGCACGTAACTCCAAAGAGAGGAGAGGAGCTGTAAACTGAAGTGGTTCTGCGCCTGAGTGCTGCCCAATTGCTATGTGAAGTAAAAGAAAAAAATCTGCCTCCCAAATCCAGCTGAAGAGATGTCCCAGAAGTTAAGAGCAGTGGCTGCTCTTCCAGAGGACCTGGGTTTGATTCCTGGCATTGACACGGTGGCACCCAGCCATCTCTAACTCTAGTTCCAAGGGATCTGACACCCTCTTCTGGCCTCTGTGGGCACTGCATGTATGTGGTGCACAGACATAAGCAGGCAAAATACCCATACACCTAAAATTAAATACATTTGGAAAGAAATCTGACTCGAACACTTGCCTAATTGTTTGAGACCCTATGCAGGAACGCTGGTGTATAAACATTTGCAGATTCTAGTCAGTGTCTAGTTATTACACAGGACAACCAGGCTTCCCAGCTGGAGAGGGCAGCCGGCAGATGGTAGGAGCAGAAGTTTCCCAGTATTCTCCTCCTTTAAAAAGATAACTTTAGTTTATTTTAATTAAAATTTGTATTTATTTATTTATTGCGTGTTTTTATGTAGGGTCACATGTACAGAGGCAACCCTTTCCTTCTCCATGTGGGCCCTGAAGATCGGACACAGACTGTGAAGCGTGGCAGCAAGCACGGTCACTCACGCAGCCCCCTGCCAGCCCACAATGTTCTTAAGGCTTAGCATGGCCTCAACTTTTTGTTTGCTTTTATCTTTTGAGAGAGGGTTTCTCTGTTGTAACTCTGGCTGTCCTGGAACTCACCATGTAGACCAGGCTGGCCTCGAACTCACAGAGATCCACCTGTTCTACCTCCCGAGTGCTGGGATTAAAGGAATGCATCATACCATCCAGCTATGGTATCAATTTTTAATGATGCTTCCAAGGCCAAAATAAATAGCTAACAATTACGCTAATCACAGACTTAGGTGCAAATAATTCAGTAAGTATATATGTCCTAGCAACTCAGTAGCCATTTAAAGAGTAGTATCTTTACAGACTGAAAAAATGGTCACAATTACTACAGGGTGTGTGCATCTTATGGGCAAGTATAGAGTTACAAATTTGCAATCACACTGAATATTGCCACCCTCATTCCCTGTTCATATCAGTTTTGTAGAAATTTGTTCATTTCTACAGCAACTGCTGAAAAACTAACTTCTCAAATCTATGACTTCGTCAGAAAGAACACCAGACTACCGACACTGGGAACTTCCCTGGACTGGAGGCTCCAGTGAAGTCTAATAGATGTCAAGTTCCAGTGTGGCCCCTGCAAGCTTGCAGGACACCATATGCCTAGTTGGCTGGGGCAGTTTGGCAACCTTACACTACTGCCTCTTACTTCTGTGGAGTGGCTGGGATTCCCAAGGTCTGATGCCACTGATGTACAGATCCTGGTTCTAATTCCACAGTGCCGAGATCCAGATGAGGATGTGAAGAAACTCTAAACTCTAGGGGGAGAGAGGAAACACATGCCGCTGGGCAAGTGGCCCTGCCAAGCCTTCGGATTTTATGCACTCCTACTCATCAAAGGCTGGTATGACATTAATCCCTCGATGTACTTCACAGTAAATCCTGTAATTGAGCACCTAAGCCACAGTGGCTAAAAATTACTTGCAAGAGGAGTAAGAAACCTGTATTTTAAGCAATTTTTTTATTAGAAGAGAATAAGACACAGTCGCAGAGCCCCTTGCCATCACAGGAAGCTAGAAAAGACCCTGGGGCAGGTGGAATGATGCCTTTCTCCCCTAAAGATCGATGTTTCTGTCTCTGGAATTTACCAATGTGTTACCTTCCAGGGCAAGGAGGATTGAGCCTGGGATGGAATTACGGTTGTTAATAAGTAGGAGTCTGAACCTGGGAGAGTACCCTGAATTATCTGCATAGGCTCAAGTACAAGGATCCCTGAAAGCCAAGGAGGTAGAGAAGGAGGGTACAGCTGCCACTGTGGATAAAGTCAAAGGGCTTGCAGAATGCTAAGAAGCTCTGGCCCATGGACCTGGGGGAAGAGATTCTTCTCACTAAATTTATATGACTTACTACAGCAACAACAGAAAAACTCAGACTCAGAACTTATATTAGTAGTAACAATAAAAATAACAGAAACTACAAATACCCTGGTCAATTACACAAATTAATTTAGCTGGCTATAGCAGCTTCCAAAAGGTGTTTCCAGAAATCGCATTTTTGTCCAGATGATGTAATAATGCCATATAAAATAAGAAAGGCACTAGGTACCAGTTCAGAGAACTCTACTAAGGTACACATAATTGTGCTTTGCTTTACTGTACTCTTCAGTAACAATTACAAGCAAGATAAAAATATGTTATGCTCTGTTGTGAATTTTATGCAAAAGAAAGTATTTCGATGCTCTATAAGATAATGTAAAAGACACTTTCCTATGCAAAATGTTCAATTATTCCCTGGATTCTTTTTATCTAAGATAACAGTACGATGATGGGACAAGGAAAACCTCTTCATTCATATATGTATACACATAAGTGTGTGTTGTGTACACGTACGTGGGAGTTGCACACGTACACAAGTGTGTATGCATGTGGAGGCCTGAGGTTATTTAATGGTGTCTTTCCTCCCTTTCCACTTTGTTTTGACACGAGGTCTCTTGCTGAGCCTAAAGTCCCTCTGTTGGGACAGGCTGGCCAGCCAATAAGCTTCATGTATCTGCCTGTTTCTGAGCCCCTAACCTTTAACAACAACAACAAGTTTAAAAAAACTATAATTTTTGTGTATGAGTATGTGCACATGAGTTCAATTATCCTTGGAGGCCAGAGGTGTTGGGTCCTCAGGAGCTAGAGTTACGAGTGTTGTGTGCACCTGACACGTATGTTAGAAACTGAACCCGAGTCCTCTGCAGGAGCGGAGCCAGGTCTCTGGCCCCTCACCCTCACCATCTTTCATAAGTTATGGGGTTCTGACCTCACATCCTTGTGCTTGCCCACAGGCACTTGACCAACTAAGCCATCTCTGTACCTGCCTCTGTTTTTTTTAAATAATACTTTTATTAATAACTTTAGCTTCATACAATGTATCTTGATAAAACGCTCTTCCCATTCCTCTTTGTTATACCCTTCTGTGCCCTCAAAAGAAGAAAAAAGAAAAAGAAAAAAACAAGAATATTAAGTAGAGCTTGCGTGGCAGAAGCATGGATTGAAGGCATCACCATGGTCTTTGGAGGCAGAAGGCTGTCCTGATAGTGACATTCACTTGGCCTATACTAGCCTGAGATGAAGCATGACAGAGTTCGATATGAAGTTGGGCATCCCATCCCAAACCCGGACACCAAGCAGGCTCCTGCAAGAACCCTGGGGCATCACACAGGCCCCCCAACATCCCATAGGGACCAGGGCAGGGCCTGTGTCCTGGTACCTGTGTCCACAGGTACCTGGACATCCTGCAGGGACTTGGATATCCCACAAGTATCCAGATATCCCCGCAGGCACCAGGGGCTCTCGCAGGCACCCAGCCAACACTCAGACATCCAGACATCGCACAGGCATACACTCTTCCTACAGGCACCTGGACATCCCACAGGTACCAGCCCCCTCCCCGCCTCCAGGCACCAGGGCATCCTGCAGGTGCCCAGATATCCAGCAGACACCCAGACATCCTGCAGGCACCCAGATATTCTGCAGGCACCCAGACATCTGGCAGGCACCAGGGCCTCCTGTAGGCACCTGGACATCCCACAGGTATCCAGACATCCAACAAGCACCCAGATGTCCTGCATAGCCTCTGTGTATACTGAACAATTACAGACAGCAAAAGGTCCTACTGTCAGAGGATGTAGTTATATGGACTGAAAATATTTATCCCAAGCTCTAAAATAACCTATGCTCACCTGTTGTCAGAGGCAGGTGGGTGATGCTGTTTATACAGGTCAGGGTAAACCATGTGGATGACAGTGTAGCCCCAGAAAACAGGAGGAGAAGTATTAGTTTCAGCATACCCCGGATAAAATCTGCAAACCTGAAAATAAACAATATTACATTAATCTCAGTCAGACATTTCAGTATTGTTTAAATTAGCAACATACTTTGTTTAAGCAACTATTACTTGAATTTTCCATGCATAATTTTAAAAGCCAGTTATAAATATATTTACTTCTTTTCTTGTGTCTAGGATGTTACTTTTTTCCCTCTTACAAAAAATAAAATCTGTTAAGAGTTTACATTTCACAGAATAGATTTTGAATTTTTAAATTGACTTTTCATCTTATTTTTATACTTTCTAAGCATTCTATAATGAATACACATTAGCCTGATTTTAGAGCTGACGTTGATGTGCAAAGCAGCTCTTCCAAAACTCACAAAGAATGCACAACAAACGCCTGCAGAAATCCCAGAGTCCAACATGACCCGGCCCTGCTCTACTCTGCTGTCCCCTTTTCCAGCTGGATGACTGTTCTCTGTTCCCATCCATGCTAATGTTGGTTCCCACTGCAGGGTTTACCTTTGGTGCTGCTTGTAGTTGCCTTTCTAACACCCCAAACCCCACATGGCTCCCAACTTACTGTTCAACTTGGCCCTCCCCACAGTGGCCCTGCATTGTTTTATATCCTTATAACAAATTTTTTTTCTGTTGGAAATTGTTTATTTCCTGTCTTCTTACTAGATTGACGCTTTCCAAGAGCAAGAATACAGCTAAGCTGGTATGGTGTCATATGGATGTAATCCTAGCACCAAGGAAGCCAAGGCAGGAGGAAAGAAAGTTCAAGGCTGGCCTGAGCCACAAAATGAGAGACCAAAATTCGGTCTGGGGGTGGGGGCTGTTAAACATTGTCCAATAAGCTGGAGTTTTAGGTTCTCAACTCAAAACCCTTTTCCTGAATCTACATGAACTAAAAGACATGCCCTTTAACCCCCACCTACTTCCATTTGCTGCTTTTCTTCCTACTACAGCTCTGGCTGTGCCTAAACAGTTACTCCCTCCTTCAGAATAATTTCTATCATAGAAATGTCCTTAATACGACATGAACCATGTGCTCTCCATTTTCCCCTTAAAACTGACTGTAACATCTACTCTACACCACTGTCCTTTGTAACCCTTCAGTACTATCCTTTGTTTGCATTTATTTGATATGAGATGGTTGATCATGTTTGTTGGTGTTTTCTGGACTAAATGTTTCTGTGATATGAAAGCTGCCGCCGTCTCTTGGTGGGAAGAATGGGGTACTCGCTTAGTGACAGGTTTGCTCTCATCACAAGAGAAATTTCTACATACTCTGGAAAGCTTCTACAACCTAATAAAAATGTCCCCCAAGAAGATGCATCCCCTAGGAGATGCCAAATGCTTTGGCCTGAATTACTATTTACCACCTACTACGACGATGATGACTATACTACTAATATTTTGGATTTTTGAGAGAGTTTCTCTGTATAGCACTGGCTGTCCTAGAACGCCTGGCCTCAAACTCAGAGATCCTCCTGCCTCTGCCTCCCAAGTGCTGGGATTAAAGGCGTGCACCACTACCACCTGGCTATAGGCTATACACTACTTATTATAAAAAACCTGTGTGTGATCAGTCAAGGATTTCCTACCCTAAATCTTTAGCTTTTGGATTTTATTATTCAATGTTTTCCTGACATAAAAAAGCCAAATAAAGTGACCTGGAGGTTATAATTTCAATTTATTCCTGCATCATCCCAGAAACTATGTAAACACTGCAAGGTCTACATACATTACCCAATGTCAATTATGTTTGAGTGTTTAGATATTGAGGGGATTTACATGTCTTCTTGACTTCATCAAATATGCGATTAGATAGCCTTCTTCCTGGCGACGTGATTGGCTCGCCCTTGGCCGCAGGCTAAGCGGCTTGGAGTAGGAATGACACTTGTTCTTTAGAAACAGCAGGAGTAAGTTCATGTGCAGTCACAGGAAGGAGTGACATCTGATTTTTAAAATTTGTTTTAAGACTAAATAAGAACCCTCTTCCTTCTTCTAATCCATTCTATGAATGCGTTGTCATTAGGGGTTGGGATGAAAATGGGTTGGTGAAATTGGAGATCTTCACAGACATTTTTATCGGAGTGGGCTAACCACAGGGACACAGCTGCTCACAGGGGGCCCAGAGGTGCCCTAACACGTGGCTCTTTCAACTCATCTATTCTTGCTAACTATTGCTTTACATTTTCATTATTTTTAAAAACTGTATCATTTTTGGGGTCCCATTTGAGGACAAACAAACAAACAAAGAGAAGGAGGTTAATTATACTGGAAATACATTTCCAGTCTTCGGAAACCATCTTGCGAAGGACTGCTCCCAAGCACACTTCTTGTGTCTAGAATTCCTTCCTGCACCATGGACATTCCCTGAATGTAACTTGAACAAGTGGCTGTTTCTGGCCTTTTCTTCTGCTCTTTCATAAATAATGTTCAGAATGGAGAGCCCACTTCTCTTTTGACTTCTCCCCCTCATCTGTCCACTTACAGGTTTGCTATGAAATATTCTCACCTTGCCATAGCTATCCCAACAACACAGCCTCCAACTATGGACCAAAATCCAATCCAGCCAGCATCTACCTGTTGACAAAGTAGCAGACACATCAATACAAGACTGGCATTGCTGCAAACAAGGAAAACAAGGAAGAACTAAATGAAATCCTCTGTAGTCAATGTTAACAGCTAAATGGCAACAAATCTAGGAAATACTATTTAAGAAAATGGGTAAAACGAAAGGATTCATGTATAACTAATGAATACAAATTTATCTACATAATTATATCCCCCATTAACTTTTATTGGAGTGTTTAAATCAACATAATAATACCATTAAATATTTTCAGGCATGTACTATATACTACCACTGTCTAGTAGTGCCTAATACTAAGAACTCTCAATAAGAAAGGATAGAAAATGGTCTCTGACCTCAAGAAGTTTAAATCTAATCCTTCATAAACCTCCTAAAACCATAATTTGTTGCTAAAACATCTGGCCGTACCTAAGACATATCAAGAAATGTGAGATGTAAGAGGAGGAGGGGAGGGGAGAGAGAGAAATGTGGGGCTGAGGAAGAGGGTGGCATTATAGTTTGGTTTGACAAGTACCCCTAGGGCTCACGTGGCTCAGCTTGGTCTCCGGGTGGTTGTACTGCCTGAGAAGTTCCAGCAGGTTTAGGAGTTGGGGCCTACCTGGAGGAAGGAGGTTGCTGGGGACTGTGTCTTGTCCCAGGCTCCTCTCTATGGGAAGGCAAGCTGCTCTGCCCCCTGTCATGTTTAGCCTCTCTTAGCTCCATAGCAATGGGCTAAGCCAACAAAGACTAGAATCTCTAAAACTATAAGCCAAAGTAATGCCTTCCTCCTGTTAAGTCATTCTGTCAAATATTTTGTCACTTAAAAGTTTGATGACTACAAGTAGAAAAAGAAAAGCTGAACTCAGAAAATATTTCTACTTCTGCTACTGACGAGCTCTGTGACTCTGGGCAATCACACCTCTTACCTACAAAATGATGACCAAGATGACCTGTGCCAAGGCTTCAGCTTGGAGGGCAGCACACAAGCAAGTGCTCACTGAGCATCAAGGGCTCTTCCCATTTCAGGATGCTTCTACCTTGGCTCCTTCCCACGTCCAAGCCCACATTTTCTTGGGCACTTGACAACACAACCTACAAACAAAGGCCCTCTGGACCAGGAAGCACGCTGTGCTTGTAAACTCTCTGGTCTTTCACACCATTGGCACTGGGGCAGGAAGACTCAATAGTGCAGGACTACTCCTCTCCCTCCAGGCATCTGTTATCCGTTACCCAATGCCCTCTTAGTGCCTAAGCCTCTGCACATTACTTCCTCTCTTAAACCTTTGTGTGTTGTGCTGCATGCGCTGCTCATGTAGGCATGTTCATGTCATGGTGCACATGTGGAGGACAACTTCTGGTGTTGATCCTGCCTTGCCTTTCACTTTGAGACAGGGTCTCTTGTTCCTCACTGCTAATGTGGCCCTCAAGCACCAGGAAACTCTCCTGTCTCTCTTTCCTCTCAGTGTAGGAGCACTGGGACTGCAGATTCATGCCTCTGCCACTGGCTTTACATGGGTTCTGATGATACGTGCTCATGTGACAAGCCCTTTTTACCCACTGGGCCACACACCTCTCTCTAGCACAGCCCCACACACTTTCATCTGCACCTTGGGTGAGTGGCACTGTGTGCCAGGCTAAGACGAATGTGCACCTAGCTGTAGTGATGCTGGGCTTTTCAAGCCAGTTATGATCTTTTTCCTCTGTTGGTGATATTTACTTTTCTTAATAAAATCCAACCAAGACAACGAACTTTTCCTTTATGTAATCTTGTTGCCCTCATCTAATTTTAAGTTATACTTTAAAACCTGGTGTGATCATGGACTCTGTATCTCTAAGAGTTTATACATAAATAAATGGAAGGCTTCTTGGGGTTTGCAACGCAAAGCACAGAAATGCAAAAATCAGCATCATTTAACTAGACTTGCACTTTTCCTTATCAGAACTGAGCACATTTGGAATGTCTGCCATCCAAAACATGAGTCAGGAAACTAAAGAGAGCTTTTGTCTTGTGGCAAAGTCTTGCTATGGTCTAATGTTGGTGTCCTCCCAAAACACATGTTGGAATTGAGTCTCTGGTGTGATCATATGAAGAGGAGAGGCCTTTCAATGATCGGTCATAAGAGATCTGCACTTACAAAAATGGGATTAGCATTCTTTATTAAAGTAGACGGGGCTACCTCGTCCTCTGCCATGTGAGGGTACAGGAAGAAGGTGTGTTTAGGGCAGAGAGTGCAATTTGGAATCTGCTAGTGTTTTGATTTTGAACTGCCCAGTTCCTAGAACTATAAGAAATAAAATTCCTTTACCATCAATTTCCTCGTCTAAGGCATTTTGTTAAAGTATGTGGTGCAGACTGAGACAGGCACATTAGTAATTTGGATTAGTATTGTAGTTGAGAACCACAAACTCTGGGAGGAAATCTATCCGAAGCCACTGAGAGCCCTAGGGCAGCAGAATTATGAGATTATAAATCAGGCTGGGAAGAAAATCCAGAGCATAGGCTGAGGACTTGAATACAACTTTCTTTAGGGATGTCTGCTTATTTCAGAAAATGTATTTAAGAGACTGATATGTTATTCACACCCTCACTCACCAAGGGACCAAAAAAAAAAAAAAAAAGTGTTTGAAGCTCGCTGTGGGGTGAGGACCCTGTGAACAGACTTGACCTGGGGACTCTGATGGGCTGTGCACTACAGGAAAGGGGCATTGGAAACAGAACAACCTTCCATGGGACTGAAGTTTAGATTTAAATGGTCTCGGTCCCTAAAACTAGACTAAGGCATCCCTAGATTCCCTCCAGAAAAACAAACAAACAAACAAATCACAATTTCTCTTTGGAGGAAAAATAACACCTTCTTGAAGTTTAAATGATCTCTTTTCACATACTGTGTCTCACACTCAGTCACTGCACACAGTAAATTGGCCAGAAACCATGACTGGGCACCAGACATAACAGACCAGATAAAAGGGTTTGAGATGCAGACTTTAAATGAATATTATTAGGATACTAAAAAGTTAAGAAAGAAGGTCAAGTATTTTATAGAAATATGTATACTAAACAATAAAGATTTATCACTCAAAAACAATCGTTAAAATTAAAACTCAGACGAATTTAATAATATATTGTGGCTAAAGACTGAAATGTTGAGCTGAAAAATGATATTATCCATTCAGAAGCAAAAAAAAGTAAAATGATAGAAAATTTTAAAAAGAAGAGACATTGAGAATGCAGTATAAAGTTGTAAGACACACATGTTATATGTGGAGCTAAAGGCTCCACATGAGAAATTGGAGAATGTAAATCTTTTTTCTTTCTTATTTTTTAATTTTACTTTTATTTTATGAGCATTAGGCATTTGCCTGCATATATGTGTGAGGGTGTTGGGTCCCCTGGAACTGGAGTTACCGACAGTTGTAAGCTGCCATGTGAGCACTGGGAATTGAATCCAGGTCCTCTGGAAGAGCAGACAATGCTCTTAGCCACTGAGCCATCTCTCCAGACCCAGAGAACATAAATCTTAAGGAGCTATTGGCTAAACATTTCTAGAAACTAGAAACTCTAGATCAAGTTCTATATCTAAAGAGTCTGTCAAACCTCAAGAAGAAAGATCCTGGGGGCTGGGGATGGCTCAGTTGGTAGGGTGCTTGCTTAGCATGTATAAAACCCTGGGCTAGAACCCTAGAATTTCATAAAATAGGGCAAAGTGACACGTGTCTGTAACCCAGCACTCCTGAGGCAAAGGCAGGGGGTCTGGAGTTCAAGGTCATCCTCAGCTCCACAGTGAGCTTGAGGTCAGCCTGGGCTACGTACGTTCCTGTCTTCTACTTTACCCCTACAGAATTTAAATTCACAGATGTTATACTTATTTTTTAAAAAAGGATCTTTCCTTATAACCACACCCAAATTGCAATAGATTCTAGAAGTATTTTAAATAGTATAGATGAGCTTAAATGTGTGGTATGGCCATAGCCTCAAATGGAATAATAATAAAAGTGCTATTCAGTTAAAACTTATTAGATGAGGTGAGATTCATACTTAAAATGAATAGAGTAGCCTTAAAATGAATATATTTTAAAAATTGAAAATTGAAGACATTTAGATGCATTTATATTTAAAAATTAAGGAAAAAAAGGAACAAAGTAACTCCTTCCTATAAAAACAGAACAAAAAAGCATAAAGATGAAACTAGGAATCAACAGAATAGAAAATAAATATCCAAAAAAATGCTGGTAGAGTTATTCAAGGAAAAACCCAGAGAGAAGATATAGACAGCCAAGGTCTATCTGGAATGACCTATCCTGGAGGATAACTAAAAAGCTGACACGAGATGAACAAGTATACAACTTAACAAAACTGATGTAAAAAGATATGTGAGTAATTTTGTAACTTAAAAGACCTTTTTATTTAATGTGTATGTGTTTGCTTGCATATATATGCACCAAGTGTATGCAGTGCCAGCAGAAGCCAGAAGGGGGAGTCAGATTCCCTGATACTGGAGTTATAGATGGTTGTGAGACACCACATAGGAGCTGGGAACCAAACCTGAAGAGCAGCGGGTGCTCCTAACACTGAGCCATCCCTCCAGCTCTAATTTTGTGATTTTATTAACCGAATCAATATTAAAAATATGTACTTAACAAGGAAAAGGCAGATGACCTAACCAGTGAGGTCAACCAAATATTCAGGGAAGAACAAAAGAGCAAACCCATAATCTCCACACACATACACCTCCCCCCGCCCCCGCCCAATTCTTTTTATTTTTGAAACAGGGTCTCTCTATGTAGTCCTGGCTGTCCTGGAACTCAGAGAGATCCACCTGCCTCTGCCTCCTGAGTGCTGGGATTAAAGGCGTGCGCCACCATGCCCACACCTCAGTGCACAATCTGATATGAACTCTTTCAATAACAGACAAAGAGGCCTCTCTTTAAGATTCTTTATCATCTCAGCAGTAGATTTTGCCTGTGTGAGGCCCTGTAAATTCAATCTCCAATAGAGGGAGACCAGAAATTGGGGTGTTGTACTGGCTCCACACAACTTGACCTCTGGCATCTTTGCTCTACTTTCAACCCTGTGGCAGGAGGGAACGAGCCCACTGCAGTCTTCTAGGGAGCATCCTCACAAAAGCCGCCTTCTGTATTCAGCAAGAATAGGCAAGAGACCTAATGACAGTCACAAACAGGATGTTCAAATGTCCACCAAGCACAGAGGTCACTGCAGTACATACACTGCACAGCATGGCTATGAAAAGGGCCACGTTGCCAAGTGCTCTATGGATGCAGAGCAGAAAAAACACCAGGCGCTGCTGGCAGGATTGTAAATGGACGCAGCCGCCTCAGGCAGGTTTTACAATGCCTGCCAAAGTAGACATACATGAAAAACCAGAAGTTCCATGTCTAGACATACAACCAAAAGAACTGTGCGAAAAGGACATCGAGAGCTGTGCATGAAAATGGTCACACAGCTCTGCTGTGGCAGCAAAAGTGGGAAACAATTCAAATGTTCGTAAAAGTAGACGGCCAAACTGTTCATTCATAACAATGACAGCACACCAGTGCTGGGTGTCTTCCATCTGCCTCTCCAAACTCTCTCTACCTCTCCTGCCGTGCTATCTGGAAGCAAGAAGAATGAACTAAAGGCACTGAGCATGGTGACTTCACTGGCATTTTTTTGCACACGTGTGTGCATGTATGTGTGTATGCACGAGTATGTGTGTGTGCGAGTACATGCAGGCCAGAGAACAACTCAGCTTGTGGGAACCAGATCTGTCCTTCCATTAGGTGGGTTCTGAGTATCAAACTCACATCATCATATGGTGCAGCAAGTGCTTTTACCCACTGGGCCATCTTGCTGAGCCATGTCATGCTTGTGAAAAAGGAGATATTCTAATTCTGAGACAATAGAGAAGCACTCGAATAGCAATATATTAGATGACGGGTTCATAATTTACTTTATCAAATATGAAACAAGGATAAATGATGAAGTTAACAAAATACAGACTTTTTTCCTCTTCTGTTTCTCAGTATCATTAGTAGCAGCCAAAGAAATGAGAAATCCATGGCTGATGCTAAAAATCAAGTTTTCAACGTCCCATAAGAGTCTTGTACCTAGTTCTTCAAGCTAAAACCAAAAACATATCACCATTACTTGTAAATTAAATGAACTAAAACATCTACAACATATACAGGCACAAATACTTACTTGGCTTACATGCACTGGTGTTAAAATTAAGTCCAGAACTCCAGACCAGCCAGCAAACACACCAAGTGGTATCGCATATGCTAAAGCAATCATCAAAAACCTTAAATTGCTGCAAAAGAAAACATTATTACAAATTTAAAAGGTAGAATTTAAACCATTTATGAAACACTTAAGTCATTTTGAAACCAGAACACTGAATTGAAATAGTAAATATGTGTCCATTTATTAATAAACTCAAGATTCCTTAAGTTTTTAATTTCCTAGATGGGAAGATTTTATCACACCCCTGGCTCTCAAGGTTAGTAGGCAGAAAGATTGTAGGAATCAGAGTTGGTGGATGACTCTAAGGAAACACCACTTTCCAGACACAACAGGGCGGAGACACATATTAACTAAGACACTGGCAGTGCACATAAGACCTGCACAAATCCAAGAGAGACAAATCCCAGCATGGAGAAGGAAGCATAGACAAGAGTCCTGCCTCTAACCAAGAAGCTGTTTGCAATTGATACCTGCTAGGAGAGGGAGAATTGGTTTTCTTTAATGGAGTCACAATGGATGATGTCAATCACACTCCAGGGCAGGCCCCATGCTCAGAAATAGTTGGCAACACAAAACCACTCCATGAGTTTTTGTTTTGATTTGTCTTTGTACTTTCTTTTGTTTGGGTTTGGGTTTAGTTTTCTTAATAGAGAGAATATGAAGGTGGTTGGATAGGGATGGTGGTAAGAATCTGAGATGAGTCGGCAGAGGGGCAAGAATATGAACAATATATAGTATGAAAATTACAACAAAACAAGACAAGAAATTGCACCAAATGTCTCCTTTCACTTATATTTCTTTTTTTTTTCTTTCTTTCTTTTTCTTTCCAGACAGGCTCTCTCTGTTGTAGCCCTGACTGTCCTGGAACTCACAATATAGATCAGGCTGGTCTCGAACTCACAAAGATTTGCCTGCCTCTGTCTCCCAAGTGCTGGGATTAAAAGCATGGGTCACCTGATCTCATGTATACTTCACTTATATTTAAAAAAAAAAAATCCAGTGTTTGCCCTGTTATATTTTATGTGTTATATTGTATTTAGGAAGCTGAGAAAGGATGACTGCTTTGAGTTTGAGGCCAGCTTCAGCTACACATTGAGTTCCAGAACAGCTTGGGTTATAGACCAAGGCCCCATCTTTAAAAATCAAACCAAAATAAGACAAAAGAAAATCCACACAGTATGTAGGAATAAACCAGGAAGGCCAGGGACTAATATGAGAGAGAAAGAGAGAAAGAGAGAGAGAGAGAGAGAGAGAGAGAGAGAGGGGAGAAATCTTAAACCTAATTAAGAGAGAAGAGGTAATCTAAAGAGATGGACAATCCATGTTATCAGCCTACATGGATCTATAAATTAAATGTAATCACAACTAAAATCCTACTTGTATTTTTTTCTAGACTCTTAAGAAATAGGAAAAATAAAATTCCTTAAAAAGCTAAGTCACCCTTAAAAAAGATGAGGAAGGCCTTGTCCTGAGACAGTCAGACTAACCGTATGGCTAAGACAGTATGGCACTGGCTCACAACGAAGAACACGCTGAAGCGCAGAGACCAAGACACAGAAATCCTACACACAGTAGGACGGCACTGCCAGCCAAGGGCCAAGGATGTTTCTGGATGTGGTTGGTTCATCACACGAGGAAAATGCCCCCACACTAGTCGTCAACCGCATTCACTAAGGTAAGCAAACAATAATTTTTAAAAAATGTGCAAAATTATTAGGCAAGACAATAGAGTGTGTCTAGACACTTGGAAATTAAAAAGAGATTTTAAACCTACACTATGTAAACCATTAAGGAACCACCATTAAGAACTGGGCAAAAGCGTAGAAAAGAACTTCGAGTAGATGAAACCTAGTAAGCCACAAATCACAGAACGAGAGTCTAAACCTATTGATAATCACATAACATAAATTGAGTAAAATCCAGCTGGAAGCTGGATTTATAATAGCAAAATCAGATAATGACAAAATGTTGGTTAAGGTGACATTCACTGAGCATTGTTGAGAACAGTCTGCAATGCCTGGCAGGGTAAGCATAGCGCAGCTTATGGCCTAGCAATACCCTAGCAGGCACATTTTCCAGGGAAATTCTCTATCTATGGTGCAGGAGAGAATCATGGCAGCAATGAACTGGAGGCAACCTGGTCCACAGTGAGATGGGTAGATAAATATTATTGGTTAACACTACAGAGTGAAGAAGGTCACTTGTATACAGAGCAGCAGGGACGCAGCTTGAGAAGGAAATGAGAGCTCTCCAGAGATCAAGGAGTATCCTCACCAATGAAGTCATGTAAAACAAAGACAAAATTGAGAGCGAGGGCTGTAGCTGAGTGACAGAGAGACAGCACTGGCCTAGCACGCACAAGGCTCTGCTTCATCCCAGTGCCATTAACAACCAAGCAACCAGCTAAACCCAATGTCAAGAGAAAGCCCACCTCAGAACAAAGAAGAAGATTCAGCTAGCAATTACAGAGAACACGAATGACAGAGACATGTCAAACCACAGAGTGAGATGGTCCACACAATCCAGATGTGGGGACAAAAGAGCTGGCTCCTCCACAAGTAAGACTGCCATGAGAGGCAGTCAGAGAACAAGAGAACTACAGATGGAAGGCATTCCAGCCAACACGTGTCCTCATCTAGGTCCCATTCAAACAACTATTAAAAAGAATTTGCAAGGCAACAGGAAATGTAAACACTCGGGGCTGGCTCGGTGGTTAAGAGCACTGGCTGCTCTTCTAGAGGACACAGGTTCAATTCCCAGCACCCCCATGGTAGCTCCCAACTCCAGTTCCAGGGGATTTGACACTTTCACACAGACATACATCCAGGCAAAACACCAATGCACACAAAATAAAAATAATAAATCATTAAAAAATTCTTTAAAAATGTAAACACTGGCTTGATGTGGCATGATGGCAAATTACTAGTAGGGCCCTTTGAGGTATGATGATATTACATTTATCTTTAAAAAGAGTTCTTAAGCAGTCAGGGGCTGAGGAAGACGGGTCTAGAATTTGAGGAAAGCCTGAGTGACACACTGAGATCCTATCTCAATTTTTCATGAGTCTGTATATTTTAACGCACATTACACAGACTGAGGTATTTCCAGATGAAGTTCCCTGTCTGCGGGAAGTGATGGGGCGTGCTGGGCACAGGTGGCTGTGAGCCCATCTGCTGATATTGGGATCTTGAGAGTAGACGGGAATTTAAATTATTCTACTTTGTGTATATTATATTGTTCTAAAACCAGAAGCTTAAAGTGTAGTTCCTTTGGTCCAGTGTTTGCCTAGCACGAAGCCTTGGGTGTGACTCCCAGCCCCACACGGACTGCACACTGTGGCACGTATCTGTAATCCCGGCACTCAAGAAATGGAGACACTAAGTAGGTAGAGGCAGGAGGATCAGAAGTTCAAGGTCAATCCTGACTACAGAGTGAATTTGAGGTCATCCTGCTCAAAATGAGACCGTGACTAAATAAATAAATAAAACCAACAAAAAACCAGTCAAACAGAATGATGCATATAAACTGAACATAGATCCACGTGAAAAAATATACATATTTTACAAAAGCAAAGAGGTAAGAAATACTCATAAAAAGACACTTGAGAAGTGGGAGGGGATGAGCTGAGGAGCGGGAAATACAAGACACGGATGAAAACAAAGAGAAGGGACAAATGTGCTGATGTGCCCAACATCAGCACGCACGATGATGACACCAACACATACAAACGGGGCAGAGAGCCATGTTCGGACACTCGGGCAGAAGCGCAGTAAGGGAAGCGAGTCTTGGCGAAAGCCCTGGAGCAGAACTGTTGCTGGGTCTGTGGTACACACACAATGAAGTTACACAGAGGCAGCTTTTTAAAAAACTACAAACACCTAAAAAATCAGAATAGGAAGTAAGTTTTTGAAGTTCTTGGAAAAACAGGAGAAAATTATCCTATAGGCTTGAGGAATGGGGCAAGGCAGGCCCACAGAATCCCCGAGGCCAGGTACAGCAGGTGACTGTGAAGTAAACCAAGACACAAGCCTGTCCATGAGGAAGACCACACTCACACTCCACCATACACACACGGGGACCTTGACTGGGGGCATTACGGTCAGAGGAATAAAGTTGCTCTTCTTCCTGTCAGAGCAATTTGTAACTCAGCATAACGTCCATTAATGCCTGCATTTCTCATGGAACATCGGTTACCCACTGACAGATAACTTCTGCTGCTGGCTTTGCACGAGGAAAATGTAGATGAACAGCATTTAATGTGTGCCACAGACACCAACTAACTAACAGTTTTTGTTACATTTTTTAAATTATTGTGTGCATGTGGAGAGAGAGAGAGCTGAAGAGGGGGAGAGGACAATTTTCATGAGTCTGTTCTCTCCTTCCAGCATGTGGATCCCAGGGACGGAACTTAGGGCAAAGGGCTTGGTGGCAAGCCCCTTTACCTACTGCGCCATGTTGCTGCCCCATGACACTTTTCTTAATCTATCATGTAGAAGATCATGAACACAGTGGTTTAGCGAGGTGGAATTTCAAAGCCTTCTTACTGTACCTTAGAGTAAGAAATACAACTTTATTCAGCAATGTCTCACAAAGTATGAATTATTACCTCATGTAAAAACACAGTATTTCCTACCCTACTGTATTTTATCTCACTTTGTCTAAAAATGGTGCTGAACCCATTAAACTAATTAATTAATTAAATGGGCTCTGAACCATGTGAAATGGGGCTAGCACAACTAAGGAACTAAACTTTTAATTTCTTCCTTTTAGCTAATTTAAGCCTAAACCTTAAACCACAAGAAATGAAAAGTACTTTTCGACTAAACTTTCTTTATTCATTAATTTATGTGCAGTGTTGGAGATGCAAACCAGGGCCTTGTACTCGCTAGGAGCACTCTACGAACGGCCCAACAGCCCCGGGCCCTAAGCTCGGCTTTTTGAAGAACTACATCTCACTTTAAGGACTGTAATGCCTAAGACGTTACTGGGGGACACACACTGTGGTCACTGATATTCCTGACGTCAATCTCAATTTTCTTCCACACATTGATCTACTACTGCAATTTGCTCACGTGAAGAAAGCGTGCTGCCAATATCACAAGTGGCAATGTGCTGCAGCAGCGCAAAGCTAAATATCTGCTGGGGAAGAGTCAGGTCACCTAAGTGGGTGGTGCTAAGAGACACTTTCAGCAAACCCATTTGTGTTCCACAATCCAAATGGAATCAAGAGGCCCGAGGCGGTGGCGCGCACCTTTAATCCCAGCACTTCAGAGGCAGAGTACAGGCAGAACAGGCCGGCCTGTTCTACATAACAAGTTCCAAGCCAGTTAGGACTTCATAGTAGGACTCATCTTATTAACAAACAAGAAGAAAATTAGTTGCTGGAAATTAGGAAACAGCTAAAGATTGACAGTGCTCTAAAGAAGTGACAGACTGTCAGCTATGACCCCAATAAGACTTCCCTTTAACATCAAGGACCTGTGTGGTCAAGGTGTGAGAATACAATGATGTATTTTTAATTTTAGATAAAAAGTAAAACGTAGGAAATATTGATTAATAAGTACTTTTCACCTGTGAGTTTGTTGAAATCTAAATATATATCAACTATTTCTAATGAAAACAGAGTCCAGATTGAGATACACCAAAGATATTAATAAAAGTAGTAGTAAATATCCTATCAATAATTTTAACATTGACTCCATGTTAAAATAATGTTTTAGATATATAAGATTGAATAAAATATGCTACCAAAATTAATTTTACTTGTTTCCTTCTGATATTTCATAGTGAGATGTTAAAGTCTTTATGATGATGTACGTGGCTTGGGTATTAATACAGAGGATACAATGATATAGTTCTTTACTGCAAGGAATTTACCATGGGGCAAAGGACAAAGAGATTAAAAAACAGAAAGAACCAACTAGAGAGCTAATGAATTGGTAACAATTCCTGACAGCTAACTAGGAAAGAAAATTCAAATGGTAACATCAAAGTTCCCACCTACAATCACATCCACAGTGACATTTGATATGTCTGAAGAGTCAAGCTTAGTTCTAGAATATTTGAGCAGAATTTTTTAGGGCAGAATTTAATGCAACCATATTTAAATTAAATCAATAAAATGAAGCAATACATTGCATTTCCCACACTATGAGATGGTTTTAGATGATATATAAAAAATATCATTTTATTACTTTGTCTTGACTAAAATCTATCTCATGTGTATTAACACATAATAAAAAACTGAATAATAGAAAATTATAACAAATAAAAAATTTCTATGAATTCAGACTATATGGTGTAAGTTTCTATATAACAGAATCTATAGAAATTAAGAAATCTGATTTTAAAATATTAAGTTATAGTCTACATGGAACATAGATAAAACAAATGTTAATAACATTTTGGTGTGGAGTGAATTTTTAAGATATATTTCTGATAGAAATATTTAATTAGCATTAGTTACTTCTTTACTTAATTAAAATTTTCTTGCTTTTCTTAATTAGTATTTTAATTACTATTAGCATGAATTAATTACAATCTGATTAATGCTGAAAAATTAACAGCTCAAATTATCCTTAAACATTAAGAATTAGGAGTCAGGGAGACGGCTTAGGGATAAAACACTTGCTGAGCTAGGCTGACGACCCAAGTTTGATCCCTGGAGCCCAGGTAAAGGTGGACGCAAAGAACTGACTTCACAAAATTGTCCTCTGACCTCTCCATATGCAGTGTGGCACGTCTGCCAAACACACGCACACACACACACTGAGTAACACTGATGGCAGCCACACAACGTCCCTAAGTCTACTCACCTTAGTAACCTACAAAAGCTGCGCCGGTAGCTCAGCCGCTGGCTCGCAGCAGCAACACTGGGAGGAAGAGGAGGCCGGGGAGGGAAGTAAGCGAGGGTGGCAGAGAATATCAGGCAGACAACTCCGAACTCTGAAAGTTAAATAAAAGTGAAGTGTTGACCAATGACACAAAAGCCAGTACTTACTTCTTTAACATCCAGCTCTATAAAGACAAGAACATCTGGTGCCTGCCCAACACAACCCAGCCCAGAGAGGATGGGCGACTGCAGACCTAAGCTCCCGCAGGCCAGCGGCAGAAGGCACGCTGTGAGCTAAGAAGCACCGTGGTGTCCAGGTCGCTCCAGAGATCAAAGGCTGAGAGATGAACAAGGCCACTCTATGGGAAGGCCACCCGAACCCAACAGCACCACACTGTGGGAGAGACTCTGAAGCAGGTCTAAAGTGACTCTTGCAAGCATGGTACTGAGAGAGAAGGCACACAGGAGGAGACTGGCCAGGACAGGATCTGTTTGATGGAGGGTAGGACTGCTGATCCACAGGTAAGACAGATTCAACTCACAGTCTGTACGGGAAAGTTAAAGAAATGAAGCATCCACAAATAAGAGACCAAGAGACTGAAAACTTAAACACAGTGCTCCTTGTTCTCCTCTGTCCCCGCTTGCGGCTTTATTCCCCCATGCCCAATCCTGAAAGGAAAATCTCATCGTGTGACTCTCCGCCATCAACTTCAGAGTGTGGTCTTTCTCCATGGAGTAGGCCTGCTCTGCAAGGTTCCACGGTCTAGCTTCCCTTCTGGCTTCATCCCTTGCCCACTGGGTTCTGCTAACTCTGTCTCACCCTCGGGTTGCAGGTGAGATGTCACATCTCTGAGGAGTTCCACTGCACGCCCACAGCCTGGTCTAGCTGTGCCACCACTGCCTTGGAGCTTCAGAGCCCTCGGCACAGCACCACCACTGTTATGACTCGCTACTGCTTCTGTGCGCTGCTGAGCAAGAACCATGTCAACCCCAGCGCCCAGACAGATAAACACACAGGAGTCCGGTATTTAACAAATGGGAAAATAAACTAAGACAAAGTCTAGCATAGTCCAGTTCCTTACCTTTACCAACCTCATTTTCCACTATGTGATACTGACACACCGTATAGTGACTATCATGTATACCACCAGGGCCGAACCAAATTAGGGGTCACAGCCTAGACTTTCTCATACCTTTTCTCTGCCTTTCGGGGGAGTCCCCTGCATAGTACACCTTAACCTATTTGAACATCTGGTGAAGGCCCATGAAATCCTTAATTTGTCCATTATTCTGTTCTTGGTGAAGCTTTTCTTACCCTCAACTTTCTGTAAACCCAGGCAAGTTTGGTTCCTCCACCTTGTACGCCCTTATTTGTACTACAATGGTCTCAACACTGATTTCACCAATTCCCAGAGCTGACCACAATGCTTAGATACGGCAAGACTTATAAAAACCCAAGGAGCAAGGAACAGGCATGCCGGGGAAGGACACATGAAAGATCTATAGGAGTGCAGTGGAGTGCTTGACTCAAAATAACAAGGGAATGGATGTCAGAGAAGGCTTTAAAAGGTCAGTATCAGTGATTAATAGACTAACACACAAAGAGCACTAAGAGAAGAATAAACTATTGTGGTCGAGATTAATAAGGTGAGAGAACGTGGTAACAGGGAAGTTCCAAGGGAGAAAATAGGCCGAATGCTACCAATAGATGCTTGACAAATGTTTATGATTAAGCATGACATTTAGTTTTGTATACAGATACCACATCTAGAGAAAACTCCAGAATATGTGTTACAGAATGCTTTACTGTAAATGGATTAAAAGTGTAACAATAACAGAAAATTTCCCATGAAGCAAGAACACATGTTATATTTAATGACTTCCTAGGAAGGGCTGTTTCAAACAGGTACCTCCATATAATACAATGGACGTGCACTCTGAGTATGTGTATCCATCAGTCCTCAGGGGCCTCCTGTGATGTGATCTGGCACAGAAGAACTAGAGAGCAGAGACTGGGATGAAACTAGAGAATAGCAGAAAGAGAAAAATCTCCAAAGTACCTGCATATAACACAGTCTCGATTTGGTCTTTAATGTGAGCCCCGCTACTCTCTGCAGCAAGAAGGGGCGATGTCCCGTTGGGAGCTGGAACAACAAGGGGCCCGACGAGAAACGCACACGCTCCACCAAGATAGCTCAGCATTGATGCAATCGCTGTGGCAGTGGCTCGTTCGTCAGCAGAGAACCACGTTGTAGAGAGGAACGGCGCTGCGTTCATGACAGTCGGACCTGCCAGTCCGTTTAATATCTGTCCTCCATGGATTAGTCTGGAATTAGGGAAGTAACAAGGCTGTGAGGACATTTGAAGCAAGTGTTTTCTAAATCAAAAGGAAATTAACCGAACAGCAGTTTAACTACAGCAATAAGAATGTACATGTAAATATGACACTCTGAGAAGGTGAGGTGACCTACTTTCTAAATGCCATGATGACTCTCTGGGAGGGAGACCACGTATAGTTAGCTACTATTTACTGATTTCACAAATATCAAACTAATAACTTGCTGTAACCTTGGTTCATTCATCCTATTACTGTTCAATCTGATGAAATATGAGAGCCCAGGCTTGGAAGAATAAGAAATTTGCCAAGGTGCTAAAAAAAAAAAAAAACCCAAAAGATTATATTCAAAATGCATTGTTTTTTCCTAGTAGACTGCCACTCATTAACAGACTGAGTAAGTGCTCCTGGCCCTAGAAATAATACAGTTGAGTTTGATTTTTATACCCTCTCTGTGCCAGGTATTAAAACTACATCCACACCCAAAATAACCATCAAGATTCTTCTAGTGTTAGACAGAGAAAGCTCCGGCCTGGGTGGAGCCCTCAAGGTTCAGTTGGGCTGGTTCAGTCACTTTGGCTAAGGACCAGCCCTAGGGCAGCAGACTCACCTCAGGCAGAGTCATTTGCTCTTTAGTGAGATACTGTACTTTCCCTCCCACAACCCCTATGCCAGCACAGAAGCTCAGCCATGTAGGGTTAGGTTAAGTCTGCCTACTTTTCTGAACTATTAAAAAAGTGTGACTTTCTCTTTCCCTCTTTTCTAAGCATGCTTTCCATGGCACTCTGAGCACCCTTACTCTTCTTCTAAGGCCTCCCACCGACCAATCGACCAATCGGCTACTTGGCGTCATCACCCCTGTGTCTGACATTGGTGCCAGTATGCTTTCCCCTCCTCTTCTCCATTTGCCTCCTCCGAGCAGCTGCTGAGGAGCTTGCCTGCTCTGGTGTTTTACTTTTTTTAAGTTTTTTGAGATAGGATTTCTCTGTGTAGCCCTGTCTGTTCAAGAAGGGCAGACTCTCTGTAGAGCAGGCTGCCTCTGCCTTTTGAGCACTGGAATTAAAGGCATGCACCACCACCATCAAGCTGGGACTTTACTTTTAGGCACTAATAAAACTGTTTCCATTTCAGTCTATACTTAAATTCTTTTATTAATGAGACTAAGAACCCCAAAGTTTAACATTTAAACTGTAACACTATCCCAACAGATATCTGGATGGCCTTGGGCACTGAGACTCCATTTCTTCTACATAATAGGAAGGTAAGTTTAGATTCCTTACATATTTCCTGAGCACCGGTGAGTCTGAAATATTGGAACTTTCTAAGATGTGTGTTTTGAGGATTGGACATAGGGCCACAGGCCCCTCAGTTAACACCCTGCTTCTGACTTCAGTTGCCAGGTCAGTGACTCGCTCCCATCCGCAGTTCTCCTGCTCACTTCTCCTAACTGGCTGCTTAGCACTCTTACGTCTTGCTGACAAAACCTGTCCCCTTTCTGCCCTACCCCCCTCAATAGCACACTCACAGGGCAATCCTGGAGGAAGGAGCCAGAGTTCACTAAAGTCTAGGCAAGAAAAGAGGGCAGGTCAGGGCCTCTTGCCTCAGAGGGAAGGGACAGGACAGGTGCCTTTTTCCTACCTGTGCTTTTTAAAAAGCATGTACATTTTAAATTCTTTCTTTCTACTTTCTCATAACTGGCATCTTAAGCCATTGAGGAAAACAAAAATTCCTGAATGCAGAAAGGATAATAGAGCAGCACAAGGAGGAGGCAACCTAAGCAGAAGCTAAGTGAGCAAGAAGTGAAATGTGCAAGTCAGGCCTGCCCATCTCCCCACAGATGCGAGGCAGATAATTTAAAGGGCAAACAGCTCCAGTGCTGTTAATACTGCTAGGTTCAAAAAAAACGAAAAATAAATATCTCTTGTGTAAGGGAAATAACTTTCCAGGTGAAAGAAGTGAATTCACAATGGTTAGGTGACTAAGTAGTTCCTCTAAATCTAAAGCCAGCAGGTCCCAAGACTCCCACAGCAATTCTATCACATGGTGTCTTTTTCACCATGTAGATCTGTGTAAGCATAATCAGCACGCAACTGAACTGTTAAAAATCTTCAAGTCATCCAACTGCATACATGAGACCAATTCCATCTATTAAATTTCAGAAATTTCAGTTTAGCAATGCAAAACAGCAAAGTAAGGGCCAGCACGGTGATTCAACAGGTTGAGGTTCTTGCCTAAGCAGAGTTCGAGCCTTGGGAGTCAAACTGAAAGGAGAGTAAACTGTGTACCATGCTCCCCATACTAAGGGGAAAAAAGGTCACTAGCAAATATTCTAGAGTTAATCTTTTTATTTCTGAGCTGAGGAATGAAAAATATTCTGGAGATAATGCTGTTACAAAAGACGCTGAGGGTGCAAAGGTCAATATGACATCGCTGCCACACACAGTGGCTTGGGACAGCATAGAAGCGCAGGCACGGAGCTAAGGCACGTTTGTTTCTGGCCAATGAACCACAAGGCAGGACAGGAGTGAATGGTCAGGAGCCATCCTGAGTAATTCAAGGAGTACAACACTTCCTTACAGAAACATGGCACCCGACAAAGGTCTGTCCGCTGGGCCTGTGCAGGTCTGTCGATGGCTTCTGTGTTGTCTCCTTGTTCCCAGTCTCCTCGTATGGCTTCCCTCAGTGTTCTTTGTCCTTTTGCTTCCTTTCTCCCACAAACCTTTTCTTTTCTCCTTACCCCACTTTTGCAAGCTTTGTTTATCCCACCACTGTAAGCCAGGCAGAAACAGATGAGATCGTACTATTTAAATACGGGACAAATTTAGGCTTTCTGTAGCAAGCAGTGAGGAGAATAGGATACAAAGGCCCCTCCTGTACCCCAAACATGGAATGCAGGGACAAGAATGTGCTTGCTAGCAAGGTCCTGTCCGTGAGAGGTCTTCGGAGTCCTGTGACTGCTCTGGGCACCTCTGGCCTCAATTAATGCCCTGCCCACAGAGAGGACAAGCCCCAGGGACACACGGGATGGCACTCGAGCAAAGCTGAACTCCTTTCGCATTATTCAATATTCTTTATTGAGTATAAATGCCGATGGCTTAAGTTCAGGCCAAGGAGCTACAGAGCGTGTTTTCTAAGCACTTGACATGTCAGCTTGCATTTAATGAATTCTGGTTCCTATCCTTTTGCTTTCCGGCATCCTGGAACAAGTATCTACAATTCCTAAGTGATTCCTACTCAGAATAATATGTTTTATCATTTAAATGTTTGTAGCTACAAGTGATTTCAGAGCTTGAGAAGTTAATAACATTGAAAAACAACATTTGTAATTTTCTAAGTTCCCTTTCTCTAGAAAGCACTGGGTAGAGCCTCAGTCACATAACTAATAGTTAAGACAGGACCAGAAATCACAATCAGAAGCAACATCATCACCATAGACCCCTGCTCTCCCACAGGCATCGTTCTGCAAGGTTTCCACTGACAACAGGGACAGTAAAATCAGTGGCTGTTACGATGCCCCAAGGCTGGCAGAGTTACAGCACACAGTGCCCGGGACATTTTCATCCTGAGCATAGCCCTACTTTACCAGCCCCCAGGGTATGACATGCACTGCTGATGCCAGACACCTGACTTTTTAAAGAACATATCACATATTTCCTTGGGGTAAGCTGGTGTTCTTTACTTAAATTCTATTTTTAAATATGAGGTAATATATAATTCATAAAAATTACTTACCTTAAAGACTTAATATACCAACAATTCAGAAACTTTCTCCCAATTTCTAACCTTCTCTCACCAACATAAACTCACTGGATATTGGGGAAAGTGCTAGAAGTACTCTGCCTTCTTTGTAGCCCACAAGAGGTTCTGAAGTAACTCCAGGAAAAAGGAGGTTAGGTGAGAAGAGACAGAGACCCTGGAAAGCACCGACCTTTGAATACTTTGTTTTTAAATGAAAACTTAGTGTACTTTCAAATCTTAATACTGTTGGCCAATGATGACCGAATTACAAACACCCCAAGTATCCACAATGCTCACAGCAGCCGCAGCAGCAGGGGACATAAAGCCCAGAGAAACTGTTGATAGTAACTTCTCAAATACAGTCAGAGAAAGGACAGGGAACAGTGGGTTAGACACAGAAGACTCAGTTTCTGCGATACTCTGACTTCATTAGCCACATATTCTTTGCTGACTTGCTCATTCTCCTGTTTCCATTTTTTCCAAAGACACTTTATTACTCTAACAGGCTATTTCCTAAGGCCAAACCCAGCAACTGTTCAGCAAGGTACAGGAGGAAAATGGATTCAGTACAACCTAAGAGATGCCTGCCTTCCCTCACGCTGCCTCATACCCTTTTTCTTGCCACATAACTTTCATTTTATCCTCTTACTTAAAATGTGTATGCATACATAGCAGAAAAGTTTGGAAAGAAATGCGGAAGAAAAAATGCATCTGTAATTTCTATACCTTGATTTGGGTGGCCACTACTACTGTTTTGATTTTTCAGTCTTTTTTTTTTTCCTTCTTTCAGTTGTTTTCCAGTCAACAGTTAAGAAAGGCAATCATAGATATTATATTGAATACACAAGTTTTATGTACTAAATTATTTTGACTTTTAGTATCTCAGGAGCATTGTCTGATTTCATTACCTTTATTATAATCATTTTTGGTATCTTATAGATATACAAAAACATCTAACCATTTTCCTAATGTTGCTAATTAAGTTTCTGATCACTTACTTGTTAATATTAATGATGGCAGTCTTCACATATTAATATCAGCCATTATCCAAATTACCTCCCTAGGGTCAGCAGGGCAAAGTATAGGAACCATGTGAGGTGCTATAAGACATACATTGTTTCATTGTAGTAATTTATATTTCTATCAGTCAAAAGTGCCTCCTCAAACAGCCTTGACACGAGTGTGTTTGTGTGCGTGCATGTGTGCGCAGACACAGACACATACACACACACACACGTGCTAGTTTTCTACTGCTATTATAATTAATTACCTCCACTTTGTTATTATTTTATGGCTCTGGGTATCAGAAGTGGCAAGATTGTGCTTTCTTAGAAAGACTCTTTTGTTTTGTTTTGTTTTGTTTTGTTTTTTGAGACAAGGTTTCTCTGTTGTAACTCTGGCTGTCCTAGAACTCACTTACAGACCAGGCTAGCCTCAAACTTACAGAGATCCGCCTGCCTCTGCCTTCCAAGTGCTGGGATTAAAGTGGCCAGGGAAAGACTCTTGTTCTTGCCTTTTCCAGCTTCTGGCAGCTCCCTGTGTTCCTTGGCTTTGTCCCCCACTGTTCTCTTCAAAGCCAGCAACTGTGGTTTGAGAATTCCCTGCCTTCTTCTTTTGTTTCTCTTTTAGAGAGCCTTGTGATTACACAGGACCTACTTGAACAATTCAGGGTACTCTCCCCATCATCAGGTCAGACGATTAGCAAGTTGTATTAGACACTTCCTTGTTACTATAACCAATACATAATTTAGCCTACTTGTGAAGAAAAGAGGGCCACTTGGTTCAGAGTTTTGGAGGCTGACTATCCAAATGTCATCATTCAGGATCTGTACTGAGTGCTGGCGGTGGCTACACCATCTCATGATGCAGACAGCAATGATGGAAGCATGTATGGGAGAGCAAGCAATAATCTTCACACATGAGGCAGCAAGAACAGGAAGGGCTGATCTTCCTCTTTTTAAAGAACACTCTTAGATTACAAACCTAAAGGTCATGGAGAAATAATATACGCTCCAAACAAACTAAGGGCTTGCTATTATGCCCCAGCTCCTTAAATATCATATTACACAAGATTACATAAGACAATCTGCATGCATGTATATGATGTACTCAGAGCACGCTCCCCATACTCCACTGTCCTCTTTTCCCCCTTCCCCTGTCTCTCCAGTCCCCTCTGCTCTCTAGACAATTTATTTCGACTTCCATGTCATCTGTGCACATATGGCTTCATGTATCTACAAAGACTAGGACCCACAAAGGAGAGAACACGCTGTATGTGACTTTCTGAGACTGACTTAATTAGTTCAATGTGGTAGAACCCATTTTTCCTGCAAATAAATTTGCTTCATTATTCTTTATGTCTGAAAAACATCAGACCAAGTATGTAAACCACATTTTTGGTCCATTCTTTGGTTGATAGAAACTTGGGGTGTATCCATAACTGTGTTCTTGTGAATAGTGCAACAGCAATCACTGGTAAACCTGTATCAATCTCCACGAGGAGTTAATGCTGAGTCTTTTGGGTAAACAGGGACAGGCGGTAGAGCTAGGCCATGTGGTAGTTCTATCTTTAGTTTTCTGAGACACTTCCAAACTGATTCCCAAAGTTGCTGGGCTAGTTTTCCTTTCCCGGCAGCAGTGTCTGAGTAGAGCGCAGAACCTGCCTTTACTTTCTATTGTGACTGAGGAGAGATAAAATGTCAATAAAGTCTTAGATTTGCATTTCTCTGATGGCTAGTGATTATGAACATTTTTTCACACTTACTGGCTATTTGCACTCCATTGTTTGAGAACTGTTCTTTACTAACTCATTAACTCTTTATCAGCTATTAACTGACTAGGCTGCTGACATATGGTATTTTGAGTCCCTATACAAATCCTGTCATATATATATTATATAGATATATATATACACACACACATACATACGCACATATATATACACACACGTGTGTGTGTGTGTGTGTGTGTATATATATATATACATACATACATACATATAACATTTCTCATTCTGTAGGCTGTCTCTTCACTTGATCATTTCTTTTGCTGTATAGAAACTCTTTAGGTTACATGAAATCCCATTTGTTAACTACTGGCTATATTTCTAAACAACTGGAGTCTTATATAAAGTCCTTGCCTATACTGCTATCTTGAAGCACTTTCTGTACTCTTTCCTCTCAGAGTTTCTGGCCTTCCATTGGCCCTACCTCCTGTCCATACACAATCACAATGGACCCACATCCACCACAGCACAGACATCATTCCATTTCCACCATAGTGCTCCTTCGCATGCAACATAATGGTCACAGGTTCAAATCATCTGCCCACCATCCTCGTCGAGTCAGGCTTTGTTTCACTTTGCATTTTTTTTTGGTTCTGTTGCTCTTTCTCCTGGTGCGTTACAGTTCTTCTTTGTGTGTGGAGAGGTGGGTGCACACGTATAGTATATGTGTCAGGCATCATCTTTGCTTGCTCTCCTATCTTTTGAGACATGGTCTCTCACTGAGCTCAGTGCTGGAAGACTGGCTGGAATGGCTGGCCACACAGCCCCAGAGACCTGCCTGTCTCCTCCCCGAGCCAATGAGTGTTATAGATGCACACTGACCACACCTGGCTTTTTGCCATGGGTGCAGAGATCTGAGCTCAGCCCATCAGCTTTTGTGACACTTTGCTGACTAAGCCATCTTCCCTGGCCTGTTCTTATTTTTAGCAAATACTGTATCTAGTTAATCTATTTTTGAAGCATAATATTTAATAATTTGTAAGTAGTCACACCTGTCCATATTTCTCTTTTTGTTTTCCTTAGGAAAGCATCCTCACGCAGTTAAGGGATAAACAATCCCACATACTGTTTTTCTATTAAACATATAACTAGTTCATTTGAATTTGTTTTGATTCATAGTATGAGTTAAGAATACAAAATGATCTCTTCCTCCAAGAAACAGATAATGAACTGGTCACCCACTGTCTACCCCACATTTGTGTAGTGTACAACACTGTACATTTCCAAGCCCCATTGTGGCCCTGTCCACTACCGACTTTAGAATGGGAAGAGTTCAAGGCCACATCCCTGCCCTCCTGGGTCTCCCTCCCACTGAGAGTGATGGTAGTGCAGATGACCCTGCTGGCAGTGCTGCTTCTCCAGGGGAACAACAAGAGGAAACTTAAATTCCTAGATGATCTTGGAACAGAACCCTCCTGCCCCAGTCCTCCTGCCTATCCTGGATGATTAAACAAGAAACTCTCTTGTTTGAGTCATGTTCTGGGATCTTGTTATAGCAGCTTCACTTGCTCCCTTATTGAGAGAGCAGTCAAGAACTGCGGTGCTGCTCTAAAAAGGCATGTCGTGCTTGGCACTGCCTTCGTGGTTTGGCTGCAGGCTGAGGCTGGTGACCTATAAATCTATAGTAAAACCGTTACTTAAGATAACCAGGAACTGGGTGGAAAAAATCTGAACGTTACTCTGAGTTCCCTGCCCTCTGCTGATTACTGTGGTCTGGATATGGACTGAGCCCCCAGAATCCCAGTTGTCAGGCTTGGATGCCAACCGATGGTAAAACTTTTGGGAGGTGGGGCCTCACTGGAAAGGAGCTAGTCACCTCCTGCCTTGCAGGGCAGTTTCCTTTGATCTAAGGCATTCTTAATAGGTCCAAGAGCAACAGGGTCAAATGACCAGAGTAAAACTTCTGAAGCCATAAGCCAAAACAAACCATGCCTCTATTTAAGTTGGCCCTTTAAAAGAAAATTTAAAACATATTTTACTGTATTATTTGTTTGTTTTTTGAGACAGGGTTTCTCTGTGTAGCCCTGGCTCTCTTGAAACTCACCCTGTAGTCCAGGCTGGCCTTGAACTCAGAAATCTGCCTGATTCTGCCTCCCTAGAGCCAGAATCAAAGGCTGGCCCCACCACACCTGGCTTTTTTTTTTTTTTTTTAATTTCAGGTATTTTATCTCAGTGGCAAACCAAAACAGACACACTGATTCCAAGATGTCATCTGGTGTGGGGCTGTCCTAGAGCTAAGAGTGAGTCAAAGCATGCTTTGAACCCTGGAATTCTCACCCTGAGAGTGGCAGGAGTTTGGCTGCTCCTCACTTTCTTAGCCCTGGCAAAACCCAGCTTAATTTTAAATACTGCCTGCTTCACAGAAGGTCATTGGCAAAGGAATGTGGCTTTGTTGGTGCTTATCTGAACGCTGTAGTTGGAAGCCTAGGGCTGAGCCCATTTTCTGATAAGGTGTCTTCCTCTTTTCCCGGTGGGACCACACCTTATGCAGAAGGTGCTTTTGCAGGACTTTGACCCTTAGACATGAGCTCCACAAGCAAATGGGGCTATTCCAGTATCTCTGCCTTAACCAATGGCCTCCCCCCTCCTGGGTACCAAGGACCTTCCCTTGCCTTTATTCTATAAATGTAACCATCCTTGCTTCAATAAACTGAGATGTTCCACTGACAACACTCTCCTGAGAATCCTGTACATTCTCCTTAGCTCACAGATCTCCGATCTAAGACCCATGCATGCAACTCGGCTTCCTATCTGACAGCCTAGCATGGTCTGTGGGACCAGGAAGCCACAGCAGGATTTTATTTACAACAATCTGGGAGTGATACAAAGTCAGGGATGCACTAGCTCAGAGCCTACAACTTAATGAATTAAGTTAATGAATAGCTTAATGCTAATTCATTAACTTAATGTATATCTAGGAACTGAAGTCTGTGATTTCTCCTGAATCATAAATGGCAGGAAACAAAGCCCTTCAAGCCTTTCTACATGTTCAGATCAGGTGAATGACATAATTTTCCTACTCAGACCTACCTTTTTAGGATACTGGCAAGGTAGTCATTGAATTGGGGAATCTGGGGCTAGAGATATGGCTGAGGTTAAGAGTGTGTACATGCAGAGAACCCAAGTGTTCAGTTCCCAACACCCACATTGGGGCAGCTCACAACCACCTAGAACTCCAGCTCCAGGTAGATCCAATGCTCCTGGCCTCCATGGGTGCCTGCACATACTTGTACATCCCCACATGTAGACACACATATACATAATTAAAAAACAAAATAAATTTAGAAAAATTAGAGTAGGAATAGGCAGTAATAGGTCAGAGGACATTCAAGAGGTGTAAAGACCACAACTAAGAGTAAAAACCCTTTTAGTGTGGCTGCACTTACATGGGAACTCTTCTTCTGAGACAGGGTTTCTTTGTTGTAACTCTAGCTGTCCTGGAATTTACTCTGTAGACCAGGCTGACTTTGAACTCATAGATCCGCCTGCCTCTCTGGAGTGCTGGGATTGAACATGGAAACCAACATAAACAGACCAGGAGACTAGAAAGTGCTTAGGGATGTGTACTGCTGAGATCCCACAGAACAGTTCTACAAAACTTTTAGGGTTGCTCAAGACTGGAATCAGCTCCTGGTAGAAAGTGAACTGTGGAAGCTGCGTCACCCAAGAGGGATGCAGAGTTCAAGCACTTCAAACATAGCCACCGAAGACAGTGGATAAAAAGTCTTCCAGGCCATAGTCATAGGACAAGACTTTGGATAATTCTCTGAATGGGAAGTGGAGAGTGCATTTGATGACAGAGATGTCAACTGTCTCCTTTTTCTTTTGTTGTACATCCTCCAGTTTTAACTGGATACCTGGCAGCTGAGCTACACTTGCCCTCTTCTGCAGTGAGTGTGCTTGACTACATGAAAAGCCTGTACCAATGAGAGGTGAGCAGAAATGATGTGCGCAGCCTTTAGTCATCATCTAAAAATGCTGTGATGTCCTGTTTAGGAGCCAGCTCTGGTCACGTGGGTCAGGGTGATCGTCCTAAGGGATGCTGGGACTGCCCACTTCTCTTAAGTAGCTGCTATCTTTTATATATTGCCTTTTGAGTCTCACTTCACTTAATATTTGAAAGAAAAGTAAACTTTTATCAAGTCTCTGTATTTTTAGTTTCTTTGTTACAGAGATCACCTTATACTTTACTAAATACATAGGCTGTTAATTTGGCTGCTGAATTATGAATTTAAATGACGAAATATGGAAATCAACATTTATTAAGTATGACTACTATTTCCATGGACATTTTTCCATTTTTATTTTTGAGATTATACTATAATATGGAAATCAACATTTATTAAGTATGACTACTATTTCCATGGACATTTTTCCATTTTTATTTTTGAGATTATACTATAACGACAATATTTCTCTGCCCTTCTTTCACTCCAAACCCTTAGTTTTGTTTTGTTTTTTTTAAATGCTATGATGTCTAATCTTGGTTGTCAACTTTGCACACCTGGGAAGAGGTAATGTCAATCGAAGAACTGCCTCCATCCAAGTGGCTTGTGGGCATGTCTGTGGAGCATTTTCTTGGCTGCTGATGTGGGAAGGCTCATCCCCTGTAGTGAGGCACAGTGGATGGCATGTGGCCTGAACTGTATAGGAAAGGGAGTGAGGCAAAGCAGTAAGCACTCCGGTCAGTGGCCAGACGTTCCTCCCATTTCTGCCTCCAGCTAGCACCTGCTCTGAGTTCCCCAGTGATGGAGTCCAGTGAAATGCCTTTTCTTCAGGGTTTCATCACAACAGAGAAGCAAACTAAGACAAATGCTTATGTAATTTACAAGTTACCTAAAAATTTCTAACATATTCTCCCAGTTTGCATTTTATGATTTATTTTGAAGCATAAAATCCTAAGATGCTGATGTCAAAATATTAACCTAGCCATTACCCTAGCTAGCCCCAATCATAAGCGTTTGCTTCCCTTTGTGATTTCTTTACTGTTTTTATGCTTAGAAAGACAAAAAACACTCTCTTTGGGAACAAGATTCATTTTTTCATTTTATTTTCTCTTGTCTCATTTGAAATACCAACTTTCAAATCTGCCAGGGTTGTACTTTGATGCATCCTGCAGAGTAAGGAGCCTGCTTTTCTCTGATAGTAACCAATTTCAAGAATACCAGATAAATTGCTACTTCTCGGAATGATTTAACAAGTCCACTGACGTATGTTTTTCACTATGTTATTGCCAATATTTTAGCCTATTTTTTCCTGTAACCATTTTCTTGTTGATGATATAAAATCTTAATTGTTTCTTTTGGTATATTTTGAAGGGAAAAAAGAAATGGGTATTTTCAGCAGGCTTTGACATACTCTTAAACATTTATTTTCTTCTTGGGGTAAGATGTGGCTTGGGTAGTAGAGTGTTTGCCTAGCACGCTAGCTTGGATGAATCTCTAGAACTACATAAACTGGGTATGATGGTGCACTTGGGAGGTAGAATCAAGAGTTCAAGGTCATCCTCAGCTATATAAAGGAGCAAGAGGCCTGCCAAAAAACCCCAAACCTTCTCTCAAAAATAAAATAAACAAAATAGAAAAACATTTATTTTATAATTATTTATTTTGTGTGTCGTGTGTATGTGCCACGGCATGTGTGTGGAGGTCTAAGGACACTTGCAGAAGCTGATTCTTTCCTTCCACCGTGAGGGCCCCAGGAATTGAACTCATGTTATCAGGTGTGGCAGCAAGTGCCTTTACCTGCTCAGCCATCTTGCTGGCCCTGAAATAATTCTTACTGACCCAACTCAAGCTAATCTTACCCACATTGGATCATGTAGGATCATGATGTGATCCTACACAGGAAGGAGAGGGAGAAAGTGAGGAATTGATCAATTATGTATTAGCTTTGTCCAATTCTAACTTGGATGATGGGACTCAAGTGTGTGCTTGCTTGATCATTCTTTCATCAAAATATGTCTTGAATACTTACCTATATAGGTAAAATATGTTGAGCAAAATGTTTTAAATTCCTATGTGATACTGAGGATCTAGGAAATATCTCAGAAATAAGCATATCACAACAGCAACAAATGAGGAAAAGGACCTATTGCTAAAGCTCTGAATTCACACCTGGCTCCTCTCTATTGAAGACTCGCTGCAGTGGCCACCCCCTACCACTAGTCTTGAAGCCCACCTCCATCATGTAGAAATACTTAGAAACTTGACCCTAGAGCTTCAAGAATCAAACAAAGCACTTAGAATTATTAGTAGAGTCTAAATCTTTAAGATTTATTTTTGTTTTATTAGTGTTTTGCCCTTGTGTATGTATGTTACTGCATGTGTGCCTGGGGCCCTGGGGGCCAGGAGAGGGCATCAGATCCCTTAGAACTAGAGTTACAGAAGGTTCTGAGCAGGAACTGGGTGCTAGAAACTGAGCCCAGGTCCTCTGTAAGAGCAGAAGTGCTCTTAATAGTTGAGCCATCTCCTCAGTCCCTAGAGTCTAAATAGCAATCTGTCTAAAATAAGCTGTCACTTGTGATTATATCACAGAATGGATTAGTAAAGTAAAGGCATTCTGCACCTAGGCAGGTAGCTCTTAAGCCTGAATCGCCATGAGATTACGAACAGAACTTGTTAAAACTGTTAGCACAGGGATGGGAGGCCAAGGATCTAGAATGTCAATAAACAGGTAGTTTGTGGAATTTATTATCAAAGACATAGATGTAGGGGAATTTGAGTTTTATAGAAAAGAATCTTAGTTCTTAAATGTACCAATTGTTCATGTTTGTATCTAAAATTTCACATTTCTACAATGGGGAAATTTACACGTAATCCTTCCTTGGCTTTCTCTCACTCTCATTATGCACATGTACAAGATGTGGGGCTTGACCAGCAGGGGGAGATGTGAACCATCTCCACAACCATCCCTTACACTGAGCCTTCTTCGAGGCAGATTAACTAATTAGAATTTTAATAACCTGAGATAATGGAATGTTGCTAGTCCAGAGCCAAAATGCTTTGAGTCACCTTACATCCCCCTTAATGGCCACTCATTGCTCTCTGCATGTGACCTAACATCTTAGGAAAACCCTTGGAATGTACAGGCTCCTACTTTCCACCAATCAAAAGGCTGCAAATATTGTCATACTCCATCTGAGGCCGACACTGAGATTACTGTGATCTACTCACCTGACATTTCCATCAATGTATTTGGAAAGTGTCTTGGCTTATGATTTCTTCTGTCGCCATAAGATGTCATGAAACTGTTACCACTCTGGAACACAGGGTTTGGAGTAACCTGAGTCTATAGTCCCAACAATGACCACTCATATTGGCTCCAGAATAAGTTATTTCTTATCTTCTTTGAGGTTGTTTTTTTCATTGACATTAGTTAGCCCTTTAGTTTTATTTAACTATTCAAAAAGGTAATCCAAAGGTTAGTTTGGTTCTTTTTTGAGAAGAGGACCCTCAACTGATAAAATGCCCCCATCATACCATCAGATTGCCTATAGGCAAATCTGTGGGGCCTTTTCTTGATTAATGATTCATGTGGGAGGCCCCAGCCCATTGGGGTTGGTGCCGTTCATGGGCAGGTGGTCCTGGGTTCTATAAGAAACCAGGCCAAGCAAACTATGGGGAGCAAGTCAGTAAGCAGTGTTCCTCCTTGGCCTCTACTTCAGCTCCTGCTTCCAAATTCCTTCCTTGAGCTCCTGTCCTGACTTCCCTCAGTGATGGACTGTAAGCTGTAAGATAAAATAAACCTTTTTCTCTCCAAGTGGCTGTTGGTCATAGTGTTTACCACAGCAACAGAAAGCAACCTCATACATGTGGTAGAGTATTCCCAACAGTAGGGAAGAATATAAAACAAGAAGTAAATGGTTTCTTCTCTCCAGAAGTTCCTCTGTTCCTCCCTAGAAACAACCGATGGAAACGGCTTCTAGCATAGGCCTTGCCAGAGCTGCTGTATGAATCTCTGGCAACGTTTTCTAAATCTATGCACACTAGGCATACTGTTCTAAACCAGACTTACCTGCTCAGAAGCACATCAGCACCTGCACAACTGTTACTCTTTCAAAGATGCACACAGTCCCACGAGCACTGCACAGGCCTCTGTGGCTGGCACCGGGTGAGTCCATCCCAGCTGCACACAGTCCCACGAGCACTGCACAGGCCTCTGTGGCTGGCACCGGGTGAGTCCATCACAGCTGCACACAGTCCCACGACCACTGCGCAGGCCTCTGTGGCTGGCACCCAGGCGAGCCCAGCCTTCTGCTATCATAAGCAATGCTGACAAACATGGTGGGCCCTGCCACCTGGTACAGCTTTGCAAGTGGGCTAATTTTCTATAAATATACATAGTAAAGAACAGGTACATTTTAAACCAGATATATTACCCACACGCCTTGCAAACAGGACATCTCAAACTGTTCCAACACCAACATAGATACCCTAAGTTGCTGTTTTAACTTTCGTTTATTTAACCATGACAGAAAGTTGGCTTCTTTCCTTCAGTTTTGTCATTTGCATTCAGTTTCTATTACTGCCTGTCATATCCATTATCCATTTCCTACCGGATTGCTACTTCTTTACTGACTTGAAATAATTACTTTTAACTAAAGAAATGGCCCATTTATCTTATTTGTTGTATTTCCTACTTTTTAATTTGTCTTTCTTTGACTTTGTTTTACAGTGTGGCTAACCATGCAGACGTTCTAAAGTTATGTAGTCAAATCCCTTTCTTTTGGGCTTTTGGGAACTTGTGTCTTAGTTGGTAAGTCTTCCACACTCTCAGCTTCTTAAAACAATTATTTTCTAATAACTTTATGGCTTGTTTTTTATGTTTGGGTCTTTGATCCAACAAGAGTTTACTAAAGCAGTAAGCCAAGAATCCACATTCTTCTCGTTGTTTTTAGATAGTTATATAGGTTCTAAAAGCCTTTCGGCAAACAACCTTTTCTACTACAGCTGCAAAGAATTTCACAATGAAGATTATTTCTAGAAAAACCTGTTTATTAGAACCCCAGTCTTCAGCAGTCTGGCACAATCAGTAAATGCTCTCTACTGTCAGCACTGAGGAGAGTGACTGAATGTGAAGGTAATAAATACGGCGCGTGCGGTGGGATGACGGGTACATTTCTGATTAAGGACAGAAATCACTTATTGTAATTCTACCCTTAAGAAGTCTAAACTGGGCCCACGAACTCAAGCAAGGAGTTCGGTGCCATTGCAGATCCAGCCAGTAGACTGACCAGTTCAGTACCTAACCCAGTTCTCACCAGAGAGGACCCCCTCAGAAGCTGAGAGGAACATCTGGAGAGGTCCAGGGCAAAACATCACGCAGAGATTAGGGAACCACACAGAAGAGGGAGAAGGGATGGCGGAAACCAGAGGGGCTGAGGACACCAGGAGAAGGAGCCCCACATTGTCAACTGACCAGCGCTCCTTAGGGGTCCACAGAGACTGAAGCCACAGACGCAGAACCTGTAGGATCCCCTAAATACATCACATGGCTGTACAGATTGGTGTCCTTGAAAAACTCCTACGACCTGGAGTGCGGGTGCCTCTGACCACTTTACTGACCTTCAAGACTCTTTTTCTCCTGCTGCCTGGCCCACCCTTGATGTAGGCAGGGATTGGTGCCTGGCCTCATTCCATCCTGCTATGTCCTGATTGTGCTATAACCCTGGAGGGATGGTTCTTTTCTGGGGAGAAGGGGGGACGTTGGTGGGTGGTGATGGGGTAGATCTGGGGGAGATGGGAGGGCTGTGGGGGTAAAGGGAAGGGAGGAGGGAGGCTGGGATGTATTCTGTAAGTTGTATGAGAGAAGAAAAATTAAAAATAAAAATTTCTAAAAAGTCTAAATTGTTCATGGAGCATGCCACACAGTATTTCATACTATGGTGTAATGCCATTCACTGCTACAGAACATTTGTAGTTTCTTTTGGTTGTTAGATTCGCTATCAGATCGTAGGAGAAATGCTTTGTAATTCATTATTCGCACCTCCCTTTTTATCTATGATGCTAACAAGAGGAAGTGGTGAAATATTTTTTCTGAGTTTTCATCCAGGCATTCAGATAAACTACCACAATATAATACATTAGCCAACATATTTATCAACAATATACCAATACCACTCATAGTACTGATAGTCACAGGAGTCAAGATTTAGGAAGTCAGGACACAGGGGCCATTCCATCAGGCTGGGTCAGAAGTTCAAAAAGCTCCACGTGAGATAGGCCCACAAGACATGGATTGCCAAATTCTTCTTTCAGTGATGTTTAAATGCATATTGTAGGTCTTTTTCCTTCCACAATGTCATATAAGCTAAAAAAAAGTAGCTATCTATAGCACATTTATCAGATAAAAACATAGTTTCTAATTATAGTATTTTCATTTTGACAGCTTCATTGTATAACGTGAATACTGCTTGAAAATATTATATGGACACAAAGCATCTTATTCCAGAGGAAGCCTAATCCTTACAGATGAACACAAGATTAAAATTATCTTTATACAATCTTTTTAGGAAAGGTTCAATATCTCTTAGCTCTATTTCTCCTTCTTGTCCATCCGATCTTTATTGACATTTCTTTATGAGTTCCATTTCTCTTTTGTTCTACTTTCTCTGCCAAAATGCAGTCTCAATGCTTTATTTTTAGAATCATAACTGGAAAGGATGAGGAGGAATCTGTAGAGTTGGGATATGACAGCATAGGTGGTCCAAAGCAGAATAAAAGCCAAAGGCTGACTGACATCTTTAGAGTGTCTCGACATTATACTGAAGTTATATTTTAACACTGTGGATGTTTAAAAACAAACAAACAAACAAACAAACAAACCTGTAATGTTTAAAAATTAGAACCTTAGAGCTAGAGAGATGGCTCAGCAGTTAAGAGCACTGTCTGCTCTACCAGAGGACCTGGGTTCAATTCCTAGCTGACACATGGCAGCTCCCACTGTAATTCCAGTTCCAGGGGATCTAATATCCTCACATCAATGCACATAAAATTAAATTTAAAAATAAATTATAAAAAAAAGAGGTATGGAAGAGACATAAAACTGAACCACGCGTGGTTCTCTCTGCATAGAAGGTGTGTCTCCAAGATGGAGCATCATCCAGTAAAACCTTTCTTCGGGTTTTTATGACTCTTTCCAGGAGGATCTATTCCTCAACAAATCAAATTCCTCTTTTCTGCTTTATGTCTTTTTTAACATTATGGTACATACTATGTATTTTACTCATGTATCTAGTTCATTGTCTCCCAACAAGAATGTAAACTCTGCACACGGTAGAAATTTTACTGTATTCCCAGTACTCAGTTGAGGATTTGGCAGACTGGGCATGTGTCTAGCACACACTAAGTTGAATACTCAACATGTGTATGTGTGTATGTGTCTGCCTGGATGTGTGTGCATGTGAGTCTGTATGTGTGTGTGTGTGTGTGTGTGTGTGTGTGAACATAGCAGTGAATTTTGAATAAATAATTGAAGTAAGGAGCAAATAAAAAGTATGACTACAGCTTGGGCTACTCCCTGAAATCCCTGCATTCTTACTCACCTGACCCATGTCTGATACTATTGCTCCCCTGATTAGAAGCCTAAGTGGCCTCAACCTGTGAGGTAAGTATGGATGGAATGAAGAGCCTACAGAATCAGAGTATTCCTTTCTCACGTCATCGCTTTCATCTATTTTTACTCCCTAACTTGTAGGCCTAACCTCAAGTGACTTATGGGGTAGACAGATACATACAAACATACAAACATACATACATACATAGTGTCATCCAGGTCAGCTTTCGTCTGTTTCTGCTACTTATGGTGTTGCTTCTGTGGGATCCTTGCCCTAGGATTTTGATAAAACGTGGATTCTGATTCCCTCTCCAGGGAAAAGGCCTGAGATTCTTTTTGAGACCTATCATTATGAGCCAGGCTGGCCTTGAACTTGGGGCAGTCCTTCTGACTTGGCTTGTCCTGTGCTGAGAGTACAGGGGCCCCACTGCTGGCATCTGGGATAGCACTCAGGATGTGGACACTCCTTGCCCAGCCCCACCCTCAAGGTCCTTGTGGAAAGGAAAAACTTCTCAAAGGCTCTCAGAGCCCTATCCATGGACCCTAGCTTGAGGCATGGATTTAGGAAATCTAGAGTCCCCCCAGGCTATAGACTAGGCTGGCCTGGAACTCACAGAGATCTTCTACCTGTCTTTGCTTCCTGAATGCTGGCATTAAAGGTATGTACTACCACACCCAGTAAAACTTACTCTTAATCAATAATAAAATATATATTTGTTTTTTCAAGACAAAGTTTCTCTGTGTAGCCCTGGCTGTCCTGGAACACTCTCTGTACAATATGCTGGCCTTGAACTCAGAAGAGATCTGTCTGCCTCTGCCTCCCCAGTGCTAGGCTTGCAGGCATGCACCACTATGCCCAGCTAATAAAAATATTTTTTAATTGTAGATAACTCTTGGTAAAACTATTTTTAAGATCTTTTAAAATTTAATTTTATGTGTCTGAGTATTTTACCTGTACTGCATGTGTGCAATGGTCAGAGGCCAGAGAGGGCATCGAATGTCCTAGAACTGGAGTTACAGAAAATTGTGGGCTACTGAGTAAGCACTGGGGATTGAGCCCAGGTCCTCTCCAAGAGCAAGAGTGTTCTTAACTGCTGTTAATACAATAACCGAAATCTTAAATTCTTCATGTACCTTGTACCCTCCAAGAGGAAATCCATAGACTCTAAAGGTAAAAAAGCTGCTGAAAACAAATGAAACTGCCTAGCTACAGAAGTAATGTAACCAGCCCCAAGGGGACCTCACTCCTGTCGCTCCAAGCTGTCAGGAAGACCCTCCTGATAACAAGTCTCTGGACTCTCGCCATTCAATGTCTACTTGGATCATTTTTAAAACTACTCATTTTTAAAACAAAAACTTCTCTGTCCAACAGGGTAATTTTACATCTCTTCTATAACTCTATTTTTTTAAATAATTTATTTTTAATTTTATTTTATGTGCATTGGTGTGAGGATGTCAGATCCCTTGGAACTGGAATTACAGACAGTTGTAAGCTGCCATGTAGGTGCTGGGAATTGAACCCAGGTCCCCTGGAAGAACAGCCAGTGCTCTTAAACAGATGAGCCATTTCTCCAGCCCCTGTATCTCTATTTTTTAAAATAATTTTTTAGATTTATTTATTTTACTTTATGTGTATGAATGTTTTACCTGCACATACATAATGTATTATCTGCCTACCTATTGGATCCCCTGGAACTGGGGTATACTGTCAGCTGCCATGTGGGTGTCAGGAACTGATCCTGGGTCCTCTACAAGAGCAACAAGTGTTCTTAACCTCTGAGCCATCTCTCTAGTCCCACTGCCTCTATTTTATGAACACACGTATGAGAGTGTGATCTGATGTACTCATTTGTAGCACACTACGCTTTTATTTTCTCATAGTTATTATAGCTCCTGGGTAACAAGAAGGTTCACTTGTTTTGTTGTAGTATTTCTACAACTCGTCCAGCATCTTCCATGTGACAAGAATGCCAACCATTACACAGAGTAAAAAGAATAAAAGCTTCCACACTCGTGACCCTCCACAGATCACATTATGAGAGACTTGCAATCAAGCATACATAATACACTTGTAATAAAAAATTAAAATGTGCAGAAATACCATATAGTGCTTACCTTCTTTTAAGGGTTAAGTCTGATACAGGTATACATCTTAGGCCAGTTCCCAAAACCATAAGAAAGGAAGTCAGAAGCACAGTTATCCGGAGACCTAAAAGGAGGAAGGCATCCAGATGAGTTTCTGATTCCTTTATGTGAGCCGACATTAGCTGAGGTTTGTTTTTATGTAATCAAAGTAACAAAGTAATTACATTCTGACATAATAGCTTTTCTCTAACGCCCCCAGCATGAGAAGGGAAAAAACAACCTATGCACTGAAAACTAGACGGCTTTCACTCCAGCAGAAAACTGATGATCACAAAGACAAAGGGGGACTTTCTCCCTCTAATTGTCAAAGTCCGGGAAGTTTCATTCAGATGCAGTACTGAAAGTCTGGAAAATACATGTAAAAGACTATTTAAATTTTATACCTCAGGCATGTACACACACGTATACAAATAAAAACAAAAAATAGGCTGGGCAGTGGTGGCACACACCTTTAATGCCAGCACTCGGGAGGCAGAGGCAGTGGGATGTCCTTGAGTTCCAGGCTAGCCTGGTCTACAGAATGAGTTCCAGGACAGTCAGAGTTACAACAGAGAAACCCTTTCTCGAAAAAACCAACCAACCAAACAAAACCCAAAAAATCTTCCCAAAACAAAAAACTACCTTGCCACTAAAAATTATTTTAAGGTTACTGGTATATTAAGTTTTCTTTAAAAAAACTCCAGTTCCAGGGTCCAAAGCCCTCTATGAGAAACAAGTTTGATAGCTGTGTGCCTGCTTCCCCTCACTTCCCTTCCTCCCTTTGAACAAAAATTCCTGAAAAGACGCTGTGTCTGGCTATGAATGAGAAGGAGTCTATGTCTGCAGAGACTGAAGGACCAAGGACCAACTGGAATTTCAGTACTGTGGAGACACACACACACACTCGACTGATGCCATTAAAAAATTAAAATCAAACATGAACAGAAATGGCCACAGAAGTAAGCTTCTTGCTGTGCAAGCCTGAGAGTTCAGTCCCTGGGACTTCTGAAGGAAGGAGAGAATGAATTCCTGAAAAGTGTCCTCTAACCTCCACAAATGTTCCCCTCTGATGTATGGCAGATGTATGGCAGCTTTTATGTCCTTATAACATTCCATTCTTAAAAGGTGCCCTGTGGCCATGGCAACTAGAGCAGAACAATACAGCGGAGGCAAGTCTTTGGTCATGGTAATGAAGCTACTGACACTCCCTAGAGAGAAACCCTATCTGGGAATTCTACTATTATTTCCCTAGCTCTAGATACAACTGATCTTGGGAGATGCTAAACTTTATGGGAAGTAGAAGGTTAATTAAAACAGGACTCCGTTAGTCCAGGAGGCTTCCAAGAGGCTCCTCAACTATGATAGGGTTTGTTTGGGTCTGTGGGTGATGCAGCTGCCAAGGAGTCAACCACAATTCTATAAGTAAACCCTTGCCTGTGCAAGAAAGTTCAGTAATCTCATTGGTCTCACCAAGTTGGACTTTGGTGAAATCATACTTTGTTCAGTCTTTGGGACTCATCTAGGGTAACTGAACATTAACTTGTGTCTCCCCAAGAAAAGCTAACACAGTACCCAATCATACATACATACACACAATAATAATGAAAATTTATATATATTAATATATGTGTGTGTGTGTGTGTGTGTGTGTGTGTATATATATATATATATATATATATATATATATTTTTTTTAAGACAGTGTATAGCTCTGGCTGGCCTAAAATTTGTGTCCACCAGGCTAGACCTGAACTTGCAGAGACTTGCTTCTGCCTCCTGGGTGTTGGGATTAAAGGTATATAATACCATGCCTGACAAGTTAAAAAAAATTTTTAAATTTAAATCATGGCTCAGGACTTCAAGAAATAATGTGGGTCAGGTAATTATTCTTTTGCATTCTTAACAGGATCAATTATTTTCAATTGTGTGCCAATGACATAAGTAAAAGGCAAAAGAGAATATAAAACTATGTAGACAAACAAGATGTCTGAGTTAGAGTCAGTTTGAGCTGTCAACCTGACACAGCCTAGAGTCACTTGAGAAGGAAGTCTTAACTGAGGGACTGTCCGGATCAGATGTGGAACATTGTCTTGACTGTTATGTAGGAGGGCTGGGCCCACTGTGACCCAACCCTTTCCTGGACAAACGGCGCTAGGCTGTATAAGAAAACTAGCTAAACAGAAGCCAAAGATTGAGCCCAAGAGCAACTTTCCTCCAAGGATTTTGCTTCAAGTTCCTGTCCTGACTTCCCCTAACAATAGCAGACCTGTTATCTAGAACTGTAAGCCAAATACATTCTTTCCTCCCTAAGATGCTTCTGGTCATGGAATTTGCCACAGCAACAGAATGAAAGAGGACAAGGTAACCAGAAATACACATGATGCTGAGTAAGACGTTCACTGTGAATACACACTCAACTACTATTACCTTAATGGCTGTACAGCCACATCACAGGTTACTCCTGCAAGTCACAGCACATGTTCCTTCAAATATCTCCTAAACCCAGCATTTGAAACCATGTCACCAAGAAAACAGAACTGAACAATTAGTGAAATGTTTTCTTTTTCAGAAAAAAAAATTTAGTAGAGGGTAGATGGTAAAATGTTTGATTTTCAGATTCCTTCTCTGCTTGAAGAAATTGAAAGTCAACAAAACGATGATTATGCAGAACAAACATCGCAGGGAAAATAAATTTAAGATCCAGATCAGGCATATAAATGCCACACTGAGAATACTTTGTGATATGAATGGGGCAAACTTTGTAATATTCTTATATAATCTGAATATGATTAATACAATTTGGCAGAAGGAATGCCATAGAGAATTGTGCTTCCTGGTAACAAGTAATGCATACATAATGCTCATTACTGCTTCTACTAGCAGAACACGGGGTTGGAAACGGCAATATAGCCACAGGAAACAGAGTGTAATTAATGAAAAATATACACACGGCCATAAATACCCTAAAACTGCAAAACAGTGCTTGTTTGGTTATAGCGGGTACCCAATGAGACACTAAACAGAGTTTTATATTTTATATTGTACACAATGCTTATCTTCCTCCTAAAGATTCTGCTCGTAATTAAAGAGGCAGCAGAAGTGTGGGGCATTGACTGTGCCATATGGTCCAGCTTTCCGTTGCTAATGCTGGAGATTTTCTAGGCAACGGTGCTGTTAATCAAATACATGATGTATAATAGCTTATATAAATGTTAAGAGTGAAGAGGTTGTGAAAAGCTGATTGTTAAAGCAATTTTGGATGGATACAGCATGGTTGTACAAACAGATAAACCAGAAGCAGGCCTTTGTGCTTAATCGTTGCCAAGTGTTACTTAATCTATGCCACTTAGACTGGCAGTTTTGAATGGAATGCTTTCTCACTGTCACTTATACTTCAACAAAGCAGGACTCTCTGATTCCATTTAACTGGAGAAGATACCAACTCATCCCAGGAAGAGAAGTAACAGAGCACCCAGTGAAATACACTTAAGAGACAAATACAATGAATAGATCTCAAGTGATCACGGTATGTGAGGGCAAAAACCATGTAATGAAGAGTATGGCCAGAACATACTTGCAAAAGCAAACAAGATTAAAATTAAAGTATGGCACCTAGATACTTCCGCAAATTGCCTTTCAATAGATGAGATGAGGGAACCCACTGGATATAGGGACAGAATTCTTCATAACAGATACTAAAAACATTAGACTACGACACAAGAAAGTCAGAATTTTTTTTCTCAAACAAAACTTGCCAAAAAAATCTGCAATGGAAAGTGAATTTAGAGGGTTAGAAAGATGGCTCAATGGTTAGGAGCACTGGCTGCTCTTCTAGAGGACCTGGGCTCATTCCCAGCACTCACTGGCAGCTCACAACCATCTGTAATGCCCTCTTCTGGCTTCTGTGGGCACTGCATACACATAGAGCACAGACAAGCGTGCAGATAAAACACCTACACACATAAAAGAAAAATAAATCTTTGTATCAGTAAATTTAAAGATTGCTAAAATTACAGCATAGAGTAAAATACACGTACTTAATAAGATAAAAATGAAGAATCCAGGTGAAAAGTTAATTCAAGAATAGAGCTGCAGGGACAAAATCCATGGGGTAAGAGCATGCTTGTCCAGGGTTCTCATTCCCTCAGGGGGAGAGGAGACAAGCTCCTGTCTACTTCCAAGCCCTCTTCTCCCATCACCCCAAGCATGGATACTATCAGGAAAATGGCATGGTACCTGTTTATCCTGTTCACAGTAGTGACCCAAGAGATGGAAAATCCATAGGTCATCCTTATCCCACCATGCATCTATCTATTCTTTAATCTGACCACTGAAATCTCTTTAACCCTGGAAGCCTTCCCACTGTGCCTTCTGGAGGGGTCAGTCACGATCAACGGATCCCTGACCTCCTCAAGCGCTCCTCTAAAGGGTCTCCACCCTTCGGTAATGACGCCCCTCTTAGGATGTTGCTTCCATGCCACTCCCTAAGCACACCGCTCTTTCTCAAGGCTCTCTAGTCTTTTCCCTCTCGCTCATTTTAAGGTTCTCTGCTGATCGCTGCTCTTGAGTGATATGGTTGTATGTTTTGATGTAGTTTTCTTCATGTTGCAGGATAGAGAGATCAAGCTTGAGAAGTTTTCTTCCATTATTTCTTCAGAACATTTTTCCTTGTCTTTGTTTTTTCGAGACAGGGTTTTTCTGTAACTATGGCTGTCCTGGAACTCACTCTGGAGACTAGGCTGGCCTCGAACTCACAGAGATCTGGCTGCCTCTGTCTCCCAAGTGCTGGAATTAAAGGTCTGCACCACCAACTGCGAGGCTTAAGACATTTTTTCTATCATCTCATTTTATCCATTACCCCCCTTACTTTGCCCCTACTCTTCTGAGATTCACCTATGTTTATTAGACCACTTAAAATACTCACAACTCACTGAGCCCTGTTACTCTATTTTTAAAAATCTTAGGCTCTAGGAGTTTAATGTTGGCTTTTAATGCTTTCTATATTTCTCCTTAACAAGTCCAGCTTTCATCTGCTTGAACACGTGTGGGGTATATTTACATAAGCCTTTCCATTCTGGCTAGTGTGGGTATATGCATGAGCAGGCCTCGGAACTATTTTTCTGCCTTCTCCTTTAGGAGAGTTTTTTTCTCTAATCTTTGGACATTTTCTTAGATAAAGAACCTCTTGTACATCTAGAAATTTCTTTTTCTGAGGCTTTCTCCTCTTTAGTACTGTACCCTAAGAATTCTTTCTGTAGGCCTCTTTGAATTTTCTTTTTAAAAATGTTTCTGACATTAATTTTGTGTGTGAGTCCACCTAAGGAGGCCAGAGGACGACTTGCAGGAGTTGTCTTCTATCACCACGTGGGTTCCAGGGATTAAACTCGGGTGGGTTTTCAAGCATGCCAACAAGTACCTTGCTGAGCCACCGCACTAGCCTGAGAATGTGCCAGGTGATGACTCTCCTGCTGCTTTGGGACAGGGTCTCATGGAATCCACGTAGGTCAGGAGCCAAATGAGGCAGGGGATAATCTTGACTCCTAATCCTGTTCCTACCACCTGAGTGGTTGGGATCACAGGCCTATGTACTACTATTCTGGTTTAGGTGTTCCTGGTCAAACCTCGGGAGTTTGGCCTGAGAGGTGGGCACTCTACTAACTGAGCTACTGCCAACACTGAACTCATAACTGATTTCAACTTAAGAAAAGCGACGGCTTCACCAACTTTGCCCTGCTACATGGAAACTCTCTCCATGGAAGCTCAGTCACTGAGACCCATGTTTCATATGCTTTTTCATTGTTTCGTTTTAGTGAAAGTATAAATCCAGTTCCCGTTTTTCCATCATGGATCTTGCGGTTACTTTCCTGTTGCTTTGATAAAACACTATGACCAATGCAACTTATAGAAGAATTGGTTTAGTTAACGGTTCCGGTGGGTTTGAGTACAAAATGGCAGGAGCAGCATGGAAGCTGGCAGCAGGAGCTGAGAGAGGACATCCTCAACAACAAGCACGATGCAGAGGGCAGAGTGAAGTGGGACGAAGCCTTAACCTCTCACAGCTCATCCCAGCGATGTGCTTCCTCCACCAAAGACTCCATAGCCTCTCCAAACAGCACCGCCACCAACAGACCATGCGTCCAAACACTTGCGCCCATGGGGAACCTCCTGATTCAAACCTCCACATTTCACTCCCTGACACTCATAGGCTTACTGCTGTATCTTAATGCAAGACACATCTAGTCCAATTTCCAAAGTAGTCACGGTCTTTTATAGTTTCAGCCCTTTGTAAAAGTCTCTTCTGAGATGCAAGGTAATCTCTTAATTGTAATCCCCAAAATAAAAAAGCAAATTACAAACTTTCCATTTTAACAGCACAGCATACAGACTACCATACCAAAAGGGAGGACTGAAGACACAGCAAGGGAATATTGGACTAAAGCAAGACCCACCAGACCAGACAAATTCTGTAGCTCATGTCTGGTATCAAAGGGCTTAGATGACTCTGCCTTTCAGCTTTGCTGCCTGCAACACACATCCTTCTCTTGGGCTGGTTCAACTCCCTGTGTGCAACTTTTGTTGGCAGATATCCCAAGGCTCTGGCATCTGTGACATCTTGGGGTCTCCACTGAAACCTGGACTTCGTTTCACAGCTCACACGATTGCCTCTCAGGGCCTTCCCCTGCTCTATGCTTCCTGGCTTCAACAGCTCTCTAAAGGCTTGGGGAAATAATCCACAACCTCTTCATTCTTGTTTCCTTCGTACCTCTCAAACCATCACCATGTGGACTGGATGGCACTGTCAAGTTGTGCCGTAAGCTTGGGATGGGTCCTCAGCCCTGGAATCACATTAGCAGCACTTTTTGCTTGAGGTTGCTTTCTAAGAGCAGAAATTCTCTCTCTCTCTCTTTGTTTTTTGTTTGTTTGATTGTTAATGTTTGTTTTTCAAGGCAGGGTTTCTCTGTTGTAACTCTGGCTGTCCTGGAACTCGCTCTGTAGACCAGGCTGGCCTCAAACTCACAGGGATCTGCCTGCCTCTGCCTCCGGAGTGCTGGGATTAAAGGCATGCACCACCACCGCCCAGCTTGTAGGGCATTTTTTAAATTACTGATTAATGTAAGAGAGCCCAGTCCACTGTGGGTGGGCTGGTGGTCCTGGGTTCTATAAGAAAGCAGGCTGAAGAAGCCATGATAAGCAAGTCAGTAAGCAGCATTCCTCCATGGCCTCTGCATCAGCTCCTGCCTCCAACTTCCTGCCCTTTTTGAGTTCTGCCTCGTCAATAGGCTGTAATATCTAAGCCAAATAAACCCTTTTCTCCCCTTGTTTTGGTCATGGTGCTCCATCATAACAAGAGAAAACCTAAGACAACCATCTACTCCATTGGTTGCATTCTGCCTTTATTTTTACAAGATGATATCCATGACATAATCTGATTTTCAACATCCATTTTTAAGCATGACCTCTCTCTCCCACAAATTCCCACTCAGACACTAACAAACCATGACAACAAATTTTGTCTTATAAAGAATGACAATTGGGACGTCTACTACTTTCTCTTATTTATCTAAGGATGCTTTCTTTTTTCTTGGCTCCGCTTATATTACATGGTCCCTTTTTATATCACTCTCATCATAATCCTTTATTCTTGGCATGGACTCTCTTGGTCCTATTCACCTATCAAACCCCCCACCCACACACACACACAAACACAGGAGCACACCTGTGTACACGTATAGTTCTGCTTGTGCCTGTGCATGTCCAATAGAACAAGGTGTTGGAAAACACACAACTATGCTCACTCGTCTCACTTCACACTAATAGTCAAGCATTTAAAGCAAGCCTTCAATGCTAAAACAATCCAACCACTAACTTCTAATCAATGTGTTCTGCAGTTCTCTAGAAAGTGTTTCGTAAGTTAATTATCTCACCAATACTTGTTCCCTTATCCTCATTCATCAAGTGGTAACTTTGTTTCTGATTTTCTGAGACATAAGGGTAAAATAACACGCATGAGCTACCATCACCCATCGTCTGCACCTGCATCTATCTGATATGTACATCTTGTCTTCTCGTACTAATAAGAATTAGTTGTCAATTCTCCTAGGGCCAGCTAGTCTACCTATGCTGTGAAGAATACATCCCATCATGCTTATACAAAGACATAGTTACATCAATTACTCTCTCCCCTCCTTCTAGACTCAATTTCCCCTTTCTTCATTGACCCACAAGGTCACTGTATTACTGAAATATGCTTTAAGTTCTTTTACTTAAAAAAAAAAAGAAAAATTGACATTTTTTCTGGCTCTTGTTCAAATTCTCTTTTGCCTTTTACAGTCTTGAAAGAAATGCCTACACTCCGATTCCTTTTTCCCATTTTATTCTTACCTCATCCTACTACTCCAGTGAGGTCATTCTTTAAAATGACACTAAAGATCTTCATGTTGCTAAATCCAAGGCTTTATTCTCTCCCTACTTGTGAGTTCATCCTTCTTTCCCCCACCTCTAAATACCAGACTGCCCCAGGCTCAGTCCTGTTCTTAGTCTCTACCTCTCCCCACAGATATCCTACCTACACCAAGCCCAGAGACTTAAATCCCATCACAGCTGACAGTTCCTACATGTATCATGCAGTCCTCTTCGCTGAACTCCATATTTATATATCCAACTGACAGTTTAATCTGTCTTCATGAATATCTAACAGCCTGGAAGTCACTATATAGACCAGAGTAATCTCAAACTCACAGAGATCTGCCTGCCTCAGCCCCCCGAGTGTGGGGATTAAAGGCATGCACCACCACACCCACTCCTTTCCACAATCTTAAGTATCCCAGTAGATCAAAGTTCTATTCTCCCTGTTACTAGAAAGTTAAGGAATGTATTGGCCTTCTCTTTTCCTGTACACACTATATCCAACTCAAACAATACTGGCGAATCTACTCTCAACATGCATGTCTAGTCTAACTTCTCAAATCCTCCACTGTTACCTCCTGGGTTAGAAGCCAGCATTAGCTCAGTCTCCCGCCTGGGCTTTTCTATGAGCCTAAGAGGTCTCTGTTCCTGTGTGTAATCAGGACAACAACAGAGTCGTTATCTTGCTCCTCTGTTCCAAGCCTCATGGCTAAGCTCTCACTCCTTACAGCCATAGTCCTCAGTGGCTAAGAAGGTCAGGCCTGAGCCGGCCTCTCTAGCTCTCTAAGCTCATTTCTGACCACACTTTCCCTCACTGGCGCTACTCCGGCTTCACAGGCCTTTCTGGGATATGACTTTGCCATATCTGTATCACTGCCATTCTTTTCTCCGAACACTGTTGTCCAGCACTGATGTGTCAGGCTTTCCTCTTCCTCCAGGTGTCTAACACGTACCTTCCGTGTGAGCACGTTGGATCATATCAGATTGCTCTTTCCTCCTTTACTGTTCTTTATTTTTCCCCCCAAACCTTTGCTTGGCTTGCTTCTCAGTCCTTTCACAACATGCAGACCCTGGGAGCCTATAGTCTCTGCTTGTTTAGCATATTTCTATTTCCTTAAGCAATTTTTTGTTTTTTGGCTTGCTTTCTAGGGTACACTGGCTTAGTGCTATTATCTCACAAACAAGCTCATCTGTTTCCATGCTGGTGAATGGAAAGGGGTAGAAAGGTGCAACACCCATTTTAGGAAGATAGCAGGGCTGCTGTGCTAAGCAGACAAGAACCGCATGCCTCCTGGAGAGCAAACCACTGAAAGCAAGAACTTGCTGTGTGGGTGCAGTTGGGACATCAGTATTATGAAAGTGTATTAGCTGATCCCACAGAAAAGGGGAACTATTCCCAAGAGAGAGAACTTTGGGGGATGGTTATATGTATGTGCAGTGTACACGCTGAGGATCCAGATGCTGGTTGGTACTCCCTCTCCAGCCCTCAGGAGAGATCTTAAATTCAGTTTTTATTGTTTCAACCAATGAAAATCAAAATTAAATTTACTATAGAGTTATAGGAACTATGAAATAATCCCCAAAGCACCTTATTTTCTAAAGGGAATAGTAACTTCTAATTTAGACAGCCATGGATGATACATGCACTCATGGTGGGTAGAATAAAAACTAATATTCTGTAGCACAAAAGGAAGATTAGCTAAACTTAGAAAATAACATTAAAATACTACTGGGGAAAAAAAGAAGTTAAACTACAAATAGCATTTTGCTTTGTTGAGCAAAAAAATTAATTTTTTTGGACTGTTTTGGACTGAATTCTTAAACTAGAACCTAAAAGACCACAGCAAACCACAATAGAATTGCCTTAGTTAGCGTTTCTACTGCTGTGATGAAACACCATGACCAAAAGCAGCTTGGAGAGGAAAGGGTTCATTTCATCTTACAGCTTACAGACCACTATAAATTTACAACTCTCAGGGCACACTCCATCACTGAGGGAAGTTGTGGGACTGTCATAGAGCTAAGAGTGGGTCGAAGGCAGCTTGGAACCCCAAGTCATCCCAGGAAATGAGAACGGTAGGTGTTGAGCTGCTCCTCACTTTGGCCCTGGCCAGAACCCAGCTAAATATTAAATATTGCCTGCTTCACAGAAGCAAAAGGAATATGGCTTGGTCCGTGTTTGTCTGCGCTGTAGCTGGAAACCTAGGGATGGGTCCATTCACTGATAAGGTGCCTTCCTCTTTTTCCCTGTGAGACCACACCTAGTGCAGAAGGTACCATACCTTGCAAGACCCTGATGCTTAGACTTGAGCCCCACATGCAAATGAGGCTACCCCAATATCTTTGTCTGAGCCAATGGATCCCAACCCTGGGTACCGAAGACCCTCCCCTGCTTGTGGTCCTATATATGTACCCTACACCCCGCATTAACTCTATGCTTCCACCAGAAGAGAGTGCCGGATTGATTCATTGAGTCCTGTTCATTCCTTCTCAGCATTGGGAATCAGGGTCCACGGTGGTCCCAGAACCCTGACTCCTCCCTCCAGTGCTACCCTGCTGCTCCCCCAGCAGGGGTTCCCTGTGCCTGGCCAGTACTGGGAATCAGGCCAAAACCCAGCTGGCTGCAGGCTGGGACAGAGTGGCGACAGACATCAAGGTAGCCATAGTAACAGGAAGTCAGGGCTAGAACTCAAGACAGGAACCTTGAGCCAGGAACTGAAGCAGAGAACAGGAGGAAATCTGCTCACTGACTTGCTTCTCATGGCTTTCTCAGCCTGCTTTCTTTTAGCACCCAGGACCAGCAGCCCAGGTGTGGCATTGCCCACAGTGAATTGGGCCCCCTCACATCAATCATCAATCAAGAAAATATACAATAGGAACCAGCAAGATGGCTCAGCAGTTAAGAAAAAATAGTTTTTATAGAGGGCTCTAGTTTGATTTCTATCACCCATATCAGACAGCTCACAAGTACCAGTAACTTTAGTGCAGGGAATGACTTTCTCACACACACACACACACACACACACACACACACACACACAAATAATATTTTAAAAAAAGAAAGAAAATGTACTGCAGGCTGTGTGCAAGCCAATTCTATGGAGGCATTTTAGGGGTCCTTCTTTCCAGATGACCCCAGTTTGTATCAAGTTTGTAAAAGTTTAAGGAAGTGGATAAATCACAAAACAGACCAGTCTTTCCTGAAAACATGAGATGTCTAGTAAGTAAGTATCATAAGGAAGTTCCCTCTGTTTTAACGTTTACAAAACTGTAGCCAGGAGCAATCTGGTGTTACCAGGGACGTTTTCTTGCTCTGTCTTCTTTATACTCAGAAAACCCAGTGATCCCTGTGTGTGTGCTCGGCCTACTGTGTCGTGTGGAAGATACCCTCCCTCATGAGCCACAAATAAAATCTTAGTAGAGCTATAATTAAGCTTGCTCTAATTTTGCCTTTTTTAGGTGTGTGTGTGTGTGTGTGTTGTATACACACTTGTGTTTGCAGTGTGTGTGTGTGTGTTGTATACACACTTGTGTTTGCAGTGTGTGTGTGTGTGTTGTATACACACTTGTGTTTGCAGTGTGTGTGTGTGTGTGTGTTGTATACACACTTGTGTTTGCAGTGTGCGTGTGTGTGTTGTATACACACTTGTGTTTGCAGTGCAGGTGGGGGCCGGAGAAGTACACTGGGTGCCTTCCTCTATCACTTTCCACCTTCTTTTTAAAGAAAGTCTTTCACTGAACCTGAATCTCAGCAGCGCTCCAAGGTTCCTCCTGTCTCAGAGGCCATGCTCAGCTTCTACAGGGTGCTTGGGGGATTTGAACTCAGGTCCTCTTGAATTCACAGCAAGCACTCCTACCCACTGAACCATCTCCTCAACTCCTTAATTTTTGCTTTTTGGTGACTCTTTAATGTGGCCATTCCACTAAAGGAACGACTAAGGAATTTCGAGATTGGAAGAAACTAGAATGAATCTTAAGATAGAAAACAAGAAACAAACAACAGTGGAAAGATTGACAAAGCCAAACAAAATCTACAATTCAGTTTAAACGCAAACAGAAAGCCCTGAACCCCAACACCCCCTCCCCAAAAAAGTCTCCCACTCAGCATCTCAGTGTGTTTCAGGAATCTTTCTGGATAAGACTCCGAAACACATAAGGGAAGAAGAGACATGTCACCAGTGGACAGAAACCGGCCAGCTCCTGAAAGGCTTCAACCCTGGGCCCAGTTTCTATTCTCACTTTATACTCAAAAGCCATGAAGTGGGCAGGCAAGCAAGACAGACTTTTACAGAAGGAACTGTGTCAGTCAGCACCACTCAGCTATTTCTCCGGGTCCTTCTGTTTCAGGTACCAAGTGAAGTCATGCTTAGCAAACAGCACAAGCCACGCTCTCAGTAAATCACTAAATAAATCAGTATCTAATAGTTGATCTTTTTTACCTTATTCTACTTCAAGAGCTTTTTGGAATTCTCTGCCTAAGTACCTGCTCTTTCTAAAAGTTCTACAACAATCAAGACATACCTTTCCACCACTACACACCTTATTACTAGCAGATTCTTCACACCTCGGTTACATTGTAATTCTTCACATTAAGTCTACTTCCCCTTTACTTCATCTTTACATATTCTATATTCTGCCTCAGGTTTTTTTTGAAGTTCCATCTTACATGTCATGACTTTTATACCCATTATCATTCTTGCACACAACTCTTACAGTAATCCCGGTTTGCCAGATGACCTTCTTTAAAAAAAAAAAAAAATCAATGTGCAGGACTACAAGCTAGTGTAGAACGTGTCAAAGTACTTTTCTTCTTCTTTTGAACACCACCCTTCTGTGCTTAGGACTGTCTTCCCTTTCTGAGCAGCTACACTACATGTTGTATGTATGTCATGAATGTATTCAGTCATCAATTTTATAGTCTCTTCCATGAGGATTCTTGGGAAGGAATCATCAAAACGAGAGAGGGCACACAGCTGGATTTTTGTTCTTCCCATAACAAATAGTTTGAGTGTACCATACAAGTACAACTCCATACCAATTTATGTCCTGTTTTCACTTTGCTTGGAATGTTTGTGCCCACCCGGATCCCAGCTAAGAGACTGGACTTCCAGAACTAACAGATTGTAAGGGCATGGGCAGGGTCTATAAAAATAGGGTTAATGTCCTGATGGAAGAGACCACAGAGATATCCATCTCTGGCCATTTCCCTTGAACGATTACAAAAACCAAGCATTGTAAGGATGATGTTCACCAGACAAGCATTCTGCTTAGCCCTCATCTTGGACTTCCCCAGTTTCCAGAAAGGTTAAAAATAAAATTCTTTTGTTTTGTACGTTTATGGGTGTGGGTTAACAAACCTATAGACTGAGACAATGTTCCAAAACTAACCAAATAATTCATTCCTTCAAAACTCATAAAAACGTTGAACAGAAACTATACAAAGCAGTCAGGGTCATTAGAAGTCTAAATCTTACACAACAGCCTCCTGGGGGTTTACCTATACTCAGAAAGGGTAATTCAACATCTTGACTCTTCTTGCTCTGACCTTCTCCCCACCTCAAAGAATCACACCAGCAATTGGCAAAGTGAGATGCTTGGAGTCCCCAGCCTTCTTTTACCTGCTAGCTTTATGTGAGAGGAATACATCTAAACTGAGAAAGTCACCTGGGTGATCATGCTCATTTTAACCTTCCTGAAATCCAACAGTCGGACCTGAGTTTCCCAACAGTGCTTCCAGGGCTGGAGTCACCACGCCAGCCCATTACTTCTTTACACAAGGGCATCACCAGCCTCTTTTCTGATCTTTCACCCACAGCACTCCAAATCCTTTTGAAATCAAAGCATGAGTCACTTTTGTCAGGTGTCAAAAAACATTCACAGCACGTGCACCTGGACCCTCTGATGTCTACAAGATGCAAAGACTTCAACATCTGATGATCATCTAAATCCTACTGTTGCATAAAGGGCGTAACAAAAAACATCAATACTTGGAAAACAACCTCTCCTTATTTGTCGCTTTGGGGACATAGGGTTCCTGAGTTGGGAAAGAGATGCCAGGGACACTGGGTCACCTCACACAACCTCTTGACCAAGCCCAGGAATACACAGGCAGTCCCGGATCCTGGCAGGCGCCGGCTCCGGGAAAAGTGACCCGCCCGCAGCCGTCCCGGACCTTACCTCTCTTGTCCAGCAGCCACATGAACGCGAAGCAGGGCAGGAAGCCGATGGGCCCCCACAGTACTAGCAGCGCGATGTCCCAGCTCGAGAAGCCGTAGGCCTGGCGTGCCGAATTCTGGATGGGGCCCCAGGTGTTCCAGACCAGGCCCTGCGCGAACGCGAGCAGCGAGAAGAGCAGCAGCACCAGCCAGCGGCGTCCGTACACCCGCCCGGGGCCCGGGCCCGCCGCGGGCAGCGCCGCCGCCTCCCGGCCCCTGCGCGCTGCCCCCGGCGCAGGCCCGAGCCCGGGCCCCAGCAGCGGCTGCCGCTCCTCCTCCTCGCTGCTCCAGCCCGACCCCATGGCGACGCCGCCCGCCGGCCCTGCCCGGCGCGTCCCGGTGGCCTCAGACCAGCCGGGCACTGACAGGGCGGGTGGAACCGGAGCTGGAGCCGCTCAGGTCCTCGGCCTCCCGGCCGCGTCTGCTGCGCCTGCGCCGCCCGAGCACGAGGGGAGGAGGCGAGGCGGTCCACCTTCCCCGCCCGGAGCGCAGGGACGCCGGGGAGAGAAGCGGGGTCGCCAGCCGGGACCCTCGGAGTAGGAAAGGCGGGGAAGGGCGGCCGGCCCGCCGGGAGGCTGGAGCGAGGGAGGCTGAACCAGTCACTCACGGGTTGCTGGAGGAAGTGCCCAAGTTTACATCACGTGCCCAATAAACAACTCGGTGACCTCAGGCCACTTATCCCGATGCTTGCTTCTATATTAGGCTTACTTTTGTTTTTATTGGGGTTCTAACTGCAGAAACTAGAAATTATTGAGGCGTAGGAAGGTCTCAGGGTATTATGTCCTGAAAAACATTTGGGGTTGTGTGTGCGTGTGTGTGGTTTTACGTATCCAATGAGATAAACTAGCCAGTTTTCATTCATACGTATGAGGGTTTACCCATTTGTCACACAAAGAGTAAACAATACGGACTATGTTAAGGTTGGAAAATGACCTGGATCTACCTTTTATTGTGGTACTAACCAGACCTAAGTAAATGGCAAAAGCTGGGAGTTGTGCATCCCTTGACCAGATAGACATCTGTTCTGATGTCCACATCCGGAACCCAACAGCTGTCTGCGCCCTTGAAAACTACAATGAAACAAGCTGTATATCTGGCTCTGGAAATGAGTCACGGGGAACGCCTTCAGGGTTCACTGCCTGACTGAGGTTCATAATCCGAGGCAGCCACAAAAGCCAGCTGGGTGACACTGATGCCAAAGGGACCAGCGAGGTGGGGGATCAGGCAAACCTACCCGGGGTCCTCTAAATCGCGAATCGCACTGAGTCAGGGAAAGCCAGGCCGGAAATGGAGGGTTCGACTGGAAAAGCAGAAATGAAGCTAAAGAGTAGAAGAGACACCCATCCCACCCCACGTGCTCCGCGCTTTTCTGTATTGAAAGAGAAAAACAAACGGGTGGCCACGCCCAGCGCCGTCACGTGACAGCGGGAGAGCCGGTTCCGGCGGAGGCGAAGGATCCTTCCTGTCTGGAGGCTGCGGATTCCCAGCACTAGCTGCACCCTTTGCGTGGTAACCATGGCAGCAGGCTGCGATGGGGGCGCGCTAGGCACCCGGGCCCGGATAACTGTGGGGGAGGAAGGTAGGTGCGGATCGGTGCCTCGGTGATGCGGACGGGCGTCAGTTCCAACCCAAGTATCCCTCGCTGTGCGTGAGGCCCTGAAGGAAGTGACTTGTTTTTAGTGAATGCGACTTCTCACATTGTACCATTCAGTTTTCTGATAGTGTGTAGGCTCGGTGTTCCTTTTGGGGCGACAGGTACCGCTGTGGAGTTCAGAGGACAACTTGTGGGAGTAAGAAGTTGCTCTGAGTACTCCAGGCTAGCTGGCCCATGAGCGAGCTTTGTGGTGATTTTCCTGTCTCTGCCTCTCATCTCCATGATAAAGTGCTGAGATTATAGATGTGTGCAAGCATAACTTTTTATGTAGTTCTCTGGGGAGTTCGCCAGACTTACGCACCACGTGTTTTGACTTGCCAACCCATCTCTCCTGCCCCAAACTACCCCCCTCTTCTCCCCCTCTTAACCTAAACCATTAGTTTATCTTCCTGATACGTGTCCTGTACCCTGTTTTGTACCTCTCCTAGCTCTTCATTCAGCAACAAAAGTGACACTTCCTTACTTAAAATTCTCTAATAATTTATATTGTACTTAGAACCTAGAATGAAACCCAAACCCCGAACCATGGCCTAAAAAAATCTTTGATGTAGTGTCTGTTGGTGTCTCTTAAGCAGCATCTCTTCTGTTTGTTCATTCTTTTTTTTAATTGGCCATACAATGTAACAGGCTCTCTTACGGCATTTTCATACAGACTTGACTTTGGTTGATTCCCCTTTCCGTCATACTTGTCCATCCCATCTCCCAGCCCCTTCTCCATCCCAGTTTGCACCCTTCCATCCCCTGTAGTCTCCGTTCTTCTTTCATCATACCTATTCTATTAGCCTTCCCACCTCCCTCCCCTAATGCCTCTTTCCCCCCTACTTTATAGGCTCCTTTATAGTTCTCTGGCTTCTATCCACGCTCGTGTGTGTGTGTGTGTGTGTGTGTGTGTGTGTGTACACATGTAAATTAGAAGTTAAGATCTGCACTTAACATAATTTCTTAAAGTCCCATGCATTTTCATAATTTTTTCTTTGTGGCTGAATAAAAATTCATTGTGTAGATATGCAATATCTTCTATCTAGTCATCAATTCATGGACATCTCTAGGCTGATTCCATTTCCTTGCTGTTGTGAATAGATCAGCACTGAATGGATGTGCATCCAACCCTGTGGTTGGATATAGAATCCTTCCTGTCCAGGAGTGGTACAGCAGGATCATCTGTGGGGTGTTCTGAGAAGCGCTGATTTTCAAGTGGCTGCCCCAGTATACACCCCAGCAGTGAAGAGGGTCCCTCTTCCCCACAGTCCCAGCATATGTGTTGGCCCTTGTATTCTTGATAATAGCCATTCTAACTGGGGTGAGATCGACTCTCAAAGGGGATTTAATTTGCATTTCTGTAATGGTTAAGGTTTTCCAATGCTTTATAAAATATTAATGGGCCATATTTGTTTCTTTTGGGAATTGTCTGTTCTTCAGTTCATTGGCCAATTTTGGTGGTGTTGTATGTGTGCGTATAATTTTGCAGTTCTTATATATCCTAGATATTAACCCCAGGTCTGAAGTATAGCTGGAAAAGATTTTTACTCTTTCTATACTTTGTCCATTCTGCTAATAGTGTTGTAGAAATTTCTTTTTAGTTCTGTATAAAATGTTTTATCCACTGTTGGGTGAGGGGCTAGCATAGGTCCTGGCATTCTGCATTGTTTGCGGGTGTTAGATTTGTGTGGGAGATGTTGGATTGGTAATGATCTGCATGTGCTATCAGTAGAACACCTGAGGAGTTCTGAAAGCATAAAAGCACCTGAGCTGAGATGCTCAGGGTTCCACTGTTGATTGAGTACAGCGCTGGACAGGACGGTGGTTCCCTCTGCTGAGGTCTGGCAGAGTTTGGACTTAGGGAAACATCTCCTTGTCCTGTTTGCTGGGCTCCCACAGCAGCATGCTACTACATAATAGTTTGTTTTGATGTGCAAACTTTAATCTCATTCAATCCCACGTGTCATCTGGGGACTACTTCCTGTTCTAAGCAGAATCTCTCACCCCTCACCTTGCCTACTGCTTTTCATGTATCTATCTTATTCTTCAGATTCCACGGTGTGTAAGCATCTGAGACTTGATACATCAAACTGATTTGAAGCATTCACTGTGATTTTCACCACCGTTTGATGGTTTATAACACATCATCCTAATTCTGTCACATACTTATTAATACTTGGTTATTCCACCAGATGTTAGGCATTTTGAAGAAATAACCTTTAGTGGTTTGAATGAAAATGGCCCCATATGGTCATCTAATTGAATGTTTGGTCTCCAGTTGGTGGAACTCTTTGGAAAGGATTAGCCTTGTTGGAAGTGTGTCACTAGGGGTGAGCTTTGAGGTTTCAAAAGCCCATGCCATACCCAGTTAGTGCTCTCTGCCTCCTGCTTGTGGATCAGAACATAAGTGTTCAGCTACTGCTACAACACCATGCCTGTCTGGTTACCACCACGCTCCCTGCCATGATGGGTCATGGATGCTAACCCTCTGAAACTGTAAGCCCCCCAGTAAACTATTTCTTCCATAAGTTGCCTTGGTAATGATGTCCTTTGACAGCAATAGAAAACTAAGACTGAAGTTGGTACGAAGAGCAGGGTATTTCTCTTGACAGACCTGACCATGCTGGTTTTTGGAGGAAGACTTTGTGACTTTGGAGTGGGAAGGTGGTGTCTTATGGCAATAAAAAAGTAATAAAGACAGAACCTATATACATTTCATTTATCACTGTGTGTCCAGTAACACATACAATATCAGACCTGTAATATGTTTGTTGAGGGAATGAATAAAGGAATCCCAGCCAGGAAAGGTATTGCACACCTGTAATCCCATGACTTGAGATGGTGGAGGAAGAATTCAAGGTCATTCTTGGCCATGTAGCAGGTTTGAGGCCAGCCTGAATATAAACTATGTCTCAAAATAGTTTTATGGCTGTGAGAGATACCATGACTATGGCAACTTTAATAAAGGAAAACATTTGATTGGTGTGGCTTACAGTTCACATGTTTAGTCAGTTATTGTCATGGCAGGAAACATGACAGCACACAGGCAGGCATGGTGCTGGAGAGAGAGTTGAGACTTCCACATCTGGACCGGCAGGTAGCAGGAAGAGAGTGTGTGAGATTGGACCTTGCTTGAGCATCTGAAGCCCCAAAGTCCTCAGCCAGTGGCACACTTCCTCCAATGAGGCCACACCTCCTAGTGCCACTCCCTATGAGCCTGTGGGGGGCCATTTTCATCCAAACCACCAGATGGCTAATGCTTGTTGTATGTGCCCGACAACGTGAATTTGACCCTCTAGATTCCATGTAAAGGCGGAAAGAGAGACATGATGCCACGTTGTCCTCTGACCTCCAATGGTGAGCTGTGGCACAGGTTGCCCACATGCATACTAACAGTTTTTAAATGAAAGTTGAAAACAAGTCCTGTGCCAAGTCTAAGGGTTAGAGAAGGAACAGAGCATGCATTAGAAGCCAGAATACAAGAAAGGAAAATAATGCCACAAATATGACCTTCTGGGGAAGGAAGTGCTGGCATCACGCTGCTTGGCTAGCTTATAGCCAGCCAGCCACAGGCCCTCTTACTTGTCTTCCTCAGTCTTTCAGACCTTTTACCATGTTAACCCTCAATGCTTCTTTTAACCCAAGCCTTTGCTCTTACTGCAGCCTTACTGTGAGCAACTTGCAGTTTCCATTAGAGCCCTTCCCCCTTACTCCTCATAGAGCTAGCTCCTTCAACAGTAGAGATATATATTAAGACTGTCGGGAGCAACGTTGGGTTGTCATCTGAATAGATAGGTAATATTTAGGTATGAGAGTGGGATGTAAAAGAAAGTATCAGGCATACAGCTGAGCAAAGGGAGGTATTTTTATTTTGCAGCATTCACGTACCGTAAAATCCATTCTTTCAAAATGTATAAAGCAGTGGTTTTTAGTATGCTCACAGGGTTGTTCAGCCATTCATCACTGTCATTTCAAAACATTTTCATCATTCCCAAAAGTACTCTGTTACCATTGGCAGTTACTCCCATATTTTGCCCTAGCTCCAGGTAACCTCTCATCTCCGTCTCTGTAGATTTGCCTATTCTGGTCATTTCCTTTCAGTGGAGTCACACAGTATGTGTGGTGTTTAATGTCTGGCTTCCTTCCCATAACGTATTTCTGAGATATCATACGTGCTGATGTATGCATGCATGCTGATCTAACACATTTTGTTTATGCATTCATCAATTGGATAGATATTGGGATTATTTTTACTTTTAACAAATTAATAATAAGCATCATTAACAAACAATACACCTATGAGCGTGTGTGTGTGTGTGTGTGTGTGTGCGCGCGCGCGCGCGCGCGCGTGCATGTATGTTTTACTTTTTCATAGATACATATCTAAAAGTAGGATTGCTGGGCCGTTGATAACTCTGTGTTCAACTTTTGAGAAAAACCATTGGCTCTTAATATGAAGTTATAAGTAGGAGCCAAAAAATCTAGTGGAAGTGTGAACCTGTTTTACTGAAAAATGTAGCTTGTACACACATTTTCATATAGCCTTCAATTTTATACTAAAGAACATTTTGAATCCTCTCTTGAGAACTTTGGATCCTATTTTAAACTGTCACCTTCTCCAGAAACATTAATTGAAAGTAAAACACAACTTATTATAAAGTAAACCCTATGAGCAAAATCCTTCTGTAAGAGAGGGCTTTGCCTTCAATTAGACAAGGCTAAAGGGAACAAAGGTTTTTTGTTTTTGTTTTTAAATAACACATATTACATGTTACGTAAATGCAAGCAGAAAAGCAAGTATATTTAGTATGAAGACGAATAGAGTGGGAATCCTAGAAAGCTTGTTTTTGAGAAGACATATCACCATTTTGTTATAGAAAGCATTTGTTCTACTTTATAAACAGACTGCTGAGAACAGTGAGGCAGGAGATGCCTCACGTTAGAACAGCTCTGAATGTTACCAACTTGGGGGAAAAGGGATGCAGTGTTTTGTTGTTGCTGTTGTTTGTTTAAGGTTATAGTAGAAGATACACTCACAAGGCAGGATGAAATTAGCTGGGATATAAATTTACACATCCAGAACTTTGGGACTGAAAGAAGAAAGAACTGAACGAGAACTTCATGTACTGGATACTTTTTTGTCAACTTGACACAGCTGAAGTTATCTGAAAGGAAGGAACATCAATTGAGAAAACTGCTTCCGTAAGACCCAGCTGTAAGGCATTTTCTTAATCACTGGTTGATGGGGGACCCAGCCCATGTGGGTGATGCTACCCCTGGACTGGTGGTCCTGGGTTCTATAAGCAAGCAGGCTGAGCAAGTCATGTTGAACAAGCCAGTAAATAGCACTCTTCCATGGCCTCTGCTCCATGGCTCCTGCCTCCAGGTTCCCGCCCTGTTTGAATTCCTGTCCTGACATCCTTCAGTGATGGACTGCGATGTGAAAGTCTAAGCCGAATAAACCCTTTCCTCCCCGGCTTGCTTTTGGTCATGGTGTTTCATCACAGCAATAGAAACCCTAACTAAGACGCCACTACAAATCAGATATGTTCATGCTTCCTGGAATAGTTTCTCGAAATTCAGTATAGTTTGGATATGGGCACGAATGGAAGAGATGACGAAGTGAGAAAACTAAAAGGCCCTAGGTTTGCAAGGTAGAGGGCCCTGAACGTGCAGAGACTGGTTCATGAGCATGGAGGTGGCAACAGAACACAAGAGAAAAGCAGGGAATTGCGTCTGTTGAGTCCAGAGAAAAAGCAGAGTGAAATCAGAAATGTTGAAGTGACGAGGAGGGAAGTCATGGGTTTCAGGCTTCTCAGAAAAACAGCAAAGCGCCACAGAAATGAGGATGTGGAGAAAGGTTCAGTTAAGTCTGGAATGGTTGCTCGAAGGTTGGGGGGTAGTTAGAGCACAGTTTGGTGAAGCAGACTGTGCGGAAAGGCTGTGAGGTGAGCATGAAACTGGAACTGACCCCTTGTGTGGGACTGTTTCTGGTTATGCTTACTGGAGCGTTATTCAGGTGTATGATTTGGCCATTTTCAACACCTCCTGTAAGAGGAGTCACACAGTGCAGCCTAGTGGCTGGCTCGTTCAGTTAGTGTCCTGTCTTTCCTCTTCAGGCTAAGTGACCCACTCCGTAGTGGGCATGGGGGCAGGGGCTCCCACCACGTAGCTGTTACCATAGTGCTGCTGGAAGCGTGGGTGCAGATGTCTCTTCTGGGCCTTACTGTTGACTACTTTTAATTTAAAAAGAAAAAGAAAAAAAAAAAAAAAACCCAAGCAAGGCAAAATAACCAGTTTACTTTTAGTTGTAGAAAACCTACTTAGAAGCATCTAGAGTCAGATCAGATCAAAATATTTTGGTAGAGATTTAGAAGATACTATGAAGCATTTAGAGAGAACGTTAGTATTTGGGATCCCATCCTTTTAGTGTGTCAGCCTGATTTAAAATACAGATTTACTTTGCCTTGTTTTAACTTCAAAACTAGTATTATTTGTGAATATGTAAGTTTTATTTTTGAGTCAATTTTTTGAGCTTGTGTGTGTGTGTGTGTGTGTGTGTGTGTGTGTGTGTGTGTGTGGTGTGTGATATACATGTGCGTACATATGCTTGTTAGCATCTGTGTGGATGCATGTCTGTCCAGTTTGTGTGTGTGTGTGAGGTGTACACGTGCACATCCCCACAATGCTAAAATGCAGGTGGAGGTCTGCAGATGCTGCTTACTCCATGAATCTCTACCTTCCATATTGACACAGGGTCTCTCGTTTGAACTCAGAGCTTGCTGTTTGAGCTGGTCTGGCTATCCAGTTTGCTGTGTGCGTGTATGGGGGGTGTCCTCCTGTCACTCTGGGCGGTGATGTTTCATGTGGCTTCTGGGGGTCTGAACTCTGGTCCTCACACTTGCATGGTAGACACTTTACCAGCTGAGCCATCTCCCTCGCTCCTTATGAGCCAATTTTTGAGAAGACAGCAACGTTTCTGGGTCAACTAGACAAGAGTTATAAGTGTAATGTCAGAAAAAAATCTAAAAGGCCTTTTTCTGAATCATGTGTTTATGATTCAGAAACCTGGCAATGACATGGCTAAGTCGTAACTGTTTCAACACTAAAATGTGTTTCTTCAGTAGCAAAAGACCACCTTCCTTGAGTCCTTGAGGAACCCAAGATTTATGTCTATTAATCTTTTGTTTTTGTTTTTCAAGACAGGCTCTCACTATGTAGCCCTGGCTGGCCTGGAACTCCATAAGTAGACCAGGCTGGACTTGAACTCACAGAGATCTGCCTGCTTCTGCCTCCTGAGTGCTGGGATTAAAGGTGTGCGCCTCCATACCTGGTCAGCTATTGTAAATGAATCCTCACCCACGCCTGTGTTCCCAGCCACAGCTTTCCTGCCCGGAGGAGCAGCAGAGCTGCTGCAGCCCGCTGTGTCCAGGCAGAAAAGCCACTCAGTACCACAGTGTGGGTGGCTACGGTTCTTACTGCACCCACTCTGTCTTTGCTGGAGCCCTGGTGAGTTGACGAGTGTACACACTCGGGAGAAGCACTCGTTGTCGAGCAGACGCCTTTAATGCAGGTTTTGGGTGCCTTTTAAGGGATTACTGTCGGGGGAGTGGTCATTGACCCTGAGAAAGCCCATTGGTCAAAACACGGATACTGGGAGTAGCCTCGTCTGCATGTGGGACTCAAGCCTCCCTGTGCGTCCAGCTGCAGGGCTGACAAAGCACCAACCACATGTCTTTGCTTCTGTGAAGCTGCCAGGCTAAGGAAAGGAGCAGCCAAACATCTTCTGATGTCATCTCTAGGGACGATTCGGGCTTCAAAGCCAGCTTCGACTTGCTCTTAGCATTTAGGACAGTCCCACAGTCAACTGATGATCATTTTACTCAAGCGTTATGTTACCTGTTGAGAAGAACTTTCTTAGTTTTTATTGACATTCCAAGGAATGCCTACAAAATGAGACAATATCTTTGTGTAAGTTTCCTCTTCACTCCTTAGTACTAGTAGTGTCTTGTTAGCTCTTTAGACAGGGTCTCCCTGTGTAGCCCAAGCTTTCAGAGAACTCACAGTCATCCCACCTTAGCCTCCTGAGTGTTGGGACACACTACCAAGCACAGCCCTGATTCAGTCATTTCATTTGATGCGAATCTATCATATTTTTAGACCTGGCCCAAAGGGTAGTTGCTTTTTGTCCTCATAGCTTTCAGTCTAGTGGTTTTAAACTTCACACACATGTGTAGTAGGTGTTGGGTTGAAGAGACTGCCATGCACATACATGTTTCAGAAACCTCCCCATGCCAGAAATCAGGGGGTTCTGTTGTTGTCGTTGGTTGTTACTGTGTTTTTTCAATCCTGTTGTGTTACTCTGGGGATTTCTATATTGTAACCTGCACATTCTTTTATTATTTATAATTTTTTCATTTGTATTTTCAAATGTGAGAGACAAATTATTTTTAATTTCAGGATCGTTATTATATTCTATCAGTATTTAGAGAGTCTTCTGAAAATCTGGTAAATGTTCTTTATTCTCATCTTATTCTAAATTTTAGATACAAATCTAAATTAGACATTAATTTCTAAAGCTAGATAACTAGGAGATTCAGAGAAATTAGATTTCAAAGTATCTTGTGCTCTGCACGATTTTTTTTTTAATTACTGAACAGTGCAGTATTTTTATGATGTTTCAACTGTCCCCAAAGAATTGATAGTAATCATACTGCAACAAATAGACTAAATATACTAGCTTTTTTTCTTTTCTTTGTTGTTTTGTCGAATATGCTGTGTGTGAAGGGAGAAAAGATGATTGTGCAACATCTGGATCAGTAGTCTGTTCTTCACAGCAGTTTCTAAGTGGTCTAGTTAGAGATCCCTGCCTGCAAGTTTAGACCTAAATACATTTATCCTTTGAAGACTGATGAGGTTGCTTCAGAATCTTTGCAGCTCTTTGCACATATTCCTGGCATGTAATGACTGGGTATGTCCCTAGGCTATTTAATTAATAGGATGTAGCCTTCCATTCTTCTTTAAAGGAAATCATGAGACTTAAACTTGCTAATTTAATGGCCCAGTTCATTGTTGATTAAACTCTCAGAAACCAAATGAGTTTTATCTCACAACCAACTGATTGTTTATTTCACTGTGGGCCTGAAATTCTGTAATATATGCGACTCTTCTGTTACGGTAACCATCTGATTGCTATTTTTTTTCTCATTTGATAGCACTTTTCATTCACTTGGAAAATGTTTGTTATGTATACCAGTCACTCTGCCAGCTGCTTTCTCAGCAAAGTTTGGTTTGGGTAGTCTTCCATTAAATCTACTCTGGGGTATCATAGCAATAAAGGCATTTAAAATAAGATCTAATCTGTAAAGGAAAATAATTTCTTTGAGGCTGATTTGTCGAAACAGTATTCGTGTGTTAGTAATGTCTGAGTATGTATTTGTAGAAGAGGAGCCAGGTGCATCATACAAGTGTGAGAACGGGGGGGTGGGGAAGCAATGTGATTTGTTGACTCTGGTTTGAAATAAGGGGAGTAAGTCAATCCCTACCCTGGAAGCACCGAAACATCTCATTGTCTTTGCCCTTTGAAGTTCTAGAAGCAAAATGTTCAAAGGTTGAGTGTTTTACCACATTAGAATTGAGAAATGCAGTAGTGAGTCAGACCAGCCGTAAAGCACTACAAAAGGAGAGTAAAGTTGTCCCTGAAAGTGTCTGAGGCACTCTCCTGAGACAGCGAGGTGTTCCTCAAGTTATAAAGTATTAATAACAAGAAAGTTTTGACTGTGAAGGTTTATTTTTATACAAAAAGAGAGGGAGATAGAAATTGGCTGGTGCTGGCAAAGTGGCACAGAGGTGAACATCTTGCATCCTTTGGCAACTTTTGCAATTTCATTTTGTCTCCCATGCCGACTAGTAGGTACAGAAGAGGAAGTTAAGGCCGAAATGCTGACTCAGGAACTGGCATACATGTGCATGTGTGTTCATGTGTGTGTGTGTGTGTGTGTATATGTACCATGCACACACACACACACACACACATATACATCTTTGTCCCACTCCTGTCTGCAAAGGAATATGAGAAGAATTTCTTAGCCATTGCTCTCATGCAAAGTTCTGTTGATAAGGAAGAAGAGGGATTAGGAATATAAATCAGTGGCAGGGCACTTACCAAGCAAGCACAGGGACCTGGTTTCAGCTGAAACCAGTGCTGAAAAGAAACCTTAAAACTTTAGGAGGAGGAGAATAGGTGTTATATAGACAGACAACTAGTAGTATACAGCAGGTATAACGTGCACCGCATGTTTCACCAATGTCTTAGTGTTCTATTGTTTTGAAGAGACATTGTGACCATGGCAATTATAAAGAAAAGCATTTAATTGGGGCTGGCTTACAGGTCAGAGGTTTAGTCCATTATCTGCATAGTAAGAAGGAGGGCAGTGTGCAGGCTGACATGGTACTAGAGAAGGAGCTGAGAGTTCTACATCTGGATCTGCAGGCAGCAAAAAGAGAGGGACAGGAGAGACAGAGAGAGAGACTGGGCCTGGCTTGAGCATTTGAAACCCCCAAACTTCCTCCAACAAGGCCACGCTCACTCCAGCAAGGCCCTAATCCTAATCCCTGTCAAGTAGCACCACTCCCTAATGACTAAGAGTTCAAATATATGAGTATATAGGGGCCATTTCTATGCACAACGCCACGCTCAAGCATTCCTGTCTCACCAGCATACTTGTGGATTATTACCTGTGAGTTGATCTTGAGATTTCCTAGACCTGTTATCCTTTTAGGTCATACTCACTATCCTGGCTAGTGTTCTTTCAGCTTGACACAAGCTAGGGTCATCTGAGAAGAGGAAGCCTCAACTGAGAAAATGTCTCCATCAGTTGGCCTGTGGGCAGGCCTGTGGGGCATTTTCTCGACCAATAATTCATGTGAAAGGGCATAGCCTGCCTTGGGTGATGCCACCCCTGGGCAGGTGGTCCTGGGTTGTATAAGAAAGCCAACTGAGCAAGCCAGTAAGCAGCATTCCTCCATGGCCTCTGCTTCAGTTCCTGCTTCCAGGTTCCTGTCTAGAGTTCTACCCTGAGTTCCTACAATGATGGACTGTCTAAACAAAACGAAACCTTTCCTCGCCAAGTTGCTTTTGGACATGTTGTTTATCACAGTGCTAGAAAGCAAACTAGCATACTCTTTCTCCCCCCACCCCCACTCTCTCCTTTTCCCTCCCCCCTTCCCTTCTTTCTCTCCATCCCTCCATCCCTCCTTCCTTCTGTCTCTCAAATTTTCAGCCTTGGGTCACAGTACTCATTCTCTGGAAGGAGGATTTCACAAGGTGAAGAACACTGGGCTCACAATCAGGACCCGGTTAGTTCAGTTGTCGTAGGCTAGTTCATCTGCCATCTGAGTTTCCAGTGTGTCTTTTGATGATGGAACTGAAATACTTTCTCTGTGTTTTGTAGGCTTCTTAGAGGAGCAGATAGACACTGTAAATATATGCTATTATGACGACGGTGTTCAAATCACAGTCTTCATCTCCCCAACAAAACCAGTGGCTGCATATGACTTCTCTTTGTGGCCAAGTCTCGTCTAGAAGCCTCAGTCTGCCTCCTGGCAGCGCCTTCCTCCCACGGCACTGTGGCTGAAGCGGTCTTGGATATTAAGTTTCTCCACCCTACCACCACTCCTTCCTTGTTGCTTGGGAGGTCACATTTCCCACTTGGCTTTTGTAATAGCTGAGCGCCCGTTCAGCCCTGCTCTCTCCTTGATCATCACCTACGTCACTACACTCTTCTGCACACCTCTTATTTTTATTTTTAGTATATATAATCGGCCATGTGGTTGCTGTGTCATAATTTAGTATTTCGAGAATATTCGGTATTCACATTTTAGCTGCTGTAGTTTGGTAGTAATTTGTGTATACTTGTATGCTATATATAATATGTATGCGTGTATATGAAGCTTATGATTATTTTGTTAGAGTAATTTCTATAGTATGAGTTGTTTGAGTTATTGAGATAAGGATGGTTCTTTGAGACTTTGCCTTCATTTTCCAAATTACTTCCCAAAGCGTGGTTCTAATTTATGTATATGAGCATAGTACATAAATACATTGCTTATTTTTTTCTTTTTGTTTTTTGTTTTGTGAGATAGGGTCTCACTATATAGCCTTGGCTGACTTGGAACTCACAGAGCTCTACCTCTGTCTCTTGAGTGCTGGGATCTTTACTTTTTAATGTTGAGCATTGAGCCCAGGCTCTACCTCATGGTAGGCAGCCAGTCTACCCCTGATGTACACCCCAACTCTATTATGTCTTCTTATACTTCAGGAGATCAAAACATGCCGCTTTAGCATGTTGATTGCTTTGGGTCAAAGGCATTTGGAAAATAGCAGTACAAGAAAGGACCTTGACTTTCCTTTATCTTCCTAAAACCTGGATATAAAACTCCCATTTGAAAGGTATCTTCCTGTACCAAGGGAAAGGAAGGAAAAAGGAAGTCATTCCTATAACCCAAGATGGGCAGTCAACATTGAGAAATCTGGATAAGCAAACTTGTTAAGTCATTGTTATCTTCTGGTCGCTTTTCTTCAATGAACAGCCCTAACCCAGACTCGTTTATCTAGTCGTGTTCCACAACTCACTCCTTATCCAACCTGCTATTTAAGCATCATGCTAAGTTCTTCCAGGGTCTTTATTTTTCCTTTGAGGGCTCCTAGGCCCATGCAAAAGTTACTAAATAAAATCTGCTTTTCTCGTGTTAACTTGTCTAATGTCATTTATAACCAGAGACCCTTAGGGAGGGAGAGAAACTTCACCTTCTCTATAACAGTCTAACCAAACTTTAAAAGTATATTATTATTGTTGTTGTTGTTGGTGGTGGTGGTGGTGGTGGTGGTGGTGGTGTGTGTGTGTGTGTGTGTGTGCATATACATAAATGTGTGGAGACCAAAGGAGGGCATGTCTTGCCCTCTCGCTCTGCCTTCTTCCTTTAAGACAAGGAAGTGAGACAACTCACTGAATCTGGACCTAGGCTGATGCATGCACACCACACACAAGCACACACAGCCATAGCTAGCTACTTACAGGGTGCTAGGATCTGAGTTCAGGCCCTCACACTAACACAGCAAGCACTCTTACCCACCGAGTCATCTCTCTAGCACTTTCAATACATGCTTTTTAAAAAAATGTGTCTCGTCCATGTTCACATATAAGGAATCCCAGCACTCTGTGTCCAGAAAGATTTGATGCATTGCAGTCAGATAGCCTGTACTGAACACTGGTAAGCTAATATGAATTAAGACCCTTTGTCACAAGCAGTTGCATGAGGGTCCTTTTGCTCTAGTTAGAGAAAATCATAAATAGGCAAGGAGCTGTTGTTTCCTTATGCTTGGCAGGCCTGCATTCCAGAGGCATGTAGATCTAGGCTCCAAAATCCTTAGTCAGACCTTACTGCTCTGTTCTTCCAAAAACAGAGATCTGTGGCTCTAGACCTTGAGAATTTAGGGGCTTATAGCTCTAGCCTTTCCGCCCTAGGTGCTCAAGTCAGACATCTATTACTGTAGACTCTGAGCATCCAGTGGCCCAACACTGGGCACTCTTAACAGCTCTAGGCTTTGGGCATCTGCTCTCCGCTCATAACCCTGGGCAGCTCTGTAGAAGGCTTCAGTCTGTCTCCTTAAAGCTGCTGGGTGAGCTGAGGGCTTATGGCATTGGGAGGCTTGAGGATACACAACCTCAAGAACCACTCTCTAGTTACCTTCTAGCTGCAGCTGCAGCTGGATACCTAGAGTAAACACAGTGTTTTATCTGCTCATGCCACTGGGCACCAATAGACCATTTAGAAGAGGCTTTTATTGAGACCTAGTGTTTGGCTGGAAAGCAGTCAGTATACAGGAGGGACACTTCTCAACTGACCTGATAAGACTGAAACCAGCCTGCTTCTGTTGCCAGAGAGGGGAGTGCCTGGATTGTACACCACTTCTGATTTTACCAGTCACAGCCTTATTTACACACAGCTTCTAATTCCACCAATCACAAGTTTCTAGAAAGAAAAAAACAAACAAACAAAGCACATCTCTGTTAAAGATTGTACAAGATGAGGCTGGGGATAGGGCTCAGGGGATACTTTACTGTGCAGGCATGAAAACAGGAGTTGAGATCTTCAGAACCCCTGTAAAAAACAGGGCAGGTATGACAGCTGCCTGTGACCCCAGCACTCATGAAGTAGAGACAAGAGATCCCAGGGCAAGCTGCTGGCTAGACTAGCAGATCGGTGAGTGCGGGTGCCATGGAGAGGCCCTGCCTCTATAAATTAAATGGAGAGGTACCTATAAAGACACCAATATCAACCTCCAGCCTCCACATGTACATTTACACTTGTGCACCACACACACACATGCTATACATGCACGCTACTCACATGTTCGTATACACACCAAAAGAAAAAATAGATTCTACAAGGTAAATATGACTGATACTATGGGGAGTTAAATGGTGCAGACCACCAGGTGGTGATGGTGGTGTGTGCCTTTAATCCCAGCACTCGGGAGGCAGAGGCCAGGTGGATCTCTGTGAGTTTAAGGCCAGCCTGGTCTACAGAGTGAGTTACAGGACAGCCAGAGTTACCAACAGAGAAACCCTGTCTTGAAAAACCAAAAAAGAAAGAAAAAGAAAGAAAGAAAAAAAAAAGACGTAGACCAGAACCAAATTATCTTGGGCTGTTTTTAGTCCCTTTGAAAACCATTCATTGTCAACCCCTATTCCTGACCTAACACTCTTGTGATTGTCAAAACCTTTACGATGTGTTCTTAGCAAACCACTAACTTCCACAAACCCAAAAGCTAAGAATGCTATTAGATAATATATAAAACATATAACAAAATTAGCTGTGCTTTGCTGTACTCCACTGCTGATTCCCACCATTGTATCTGGTTTAATGCCTTGATGTATGTATTACTTTCTTTGTTGTGTAACTAATAAAATACCACGTAACCACATCTACAGTGGAACATGGTGTTTGGGACAGCCTGAAATTATTCCTGGGCCCTGGTTATATTTTACTCCAGAATAAACTCTCTTAACTCTCATTGAGTAGAAAGCTGTGTTTTTGTGTGGACCACGCCATCAATCCACAGATGTCACATACACACTAATGACAATATTATTGCTGAGTCACTGGGAAGGCCCTCCCCTCCTGTTCTGAGTGAGACTAGCTGCAGGATAGTTGGGACCATCTAGAGTTCGCCATGGCTTGTCATGGCTGAAGTGAAGTCTGAATCCAGGGCAAGCTTGTCTATAGCTGAAGCAGTCACAGCTTTAGCGGCATTGATGGCTATAGTGTTCCTTGCAACTGGAACAGAGTGTTCTTGGCTGAGGTGTATTTGAATGGCTTGCCTGTATTGGTGACAGTCTAGCTGGCAGTCCCCACATGGGACTGTTTCATTGACAGCACCATCTTTAAGACAACTGAATACAAATGAAGGGTCTATCAGGTATCAGTAAAGAGTGGATTGGATTGTTGTTTATAGCTTTGCTCATTTAAAACATTGAGTGTTGCTTATGCTAAAGACATAACTCAAAATGAACTTTCTCAATAGCATTTCACACCCATCTAACTACCCTAAGGGAGATTGGGACCCTCTGATCCGTGTATCTGTATATAAAGCTATCAACAAAAAGAAATGAAAACAAAAATAGCCAACTGAAGGTAAAGACATTATTCCTAGTTACAGCCTTTCGTTCTTCCCCCCAATGCCCACACTGATTTCATCCCTTGCAGAGGTCAAGGTTCTTAGTTGTCACCTGCTGAGGGTTGTGAGCCTTTTCACCATCACCAAGGTCTTAGAGACAGATTCCAGAGTGTGGGCCTTCCTGAGAAGGAACAAAACCAAGTTTTCATTGTCTTTAAAATGATCCTTACAGGAGGATCTCTGACTTCAAGACCCAGCCTGATCTACATAGTAAGAGTTCCCAGAACAGCCAGGACTAAGTAGAAAGACCCTAGCTCAAAAAAAAGCCTTACATTGGGGCAGACACAGATTACCCAAGTCCAAGTTCCTCTATGAGCCCTTCCTAACTCCTCTTCCTGTTTTAGCTTAGAAGAAGATTGGTCGCAAAGGCATTGGGATTCTTCATGAGATATTTTGAGAATCATAAATATGAGAGTCAGAGTGTGAAGCTGTCCTAACTGCCCATATTAGGATGTCTTTAAAGAGAAACACCCCCGGCCCCCACTGAAGCAGTAGCTCAGTGGAAGAGTGGTTGTCTACCATGTAAAAGGCCCTGAGAAGGAGAAGGACAGAGGAGATGTAAGGAGAGAAGGAAAGAGGAGATGGAGAGATGGATGGATGGATGGATGGATGGTTGATAGATGGCTAATGGGTGGATGGATGGATGGAAAGGAATGATGGATGGATAGATAGACAGATAGATAGGTAAAAAAATAAATGAAAAAATAGTAGACTAACCTTTCTAAAAATTCTGTAATTTTGAGACAGAATCTCACATAGCCCAGGCTGGCTTCAAACACTCTAGCCAAGGATGGCCTTGAACTTCTGATTCTCCTGCCTCTACCTCTGGAGTGCTAGGATTATATCATATGCCACCACACATGCTTTTTTGGGGGGGTGGGGAGGGAGGGTATAGAAGGAATTGCTAGGTAAGCACTGTACCAATTGAGCTGTATCTCCAACCTAGATTCTGTGAAGTTTGAGTACTCGTACTGATCATAGTTTGGTAGCTCTTAACTGTCCACAGGTGTTTGGAAACCAAAGATGAACATGGAGAGCCTTTTATCCGTTTTTTTTATAGGCTCTCGGTATATAACCCACACTAGCTTGGAACTTACTATGTAGCCCAGGCTGGCCTCATGCTCATGGTCCTCTTGCCTCAGCTCCCAAATCCAGGGATTACAGTCATATCCCACATCCCAGCTGTATCTTTATATTAGAAAGTAAAAATCAATCTCTGCCTTCCTGATCGACTACGATAGCTTAGTCTTTTTGCTTGGCACTAAACATGTCATATAGCAAGTACAATCATTGATGATTTCAGAAACTCTGGCTGTTCTAGAGTAATTCTCATCAGCATATTTTACATAACCTTCTATTTAAGAACTATTATATTCCAAAATTTTCATTTTTTAAAGATTAGTTAGAAAGCTCTTTTAAAAACTAAAACTTTATTATTAGCATTGAAAATTATACTTACCAACATTTTAAATTCAATATGAAAAAAAATCGCTTAAAAACAAATTATGATAGCTGGGTGTGTGTTGTAGAGTTTATTTCCAGTTATGTTTAAAATAGTTGTTTTGTGTACTGTTGGGGAAAGGGCTGCCTAGGCCTTCACATTTTATATTATCTGCAGGTGCTGGCTTTACATAAAAGATGTCGGATTGCTCATGATCTGCACGTGCTATCAATAGAACACCTAAGGACCTTAGGGATCAGTAAAAACCCCTGAGATGAGACACTCAGGGTTCCACTGTCCAGCATGGCCCTTGCCATGGCAGGTGGTTCCCTCCGCTGAGGTCTGGCAGGGTCTGCACCTATGAATATACCTCCCTGTCTTCTGTGCTTGGGCCACCACTGTGGCTATCTACTACAGGTGTGGTGTCTCACGCCTGCAAGTCAAGAATTGGGAAGGCTAAAGCAGGGGATTTCCATGAGTTCTAGGCCAGCCTAGGCTCCATTGTGAACTCCAGGCCAACCCAGGCTGCGCCATGAGGCTCTGTCTCAAAAAAAATGAAGCAAGAATTCAGGCCTTTGAGGCCAAATATTTATCTAAGCCGTGATAAATGGAGTGTAAACGCAGTGCAATTGCATGGAAAGATTTGCCAGGACAGAAGCAGCATTAGCCATTCTCTCCTCATACCACAGGAAATGACTACACAGTTATCTGCCCATTGTTATCTAATGCCCTGTTCTTCTCTCTCCCTAGGTGAACGTGTCAAACCTTTTACGCCAGAGAAAGCAAAAGAAATTATAATGTCCTTACAGCAGCCTGCAATCTTCTGTAACATGGTTTTCGATTGGCCAGCACGACACTGGACTGCGAAACACCTTTCTGAGGTCCTGCAGGGCAAGCAGATACGATTCCGAATGGGTCTGAGAAGCACAGGCACAGGTAGTAAGCAGTCACCTTGACGGTCCCCCTCGGCAGCACGCGCGTGTTCTCAGCAGGGCTTGCCCCGTCTCTGGGCAGCCCTCGTGTCTAATGCTCTGTGACTACTCCCTGTACGGATGGGAAAATGTTATAAGAACTAGTTTGACCTCATACAGGTTTTTTCCCCCTGTCCAAACAATTGTATCTGAACACCCACACAAAATCCATTTATTCATGTATTCCACACATTGCTCGGTATTACTGTGGCTGATTGAGCATGGCAGACAATCAATATGTTGATGTGCTGCACTTGTGCCCGTTCCACTGAAAACCAGCAACACTGTAACAATGCAGAACCGCAATGCAACAATACAGTAATATCCAACACATCCCTGCATGTCTGGCTTCAGGCTACTGATACAACTTAGTCTTGGTTTTAATTTTATCTTTTACTTATAGTCTGCTTGACCTTTATTGTACTGCAAAAATATGAAATGTATGTGGAGCTGTTTGTTCTACGTGCTTGTGAGCAAGCAAGGCAACAGTGAACTGCATACGTCTCGCCCCAACCTTAAAAAAAAAAGCAAGGCCTCACCGTGTGGCTCGGGCTAGCCTCCTCTCTGTCGCCCTGTCCAGCTGGGGCTAAAGGTGCATGCTGCGCTGCACTGATTTTGTTTTTCTTTTTCTTTCTGTTTCGCACTCCTTAATGTTAACAGATGGTTGTGCTTATTTGCCCTCCTTTTTTTTTTTTTACCAGAACACTTTTGAAAATGTCGACAGTTTGCCCTGTTGTCAGATAAAGTGATTATCATCTCTAAAATGTTGTTATTATAAAGGACAGAAATGGCGTGTTTCTAACCTAAAGGCATCGGTAGCTGTGGTCTGGACTGTAACTTGCGTTTTAGTGTGAATAAACTGATCCTGTGGAAGCTCAGTGTGCATTGCAGTGAAGTAGTCTATGAAGACCTATTAATAGCCTAAGTGGACTGAGAACATTTCCCAGTTTCCCTTCTGGCGGCTCCGAGCTCCTTTCTCTCATTTTGACCTTGTAGGATATATCCTGCAATTTGCTTCTGGTGTCTAGAGCCATTTTGGACAGACAGAACAGAATTACTGTGGTTTGGTGTCTCTTTCCAACCAGACTTGATTGTTTAGTTATTTTTAAATGAAATGCTAGATCAGTGCAGTAACTTAAAATCAGATTACAATTTTGTGAAACAAATCTGTCACTCACTGCGTGTCCATTACTGACTTGAAGAGAAACACAAATTGTGGTATTTTTCACATCCCGGTTAGACTCTGGACACCACGCTGCTCCTGGTAGCTAGCATTCATTTGCTGAGAGCGATTTACCTGAATTCACTGTGTTAATCTGCTTACCCCCTTCCTAGGGTGGTGGGACTGTTATTGCAGATGAGTCATGGTAATTTGACGTTTTTCAAGTTAATACTTATGTCTGAAAGAGAGTTTTTAAAATCCTCTCTGCAGTAGTGAGGAACCACACTGAGTTTTTAGCAAAGATCCCTTAGTCTTTTTTTAACAACTGAACTAAAATTCTCATAGCATAAAATGTAGCATTTAGTCTTTCAAAAGTACCCAATCAAATGGCGGTCAGCACTTTCACGGTGCTGCACGGCCCACTGTCTAATGGCAGAATGTTTTCGATATCCCGTGACGAAAGCCAGTGCTTTTTAAGCAGTCAGCCCCAGCAGCCCCAGCCTCCTTCCGTCTAAGTGCTCCATTCGGGATGTCACAATAATGGCAGCACAGAGGAGTTGGCCCTGCATCGGGTTCCTTTCACGTAGCCTGTTTTTGAGGCACATCCATACAGGAATATAAATTGAACATCTTTAATCTGAAATGCTTCAGAGTCTGAATTTTTAAGCACTAGCACAATGCCACAGGAAAATTCCTTACCTGATCTCATAAGGCAAAATGTATAACCTTTAGCCTAAAATTATATAATAATACCACCATTAGCCTATATTCCTAAGGAAGATATGAAGTAGAAACGAATTTCACAGTAGCCTAGGGTTCAGTTTATAAAATAGCTCATTCTGTATATGCAAATATTCCAAATCCAGAAAAATATGAAATGAAAGCAAACCACTGCTGATCCTAGACATTTCAGATAAGGGGTACGCCACTGGCGTGTATCAGTGCTTCATTTATCATTATTGCCAAATGATATTCTGTAGTTGTGAATATGTACGAACATCTGGTTTACTCATCAATAGATGGATGTGCTGGTAGGGTTTTTATTCAGCTTGGACAAAGATGGAAAAGTGGCCTGGCATTTGGGAGCCCAGACCTCCCAGCTCTGAGGTGGGGAAGGTGTCCCCAATGGGAAGGTATCCTGACGTTCATTTGGGAGCCCAGGAACCACACAGTTCTCACAGCTCTGAGGCACGGAAGACTTCCCCAGCTGACCTGGAGTGTTACACTGTAACACAGCTCTGCTCAGCTCTGAGGGGAGAAGCTTCCCAGTGTTGCAACTCTGAAGGGAAATATCCCCAGCTGAGCTGAGGTGTTCTGGCAGAGTTGAGGTGTTCTGGTTGAGCTGGGGTGTTCTTTGCTTCTTTTTATTGTGGCTGCCTCCACTTGGGAAGAAGACAGAAGCCAAAGCTGCACCCCCTACTGAGCAGAGCTCAGAAGGTTGTTCTTTATATGGAGGGGGGTGGGTGTAGCCTTCCAGGGTGGCTTGTGATTAGTGGATTTTTTTGCTCTTATTTGGCTAGTCTGGAGAGGGTTGAGGGGCCCAATTTATGGCCATGTGTGTTAATTGGGGCTGCTTCTATGCTGCTCTCCAAGGTTGGAGGATCCTGCAGCTGGCCAGAAGTGGAATCCCTAGTAATCCCAGAAGGGGGCTTTTTTTGAGGGGGAGAATCTAAAGCCCCAGAGCTCCTTGGCCTTTTATAGCCACTCCTGCAAAGGGGAAATGTGCTGGCTCCCCAGTGATCCATAGCACTGTTTAAGGCTGGTGATGGGCACAGGGAGTGGTAGCTGCGCCGCCGCCCCCCCCCCCCCGCCAGGTTCCCAGCAGAGTGGTAAGGGAGCCAAGCAGCAGCCCCAAAAAGACAGCTGGCAGCAGGAGGGGCCAGGCTGCTGGGAAAAGTCAGATTTGCTCCATGGCAGAAACACATATGGTAGTGCAATGGCAAGGAGGGGGGTTGTCACCTGGCAGTGAGGTAAAGACCCCTGAGCACACACACTGAGGGAGGAGAGAGCAGGTGGGGGCCCACATGCCACATGTAGTAATATGCCTATGGGGAATCTCAGCAAGGAAGAGATGGAGGCATGTTTCATAGATGTAAATTCTGCCAGACCTCAGCAGAGGGAATCACTGTCATGGCCAGTGCCATACTGCCAGTGGAACCCCAAGTGTGTCTGCTCAGGAGTTTTATTCTTTCAGAACTCCTCAGGTGTTCTACTGATAGCACATGCAGATCATTAGCAATCAAACATTCCCCCACAGAAATCCAACACTTGCAAACAATACAAAACACCAAGGCCTATGCATTCCTTTTTCCAACAGTGCACAAAAACAATTATTTTAAATATAACTAAAAATAAACTTCCCCAATATTTCCCCTTTTCTGTATAAGAAAAAATCTGCTTTACCTTTACAACACAGTTTAACACTACACCAGCAAAACCATTTACAAGAAGAACAATTATAAAGCTTCTAATGCCCATGACCAAATAATCCCAAACAACTATCAAGTTTTTCATAATTTCTTTGGACAGTAGAAAAACATTATCAATGTTCACTTATCTGGAATTCACTCATGATCTTCTGGGCTCCTCCAAAGGGCTTGGGTTACTTCTCTGTCTCTGCCCTCTGCAGCCACACAGCTTGACCTCCAGCCTTTGGCTGGCTCCACTCCTCTGCTGCTGCTGTTCTTGGTGGTCGTCCCATGGTACTGGCATTTCAAAAATTGCTGGGGTCCCTTGCTGCAACTGGGCTGCACTTTCACAAATAGCTTCTCCTGGGTCCTTTGCATAATGCTGAGCCTCAACTTTACATGATCCCGTCAATCTGGGCCTTCAACTGCTACTAAGACTACACCTTCACTAATGGCCTTTTCTGGGCTCTCTTCATGTGGCCAAGCCTCAACTTTTTTTTTTTTTAACATGACCCTTTCATTCTGGGCCTTCAACCACTACTGAGGCTGGACCTTTACCAGTGGTTTCTCCCAGCCTCTCACAGTGCTAAGCCTCAGTTGCTCTCTATGACTCCTTCATGCCTTCAAAACCAGCACCAGCTGGGTGACTCTTACAAGGTCAGGTACCAGCAAGAGATACAACCTTGGCCAGTTCTGGAAGACATTTTCTGTGCTCTAACCCTTAGAAAACACTTTCCAGGTTTTAAGATAGAGTCTGGTTTGCTGCGAAAATAACTGGTCAGTGTCTGCAGGAAGAGTTGCCTCATGGCGTGGAGTTCTCATCACCATAGCAGGGGTGTCTTATCGGGACCTATGGTAGGCACATTTGCAGAAAAAAAATAGTTCAATTTAACTAAGCAGCTTTTAGGCTCCAAGGTCCGGCTTCCACAGCAGGAGGTCCTGGACCAGTGGGAAGAATATCTGGCAGTCTTGGCAGTTTGGCATTCCTTCTCACCACTGCTTTGTGGAAACGTACAACCCCTTCCATAGATCTCAAACATAACATGTTGAACTTCACACACATACAACGCAGCTATCAGAAAAGTCAGTTTTTGAAACAGTATGCTACCACCAGTGGCAGGAGGGAATGTTGGCTCCATGATCAGGAAAAGCTGTAAGAACCTTGCTTTTCCCTGCTCCCAGCTGAATTCTTTATCTCTAAGGTCTTCCATTCTGTGCCTCTCATCTTGGAGCTTTTTTCCTCAATTATTAATTTCACAGCCTTTTCTCTTCATAGAGGCTTATTTCCTTTCTCTCTTTCCTCTTTCTTCAGGAACCTTCCATTAATACCTTCGTCTCTAGCTTCTGGTATCTTCCCTAAGCATACTTTACCGGATTCTGAGGTCTTTCTGTTTCTTCCTCTTCTTCCTGTCTCTACATTGGATTAGCCGGCGTGATATCCTGCCCCACGTTGGTGCACCATTTGTAGCTGTTCACTGCTGTGGCTCACCAAGAGGGACACTGAGGCATTTTTCATATGTGGAAGCCCTGTCAGACCTCAGCAGAGGGAACCACCATCATGGCAAGTACCAGACTCCATAGTAGAACCCCGAGCATGTCTGCTCAGGTGTTTTAATCTTTCAGAACTCCTCAGGTATTCTACTGATAGCACATGCAGATCATTAGCAATCAAACATTCCCCCACAGAAATCCAACACTTGCAAACAATACAAAACACCAAGGCCTATGCATTCCTTTTTCCAACAGTACACAAAAACAATTATTTTAAATATAATTAAAAATAAACTTCCACAACTCCTGCATATGCAAGGTTTTTTTCCTGCACTTTTTTACTATTACAATAATACTGCCATGGACATTTGGATACAGATTTTGGAGTGGAGCTGTGTTTTCATTCCTCATGAACGTATGGAGTTAGCCATAAAACCTCCGAGTCATGTGGTATGCTTTTTAACCTTTTGTGGAACTGTCATACCATTTTACATTCCCATCAGCTACTAGGAAGGTTCCAGTGTTTCACCTCCTTGCCAACACTTCCCCATCTCCTACCTCCCCCCTCTTCTCAGCCGTCAACATGCTGGTCCATGTGAAGACATACTCCATTGTGGTTCTGATCAGCCTTGTTCTAATGACTAATGATGTCAGGTGTCTTTTGTGGTTGTGTTAACCAATAGCAATGAGTGTTCACAACTTTTGCTTGTTTCCTAAGGGAGGCTTTAGTTGTTGAGTTGAAAGAGTTCTTATATATTCTAGAGACTAGGCCCTTGTGAGATGTTAACTTGCAAAGGTTTTCTCCCATTCAGTGGATTATCCTGGTACTCTGTTCCTTTTAAAAATTGTTTCTCTGGGATGGTGTGATGACTCAGCAGCAAAGCATTGCTAGCAAGCCTGACCCCTGAGTTCTATCCCGGGGATGTAGTGGTTGAAGGAGAGAAGTTGCCTTCTAACCTTCGTGTGTGTGTGCACACATGCCTTGGGCAGGTCAATTGACTTTTCTGTGTGTTAGAAATATTTTTAAACCTAAATGATTTTGCCAGGGGTAGTGGTGCATGCCTTTAGTCTCAGCACATGGAGGTGGAGCTCTGTAAGATCAGTGCCAGCCAACTTTACCTTGTGAGGCACTGTTTAGAGAAAGAAAAAATCGTATGCACAAAGCATTTAAAATAGTACCTACATAGTAAGTACTCAACAAATATCGCTTGAAATAGAAATAATATGGAAGTATGGCTTCTTCAGTGTAAAAAAATAATTGGAAAAAGCAGAAAGGCCACAGAAATTTAAAAATACCTTGTGGTGGTAGTGTTTGTTTGTTGTTGTGTTTGTTTTTCCCCCAGACAGGGCTCTCTGCTGTAGCTCTGGCTGCCCTGGAGCGCACTCTGCAGACCAGGCTGCCCTGAACTCACTGAGGCCTGCCTTCTGAGTGCTGAGATCAAAGGTGTGCACCACCATGCCCAGCAAATGTGTAACACAGGCTGGCCTTGAACTCATGATCCTCCTGCCTCCACCTCCTCTGCCAAATCCTACAGATGTGTGCCTGTATTAGTTTAAAAATAAACTCTTATTTATTTATTTAATCATTTATTTATATTTATTTATAAATTATATGTTACAAATACAAATAAATATAAATAAAATTATTTATTTATTATTAATTAAAATTAATTATTTGATTATTATTGTTTTGCCTTCATGTGTGTCTGTGCACCATGTATATGCCTGGTGCCCATGGTGCCAGAAGAAGACATCAGATCCCCTGGAACTGGAGTTACAGGTCATTGTGAGCTGCCATGTGGGTGATAGGAATCATACCCAGTTCCTCTGGAAGAGTAGCCAGTGCTTTTAACCACTGAGATATCTCTCCATCCTAACCTGTTTGTATTTAACAGGTTGTATTTAAAAATTAAAATTGTATTGATTTTCACAGGCTGCTTTTTTTTTTTCTCTCAGCATATTCAGAGGAACAACTCATGACATTAAATGTGACTTTGATATGGCTTTCTAATATTCTATTGTATGGTAATATCATAATATATTTAAGAGGTTCCTACTTGCTGTGTTTAGATTGATTAACCCCAATCCAAAAAAAGTAACTGTGTAACTAGGAGATGTAACTAGGTAGTTTCCTAATCATGTGTTAGGCCTTAGGTTCCGTCAGTACGGAACAGGGGAAGAATGAGCTGCCTCTAAATTGCTTGGAAGCCATAAACGAATAAACATGTCCAGGTGTCTGATTATTCCCCTAGGATAGATTCCTAGAAGGAGGTCACCGGGTCCAAGGGTGTGCAGTTAGCAGCAGCAGCACTGTCTAGAAGCTCCTTGTACTAGAGACCCGAGTCACTCTAGAGTCTTGTGACTTGCATGCTAAATGTCCTGGTGGCCACCCTCTAGTTGGCATCACCCTTCAGTGTCACTCCCAGAACTGCAGTCGGCTTGTTCCTCGTCCTAGTTACTCTGCCCTCATCCCCTGTCCTCATTTTCTGGGCCATTCTTCAGACCATAGCCAGAGACAGTCTGTTTTGCTTTTAAAGAGAAGTCTAGCTGGGCATGATGGCACACACCTTTAAGCGTAGCATTCAGGAGGCAAAGGCAGGTGTTTGAGTCCAAAGCCAGCCTGTTCTACACATTGAGTTCCAGGCCAAGGCTACATAGTAAGACTATGTCTTTTTTAAAAAGTTTTTTTAAATAGATATATACATAAATAACAAGTCTAAGTTATATATATGCCAAAACCCTTTGATGACTTCTCACTTTGGGACCGAAGACTGAATATATGTTGTGACATTGAAGGCTTCCTCTCTGGTGAGCTCAGACTGTCAAGTGACCCCTCAGTCTCACCCTCACCCTAACCCTAACCCATTTCTGGGATTTGTTTCTTCCTGCCTCAGGGCCTTCCGATCTCTCTCTACCCTCTTGTTGCTATTCCCAGCCCCCTTTCTTTGGCTTTATGTGGTTGATTCTTCTTCCATGAAAGTTAAGTGTTACTCCCTCCTCCTCCAATCAGGTGTGGCTATCAAATTATCCCAGAACACGTTGTTTTGTTTTTCTTAATGACACCTCCGGTGGTTATAATCATGTTGTTAGTTGCACAAGTAATTATCTGATTAAAATCTCCTCCCTCTAAGGCCTTTTTGCTGTATGGGCGAAGACTTCACCCCGCCCTGGGTTCAGCATCTATTGGACATTCTTATATTTGTGGAGGGACAGAATGAAAGGTTTTTGATGCATAGGCAATAGATTTGCAGAGAAATGACTTCCTTGTCTGTGCCTTTCAAAACCAAACAGAAATTTATCTTTTTAAAAAATCTGATAGGTGAAAGAAAGGGTGTAGGTACCTCGCCATTGTAACTAGCATTCTTGCTGGCAATGTTGGACATAAGTTCACATTTTTTAGTAATTCCTGCTTTTCCTGATAGTTGTCCTTAGACTGTTTCTATTGGAGCTTCATGGTTTGTTTTTGTTTTATTTGCTTTTTAAAGACTTTTTTTAGATGTCGTGGCTGTTCCCGTTTATCATTTGTGCTTGCCTCGCTGCACACTGTGCTTTTTTATAATCAAATCAAGTAGCACTCCACTCGCATTTATTCTCATTTGTTTCATTTTAGAAATCGTTCTCCTAAACTAGACTTCCGCTTCCCTCTAGCACCTTAACGGTTGTGTTCAGCGCAGTTCTTCCAGATCACAAAGGTGGGAACTTTAGTCCTAGCAGCACTTACTAGCTAGTCGTCTTCAACTGTGCTGGCTCGGGAAATGTCTTTCAGCGTGTGGCTGTGTTCTGTGTCTTCTACCATCAGTTTCGAGGCCACATGCTAAACTGTCAGCTTTGGGGCTAGCAAAATGCTTTCAAAACACTATTTTAGCACTGATACATGTTTTAGTATTCAAAGTACATCTCGGATAGCCAAATTATTCTCTTCTTATTTTTTTTTTTTTTGTTTTGTTTTGAGTTAGTGTCTCATTCTGTAGTTCATGTATAGCCCAGGCTAGCCTTAAACTTGCAGTAAGCCTCCTGTCTCAGCCTCCATGGAGATTACAGGCATGCATCATCCTATCAGAGGTATTTATATTTTTAACTGACACAAATTGGATATATTTTATGTAGCATATATTTCTGCATGTGTATACATTATATATCAGAATCAGAATATTAGTCATTTCTTCATAGTTGTAGTATATATTCAAAATCCAGCACTTGGGGGAGCAGAGGTAGCCTGATCTCTGAGTTTGAGGCCAACTTGGTCTGCATGGTAAGACGGAGTCTCAAAAAACAAAGACATAATGCCTTCCTGGGTGTAGTTTAGGACACGGGTAGTGAATAGCATGTAAGTCTTTAAACCCGGTTTTAATCAGATTCGTTTGTCTGGGTGAGTGCTGGACAGTGACACTGTCAATGGTTTTAGAAATAGCACCACACCCCAGTAAGCCCCCCAGAAGGGAGGATCGATCAGAAGGCCTGTGCAAAAGTCCCTCTCCACTCATCCTTTCTAGTTTGTAAAGTGACGGAATTCTAAAATGGAAAAATGGTTGCTTTCCTGCTGAGGAGGGAGAAAAAGACCCTTTGTTACAGAGTTAAAAGCAAACTCGCTTTGTATCTGGCTGTGACGTCTCGGACTGGCTGAGCTGCCTCTTGACTAATACTTTGCAGTGCGGAGGTGGATGTTGGAGCTGCTGTGACTGCTTCAGCATTAAATACAAGAATAGCAATGATAAAGTTAGGAAGGAGTAATCCCACTGCATAAGGCAAACCAAGGCAAGCGAGCAAGTGACCAGAGGAAACCTGTCACTGCCGCAGTCAGAACAGCTCTTCGTGTTGCTGCTACTCGGCCAGAATGAAAAGATCCTATTTTGAAATCATTATGTAAATGAAAAGGTCTGTCATTTCCATTCACTCTGTTCATTCTAATTTTCCCCTGGCAGTAACAATTCTCAAATGCAATTTTTACATTTTTAGATTTTCATTTTTAACGTGCAGAATTTGTTAGGACAGGAAATGAAGTCCTCTAATGAGGCCAAATTTTGAAGTCTACAATGCAGATTTGCCGGTGGTAAATGATGTCATTGATATGTCCTGTTCACCCCACCCCAGGGCCAAGTGGCTTTCATTCAGTTTGTTGGGTTGAAGTCTGCGAAGGGAAAACTCACAGGCTTGCAGTGGAGTTGCTGTAAGGGTTGGAAATGGCTCCCAATCCCAGCATCATGAAGCTTTCTTGCTACATCCATTTTTGCCACATTAATTCTGTTTACTCTAGGCTTTATGGTGAATTCTTGAGGCTGCCAGTGCCATCAAGGTTGCATGTATCAGTAGTGCTGCTTGCCAGGCACTGTTACTTAAGAGCTTCACAGAAGTTCTCAAAATTGAAATGGTTTTTAAGTATATAGATTTTTGTCTTTTAGATCAGCGTGGCCTGCTGAAGTTTTCCCACGTCACAAAGTCAGGTGACAAGCTGATGAAGTAGGTGGGTTGATGACGTTTGTCCTACTTCTGGCCCATCTCTGAGGTTCGGAAGTTTTAAGAAAAACACGGGAAGGGATAAAGATGATTGGGTGATCCTAATGGGTGAGGAAGGAGAGAAAAGATAGAAGCCATTGAAGGAGGAGCTTGACTATCCCTCTGATGGCTCCTTAGTCTTGACAAGGTTCCAGGTCAATGCTGGAATGAACAAGGTCTAATGACAGCGCCTGACGTTTGCTGAGCGTGTGCTGTGTGTCAGGCTCTGTACCACCCTCCCCTCCTGAAAGGCTGCATGCCTTGCAAAGGAGATCATAATTAGATTTCTTAACTATCAACCTCCCTGTGTACATTTAAAACACTCTGCAACTTGCAAAAGATTTCCCTTCATTCAGTCTAGTCTTGACTCCTTGGCATCATACTCGTGAGAGCCAGCGAGTGTGCGCAGACCGTGTGTGCAGACCGTGGTCGTTCCCTCAGAGCTCCACCAGTCAGCTGTCAGCTGAGATGCTCTCTCCCTGTTCTAAGTGTCTGTGGCACAACGTTTTGTATTTAATTGCGTGGGTCTGCAGGTTTTCTGTCATTCTAGTTAAAGCTACGCCTTTGTCTGAAGTGTTTTGTATTTTTTCTTTTAGTTTTTTGAGATTGGATATATTATTGGACATAATACTTACTTTTACATAGCTGTGATTAAGTACCTGACAGAACTTAAGGGAGCAAGACTTTATTTTGGCTCCTGGTTTACAGGGGTAATGATGCATGCTTTAATCTCAGCATTCAGGAGGCAGAGGCAGGTGGATCTCTGTGAGTTCTAGGACAGCCTGGTCTACATAGTGAGTTCCAGGACAGCCAGGGCTACATAGAGAGACCCTGTCTCAAAAAACAAAACAAGAAAACAACAACAACAAGAAACAAAAACAAAAAACAAACCGGAGGAGGGGTAAAGCGCCATTGTGGTGGGAGAAGCATAGCTTGGCCCACAGTGGTAGGTGCTTGCTTGCCACATGGCTTGCTATTTACCAGTGTGGATCAGGAAGCAGACAACTGGGACTGGAACTGGGCTGGGCTGTGTAATCTTCCAGCCTTGTCCTCTTAGCCCTACGTCTGCCCATTAGACCCCATGCCCGAAAGGTTTCACAACCTCCTAAAACAGTGCCCTAGTTTGCTTTCTGTTGCTCTCAGAAGCAGTTCACCAGCCGGGGACCAAGGATTCAAACACATCTGCCTGTCGGGAACATCCATTCAAGCCGTAGCGTAGGGTCTTGCTCTTTAGCCCAGGCTGGCCTCAGTACCCTTGCACCTCAGCATCTTCAGGGCTGGCTTCGCAAGCATGTTGGTCTTCCTGCGTTACATTCTAAGCTCAAGACTGTTACCTTTTTCTTTTGTGTCTCTCCAAGCCTGAGCCCCATGCTAATCACAAACTGTGTGCTTAGTAAGTGATTCCGAAGCAACTGAGTTAATGAATAAATGAGCAGACATGAAATTGACATTGTCCTCCTAATGATTCTGTGGTGCTCTGTTTGTAAATGTGCAGAGCCAAGTGGAAATTTATCAAAAGCCACTTATTGTCTTAAGTTTTTTTTAATCTAAATTTCCTTTTAATTCTCAAGCTCTTTGAGCATAGATCACTTTACACTTAAAAAATTACTGAGGCCCCCAATGGTGCAGCCTCTCTCTCTAGTAGTGCTTACCTTATTTAAAGCTGTGATACTTAGTATTTGAAACCTAAGAAGCAGAAGCACAGCTGGGCATGGTGGTGCTGCAGGACTTTAGTCTTAAGGCTGAGGCACTGGATCTCTGTCTGGTCTGCATAGGGAGTCCCAGGCCAGCCAGGCCTACATAGAGAGACCCTGTCCCAAACAAGAAACCCTAAACACACGTTCCACCAAGTGTCCAGGTAGTGACACCCACACATGTCACTGTATGGTTACCTTTCCCGTCGCTCTGACTCAACGCCCGGCAGAAGCCACTCAAGGGAGGCGGGGTGTCTTTTAGCCTCAGATTTCGTGGATGCCATCCATCATTGCAGTACTGAGGTGAATCTTGCCACTCATCAGACTTTATTCTTTCTTACTTTCTGTTCAGTGTGGCTCTCCACGCCATTCATATCTACAGTGGATCTTCTTTCCTTAGTTAACCATCTCTGAAAATGCTTTCACCACATACCCAGAGTTGACAGTAAAGATTAGCCATCACAGTCACGTAGTCCCTGGAGGACACATAAACTCCGAGCCAGGGAGAGTGAGAAAGTCAGGTAGTATCTGAACATTGTTAGGATGTGGACGCAGACCCCAGGAGTGGAGAGTTGGGTCATACTATAATAAAGGTGACCTTTTACCCTGCCCCCCCTTTCTTCCAGTCTCTTCCTTCTCTTTTCTTTCTTTCTCTTCCCCCCACCCCTTTTCTCTGTGTAAAGTCTGGCTTGAAGGGTAGTCATAAGAACAAAACCGTTCTTTTTGTTTATTGTGAGTGATGTAAATCGTTATACGAGCAATTACAAACTTTGATTGGTAAACAAATATTTTGGTCAACTTTATCTTTTCTTTAAAAAATGATTTAGAGACTATGCTTATACATTTCAATTGTGTTCTTTTATGTTGCAGTTCCTCAGTTTGAGACTGCATGTAGTTATGTGGACGCTACCCTTGAGCAGTTTCTGACCTGGAGCTGTGACCAGAATTATATCTCAGGACCATTTAAAGACTATGATCATTCCAAGTTCTGGGCTTATGCTGACTATAAATACTTTGTCAGTCTGTTTGAAGACAAGACAGATGTTTTCCAGGTGAGTTATACATTCTTTTTAGTTTTGGTAAGAATTTGCTCTCAAGAGCAAATTAGAATTTTGCTGGTCCCTTCTTAACTGCCCTTTTCTCCTGTAAGTAGTCTTGTGAGACCTGACTGTTTTTTTGCCCACTGAAACAAAGGACCTGCTCGGGAGAGTCTGGCATTTGGCTTATGCAGATGAGCAATGTTGTGCATTTTCCTGCTCACCACTTTCTCTACACCCCTCCAACTTTAAACAATGCCTGCAAACTTTGGATTGTACTGGAAGTATAGATGTGTGAAAGCGTAGTACATAGTTACTGTAACTACCGATATTTTGTGATTTTTCATTTATTAACGTTTTTAAATGTTTAAAATCTTTTTTATAAAAAGAAGGAAAATATACCCTTGCCCCACCCTCATTATTAGTTGAGCTCCCCTTTCTTCCCTCCCCCTTTGTTTTCTTTTCCTTTCTATCTTGAGAAGCTCTCTCTGTGTAGCCCAGGCTGGCCTTAACCTCAGTCTCCGTCTCCTGTGTGGGGTTACAGTTGCGCACCACCGTGTGCAGTGCCTCCTTATCCTTACGGCCGTGAAATAACTGTGTTAACTTCGAAAATGTTCAGTAAATGCTTTTAAACCTAAAGACCATACCCAGTCATTTGTAAGTATGCTTCTGAGGCAGATGGACTTTCTTACAAGTTTTATTGCATTATGGATCTTTAATCCTGGAATTCAGGTTTCATAATTAACTTTTAGAACGCATTGGCCTTCCCCACTAGCTCAACTACACTATAGATTGTACTTCCACCTTCTCCCACCACAAGTCAGTAAAATCATTTTTGTGGTTGTTTTTGTTTTTTTTCAAGATTTGGTTTTGTTGTGTAGTCCTGGCTGTCTGGAAACTAGCTCTGTAGACCAGGCTGGCCTCAGACTCACAGAGATCTGTCTGCCACTGCCTCCTGAGTGCTGGGATTAAAGATATTTTAGTAAAATCTTGTGCAGTAATAGTATTTACCGAGTGCTCACATGTCCTTGGCCCCTTTTAAGTGCCTGACATTTAGAATCCTCACAGTAACAATATGATTTAATGATTATCCCTGTTTGAAGAAAAATAAAGTACAAAGAGGTTATGTAAACCTTTTCTCAGAAGGGGTTTGTTTAAGTTAGGTGAAATACTTTAGCCATCCTGAGTGTAGTTCAGGCTACCTTGGATGCCTTAGGTGTCTCTCCCATCCCAGGTAGAGCCAACACTGGGAAAACATGTGAGCTGCCCGTTAATAAGAAGCAGCCAATAGGTAATAAGCTGGAATTCTAATTAGGTCCTTTTAAAATATGACATTTTTAGTTAAATGAGTTTGTTCACATTATGATGGTCATTTTATGAGCAGTCAAGTCTTGTTATTTTTATATCTGACAGGTTTCTGGGTACCAACTCTTCATAGTACCTAAATTCTTGTTTTACTTTTAGAATTGCAATTTGTTTAGTTTACTAAATCATCTTTGTTATTCTTTCAAGCTTTTCTTTATTGGCATGTGTAGTAGTTCACCTACTGTGTGGGTTCACCAAGGAAGACACAGAAGCATATTCATAATTGCAAGCCCTGCCAGACCGTCATGGCAAGCGGCATCCTTGACAGTGGAACCCTGAGCATCTGAGCTCAGTTGTTTTATTGATTCAGAAGTCCTCAGGTATTCTACTGATAGCACATGCAGATTATTAAAAATTAAAACAACCCCAACAGAAATCCAACACCTGCACACAGTACAAAATACCCTAGACAACCCCTCACCCAACAGTGCATAAAACAATTATTTTTTATATATAACTAAAAATAAACTTCTGCAACAATTCCCCTTTTCTGTATTAAAAAAAAAAAATGTCAACACAATTTAACACTTCACCAGCAAAACTATTTTCAAGAGTAACAATCACCAGCGTTACTAATGCACAGGACCAAATGAAACCAAACATCTATCAAACTTTTCACAATGTCATTGGACAGCAGAAAAACATTATCAATGTCCAATTATCTGGAATTCACTCATGATCTTCTGGGTTCCTCCAGAGGGCTTGGCTGTGCACACCCTGTGTGGCACACACAGCTTGTCTTCCAGGCTCTGGCTGGCTCCACTCCACTGCTGCCACTGCTCTTGGTGGTTGTCCCATGGTACAACTGGGCTGCAGTTTCACCAGTAGCCTCTCCTGGGCTCTCTTCATGGTGTCAAGCCTCAACTTCTTTACATGACCCCATTATCTGGGCCTTCAACTACTACCAAAGGTGCACCAATGGCCTCTCCTGGCTTTTCATAATACCAGGCCTCAGCTGTTCTCCAAAGACTCCTTCATGCCTTCAAAACCAGTCCACCTGGGTGACACTTACAGTGCCAAGTTCAGCTGCCAGAATGAGATATAACCTTGACCAATTCTGGAAGACAGCTTCTGTGTACTGACCCTGAGAAAACACTTTCCAGATTTTAAGATAAAGCTGGTTTGCTGGAAAAATAATTAGTCCTTGTCTGCAGTAAGTTTCCTCATGGTGTGGAGTTACCACTTGTAGACAGGTTTGAAGGAGAAAAAAAAAACCAGAACTGTTCAGTTCAACTAAGTGACTTTTGGCTTTAAAGCCATGCGACTTCCACAACAGGAGGTCTGGGCCAGTGAGAAAAATCTCTAGCTAAAACATTCTGGCAGTTTGGCATTGTTTTAAACCACTACTAAGGGGAAACATACAACACCTTCCATAGACCTCAAACACAACATTTTGAGCTTCACACACACAATGCACAGATATCAGAAAAACTCAGTTTGTGAAACAGTACACCACCACCAGTGGCAGGAGGGAGCATGTCAGCTCCATGATCAGGAAAAGCTTTTCCCTGCTCCCAGCTGAATTATTTATCTCTAAGGGCCTCCATTCTGTGGCTCTCACCTTGGAGCTTCCCCCCCCTCATTTATTTATTAATTTCACAACCTTTTCTCTTCATAGAGGCTTATGTCCTTTCTCTCTTCTTCCTTCAGGAGCCTTCAGTTAATACTTTAATCTCTGTCCTCTGGTAGCTTCCCTGAACATACTTTACTGGACTCAGATCTGGAGTTTCTTTCTCTTCTTCCTTGTCTCCACGTTGGATTAGCTAGTGTGATGTCATGCCATCCATGTTGGTGAGCTATTTGTCAGTATGCTGCAATCTTTTTCCCTCAATTTAGGGAAAGAGAAAGATAGGATAGAAAGAAATCTTCACTGTTTTTGCAAGCGGCCTTGATATAGAATGAGAGAAAGGTAGAAATCTTCTCAGCCACATTTAAGCTTGAAGAGGACTAGCTGACTCTTAGGGCTTCAGACTTTTTATACCCTAAGCCAAAAGTTCCTATAAACCCATGTGGCACACAATCCCCAAAACAAGCTACAGGTGCCAGAACTGCACCTAACCAAATTATAGCCACCTGCATCAAGCATTCCAAACCCAACTGGTAAACTGTTGTTTTTTTTCTCTCTCGCTTCCCTCTCCGGAGCATGGCTAAGCTATTGGCGGCCAGCTCTGCTCCCGGGAAGAAAAGCGCAGGGCCTGGGTCAACACCCTGGCAGGTCCCACATAGGAGGACTAAGAGAGAGTGAATCAGACTCTCAGAAGAGGCTGTCAGAGGAGCATGTCTCTCATTTATTAAAGAGAGGGTGGGTACATTTATAGGGTACAGGCAGGGGAGGGTCTTTGGTACCCAAGGTTGGGATCCATTGGTTAAGACAAGGATACTGGATAAGGTTAGCCTCATTTACATGTGGGGTTCAAGTCTAAGCATCAAGGTCTTGCAAGGCCAACTTCTGCTTAAGGTGTGGTCTCACAGGGAAAAAGAGGAAAGCACCTTATCAGTAAATGGACTCATCCCTATGCTTCCAGCTACAGCACAGCTAAGCACCAACCAAGCCACATTACTTTGCTTCTGTGAAGTCAAATATTTAATATTTAGCTGGGTTCTGGCCAGGGCTAAAGTGGGGAGCAGCCAAAGCCTGCCGTTCTCATCTCCTGGGATGATGCAAGGTTCCAAGCCAGCTTCAACCCACTCTTAGCTCTATGACAGTCCCACAGTAAACAGCTATACCACAGCTGAGGTGGGCACACAAACCTAATCCAAAAGCCATTTTGCATTTTTAAAGAAACCGAAATTACAAAAACTTCTCAAAGTGTTCCGGTACAGACATGAGATAATTGGTAAGTATGAATGAGGGGATCAAGTGTAGCTTCCGCCATATCCAGTCTGGGCTACATACAACCCTGTCTCAAGAAACCAAAAGATAAAGCAAACAAAAAAAATGAGTAGCATATCAAGCTCATTATATGTTAATAACAAATGATATTCTAAGATAATAGACTTTAAAATGTAATGTGATCAGAAGAGTGGGCTGTTTTGCATTTTTGCAAGTCATCTTACTGCTTGGCTATAGAAGACAACGGATTTGCATGTCTGCTGCTCCAGCTTTGTTGGTCTGTTAAGAGATGACAAAGATCTGTCTCACACACATACACAGCTGAGAAAAGAAGCCTTTCACAGTCTTTTCACATAATTGTGGAATTTTTAAAGTTACCGCACCGAACTTGATAAGGGCTGTTTTCTTAAGAGTTCGTTAGTTGCGGTGCAGACTCTGAACCACTGTGAAAGGACTCTTTGTAGTCCTATATTAAGATCCCTTCGCTCAGTTTACACAGAATGGATCTTATGTGATGCAATTCATTGGCTCTTTGGAAATGCCGGGTTACTGAATTGTGTCAGTCTTCCCCATGTTAGTGTGCTACGGTGTGCCTGACGCACCTCATTATTTAAAAAGTCACGTTTGCTATCACCACACTGTTTTTATGGGAAAAGTCTGTAGTACTCAGGAGCTTCCAAAGTTATGTATCTCAAGGTGCAGTTTCCAAAAATCACTTTCATTCTGTTCAAAATATTTGTTAACTTGTCTTGTGGTTTATTCTTTGATTTGCTGATTACTTAAAAGCATAACATTTGGTTTATAATGTTTGGTTGTTTTTCTAACCATCTTTTTCTGATTTGAAACCACAGATTTCTAATTTGAATCCATTGTGACAGGAAAAAAAGTTAGGATTATTTTAGTCCTAAAGTATGTAAATTTGTTTCATAGACCAAAGTCTGGCTAGTCTTGATGAATGTTCCATGCAGACTTGGAAATTATACATTTCTCATGTTGGGCAGAGTGCCTTGTAAGCGCCTTTAGGTCAGGCTGAGGTTCAGGTGTCCTACATCCTTACTAATTTCTGTAGATTTGTTTTACCTGTTGTGTAGAGAAGGGCTGTGAGCCTTTTTCCTCCTCTTAGATTGGTTAGGTTTTGCTTCATACACTTGGATTTATTAGTCAGCTTACCTTTTGTTGTGATGAAATTAACTTATCTACCTTGGAGTTTTCCTTATTCTGATTCAATTTACCTTGTTTAGTTTGCCTTTGATTAATATTAGCATGAAAAAGGCTCAGATTCAGCCGTGGCTGTGAAATGGCAGCCACTTAAACACATTCATCCCTAGCCAGTGTTCCTTTGTGTCCTGTTTGAACTGGTATTTCATAGAATTATGTCTTGGTCCTTTAACAACACTGGGCTATGTTCTTTACTCTTTTACTCCTCAGAACTGCTGACACAGTACTGGATATGTGATCAGTATTTGAATGATTACAATGATTCTTTAGTCTTTAACACCTTTAAAGAACATTTTGACTTAAACTCCTGGCTTTACCCTTGTCAAATTTTCTGTGGCTTCTAGCTAGCCAAGTGTAGCGTCTGTCAATAATAAGAAATTTCTAACTCTCTTCAGCCTTCTACTAGGTTTCTAAGTTTTAATATTCAGATTAAATTAACTCTGCTTAAGGTCTCCGTCTACTTAATCTTTTCTTCCATAAAGGAGAAATTAATGCTCTGTTAAATATGTAACATTTATGTATTGGTAAGTAAACTGGTAAGTGTACTGATAAAATTGGAAAATACCTGATAGTCTTGCAGATGGCCTGAGATTACTATTTTGACACTCACCTGACTTTCGTGTATGACAGAATTAGTCTTGTTGGTTTTTAGTCACCCATTCGTGCCATCGGCTCAGCGAAGCATGTCTGAACACTTTGGCCCTACTGCCCTAGGAAGACAGGAAAACTGTGAGAAACATTACCTTTATCTCTTACAGTTACTGATAAGCATTCCTAAAATTGAGGCTGTGAAGAATCAGCATATAATAAAAGGAATGTTGTCCCCCAAGAATGCTTTCCTGGTAGGTTCTGTTTCGCGTTATGATTGAGGTTGCCTATGGAGAGTCAGGAGCCTTATTAAGTCACCAGGACGTAGAATATGCAAAAGCAATAAATGAAGATTAGTTCAGAACTGCTGGACCTTGTGACATAGCTGTGAGGATATGTTAGAACAGAGACACGTGTTTTGGAAATGATTAAAGGAATCTCAGACAGAGATGCTTTCTGATGAGACAGATTGTCTCCTAGGAATTTGAGTGATTAAAAAAATAGAAAATAGGGGCTAGAGAGATGGTGCAGTGGTTAGGAGCATGGGCTGCTCATCCAGAGGACCTGGGTTCAACTCCCAGCATCCACATGGCAGCTTACAACTGTCTGTAACTCCAGTTCCAGGGGATCTAATACCCTCACACCAGTGCACATTAAGGAAGGAAGGAAGGAAGGAAGGAAGGAAGGAAGGAAGGAAGAAATAGAATTTAGGCATTTCCCAGTAGGTAGAGACTTTATGACCGCTTCTGTTTTTGTATCTAAAGGTAATTTTCTTGAGGTAAAAATAATTTAAATTTTGTATAATAATTACAGTGAATAATTTTGCTATGAGTTTGTTTTTCTGTATTTTGACCTGTGAATGGAAGGCAAGTAATAAATAGAATGAGACAGTGTGACACCAGGAGTGACAGAGGGAACATTCAACTTCAACTCTGGACTGTAGCTTCCCTCCTGTAACTAAGGGTGAAGGTTACAAGGAATGTGTAGAAACACCTCTGAAAATGCTTTCTCAAATAATAGCTTATGAAACTACGTAACATAATTGTGGATTTTTTAATGATTTTTTGTTACTAGTTATGTAATGGGCTAATGGAAGCCATCATTCTGTCTTCTAAGCTTCCTAACGGTTTTTCTTTAGTGCTTTTTTTTTGCCAAAACTATAAAAACATGAATGATTTCATTGTGTGTCCAGCAGTTCTAAAATGGAATTTGATTCCGTAATGGTTACTGAACTCATTCATTGGGACCGGTTTCTGAGATCTTTAGGAGCCGGGCGTGGTACCCCACAACTTTAATCCCAACAGAGACTTGCAAACAGGCAGCAGATCCCTGAGTCTGAGGCCAGCCTGGTCTACAGAGCGAGTTCTAAGACAGTCAGGGCCACACAGGGAAAGCCTGTCTCGAAAAAATGGAGGGGGGATAAAAACTCATTTATGTCTGGGCTAAAAATAGATCCAGGAGCTCCTATGACTAACTCAGCAGTTTTTCAAAAGTGCTGTGTTCACCACATATGTAGTAGAGAATTACTTTAATGAGAGACTGGGCTGTCATGGCACTTGTCCTGGCTAGTTTCTGTATCAGCTTGACACATGCTAGGGTCATCTGAGAGGAGGGAATCTCAACTGATAAAATGTCTCCCTAAGATTGTGCTAGGCAAGCCTAGGGCTTGGAGGGGTTTGATGATTAATGATTGATGTGGGTGTTGCCCAGCCCTGGGCTGATGATCCTGGGGTGTGTAAAAGCAGGCTGAGCAAGCAAGCTGTGAGGAGCAAGCAGTAAGCAGCATCCCTCCACGGCCTCTGCTTCAGGTCCTGCCTGATTTCTGTGGTGCTGGACTAAACCCTTCCCTCCCCACATTGCTTTTGGTCATGATATTTTATCACAGGAGCAGAAACCCTAAAATGTCAGTACTGTAAAGCCTCTCCAAAACCAAAACCCAGGGCCAGAAAGTATAATGTCTTCTACCAGAATTCCATACACTTTCTAATCTACTGTCTTGTCACTTAAGTGTTGGCAATAGTTAGTTTAGGAATGCAGTACACTATCAAGAATATTGAGTTTTTTACTGTACAGTTTAAAGTGTTAAGGACCCTTTGTTTGTTGGCTTTTTTTGTTGTTGTAAATGCTCTATATAGACCATGCTGACCTTGAACTTAACAGAGATCTGCCTGCCTTTGCCTCCCATAGGGAGGCCTCTTTAAAAAAGTGTGTTGAGAATTTCATATATAGTACATCCTGGTTACCCAGGATCTCTCCAATCTACTGCGTACCCTTAGTAAACCCCTTCTTCAAGTTCCTTCCCACATTCATGGCTTTTTGGTTTGGGAGTTTTGTTTTCTGAGACCCACTGAGTCTAACCAGGATCAACTGTGTGAGCATGGGTTTGGAACTATCCATTGGAGCTTGGTGACTCCTTAGCAGGTACATGATGAGCAGTTGGGGGAGGGGTGGAGACCAGAGGTCAACACTGGATGTTGTTCCTCACGTGTAATCCACTTGCTTTGTTTTGTTTTTTGAGACACAGTCTCTCATTTGGCCTAGAATTCCTTGTTAAGGGGAGGCTGGCTCGCCAGAGAACCCCAGTTTGTGCCTCCCCAGCACTGGTTTACAAGTGGGAACCAATATGAACTCAGGTCCTCATGCTTGTAAGCATGCGCTTTATCAACCGAGCCACCTCCCCAGCCCTGACACACTCTCATGTCTTACATGCCACTTCCGTCCCATGTTTCCTAGACATCTTTTTTCTTTAATGTATTTTTTTTTACTTCCATCTTTAAATTTGAATGTTTTCCAAGACCCTTATCTTATGAATTTAAGCAAAGATTTAAAGCCATAATTGATTTTTCATCCTTTCTTTCTTTCGTTTTGTTTTGTTTTTTGAGACAGGGTTTCTCTGTTGTAACTCTGGCTGTCCTGGAACTCACTATGTAAACCAGGCTGGCCTTGAACTCAGAGATTTGCCTGCCTCTGTCTCCCAAGCGCTAGGATTAAAGGCGTGCGCCACCACTGCCCATTCATCCTTTCAAAACCCACCACTTAAATATAGCAAAGCGTGCTATTTAAATTTTCCTAAATTTAAAATTCCTTTTTAAAAATAACATATTATAATATAATTACATTATTTCCCCCCTTCTCTTTCCTCCCTCCAACCCCACCCATGTACCTCTCCTTTCTCTTCTTCAAATTAAAAGCCTCTTTTAAATTGTGTTACATATTTATGTGAATGTTTATATATACGTATATATGTTTCTAAATACATAAATGCAACCTGTTCAGTCTGTGTTTTATTTGTGTGTATGTTTTCAAGGCTGACCATTTGGTATTGGAAAACCACTTGATATGCTCTTTCCTGAAGAAGACTACTTCTAGTTGTCTACAGTTCTTTGTTTAGAGTAGAGGCCTCATTAGCTTTCCACCTTCAATGTTAGCATGTCCTTTGTATCATCCTTGTTCAGCTTATGTATAGGCAACCATGTTGGTGAGACTTCGTGGGTGGGAGACACAACCTTCTTGCTCCTCTGGCTCTTATGATTTTTCCACCGTCCTCTTCTGCAATGATGCCTGAGCCTTTGGTGCAGGAGTTGTGTTGTGGTTGTATCCATTGAGACGGGGCTCTACAACTCCTCATTTTGACCAGTGTGGCTTTCTATAATGGTCTCTGACTATTGCGAAAGAAGTAAGTTTCCTTGATGAGGAGTAAGAATACACTTATCTGTGGGTGTAAGGACAAGTATTTAGAGAGCAGTTAGGGATTGTGCTGGTTAGTAAAGTGGTATTTGTGGGTTCTCCTCCAAGATTTGTGACTTCGAGTAGGTTGACTAGGTTTCTGTTACCAAGGATGATGTTCCTCCTCTTGAGCCGGATTTAAGTCCAATTAGAGAGCTGTCGCTGGTTACTGCTAAGATGTGTGCCGTTACTGCACCCTGAGGGTTACTGCACCGTGCTGGGGTTGTTGTTGTAGTCATAAATCTTCATAGCTAACAAGACTGTTGGTTGTTCCCCTCCTTTGGAAGCTTGTGTGGTACCATCTGGCACCCTGAAAGCTGGTCCTCAGGGAGGAGGCTCTCAGGTCAGATCAAGCTGGGGTCCTCTCGGTCCTGGGTCCCAAGTGCATGGTGTCTTCAGCAATAGGGATTTTCCTTCTGCCTCTGTAGGGCAACCAAGAGCAATAGCAATACCTTATAATGTTTTGATAGTCTGGACATCCCTGACCAACCTACTGTTCCATCACTTAAAATAATTTTTTTTTCTAGTCTTCCTCAAAACTATCCATTGAATGTCTTTTAAAAATCTTTTCTTTTTTAATAGAGCTGATAATAGATCCCCTCAAAATTAGAATTTAGATTGCCGATAATGAGGGTTTTTTTAATGTTGACATTTATGTGAGTACTCTGAACATAAAAGTATTTTTATTCCATTCTTTTAAAAACAAATCAAAGGAAAAGTTAATGGTTGAAAATACACCAACGTTCGCATGCTTGCTTTGCTAGTTGTTTTGCTTTTCTGGCTTATGAGTATGGGCAGGACCTGCTCAGAACAAGCCTAGGAGAGCCCTGGTCTGGAGCAGTGTGCTGTCTTCATACACTTAGCTTGGGGCAGATGGCAGAATCAACCACCTGTGAATGACTGTCTCAAAGGCCATTCTGTGACACACCTGCTTGAGACTGGTTTAGCAGGTATGAGCTAAGCCTCTAGTATTGATAGCCTTAAATGGCTGGGCTCACCCAGAAGGCTTCTTTTATGAGGTCATTGAAGTGCAAAAGGGAAATAAAGCGCTTATGCTCACAAATACTGTCTCTGCTTCAAGGCCTGTGGCTTCCTGAATTGAGCTTCCGTGATATTCCCAGTGCCTGCAGAACTTTCCCCCCCAGGTAGCTGCAGAATTATGTCTGTTGTTTATGGTCTGTCTCAAACAAGTGTAAGAGGCAAGCCTGGTGAGCCCAATTTATTCATTGATTGTTACATGCTTCCCAAACAGTTCCTGGCATGTTATAAGCAGTAAATATGTGTTGAATGACTGCTACTACTGAGGTTATTCAGATATTGGTTGAAAAGTTTTCTCAGACTACCCTGAAAACCTAACCCCTTCCATCTCTAGCATTTGATGTAAGAAAACATAAGTGCTAAAAACAGTGTGTACATGAGCATGTGTACCACCATCGAGGCTGCTCAGTTCCTGATGGACTCTGCCTTGTTTTTCAAACAGGAGGTAATGTGGTCTGACTTTGGCTTTCCTGGAAGAAATGGACAGGAAAGCACCCTGTGGATCGGCTCCCGTGGAGCCCATACCCCCTGTCATCTGGACTCCTATGGATGCAACTTAGTGTTCCAGGTACAAGGAAGGTAATGTGTGTGTGTGTGTGTGTGTGTGTGTGTGTGTGTGTGTGTGTGTGTGTTGCACGCACAAGAGTGAACAAGAAGAGGCGAACAAGAGAAGGTGGGGTCAGATTGTAGCCCCAGCCCCATCTTGTCCACCAGCCTTGTGACCAAGGCATTCTTCTCTTGCTGCCATTGTTTCCTTCTGTGTGAAGTGAGGGGACAGTTGAATGACTTCCGTGTGTCTCGGCCACGATCAGGCTTCTCTCACAGGCCCTCATCCTGTAGGCAGCTCTCTGCTTTGCTTCTTTACCTAAGAGTATTCACATTTCACTCCCTTCCTCTACCTCTCAAAGAAATAAGAACAGAGGACTTTGTTGAAAGGAGGAGGCTTCACTGTGGCCTTTTGATGCTGACAGGTTCCAGGAAGCCTGGGTCCCATAGTTTTTAATGCTCCCCTTTGACTAAATTCTAGTTTGTATCTGAATTAGAGCCAGTATACTGAATTACTACTTTAGATCAGCTTTTATCTCCGTCTGACTAAGTGGCAGAACTTAATGGCTACCACCTAGTAACCTGGAGCTTTGACAGCCCGGAGAATATACTCAGGTGTCATATGTGCAGTCTTATTTCCCCTGACAAATGGTGCCCAGACTTCCCTTCTGGCCCTTTGAGACATTTGCAGGGCAGCTTATAAAACAAGCCAGAAATGGCCACAAACAAATTCCCAGCATCACTGGACACAAAACTGATGAGGAATGGATCCAAGAGAAATAGTATAGCCCAAGGGACACCTAGCAGACATGGATCTCTCTCTACCACTGCTTTGGAAATGGAGTTAAACTGATGATCTCCTCAGAGCCCTTCCAGAATTAGCTTCTGAACATACCAAGTAACCAACAGCGGTTTCTTCACCAGCGGTGGGTGCAGGGTAGAGCAGCCAGTCCTGGATTGGCCTCAAGCGCCTGAACTTCAACAGTTCTCACCCAGCAGCTGTGTGACTAGTTGGTAGGTTGCCCTGGAATTTCAGAAAAGTCAAGTGCTTCGCTGTTTCTGTGAAACCTCCGGAGTTCCAAAGTGAAGTCAGACTTTAGTATATACTTGGTAGTCTGAACAAGCAGCCTCTGCTTCCCTGTTCAGAAAAGACTGATGATCCGTTGGTGACTGCCAGGGCTCACACACAGGAGGGCCTCATGGCTTTTCCGTGGAACCGGGGCTTGCTTCTTTTCCTCTGGTCACGTCAACTCTCCTGTTGTCTCTTGCTCACTACCCACACTTCTGCCCTCTTCCTCAGCACTCCCCTTCTGTTATTGTAGAATATGATTTCTTAGTGTTCTGTGAAATAAGATTATTACCTCCAGCCCCCCCCAAAAGTTTGTAAAATGGTTTTCTCTTTTTAAAATGCCCTCAGTTATACTACGTCTGGGTTATATGGCATTAGTTACACGTCTCTCATCCTTAGTAGATCAACTTTAACATGTCTAACTTCCAGACAGGGAGAGTTCTAGAAGCTGTTTGCTGGGGAGCGCTCTGGGGTTACTTGGGGTGATATCACAGACATTCCCAGGAAGGTGGCTCGGTTGGTAAAGTGCCTGCCGCACAGACATGATGGCTTAAGTTCACTACCCAGCACCATGCGAAAGGCCAGGTGTGGTTCACATCTGTAACTCAGGTGCAGGGGGTGACAGAGACAGATGGGTCCCAGGAGCTCACTGGCTACACAGTCTAGTCTGAGCTCTGGGTTCAGTGAGAGGTCCTGTCTTACCAAAAGTGAGATGGCACGCTTTTAGTCCCAGCCCTTGGAGGCAGAGGCAGGAGGATCTTAATGAGTCTGAGGCCAGCCTGGTCTCCATAGCAAGTTCCAGGACAGCTAATAAGGTTACATAATGAGACTGTGTCTCAAGACACCAGGGGGAAAAAAATAAGGCAGTGCATGATGAAGAAGGCACCATTGCCAGCCTCTTTCCTCCACACGCACGTACATGTGTCTGCACGGCATATACAAACACATATAGTAAACACACCTGCACACATATATACAAAAAACAAAAGCCACAATAAAAAAGAATACAGAGAGGGTAAAGATTATTCTGGTTAGCTTCATAATTAGGAGTGAAAACAATGACAAGGAAGGATCCTATCTCAGCAACTCAAAGGGCTGCCCCAGGAGGGCTGAGAAACCCACCAGTAGCTACCTCTCACCACCCATTCGCAGGGGAATTTAGCTTTGAATGAAAAGCCAGATGACTCTGTAACCAAATATTTGGCTGCTACCTTCTTACGTATTTTATCTCAAGTTGTAAGCTCTAACTTGTATCTTATTTTCTCGTTAGGAAAATATGGCATCTCTTTCCTCCTGAAGATACGCCTTTCCTTTACCCAACCAGAATCCCTTATGAAGAGTCTAGCGTGTTCAGTAAAATCAATGTAGTCAATCCTGATTTAAAGCGTTTCCCTCAGTTCCAGAAAGCTCGAAGACATACAGTCACACTGAGCCCAGGACAGGTAAGGGGCTTTAAAACACCGATGGTCTGTCTCTGTACAGCCTGGTGCCTGAGCTTCCCTCCATGTTGCTGGAGGACAGCTTCCCCATCTGCAGGCTTGAGACCTGCAGCTCTACCCTAGAGAGATGGGAAGAGGGAGCACAGCTCCTCCTGCTGGTGAAGAGGAAAATAGGCGCTGAGGAAGACAAAGCCAGTGAAGCCATTATTACTACTGTGGTTAAGCGATCATGTCAGGGCATGGGTACTAGAACATTTATTCACAGTTAATACATCCTGTAACACAGTCATAACACAGGCTGCGATGCATCCAGGCCCTAAGGCAGGTGGACTAAGGATGAGTTTTGCTTTTCAGCTACTTCTGAATCACTTCTAAAGAGACTGCATTTCACATTGCCACTTGTGGGAAACATTTGCTTCTCAACACTGCTGTCTCAGTTTCTTAGAATTTGAAAGATTTCCTTGGTCTAGCAGAGAATTCACTCCCTCCATTGCCCCCTCTTTGCTGGCTCTTTTCCTGCTGTCTTCACACTCCTACTACCAGGCCACACAGATCACCTGCTCAGGCCACACAGATCACCTGCTCAGGTCACACAGATCCACCTGCTCAGGCCACACAGATCACCTGCTCAGGCCACACAGATCCACCTGCTCAGCCCACACAGATCACCTGCTCAGGCCACACAGATCACCTGCTCAGGCCACACAGATCCACCTGCTCAGGCCACACAGATCACCTGCTCAGGTCACAAGGTCACACACATCCACCTGCTCAGGTCACAAGGCCACACAGATCACCTGCTCAGGTCACACAGATCACCTGCTCAGGTCACACAGATCACCTGCTCAGGCCACACAGATCACCTGCTCAGGTCACACAGATCCACCTGCTCAGGCCACACAGATCACCTGCTCAGGCCACACAGATCACCTGCTCAGGTCACACAGATCATCTGCTCAGGTCACAAGGTCACACACATCCACCTGCTCAGGTCACAAGGCCACACAGATCACCTGCTCAGGTCACACAGATCACCTGCTTAGGACACACAGATCACCTGCTCAGGTCACACAGATCCACCTGCTCAGGCCACACAGATCCACCTGCTCAGGCCACACAGATCACCTGCTCAGGTCACACAGATCATCTGCTCAGGCCACACAGATCACCTGCTCAGGTCACACAGATCACCTGCTCAGGACACACAGATCGCCTGCTCAGGTCACACAGATCATCTGCTCAGGTCACACAGATCACCTGCTCAGGTCACACAGATCACCTGCTCAGGCCACACAGATCACCTGCTCAGGCCACACAGATCACCTGCTCAGGTCACACAGATCCACCTGCTCAGGCCACACAGATCACCTGCTCAGGCCACACAGATCACCTGCTCAGGTCACACAGATCCACCTGCTCAGGCCACACAGATCACCTGCTCAGGCCACACAGATCCACCTGCTCAGGCCACACAGATCACCTGCTCAGGTCACACAGATCACCTGCTCAGGCCACACAGATCCACCTGCTCAGGCCACACAGATCACCTGCTCAGGTCACACAGATCACCTGCTCAGACCACACAGATCACCTGCTCAGGTCACACAGATCGCCTGCTCAGGTCACACAGATCATCTGCTCAGGCCACACAGATCACCTGCTCAGGTCACACAGATCACCTGCTCAGGACACACAGATCACCTGCTCAGGTCACACAGATCACCTGCTCAGGCCACACAGATCACCTGCTCAGGCCACACAGATCACCTGCTCAGGTTACTTGAGTCATTCAGCATGCCCTTCCTTCCATGCATCTTCCTTCAGCCCTGACAGCCACTGCTTTACTTTGTATCTCTATGGAGATACAAAGATTTGCCTGTTCTGGGCATTACACGTGCATCCACACGACGTATGCTTTTTGTGTCTGACTTCTGATGCAGAACATGCTTTCAAGGCTGAACAATTCTTGATTACATGGGTGTACCACAATGACCCACTCCTCGGCTGATTATGTGAGCTATTATGAAGAGGTTGCTGCCATGAGCATTTGTTTATAAGGTTCTTGAGTGTTTACGAGTAGGGTAGGTGGTCCATATGATTGTGATCGACCTTTGAGAGATTGCTGGAGTGTTCTCCACAGTCGCCATTTTCCACTCCTGCCAGTAATGTCTGAAGGTTCTGATTGCTTCACTCTTCCCCAGCACTCACCGCTGTACTAAAATGCAGATGTAAACAGAGAAATGGCATTAAGAAGAGTAGAAAGTCTCCTAGTGTCCCGGGTAAGCTTGTGAGCTCACCAGTTAAGGGAGGAACACAGAGAAAGCTCGTGGGATTTTCTTCTTCCTCTCCTTTACTCTGTTCCCTTGAATTCATCTGTGTCTTTTTTTTTCCCTGTAGTGGTCTCAATTATAGTGAGAAATGCCCTGTTCTTGTGGTGACTGTTTTTTGTTTGGTTTTCAGGTTCTGTTCGTTCCCAGACACTGGTGGCATTATGTGGAGTCTGTTGATCCAGTCACCGTCAGTATAAACTCCTGGATTGAGCTGGTACTTTATTTGTTGTCCTAAAAAAAAAAAAAAACTTTGTTTCTATGTTCTGTGATTTTTGTTCTCTCTTGATAAATGATTAAGTTGAAGATAAGAATTTTAGAGACATGCCATTTTCTTATTTTGCTTGTTTGAGATGTGTTTTGTTTAAGATGTAATATCTCTATGTAGTCAAAACTCATGGTCCAGCTGCCCAGCTCCTGAATGCTGGGGTGACTCTTGTGCTGCGGTGGCCAGCTGCTCCTCTAGAGGAGCAGTGAACTTGACACTGATGGCTCCCTTGAATGGCATCAGGAAGTTGTGTTAGGCCTGCAGTCTATGTCTGACATTGCTGGTTCCATCCCACAGTCTCTGATCTGCTTCTTGGCTCAGTCTAATCTTGACTTACATATTGTCTCAAAAGTAGAATTTCTCTGTATTTTTGTCATTATTTCTGCCAGGAGCCTTTTCCCAATAACACCTTCATCCATGTTTCCTTTCTATTTGACAGTACAGTAGCTGTCAGGCTCAAGTCTGTCTCTAGCCAGAGCCTTCGGTTGCACCTGTGTCCCTTTAGGGCTCTGGTTACATCTCTGCACGCCCTCCCCACAGCCTGGCATTCCTCTGCTGTCTTTGGCAGCTGCATCCCTCCCCTTGAGGTGTTTCCTTTGGTTATGGGAAGGGCTTTGGAGTAGGTGGAGCCTGGGAGTTACTGTGAGGAAGCTGTACTTAAGGGCTTAGGGGAGAGGGGCCACAAGGCCTTTGGGGCCTAGGGGAGAAGTATACTGGGAGTTCAGCAGCCTCACAGAAAGTCGGCTTGGACCTGCAGCCGGAGCAAATGTGAGATGGAATCCACAGCAAGAGTCACACCTGCCCATCCCCATGTCCCCAGCAGATGGGTTCGCTCCACGCACGCTCAGCTTCCTCACTCAGGAAGCAGTGATTGTAACTAAACCAGTTCAGCAGTGTGGTTGCAGTGCTTAAATTAGGCAGCATATAAAAGCATCCAACATAATCCCTAGTATATTTAAGTGTTTTAAAATGAAATTGCTAGGCTCAGGTGTGGTTCAGGTGGTAAAGCTTTTAGAGTACCTAGGACCCTCATAAAAATGTCATGCATGCCGAATGCTTGTGATCTCAGTGCTGGTAGGGGGTTAGAGAAGGAGGATTCCTGTAGCCAGTTAACCTAATCGGTGAACTTTAAGCCAACGAAACACCTTGTCTCCAAGAAAGTGGACAGCATTCCTCAGCTGACACCTGAGGCTGGCCTCTTCCTTTATACGCATGCGTGCGCATACACACACACACACACACACACACACACACACACACACACACACACGAAATGGCTATGAGGAGCAGAGGTATTATGTGAAGAGCCCCAAATGGCTATGAGGAGCAGAGGTATTATGTGAAGAGCCCCAAATGACTATGAGGAGCAGAGGTATTATGTGAAGAGCCCCTCAGCACATACCACCGAACACTGAAGACCCGTGGGCATGTTCGGTGGGTGAGATTTCTTCCTCACCGTGATACTTGGAATACTGCTTCTGCTTTCTTAGTAACCTTGTCTCATTTGAGACTCACTCTCAACTTTAGTATATCCATGTTTTTTCGTGTGGTCTTTTGTCTTGCCAGGTTGTCCCCCATCCTTCACAGTCAGACTTCTTCCCATCGTGCTGGTTGTCTGAACATTCCAGCTTACTCAGAGAGTTCCGAATTCGTCCCATCTGTGCATTTAGTGAAACTTTTTCAGTCTGCCTCTCAATAGATCCCTGTTAATGAGTGGTTAAGTGTCTCCTTGGCTATCCCAGGACTCCTTTGTGCTTTCTGTGCTCCAGACTTGAAAGCTAGTCTTTTCTGCAGGCAGCCATGGTTCCTTTCCTGGAGAACCACATTTATGAACAGGTTTGCTTCCTTGGACTGCTTTGGATATTGGGGTGGTAAGAGAGAAAAGGTGGGATGGGGGACAAAATTCAGCATAAAGCTTCTCCCAGAATTTCTTTATTGTCCTTCTAATGTCCATAGAGTCTACATTTTCAGCCTTTCTTTCACTTCTGATATTAATCATTTATGCCTCTTTTTAAAAAGTTAAACTGGCCATAGGCTTATCAGTTGCTTGACCCTTTTAAGAATTGTCTACTGATCTCCTATTTTTAATTTCATTGATTTCTGATTCTTTGTTTCATTGAACAATAACATCCTAAATTTGCCTACATAATAGAACCAAAATATCTTTTTTTTCCTTAGCATCTGTATCCCTCTGTGGGGGTACTTCTCTATCATTCAGAAGACTTCCTGTGGGTAGATGCTTAGACAGCTTCCAATATTTTATAATTATAAATGATGTCAGGGTGAGCTGTACATGTGCTGTCTGTATTCACTGAAATGTGTCATTGGGAAGATTCTAACATCCAAGTCCTGGTGTTACGATCTGCTGCTCTGCTATGATCATGCAGGTTTACATTTCCCTCGGTGGTTTACGAGAGCACCCGAGCCTTCCGCAGCCTTGGGAAGAGAATGTGCTGTTGAATTTTATTGGTTTGGGTTTTTAAGAATAGTTATGAAGACCTTTCCCTTTCTGAGGTCATAAAGAAATTGGCTAGTGTTTTTTAGAATTTAGATTATTGTACATTAGTTCACATTTAAATTCATGGAGAATTTTTGGTAGTATATGTTGTGAGGTTGAGACCAGATTTTATCTTTTCCCAAGTGAATAGGATTGTGAGAAACTTCATTTGTATAAAATTCTGTTCTCCCTCTGCTGATGGCATGTCAGCTGAGTCACAAATCAGACACAATACACATGTGGTCAATCTCTTTCTGTCCATCCCTCACTCCTGCTTTATTTAGGGGGTCTGGCATATTGGTAATAGTCATCTGAAGGACTGACTTCTCTCATTGCTTTTTTATTGAAGTGTTCTGGCCATTGCATATATATGTGTGTGTGTGTGTGTGTATATATGTATGTATATATGTGTGTGTATATATATGTATGTATATATGTATATATATATATATATATATATATATATATATATAATACTCTTTAAATCAGTCTATCTAGTTTGAAGGAAAAAGCTAATGCTTTTATTCAATCCATATTAAATTTTATGTGAACTTCAGATGTTGAATTATCCTTCTTCCTTGTCCAAATTCAGTTTTCTTTCTTACAAGCATACTGTAAAGTCTCCTCTCTCTAACTTTATGTTTTTTCTCATTAAAGTTTATTCCTGAGTATTTCATCTTTCCTTGCTGCTGTGTTAAGATCTCTGTTCCCCTGTATGCTTTTATATCTTTTCACTGGATATTGCTGGTATATTCAATGGCTATTGTATTTGATTAAATCACTCATTTTTTAAAAATATTTTCTGACTTAATTTAGTTTTTTAAGATGCCTTAAATTCTCCAAAATTTATGATAATTTTACCTCTTCCTTTCCAACTTGTCTGTAATTATTTAATGACCTTGGCTAGTACACCAAATTCAGTAGTAATAGTGGAGGTGATGAGCATCCTTGCCTTTTCCTGGCTTTAGAGAGAATTCTAGTGAGTTCTTGTTTATTTTGTGATGGTCTCATGTAGCTCAGGCTAGCCGCAAAGTGACAGTGTACCTGAGCATGTCCTCCTTCTACCTCCTAGGTGATAGATTATAGGCATTCGTTAGTGATTTTCAGTGACAGATTTGGGACTGAATTGTCTATACATTTTATCTGTGGTATCTATCAATACCTATTTCAAAGGTTTAGTTGTGTTTTGAAATCTACAAGGAATGTAGAATTCTATTGAGTGCCTGTTAAGCATCAGTGGGAACAATCATATAATATTCTTTGCCTTATACATACTCAGTTTCCAGAGACTTGGACCTGACTGGGGTGTGGAGGGAATGAAGAATGACAAACATACAGACAGATGGGTAGAAAACTGGGGTCGAGTGGTTTGAGCTCTCTACTGGAATAACCAGAGTACACTGGAAGCTCTGCGTGCTTATTACATAGTGTTGAGCAGGGAGAGTGGGCTATTGCATACGGCTGCCATACAGTGGGGCTGTTATATGCAGATAAACAAGAAGGCACGGTTTATGGAATACAACTGGACCAAGGGGACAGATTCAGGTAATCTCAGTAGGAGCATTCTCTATAGGTGAGCCATCTTCAGTCTGTCAATGTTGGGGGTGGGGAGAAAGCTGTGGTGGATATTTTCTGCACACATTGTCAACACTCATACATGGACCAAAGGAAGGCTTTGCTATTTCTCCTGTAAATCCTACCAATCAAGAATAAGATATCACTACAATTTTGAGCCAAATTTGAAGCAAGCTTTAATTAAATTAATTAAATATTGGCCAGGAAGATGGACTCTGACCAGGACCATTCTTGAGGTTTCCACAGAGTGGACCTGCCACCTTCTGAGGTCTCACAAAATGGCCACAAGTCACATGGGACAGATGCTTATAAAGGCAGAACCCATAAGACCACATAATTCCCACTAGATCCAATCAGTGGCAAGCATCTATCCTGATGTATTTCCTACCTGGGTTATCTCCTGATAACTAGTGACTGAGTATGTCTGGTGCATTTGGAGCACATATGGTGCAGTAGGATTAACCAAATGGGATCTAGACAATCCCCAACCAACAGCCCAGGAGGTTGTCTGTCCTTGGGCAAGGGAGATCGCAGGATTCTGTCTTTCTGTGTCTCACTTGAATAAGTCCCACCCAGTACTCCAGGAGCTTATTTGTCCTTGTTCTATAGATTTCTTAGGCACAGTTATTAAAATTTAAAACAAAACTTTTGATCTTACACTCCATGGGTCTGAGGCTCTGGGGCCCTTGATATGGCAGTGCCCATGTCAACAGCACACATTCGCTTGGGGCTTCCTCTGCTCCCTACTATTCTCTGTAGTAAAAATGTGATAGTATAAATTATACCAATTGGTTTCTTAATTAACTCAGCCTTTTTTCTGAAACAGACTGAACTGATTATAATATACTATTTTTAATGTGCTATTTATTGGGTGCTGTTTGTTCGTATATTATTTAGATTGGACTCACATTGCTTCAATAGTATGTAAGATTTTACCACAGTCTTTTCTAAAAGCTTGTTAGAATACTGTTGGTCTAGTCATCTCTTCTAGATGTTTCCACTCTCAGGTGATTCAAGTTTGGTGCCTAAGGACTTGATTTAAAGTAAGTGATTGCTGTTCTTCACCAGACTAGGGCTCTGGTTCCTTCTTAACGCCTTGTTCTTCACAGTGTAAAGTCCACTCACTCTTTCTTGAAAACCTAGAATGCAGAACAATTAAGTAATTAATCCTCCTTAGTGGTGTGCTGAGTTTCTGTTTGTTTTGTTTGGTGTGGGACTGAACCTAGGGCCTCATGCACGCTAGACAAACACTTTGCCACTGAGCTGCATTGCCAGCCTTGTCTCATTTCTTCTTTTCTTTCTTTAAAAAAAAAGTCTTACTAAGTTGCCCAGGGCTTCCCTGTGCACTCTAGGCAGGTGGTCTACCTCTGAGCTATATCCTCAGCCCATTATAGTCAGTTTTAGATCCAAAAAGCTGTTGGATTTCAAAGCTCCTCCTGAGATTCCCTAAACCTGTTCCCTGATCCAGCCACAAACCCTGCCTTCTTGTTTATCTGTCATGCATGACTAAGTCTGATGTTCCTAACTTATTCTGATGTTCCTATCCTCATCATATAGGTGGTAGCTGGTAGACGCTAGTTCTGTGCAGATGGTACAGTATTATTTAGCCCTTCTCAGTTGAAGAGCTAAATGTTGAAATGTTGAAATGCAGATTCTGCCCTCACACACGCTGGGGTAAAGTGTGTTCTCAGACATTCTTAGTAGTGCCTTTCCATTCTTCTCATGTTATTGTTTTTGTATATCAAAAGTATTGATTGTAACAGTATTTTATTTCAATTTAGCTTAGATTTTTTTTTTAAAACTTTAAGCTTTCCTCTTGTTTTCTGAATTTTTCTTTTGATATGTCTTTGTGTTATATTTGTATATAAAAAGAGAATATATATGCAACATATTTGTAAGATTAAAGATTATATCTCTCAAGGGCTGGAGAGATGGCTCAGCACTCAACAGCATGTAGTAGTCTTGCAGAGGACCAGGGTTCAGTTCCCAGGACCCATGTCAAGTGGCTCACAACCACCTATAACTTCAACTCCGGGGGATCCGGATCTTCTGGGCTTTACAGGTACTGCACACACATGCACTCGCACACACACATATACATATAATAAATATAAATAAAAATAAATACGTATAAATAAAATACATATATATAAATAAAATATAAATACATATAAATAAAAATAAATCTGATTTGAAAAGATAAAAGAGTATCAGTGAATCTTCTTACTACCTAACCCCAAACTAAAACACTAATAAACTGTATCTGTGTTTTCCCAGCCCCAGACATGACATAGAATACCTTCTCTAGGAAGCCTCAGCCTTTTGCTCTTAAGGCTTTCAACTGAGTGAATGAAGAGCACTGTATCTATTATGTAATCTGCTTCACCTAAAGTCAACTGATTGCAATGCTAACAACGTCTTCAGAGTGCCTTTGTCACTGTCATCTAGACTTGTGCTTGACTAAACAGCTAGGCATTAAAGCCTAGCCACCTTGACTCAAAAAATTATCCACCCCCCAAAAGTTATCCCGTGTTAGCTCTGTGTTTAACCTATCAAGGGACTCACAGCCCGTTTCCCATAGTTCCTGTACCGTTTCACCTGCCCAACAGCCACGTGTGAGGATTCTGACTTCCTTACGTCCTCACCAACACTTGTGAATGTCTGTCTTTTATATTGTAGCCGTGTTGATGTGAAGTGGGAACTCATTGTGGGATTTCCTTTTCAAATTCAATACCATGGTTCTCAGACGTGGCTGAGTTGTTAAAGTGCAACTTCACTCGTTTTCACTGTGGCCCGTTGGTCTCTTGTATGAAGGTTCTACTGTGTAGTTGTTATTGGCTGTTCTGTTGGTGGATAATTGAATTGTTTGCAGTTCTTTGCTTTCATGAACAGAATCTTCTTACACATGTCTTCTGACATACATGTGCGAGAGTTTCTCCAGGGATAGTGTATAGGTCTTGGAGTGGTAGCTGGTTTGTGGGGTACAAGGACTCAAGTTATCACTCAATACCAGTGTGTTTCCAGTTGTCTTCCACAGTGTGCATTCCCATGATGAGTAAGTTCCTCCCACATGCAATATCAGACCCTCTTTTGAGAATTTCATTGTGATTTTCATGAAGGTCAACTGTTTTCAGGCATTTGTTAGTCAAATAATTGTTCTTTCTTAAAATGTTCATCTTTGTGTCTCTTGCCCTTTTAAAAGTTTTTCTTATTAATATGTACAGAATCTTCATATATTCTGTATAGTGATCTCTTCTTAGTTATGTATGTTACAGACATCTAGTTAGAATATTTTCTCTTGCTGTGTTTTTTAATGAATAGAAGTTGTTGGTTTTAATTCTGTTTATCTATATGTGCTACAGGAAATACCTTTGTATCTTAAGAAGCTGTGCTTAGATGTTTAGCTACTTTTTGTTTGTTTCGTTTTGTTTTCTGAAACACAGTCTCCCTATAACTCAGACTGGCCCCAAATGGGCCTCTAGCCCATCAGTCTGTCCTGGGGATTTCAGACTCCAAGTGATCCCCCATCTCAGCCTGCAGGCATGCGTCATCATGCCCAGCCTCTCCCCTATCCCACCTCCATGCTGGGGAATCCAATCTAGACCCCTGTACAGACAGGCTTGTATTCTACCCACAGGTGACAACCTTTCCCACAGCTGACCCACCCCAGTCTCCTATTTTTCTCATGATTTGCTTTTCAAACTCCATAAGTATCATTACTCCATGTGTTTGGTACTTTTAAAAAATTGGATATATCAAAGAGTAGAAAAGATTAGAAAAAAAATTATCTAAAGTCATTTGTACATAAGGCCTGTGTAGAGGCCTTAAAAAAATAAAAAATAAAAACATTCTTAAGTGGGTGACTGCTCCCAACAGCATGCTGGTTCCTTCGGTGACGAGGTTGGCGTTAGTGGGGGAACAGCACAAGCTAAAGGAGACTCTTGAGTCATGAAGCACAGAGTCAAATAACAAGATGTGTTTTTGTGTTTTAAATTTTTTATCTCATCTTAGGATGAGGACCACCTAGCCCGGGTGGAAGAGGCAATCACCCGCACACTCGTGTGCGCACTGAAGACTGCAGAGGATCCGCACCACCCCAGAGCCTGGCTGAACCCCACTGAGGTAGGATGTCAGGTTTTCATCCTGGCTCTTGGTTTTTGATGGTGACTCAGCCCAGGATAGGGCATTGGATCCCACGTCAGCTGACTGCATTCTGAAGGGTTTTTCTTCTTCTCAGGTTGAGGAAACGTCTCATGAAGTTAATTGCTGCTACTTAAATCGCGCTGTTTGTGCTTTTTTTGATCATTGTGGAAAAGCTAATATAGTAGGAATGCAAGCACTGAGCGCAAGCAGGGAGATCAGGAGGAAGGAAGGACCAAGTGTGCAGGAGCACATGGAAGTGGAACAGGCATGCAGCCAGAGCTTCATGGTGGGGACCACAGAACAGGAGGCCACCAGTCTGTTTGGCCCAGATCTAGTCCCTGTGACACCAGCATCTGAAGAACTGCCTTCCGAGAGAGGAGGCACATTGGAAAGTGACAGCAGAGAACATATCAGCAGAGACAGAGCACACTTTGCAGAACTGCCCTGTGCCCGGAGGCAGCACACTAGTAATGGGACAATCGCAGTGGCGGAGCAGGTGGCCTCGAAACGCCCTGTGGCACCTTCTCGGGCATTCGTGTCCACAGATGACTTGCTGGATTGCTTGGTGAATCCACAAGTAACCAGGATGGTAGCCCAGCTTCTGATACAAGGAAAAAGTTTGTGATTCTGATACATTATTTTAATAGCACTTAAAAATATATTTTTAGAAATAATATACTTATTTTTGCTTTTTCTGTAGTACTTTATACTTACTCTTTGTAGTTGTCATATGTGTGTGCCATGTATTTTGATCATAACACTCCCTACTGCCCACCTCCACCTTCCCCCAAATCCCCTTCCTCCCCCTCCAAACTTATATCCTTTTATCTCTTTTTTTTTTTAACACCCATTGAGTCCAATTACTGCTATACATATACACATGGTGTAGGGCCACCCACTGGGCCCTGGTTAACCTCCCAGGGGCTACACTGCGGTCGCCCGCAACACACGACTGGTTCTCCGCCTGGCCAGGGGCTGGGAATGAAAAGAGACAGAGAACACGAGAAGGGACATCAAGACAAGTTTCTGATCAAGGTGTCCATCTTTATTAAAGTGCATAGGATTTTATAGTCCAGTAACAGGGGAATATCCAGCCGACCTCCCACATCTCCATGTAATGCTTAACCCATACAAATCGGTTTCTCACGGGAACCAGAACCTGACTCAGGCCAACAAGGAACATCCTGGTACAGGATGAAAGAACCCTGAGTTCTATGCCAAGCCACAAATCAACAGGCTGCGGTCTACGGGACCCGCAGTTAGTCATGAATTAACAGGCTGTAGTCTGCGTGACTCACGGTTAACCATGAAATGGCTGCCACACTACACGTCTAAAGAAGACTGACATTCCTTCCCGAAGCAGCATCAGCTATCAACACCTCCTTGGCTTGGGGCCTGGGGCTCTCGTGCCTGTGTTAGTGTTGGACTTCAGAGATCCAAACTGGGACCCCCAGGGTCCAAACCGGAACACCACATCCCCACAGAGACTCACAGACGGGATATCGATGCAAATAGCAAGAGGATTTATTCCAGTGCACTGGGACCCTTCTAACACGCAGGATAGAAGCGGCCCCAAGGAGCAAATGGTGAAGCTTTTTATACAGTTGTTGGGCATAAACCGAATTGGTACAAGTTGATTGATTCCCAAATTGTTTTCTCATTTTGATAGGTAGGGGCCAGTTAACCTTTAAATTGATTATAGCAAGGTCACGGGCACCAGGAAATGTACACTTAGGGTAAAGTCCCTTGCCCAAGGCTATTAGGCGGCGGCTGTAGCCGCCGCTCATTTTAGGAATTTGGGCTGGGTCACAGTGCTCTTGAATTAAGCCTGACAATAATTGTTTTATGGTTTCTGGGGTAGGCTAGTTCTTGGAACAGGGAGTTCTGGAAAGTACTCAATAATTATTGTATTGAGTAGAGAAAGCCAGGGCCGAGGGTCTCCGGCCTCACATTAGAATATTGGCTGGCTTGCTCTTGTGCAGGCAGCCATACCACAGTTGCCAAGTCTGTGGATGCAGCAGTTCTGTCCTGTCCAAAGACATCGTTTTACTTCAACCCTCTTTGACCCCTGGCTCTTAGATTTTTTTCCAGTTCCCTTTTTTGGGGAGGAGGGGAGAGAGGCCGTGATTGTTTTGTTTTGAGACAGGGCCCCACTATGTAGCTCTGGCTATCCTGGAACTCTGTAGCTATGTAGATCAGGCTGGTCTCCAACTTGCAAAGACCTGCCTGCCTCTGCCTCTTGAGTGCTGGAATTAAAGGTGTGTGCCACCATTGCCTGGCTTCCTCCCTGTTTCTCCAGGCTCTGTGTTAACCACCATTCACTTTGAAAAGAAGCCTCTCTGATGAGGACTAAGGGCTAATCTAGATAGGACTTGGAAGGCAATTTGATACTCTTGTTCATTTAGCAAAAGCATAGTAGGTTCACCTCCAGGGCCCCTGAGCTTCCCAGCCAGGGTGCCTGGCCAGGTTGGGAGTTTGTTTTTGAAACAGTGTTTCACTATGTTGGATCCGAAAAATACCTCAAGTAGATGCTGAGAGAAATGTATGGCCATACAAAGCAGTTTATTTTCCGCTGGTTACATGCTGATGTCAGGGCTAACCAATTAAAAAAAAAACATGGCTGCCCTTGAAAGCTGGCCATGTGGGGCCTTATAAACCAAACAGGCAGTGTCTAGGGGATCTCTCTGCTTGTTCAGGACCTAAATACTGGATTGACGTGTTATATCTTGTGAGGATGTTATACCCAGTATCCAAAATCTCCCTCCTCAAGTACCACAGGAGCCCAGTTCTGATGCAAAATCAAGGAGCCTTTATTCTGCAGAACAAACCAGCATGCTTGGGTCAGGCACCAGGTTAAATGACCGACCCTGAACAAAGGCTTGCTGGCCTTTTTATAGACAGTAAGAGGGGGCTTTAACATAGGCGAGGTAGCCTGGTTTCTAATTGGGGGACAGAAATGCAGATTACAAATATTTAGTTTTGATTGGCTCCTGCTCAAGGGGCTACCTGTCCACATTCTCAAGCTATATCTGGTTAGCCATCAAAGTCAAGACATTTGTTTTATGGCCCCTAGGCCATCTGGCCAGATAAGGTAGGGGCCTCTCCTGCCCTGCTTCTTCTCTCTGATTAGTTGTCCTCACAGTGGGAATCCTTTTTCAGGTTATCTAAGCCCCATTTGGCAGGTATATCCTGGCTCCTGTTAGTCTACCATTTGGTTCAGGGAAGGGACTTTTGCCGTTTTTCCCAGGAACCAGGGTGGGGTTGGGTCCCTTTTGAGTCCTAAGGGCTCATGGTTCTTCCATGGTGGAAGCCCTTTCCCTCAGAAAGACTTGTCCAGGTCTAACAAGGAAACAAGGGCTTCTGGGAAAAGTGAGGATTTGATGGGTAAGCAGAGAGCTGAGGTCACTGCTCCACCACTAGAGAGCACTGGTCCTCTCAACTATATACCTCAGGTTGGCCTTGAATTCAAGATTCTCTGGCCTACCTACCCCAGGTGCTGGGATTACAGGTTTGTACTACCAAGGTTAGATCCAAATAGTATGACTTTAACATAAAAGATGGAACAGAACAGCAGATGGTGAGTTTGTGCATGTTTGTGAATGTGCTTTTCCTAATTAAATTCTGCTGTGGTCACCTTTTTCTGGCATGCTGCTCATTAGCCAAACTGGCTTCCATTTGTAGACCTCTCCTCAGCCCCTTGGCCTGTCCTCCTCCATCTGGTCTTTTCAGCCTATCTTAGGTGTGAGCTTCAAGTGTTTCCAGCAGGAACCAGCCTCTTCATCAGCTTCAATCAGCGGTGATCAATCTGCTGCTTGCTGTGGAATGTTCTTACGGGATCACACTCCTGTGTACATGCTGTATAGGGGAAGGGTGCTTCCTGGTGCCTTGCAGCAGGTAAAGTACTTGCTTCTTATACCTGTTAACACGTCTGTGCTAAAAACAATGGAGCAGCCCCACCCCCACCCCCCAGGTCTCCATATGAATAGGCCATTTGTTTACCTTAATGAAGATGAAGATTTCTTAACATCACAATGGTCTGCAGTCAGGTGATCAGAGAAGACTCTGACTCATCCTCAGCTTGGACGCCCACCCGGATAGGCTGGCAGACCTTGAGAAGTGTATAATTAAGGCCTGTGTGGAGGAAGGAGGGGATTTTGATTGGATAAAGCACCCAGGGGAGTGCAGAGGGAGCTAGGCAGAGCAATAGGGAGAACCATGTGAGGAGGCCATGACAGAGGATGTAAGGTGGACTTCTGCCTAAGCCGCTGGGTATTTCATCCCTGAGAGTTGTCATGGCTCATTATTAATATATCGCTAGACATAATAAAAAATTCTTTAACAGCTGCTTGTTTTTGTAATTTTATTTTTTATTTATTTTGATTTTTTTGAGACAGGAGCTCAATGTGTGACCCTGGCTGGCTTGGAACTTGCTGTGTAGATCAGGGTGGCCTCAGACTCAAAGAGATCAGCCTGCTTCATGAGTGCTAGGGTTAAAGGAGTGTGCCACCTGTTCTTGTAAATTTTTATTGATCTTCCCCAAGCCATTTTTTCCCACTGTCTATGGCAGCTTTAAGACTGCAGTGGCAGAGAAGGTATGGAGACTGTATGGGTCGAATGGGAGAACAATGCCATGCACTGAAGGGCATCCCACGGAGGCCTGGACCAGAGGCACTGGAGGGCATCCCACGGAGGCCTGGACCAGAGCCTTGCCGCCCTGTTCTCCCAGTCTCAGCGTAGCTTGCCCAGCATAGTGACAGTTATTCCTAAGAATGGGTTGGTCTGAAACCACCTGAAGAACTACCATATACTGACCAGTATATATTGTCTATCTGGTTATTGTTCATTTTTCAAAATCAGCATGTTGCTGCAAGCTTTCTTCTAGTCCAAAAAATGAAACCCTAAGGCTTTTAACAGGACGTAGTTTATTGGACCAACTAGTGTTGTGCCCAGTTTTCAAAATCCCCCTCCACCCACGTACCGCCAGGAGACCACCAGTTCTGATGCAAAAGCAAGGAGCCTTTATTCTGCAGAGCAAACCAGTGCACTGGGGTCTGGCACCACCACATAAGATGGCCGGCCCTGAGAAGCTTCCTGCAAGGGTTTTTAAAGGGAGCAGGGGATCTCTTTGATTGGCCAGAACCCAGGCACTGGATTGGCTTGTTAAATATTACATGGCAACAAGGATTTCTGGGAAAGTGAGTACTTGCCATTAAACAAAGAGGTTTATGGGAAATTGAGTACTTGACATTAAACCAAGGAGAGGTTAGTGCCTTTACCACTAGGGGCGCTGGGCCTTTCACTAGCAGGGTTCTCACAATTACCCAAAACTAGAGTTACCACAAATGCTACAGGGTTGAGGCTTTTTATATCTTTTAAGCTCGTCTCCCATGCATTGCTACTTACATTCTGACAGGTGTTTTAAATACTAGACAGTAATGGCTAGAATGAGAAGGGAAAAGGTAGAAAGGGGAACAGGAGAGACATGGTCTCATGTCTACACAGGAAGACTGACCAGCCTGCACATACACACCCATGGGCATTGACCAGCCTGCATGCCTGTTGTCTGTTTTTTCTCTTAGCCCTTGGAGGTCCCCTCCTCCTCCTCCTCCTAGCACAACATTAACTCCATGAACGCGCTCAGCACGTAACAAGCACAAAATGTCCACTAACTCTGACTAGGTAGACTAGAGAGCCTGTGTAGGCGATGCTCCATCTGTGGCAATGGGAACAGTTTTCTGTTCTTAGATTTATCTTGATCTTTTTGTTATGCCTGGCTCAGCTGTGAGTCATAGGAGCAACCTGAAAGACTGTGGTCTATATGGAACAGGGTAGGAAGGAATAGATAACTCCAGAATCAGTGTTCAGTATCCTGTAGGCACCTGTACAGGCAATTCTGATGAGTTGCAGTGCTCTCGGCAGCTGCATCATTAAAAACACCAACAAAATCAAGGCTGGGTTACAGCTTTCTTCTGATTTTAAAGGAAACAAAAACATCTTAGTTTTAGCTTCAAGTGTGAGCAAGATGTTCTTTCTAGGTAAGTTTCTCATAAGGCATTTTAGTTTCTCTGAGTGCATGGGAATGATAGAGAATGTCTTCAGTGTAGGCTGGGCTCAGAAAAACCTGGATGTTCTTCTACAGGGAAGTCTTTCATTCTGTGAGAAGGAGTGGGCTTGTCTCCAAAGACCTGGGAAGGGTTCAGACACTGGTAAAAATGGGTGATGGGAGACAATTCCATGGTTTTATAGAGAGATATTGTGAGGTCTGGCTGTCTGCAAAGCGGTGTCAGGAGGCCAAGCACAGCAAGAGCTATCATGAGCTGGTTCCCACATCATCCTGCATCTCAGAGGACATCACCTGAATGAGTAAAATCAACTAGTAAATAAATACTTTGGCTCTCAGAGGCCAACAGAGCTCAGACACATACCTAGTAGTGTTGCAGTACCAAGGTATAAATCAGCAGAGTTAAGATCCACTTGGCTTTCAGTTAGCATGGTGGCTAGGGGCCCATGGTGCTTTTAGGGCTCCACAAAAATGTTTTAGGCTTTGTTTTTTTAAATCAGAAAATAATTTAACCAGGCCTTGGTGACATCCTTGGATGTAACAGTATAGCCATATAGTCTGGATTTTTTAAAAAAAGATTTATTTTTATGAGTATTTGCCTGCATGCATGTATACACCACATGTGTGCAGTTCCCTCAGAGGTCAGAAGAGAGCATTGGCTCCCTGGAACTGTAGTTACAGGTGGCCGTGGGCTGCCATGTGGGTGGTAAAAACGAAACCCAGGTCCTCTGCAAGAGCAGCAAGTGCTCCACTGAGCCATCTCTCCAGACCCTGGATTTAGTTTTGAATGCTGTTTATGCACTAAGGGGGCTACAAAGGCAAAGTACCCAGGCCCAGAAAGCCTGGTGTGGCCCAGGGTGTCAAGGCTGTTGGAATCCTCTAACCTCCCGCTGAAGGCAGACTGAGTGGAGTGGAGTGACCCCACGACTTGAGCTTTCAGCCAGTCCCTCAGATGATCAAGTAGTATGGGACCACATGGCCCTCCAGTGAGCTCGCAAGCCTGGCACAGGCTCCAGGCTTGCTACTTGTTAGAGACAGACTTCCTAAACCCTTGCCTGCCTTGTGCCCTTCCTGTAATTTCCAGCTGAATGTTAGTAAGGATCCCTTGATGCTGTCCTGTTTGGTTATGGCTTTCTATCAACAGTGGCCACTGTATGTCAACGAACTCCCATGTTTGCCCTAGGAGAAAAATGATTCAACCAAGAGACATTTTTTTCAAGTAATTTTACTAGACAGTGAGGAAAACGACATGATTTGACTAAAGATGACAGACATTTGCTGGCCGGGTCGTTACTCTTCAGCGTAAAGCATCCTGCTATTCAGCCTTGCCCTGAGTTAACCAAACCGCTGGAGAACAATGCAAATGAAAACAGGCCTCTCGCTTTTATTCCATTTCCTTAGGCCATTGGTGGTGCTGAGTTCAGATGTGGGTGCTGAGAAAGCCCCTCCTAAGCCACAGTCTCTGCCAGTCTCCTTAGAAACAGCAGCAGAGGTTTCAAGGCCTGTGTGATGGAGCAGCAGTGGTGGCCTCTTCGCTCCACATGAAGTCCACTGGTGATCCCTGTGGTGGGAACCAGCACCTCAATCCTCCCAACACCCAAACATGTTACACAGCAGAGCTTCTTGGCCTATAGAACTCTTAATACGGGGTGGAGTAGACACCAAATCCAGAAAGGAAAAAGCCCAGGAAATCTGGGATTGCCTCACAGATACCTGAGATACTCCTGAAACAGCACTCCCTTATGTCAAGGCCAGGTTCTATGGTAGGAAGAGTGAATGGCTCAACACCAAAGCAGCAGGACTCAGTTGCTGGCAAAGGGTTACTGCCTCGGTGACCTCTAGCAAGCAAGGAAGTTCCCTGTACTCTGAGCATGTTCCCTTAGCCTGAAATACGGAATAATTCTTACCAAAGCACTGTTCATGGCAACAAAATCATGTATGCGAACACACCTCTTACTCTACCCAGCACAGTCTAGGCACTCAATAATGGCATCGAGCCTGCAATTTACAGGAGAAAGCCAGATCTGATGGCCTCCAACAAGTAGCCAAAGCAGGAAGATAGTGGGTTCAAGGCCTGCCATGGCTATAAAGTGATATCAAAGCCAGCCTGGGCAACTTAGTGGATCTTGTCTCAAAATAAGAAGAGGCCTGGAGTGGTAGAGTGCTTGCCTGACTAGTGTGAGGCCCTGGGTTCAATCTCCAGTGCCACAGGAAGTAATTCCTATCCAGTAGGTGCTGAGTTAATAAATTAGCAATATGACTAATCGGCTTAAAACATAAAGCACTGAAATCATCGCAAGCTGGCCTGCCACTGGAAAGACGCTAGCCAGTGGAATTCACTCATTTTCACAGGGTCGAAGGGTTTCCACTGGAGACGTAGCAGGCATCATCCCATTGATTTCACTTGGTAGCATGAACATTGGAGCCAACATCATAAGGACCTCTGGCAGTTTGGGGCCAGAGCTTATGAGCTGTGCCTCTCCTTGGGGCTCAGTTCACACAGACCATGAGCCACATCCCAGCACCCAATTTGTTCATAGCCCTGGCTGGAGCTGCCCAGCACACACAGCACAGGACTGTGGGTGAAGAAAGAAGTTCTCTGTTGTGGACGTTGAGTTGGCAGCAAGGAAGAGAGCAGCCTTACTGACTCCGGATGCTGTGTGTCCCCTTGGCACAGTGGCACTCTGACACCACCCCACTGGGGACAGCTGGGATTGTGTGACTTCCCGGAAGTCTGTGAGGGTGTTACCTTCTTTCCTCAACATGGGAACCTGTTCTTCTTCACAGAGGGAGGTTCACGTTTGAGAAGGCGCCGTTATCGCCGTTACCTGATTTAAATAGGTTGACTGGCTCTCGCATAGGTTCATTTCCACCCTGGAGGAGCAGCTGAGGAAACATATCCGTGGCAAAGAAAGACCTTGTGCTCTTTTCTTAAATAAAGCTTAAGGAGGAAAGCAGCTAAATTGTTGTCTTACAGCAGACACGTGACCAGAATGTCTCTCGGAAGGTACCCCAAAGAGTTACCGCCTAAAAGTGATGAGATACTCGGGGTATGCTTGATTGTCATAAAACACTACAAATAAACTTGGATTTTTATCATTGTCTGTGACAGTGTCATACAAGTCAGTAGGGTTTTGAGGGTCCCTTGAAGGAGGCACAATCAGTGACGAATTTCCAGTTGTATAGTTCCCAGTGAGAACCCGCACATAATACATGTGCTTTTTCCCATTGGCATCTGGTTTGGAATACGTGTCATTGGCAGAATAGGAAGCATGGACAGCAAAATAGGTTCCCTTCCCATAACATGTAGCTGCAAAGAGAAAAAATTGTTAGTGTAATTCAATGTAGCATATAAATCAACGTGTTAGCCCAATATGTCAGCTAAGTAAAAGGAATGCCTAGTTTAAGTGTAAGTGTGTGTGTGTGTGTGTGTGTGTGTGTGTGTGTGTGTGTAATTAAATTTATTAAATTTTCCTCCTCAAAGGGGTAGTCAAGCCCTTGGAATGAAATATGGTGAAATATAATCCTACTGTTAAAATTGGCTCCTGTCTGGCGACCAACAATGTGGGGTGCATAGTGAACCCACACAATGCCCAGGGTGGGTTCTCCCAGCCAGCACCCATTTGGAGCAGCTGACTGCCTCCTTCTTACCATTCTTCCCAGCGTAGCTTCGGTTAAATCCATTGGTATTGAGGTGCGGCACAGAGCTGACATCCGTCCCATGGAAGAGTTGCTTCTCATTTCTTACGTGGCCATTCTTTTCATCCATAACTTTTTTGTTTGCCTGGTACCTCTTCCAGAGAGATGGATTCTGGATCCTTTCGATCTATAATGAATACAGAAAAGTATTCTGGAGATGCCAAGAGCACTTGCCAAGTGATAGCAAATAAAATACCCCCGTTGTCTTTCATAAACAAAAGTTATACTCAGTAGCAAATTCAGTGCCAGGTGACAGCATCCTGCGTCCAGAAATCTTTTTAGGACTGGTAAGAAGACGGCTCAGGAAATATATGGTGACCTGAGTCCCATCCCTAAAGTTGGAAGGAGAGAACTGACTCCACAGAGTTATGTTCTGACGTCCACATGTGTGGATTCCCCACCCCCCACACAGTGAGACAAGCCTCTCTTCCTGGCCTGGAGCTCACCAAGTTGGGTAGGCTGGCTGGCCAGTCAGCTCCAGGAATCCACCTGCCTCGCCTCTGCAGCTCTGTGGGTACAAGGATGTATCACCATCCCTGGATTTTTTATGTGGAGTCTGGGGATTTAACACATATCCCCACGCTCACTTGGCAAGCAGTTTACATATAGTTTGCCCTCTGGTCTGGGTGTCTGAATGCTAACCCCAGCATACAGGGGCTTGAAACGTGAGGATCGCAACTGTGAGGCCAACCTGAACTACATGGTAAGACCCTGCCTTAAAGACATCAAAAACTGAAAAACAAAAAAGGCTCAGCTGGCTCTCTAGTTCAGAGTACCAACACTTTTACACACTTTTATATGAATTGGGATTTTTATATCATTTTCCCTTACTATTATTACCTACAACTGTTTCTCAGGTTTAACTATATTCATTTTATTTTCCCTTACCTTGCATTTTGCCATTTAACTCAGCTTTTCAAACTTTCATTTTTTTTTATTTTGAAATTTCTGATCCTTTAATTTAAAAATTAAAAGGGCACTTTCTTAAAAACAGCACATAATTAATTCAGAGTTGGTGGTATAGTTGGTACGGTGCATGTTATGTGTGAGACCTTGGGTTTAATTCTCAGCACCATGGAAAGAAAGGAGGGAGGGAGGAATGGAAGGGAAGAAAGGAAAATAAATCTTAAGCTTTGTTTAGTAGATTTATTGTTAGCCATTAGCTCTTGGCCATCATATCAGTCAGATTTACCCTCTCACCAATAGCTACCAGAAGACGGATCAGGTGGTAGTGTGAAGATAAGGATTTGATGAGACAGGATCCCAGAGAGAAGAGAGAAGCAAAATGAAGCAATGAAGTCCAAAGATAGTGGAATCACTTCTTTTAAATGCCTAAAATAACTGCCAATTCAGAATTCTATACCCAGCAAAAATGTCCTTCAAAAAATGACAGTGGGGCCAATGAGATGGCTCAGCAGGTAAAGGTGCCTTCCTGACACGCCTGGTGAACTGAATCCATGTAAGGCAGAAGGGGAGAAAAGGCCACACAAACTCGACTCATTCTGGGTAATAAACATGTGATAGGAAGTGAAAGTGAGAGTATTTTTTAAGATCTTATTTTTATTTTTCAATTATGTGTAGTTGTGGTTGGCACGTGTGAGTATGGGTGCCCACAGATGCTAGAAGAGGAATAAATAAAATTAAAATATATCGCACTGAACTCAAGGAAAAGCATAATTTCAAAGTGCTAGTGCTACAGTTTCAGGCTGTTGTAAGCTGCCTGACATGGGGTCTGGAAACCAAACTTGGAACACGGGGCCCTCTGCAAGAGCAGTGTGTGATCTTGACCCTAAGCCACCACTAGAGACCCATTTGTGAGTGGGTTTGTACAATATTGTGATATCAGTTATGTCCACCACTAGGAAGCTCCTAGTCGGCAGCTGACTTACCTTCTCTATCACCAGGTTTGAGCAGGTCTGATTGAACTTGCTTGCCACTTTGTTGTATTCAGGATCAGTGGCGTTCAGACTGACCACAAGCAATTTCTTCTGCTTCATGTCACTCCAATTCCAAGGGATTTCAGCTGCAAAGTAGACATTTGAAGCTCCCTACACATTCCCAATGTGCTTTGAAAAACCTGCCTCCTTGTTTTACAAGAATCTCATAATACTAACTGTTCAAGAAAGTCCTTATCTTTCTAAAAGAATGTTAAAAGTGTGGCCCATGGACCATTCCTATCAGGATGAGCTAGAATGCTTGTTCAATGGAGGGGCATGATTTAAGGGAGGTAGCTCAATGGTAGACATTTTGCCTGACATTTATGAAACCTGGATTCATCCCAGGACCCTCTCAGAAGAAAAGAAAAGCCACTGATGACTGAGCTAGGGTTTCTCGGGGTGGAGCCTCTGGGTCTTCACTTGCTTTGATCAGGCTAAGGTGTTAGAACTGACTGCATGCTGTGACTTACCTTCATTTTCTGGTCAGCCTCTACCTTGATGCAACTGAACAAATTAATCCCCTGCCCTGTTTTGGACAGTCTCCATGGTTTTGCATATGCATGGGTTTTTACCAGAACAGCTCACCACCATCACCACCACTGGAGAGTGTTCTACATGTGTTTTCCCATTTGCCCCACCACATCTTTAAGAGGTAGGTGGGTGGGTGGTAGGGTTTGTCTGTGACAAGCTGCAGAATACCACATTTGATGTGTCATTCCATCAGGGTTGCTCAGATCTGAGGGGTTTATTCACATTGATCCTAGAGAAGATGAATATAGTCTGTGGGAAGCCAAGCGGGGCTTATGTAGTTTGAAGGCAGGAATGGCTGTCTACACAAGACAGACATTCCCTTCCTGGGGATCAGACCCATCAGAGTATCTGTAGGCTGCTTCCTGACCTGGTATCCAGGAACCTTTACAGAGAAGAAGACTTGGGATCTTCCCTTGGCCATCAGCATGGACACAGAGGTCAACTCTAACGAGTCTGTCCTCCCCTTGGCCTTTGTGTTCCTGAGAACTCTGGGCCTCTTTCCTTCTAAAACTATTATTTTTCTGTCTATGATTGAGACAGCCATTATTTCCCCAGAAGAATTGGCTCCAGAAAGCTTGTAAACTGCAGAGATGGGAGCAAATGCAAGGTTAGGTATTGTTACCATTAAGATGGTTTCTCTGGGCTGTTGAGTGTATTCTTGCTATATTTTTCTGGCCACAGTGTATGCTCTGGAAACTCAGAGACCAAGATTTTTATATTATTCTACTAGGGTTATTTGAATTTCATGTACTTCATAATTTAATGAAGCAGGCCATGGTAGCTCATGCCATTAATCCCAGCACTTGGGAGGCAGAAGCAGATATTATCTCTGTGAATCTGAGGCCAGTCTGGTCTACACAGAGTTCCAGCCAGCCATGGCTACATAGTGAAAGACTATCTAAAAAACAAAACAAAAACTGCTGTGTTTCTAAAATAGTCTTAAACTCGAGTGGGAGTAGTGGCTGATACATGTGAGCATTTAACTTACCTTCAGTTTTTATGAGGCGCTGAACAGTGAAACTCTGTCCTTGAGGGCCTGTGGCCGTGTTTGTGCTCAAGTTCACTGTGAAGTCCTGATTGTTAATTTTGACAGTGGTGCTGTTGTTCTTTGCTTTCCTATTTTCCTCCAGCTGCATGTTGGCTATTTTGTCGAACTGGTGTGTGATGTTATTGTCAATATATCGCCATTCCACGAATGTGAAGACATAGTCTGCCTGATTTTCCTTTTCTTTAGCCGATCGAATGTTCTTGATCATGTTATCAATCTCATCTCTAGCCTCTATCACATCTCTGCTGACTCCTAAAACGTTAATCAAAGGTTTCTTCTGGTCCAGGCAAATGACAATGTTCAGCCTCTTCTGCAGCTCATTTAGTTTCTTGAACTCCTTTACATCAAAGTCTCTGACACACTCATCGTTACTGGTGTAGGAGAACTGCTCTGTGGTAATCAGATGCTCTATCCAAGAAATGGTACGGTCTACACTGTCAGCGTCTGGACCACACACCTGGAAAACTGTCAGCTCTATTTTCTTTTCCAATGACAGGGTGTTCTGTTTGGGGGAAGCTTGCCTTGGAAAGCCAAAAAAGGCTAAAGAGAAAATGGAAATTAGTTTTTCTTTTACTCTCTTCAACCTCAAGGTTAGGAATATGTATTTCATAAAAGCAAAAAACTCACAGACGATCTTGGACAGCATGGACGGCTGGGGAGGAGCTGGAGAGCCTTCTCTTTCTTTCATGTTTGCATAAAAAGTATTCAGAATATGGGGCTGAAAGATAACAACTTTAACTCTCCCCACAGATTGGACTGTGTTTTTCTGGACAAATTCTTCAATAGCATCCATTATGGCTTTAGCAACCACATCTGGGTCTTGTTGAGCAGATCCTATTTAAAAAAAAAAAAAAAAAAAAAAGCACACACAAAAAGACAAGATTAAGATCCACCTGTAAAGGACTGCTACATAAATGAGGGTTCCAGTTGTCACAGGAAAGAAAAATGCCAGTTTGCCACTTTAATCAATGTAGACTTTTCTAACATTACATCAGCAAACAGTTCGTCCTAGATACAGTGGGGAGGAATTTTTTCCCATCTTGTCCATAGGTCAACACCCCAGCAAAAGCCTCTGAAACCCTTTCACTTCTAGTTTGTGACTCATATCTGTCCTTTTCAGCTGATCCTGGCTCCCACTGTCACTCCCCTCCCATTACAGAGTCCAGGGAAATCTTTTTCTCCTTGATGGATTTACTAGTATCTTTGAAGGATCATAAAAGGGAAAAAAACAAAAACAAAAACAAAAACCACTTCATAGATCTTGAAACGACACGGTCCTTAAAGAGATCATCTTTTTTTTTTAATTTTTTTTATTTGATGTGCATTTGTGTTTTGCCTGCATGTAGGTCTGTATGAGGGTGTTGGATCCCCTGGAACAGGAGTCACAGACAGTTGTGAACTGCCATGTGGGCGCTGAGAATTGAACCCAGGTCTTCAGGAAGAGCAGCTAGTGCCTTAACCACTGAGCCATCCAGACTCTAGACAACCATCTTAGCTCACCTCTGCTTGATTTTACATGTGTCTGCATTCTTCCAGCTATCTCTGGAGACCTCATTTAAACCAGGGTAATTCCACAAACCCAAAAACTATAAGCTACTTATCATCTATAATTCTTGGCGTATTAGTTGGCCCGAGCATCCAGGATGTCTTTCTTCCCCACACTCGGGATAACTTTAGCTGCCCAGCAGGATCTAAAGCAGTCACTGAGCAGGATCAGTCCTGCATTCAACATGTTCCAGATCTTGTTTCTTGGGCCTTGAAAGCCATTGGCTGGGTAAGATTGTGAAACAGCCCATTCTAATCATGGGTTTGGCCCAAAAGGCAGCTGGCAAAGTCAGGTGATGGGCAATGTAAAAGCCCCCTAGGCGAGCTAGTTTGAATTGTCCCTGTTGATGATGCCCACCACTGTGGCAGAAAATGACAGTAGATGCCTTTGACTAAGCTTGTAGCTCCCACAATTGTGGAGACACAGATAATTCCTCCTGTCTCAGCCCTCCCAGTGGTTGGGACCACAGGTGCACATAAATGCAGCCTGCTTATTTTCTTTTACTTAAAGTGCCCATAGGCTTTGCTCATTCCCTAGTGGACTGAGTACCTCGGAGTGAGGGAACCGTCTACCCCTAGGTGAGGTGTCACTGTCATCACCCAGACCCAGTGAGGACCAAGTCCATGGGGAAGTGGACACCTTGGGATTGAGCCTTGACAGCCTGTGGCTACAAACCTGTGCCAATGGCTGGCAGGCAAACGGATTCGTAATTTCGTTGTTCGCATTCTTCCAAAATACAAGAAACTGATGTCTTGACATCATTCCCACCAACAACGTGAATAATGTTCTTACACCTCAGCAATCCACCGCCAGTCACTATATACTCATTGTTGCTCTGTTGAGCTGTGGAACACAAACAGAGTCAGAATCAGAGACCAATCTACTCTTTGAGAAAGCAAGCTGTCTGAGTTGATGAGGAAACATTTTATGAATTAAAAGCTCTTGAAATACTGTTTAGTGAAATTTCGTGGCTTAATTACTGTTAACTATGAGGTAATTTTCCACTTTTAATTTTCGCTCATATGGAATTCTATAATAAAACATATGATTTTAAGATTGATACACTGTCTTCCCAACCCAAGGCCTTCCTCAGTTTCCTCACAGCCTCCCACATTCAATCTTCCACTTACAATCTGGCATCAAGAAGTAGCACTGTTCCTTACCCATGACAGAACATTCTTTCTCCACATTTTGTCCTGCACCTTCCAGAATTGCTTTGGAGACCCCTACAGAAGAAAACAAGATGGTAACCTGATCAGAAAGACATCCTTTGCATCTCAATGCACCCAATCATAGAACAGTTCCACACCTGAGCATTACTGACAAAAAAAATTCCATAAATGTTGCCAGTTGTAAGAAAGCTTATTGAAATAGCTTTAAAGATTTTTATTAACATGAACAAGCCAAAGTCAACAAAACTATTTTGACTATAAAAACACTCCTTCATAGATCTACTACATTGATTACTGCGTAAGACAGAATCCGTCTTAATGAAGTACCTGTTTTGAGATTAAATGTGTTTGACGTCGAATTTACAATCACATCTGCCTCTTCTTTGGTGATGTCCCCAGAGGCCACTTGGAAGAGGATTGGGCCAATATTCATTTCATGCACTCCTGATGCAGGGCTGGAAAGAGTCCCATATAAACCTGCCCAGAAGAAAAAGCAGACCCAGGCACCAATTCAGCAGAAACAAGAGTCACTCAGGACACAGGCTGCCCCATCTCTGTACTAGCTCTCTTTTACTATGACCTGGCCTTGGGCTGGGACAGAAGGATTGCTTGAGCTTAAGAGTTTGGGGCCATCCTGGGCAACATAGCGAAACCTCACCGTAAAAGAAAGCTTCGGCAAACCCCAAACACCATAAATTCAGAAACAGCGAGCCAAATTTGACCGAGAAGTGTTGGTTTCTATTGTCTCTTAATGTGTCTCTTGGAAAAGACATGTCACATTATCCCTTGGAGGTGGTGGTCTCATGGATAATTTACAAAGCACACTGTACAGATTATAATTCGATCCACCTTCTCTTTTGCCCCAAGTCCCATAAATAGGCCAGTGTCTTTATACTCACATGTATGGACCATAATTTAGTATGTTCCATAGTTTGACTTATCAGAAAGATCATTACCATCATCCTTTACCTGTTATTGAACAGTTACTTAGTACTAATAAATCACTAGTCAATTTCAAAGCTTTACTGAACCTTGTTTATCTTCAGCCTTGGGATTTTTGTCACTAGGAGTTCCGTTATTTCTTTTGTCAAATTCATCTGAAAACGCCTGGAAACACAAACATAGTTTTGGCCATTACACTTCGTAGTTGATGAATGAGTTTGCTTCATTTGGAACTTTTGATTCTGTATGCACACACACATAATTGGAAACTCTCAAACAGTATTGTTTAATTTGCTCCTATATTGTTAAAGTTATAAAAATACACATACAATTCCTTTTCTACAAGTGTGTCCTGTAAAAATAGAGATATGAACAAAGATGTAAACACAGGAGTATTACTAGAGTGCCGTTCACAAAAACAAGACAGTTAAAATCCAATGGAGGGACAATTCAATACACTTTCACATACCCATGTGTTAAAACAGCCATTAAAGATTATATTTTCGCTGGGCAGTGGTGGCATATGCCTTTAATCCTTCCTAACCAAACCATTCAGATAAAGCACAGCTAGAAGCCATGTTTAGACCCTAGGCTCCTGCTTTGCAATCGCCGTTTCACAAACAGTGTGTGTGTGTGTTTCCACTCACCAACAGCTCCATGAGTTTCACTCTTTTTGTAAATGTAATTCAAACTTCAATGTCTTTAAATCTTGAGAGTTTATCATGTTTGGAAAGAGAATAATAGCGTTTGAATGCATTAAAGATGTAGATGGAGACTAATCCTTTTCATAGAAGATTTGCTGAGTAGTCTATGTATTAAAGAAAATGAGACCAGAATTTCCCAAATAAAGAATGGGAGGCTCAAGTCTATGTGATAGGACTCAGCCCTATCCACACAGACATTCACACAAAATCTCAGCATTTCCACATCCGACTCAGTTTGCTTTGTGTGTATAAATCTAAACTGCCGACATTATTATGATTTCTAGAAGGGAAAGTATTTGCTGCATTCCGTATTCAACACCCACATCACCTTACGCAATGCATGGCATGGGGAAGTTGTTAAAAACTCTTACAAGCTGGGCAGGTGGATGCATGCTTGTAATCCCAGCATTCTGGAGGCTGGTACAGGAGGATTGCCATGAGTGTGAACAATCTGGGCTACATAGCAAGACCCTGTCTACAAAGCAAAGCCTAAACAAACAAACAAACAAACCCACTGTGTTTAAACAGTCCAAGCTAATGGGGTTGGGAGGTTTGGCTCCCCGATTAGAATGTAGCTTCCATGTGCTTGCTTCCAGTGAATTCACAGGTAGTGTCTAGCTCCAGATAATAAGACAGTGCTACCAACACTGTATTCTGACGGCCCAATCCACGGGCGCCTGTGGGCTGCTACTTTTAACGTGACATTGTGGAACTCTTCAAACATTAAAGTCATGTACGCTACTGAATTATAAAGTCACAGAGAGCAGCAGTCAGGCTTTATAAACTCACCACAGCTGGTATGCAGTAAAATGTGGGCTGACTGACACACTGGTGACTGATGATGGTTCTTATTTCCAGTTCAAGTCTCCTACTCACATGGGGATGTGCTGATGTGTCCTAGTCACACCCTTCACTCACTATTAATTACATTTCCAGAAATGGGAGCTGAAATCAACTGCATCCCATCCTGGAAATTTCAGATTGATAATGCCACAACTGGGCATTTGAATTATGTATTAACATTTCCGTGTCCATGTGAGAGGCAAGCCCATAGGTTGACAAGGTCATAACAGGCATTACAATGTGTGAGCATTTCTTAAGTGATTCTGATTTAGACATAAAGAGGTAAAGGACATTCATGAGACAGCTGTAAACCCATGTATCAACTCTATAATTGATCAAATTCAAATATTGACCGCTATTTCAAGATACGTTATGGTAGTAAGGTTATGTCCAAAATAAACTGATGAATCATTTGTAGAGATAGAATCATGTGTCTGGAATTTGTTTTAATATCACATGAGAGGAAGGGAAATAGGTGGGAAAAGATCAGACACCTGGCCACTGAGCAATAGGAGTCAAGGTTGAATAAAAGATACAGAGAAGTTCATTAGACAGATTTATGTTCTTTTGTATGTGTTTGAAACTTCCCTGAATAAGAAATGTTTTTTTCCACTGGGCAGTGGTGGCTTACCCCTTTAATCCTAGCACTCAGGAAGCAAAGGCAGTTGGATTGCTCTGAGTTCGAGGCCAGCCTGGTCTACAAAGTGAGTTCCAGGAACAGCCAGAGTTAGAACAGAGAAACTCTGTCGCAAAAAAAAAAAAAAAAAAAAATTTCTGTATCTAGTTTTTCTTGAAATTTGTTGTGCTGGGGCTAGAGATGACTCAGTGGTTAAGAGCACTGGCTGTTCTTCCAGAGGACCTGGGTTCAATTCCTAACACTCACATGGCAGCTCACAACAGTCTGTAACTCCAGTTCCAGGGTATTAAACACTCTCACACAGACATGTATGCAGACAAAATACCAATGTACATAAAATAAAAGCAAATAAATTATTTTAAAGATATTCTCATGCTACATATAACCAGTCAATGCGACCCCCACACTCTTCTGTGTTGAAAATATATGAAATAAACATCCTCGTAGACCAAGAAGACTTAAAAGAACCCGGGTCCCAAACTGTCATTACCAACATAACCAGAAGCAAGCCAGATCTGTACCTGAATGTTTTCACGGTCTTTTGGATGCAGCAGAAACTGAACTTCTTGCAGAGTTTTCAGTTGGTTCTTTCTACTAAATTTCAACACTTCTGAAATTATTAATTCAGCAAAAGCAGGTTTCGGAAACCCCAAATTCCCTGTTCCTATTGCTGGAAATGCAATTGACTGTAGAGACAGTGCCTCGGTGTTCTTCAGACAGTCTCTGATGATGTTTTTCATGATCTGAAAAACACAAAGCACTTCCTTAAATGTCTTAATTAAAAATAAGAGACTCTGAAAAATAAGCAATCAACAGCTATTACTGGGAGCATTGTGCACTCTATTGACTGAGAGCACTGTTCACCCCAATGACTGGGAGCACTTTCCACTCCAATGACTGGGAGCACGGTGCACTTCATTGACCGGGAGCACGGTGCACTCCATTGACTGTGAGCACAGTACACTCCATTGACCGGGAGCACGATGCACTCCATTGACTGGGAGCACAGTACACTCCATTGACCGGGAGCACGGTGCACTCCATTGACTGGGAGCACAGTACACTCCATTGACCGGGAGCACTGTCCACTCCACTGACTGAGAGCACGGTGCACTCCATTGACTGGGAGCACGGTGCCCTCCATTGACTGGGAGCACTGTTCACTCCAATGACTGGGAACACGGTGCACTCCATTAACTGGGAGCACTGTCCATCCATTATGCTTTTAACAAAAGTTAACAGCAGTCAGAAAAGAGAAACTCAGGAGAAAAGGAAAAGAGAATGTGAGACACCTGTACAGGGTGCAGACTCACTCCACCATGAAGCAAAGAGGGTTAGTGGCAGCTCTTCCTGTCTCCCGGACTCCCATCTTCAAGCCCTCACCTTACTTCCTCCCTAAAGCATCATACTCTCTCTAACCCTTCCCTAATCCTCAATAACTGCTGAGCACAATAACCAACTTACATTATTAACTATGACCTCCAAGAAGTCATCTACAACTGAGAAGAAATGGCCATGGTACGGGACCTGCCAAACTCATGACGTCACAGAAAAGAAGCAGACGGGCTAACTGTGGCTTGCTGAAGGAAGAGTCCAGAGAGCCACCCCATTTCCTGGAAAATGTAAAGCTGGCAAATACCTTTAGTGACCACGTGGTGTTGTTGCTTTTCCACTGCGGAACCACCACATGAAACACATGGCGGCAGCTCAGATTGCAGCCGCTGGTTTGAAGGATCGTGCCCACATTGACAGAGACCCCTTGTCCCGCTTCATTCAATTCAGCTTGGAGTTCTGGTCCAGCCTTTTCCAAAAAGGCCTGCGAGAGGGGTCCTTTGTTGAGTGCAAGATCCGAGGGAACTGAGTTGACAATGACTTGGGTCTTAAAGACAAAACCAAAGATTCTTTTCAAATTCTCAGTAGAGACATTCATCAACCATGACTACATTTGAGTCACTGGGGTTGCTACAGTGAAGACAGTAGTTGTTCATATGCAATTTGTAAATCAATGCTCAGAGAAACAAAACTCAAAAGTCAGAGTGGAAACAATTCAGATCGGCTAATATCTGGGCAAATAAAATGTGTATTCATCGAATCTAATATTCATCTAATACAGTTCTCAACCTGTGGGTTGTGACCCCTTTGGGCATTGAATGACCCTTTCACAGGGGTCATCTAAGACCATCTGCATATCAGCTATTTATGTTACAATTCCTAACAGTAGCAAAATTACAGTTATGAAGTAGCAACGAAAATAATTTTACAGTTCTCACTACAGGTCACAACAACACGATGGCCCCTGATGGCGTTCCTCTCAGTGAAAGAAACTAGACACAGATGATTATATACACAAATTATATTATTTTGCTTATATGAAAATATGACACTCCAAGGACAGGTAAGCCTGTAGAATACAACCAGGCATTGTGGTGTGTCAGAACACAGCCCAAAACAGACTCGTGTGAGGAGGCGCCTGAGTGCTTGTGAGAAAACTCCAAGACAAGACCTCAGTTTCCTCAAAATTGTTCTTGGAACGTACTCTTGTGCTGCTCCCAGTTGTAGCAGACAGGAGTGAGTTTACTTCAGACTGTTCATTACACTTGGCTATTGTTACTTGTTTATATACTTCTACAGAAAAACATGTTTTCACTGCGTGCAGCTTGTGCTTGTGACTGTGCACTTTACTTGTGCGACTCTTCTTAACCCTCAGAGTATGAATTGTCTGATGCTCTGAATAAAGTTGGCTATTGCATGAGACTCTAATCCCTCAATTATCAGCTCCATTCTCACAACTCCCACAGCCTCTAGAGCAGTGACAGTGGCGCAAGCCTTTAATCCCAGCACTCAGGAGGCAGAGGCAGGCGGATCTCTGAGTTTGAGCCCAGCCTGGTCTACATAGCGAGTTCCAGGACAGCCAGGACTATGTAGTAAGATCCTGTCTCAAAACAAGCAAACAAACAAAACTAGAGTAGACTAGATTTCTCTTGAGCTGGGAAGGTGGGGTGAGTACGTGGATGGATTAAGAGTAACTGCTAATGGGCACAGATTCCTTTCTGGTAGGATGAAAGTGCATTAAAGTTATATTGCAGCCACGGTTGCATGACTGTGGTCACACACACACATACACACATTCACACTACAAGAAGCATCCCTACATGAGTCCAGACACCAAGACCTCCATGTGTATTTTTAGTGAATATACTAAAAAAAAAAAAAAAAAAAAAACCACTGACTTGCCACTTGAAATGAGTACTGTATGTGAGTTACATAAAGCTGCTCAAGGAAAAAGGAGGACAATTAGTTACATGGCTGTTAAATAATTTTTAGCTTTTTTAACATAGCCTGTGGGGATATGCTCCGGCAGTACGTCAAGGTTAAAGGTTTCAATTGTGTCACTGTTGATCACACCACGCCAGAAACTCGATGGGTGCATAGGGATACTGTCTCGTGTAAAGCAATCTGAAGGGTTACAACATCTAGTTCATTTCATCTATTATCATAGCCAGTATATCCAGCCGTGTGTTGTTTAAAAGTAACAGGACAAGTGACACCCAGTCGTGATAATTTAGGACTTAGATCTTGGTCTTTAAATAAAACTTCCAAGGATCGGTTAAAATTTTCATGGTAAAGGCTGGAAAGATGGCTCAGCAGTTAAGAGCACTTGCTGGTCTTCCAGAGGACCCAGGTTCAGTTCCCAGGACTCACTTCGGGTGACTCACAACCACCTGTAACTCCAACTTCAAAGGATCTGACAGCATATTCTGACCTCTGCGGGCACCCACACACATGTGACATCCTCTCACACAGGAACACACACATACACATAAGTTTAAAAAGTAACAGAAATAAATCTTTGACAATTTTTTCTCTGTATTATGATGCTTATTTTCTTTATTTGTGTTGTTGTAATAGTTTTCTTCTTTTCTTTCTGTCTTTAAATAAGGTCTTATATAGTCCAGGCTGGCCTCAAACTCACTATGCAGCAAAGGATGACCTTGAATTTGAATTTCTGATCCTCCTGCCTCTACCTCCCTAGGGCTGCTTTTACAGATATGTGCTGCCACATCTTGTCTCCACAGTGCTGGGGGACTGAGCCCAGGACTTCATGCCTGCTGGCAAGCATTCAGTCAACTGAGTCACAGGCAAGCCTTCATCATTAAAAGCAATACAAAATGCTCAGATCTGTCTGAGAGGCAGAAAGAGCAAGTCACCCAATTCTGGGCCTCAGATCCCCCTGAAGCCAACACAAGTGTGCGGCAGAGATTCACTGAAGATTCACATCTATGGCCATGGCCTTGGGAGAGAAATGCAGCTACTGGTCAGGAACCAGAAGCTAGCCTACCCTGCTTCAGATCACTACAGTTCTCATTAGTAGAGCCTGTGTTGGGGAGAGTATTAAACACTTTTCAGGTGGAAGGGAGAGAAGACGGGTCTCACTATGTAGCCCTGGCTGGCCTGAAATTCTGTGTAGACTAGTCTGGCTTTGAACTCAGAGAGATTTGTCTGCCTCTGTCTCACAAGTGCTGGGATTAAAGGTGTGTCCTCTCTCCCTCTCTCACACACAAACACAGACACACACACAAACACATTGGGGCTAAGGGGTGAGGCAGAGTGGGTAAGAACAGTGGATGCTCACATCCTGTATCTCCAGTATGTGTGTGTGAGGTGGGGTGTAGGGCAGAGACAGGAGGATTGCTGGGACTTGCTGGCTGCCAGCTTATGCAAAAAAAAAAAAAAAAAAAAAATATATATATATATATATATATATATATACACACACACACACACACCCCCTGCAACAAAACAAAAATTGTCCTTACATGATTCCCAACATCTGCACCTTCCTCAGGTCCACCCAACCCACTCCTTCCTCACAAAGGACCAACAAATGGGTTCAGGGCAAGGCACCCCCGCCACTCCAGCCCCCATGTTTACCCTTGCCTGAGTCTGTGGACTGATTCCCGTCCTCTGCCTTCCCCAAGCTCTCTTCCACACCTGTAACTGACAGAAGCCAACCCTGGATGGACCATGACACATAGAAGGTGATGAAAATGTGGAGTGTCTCCTGCTATGGAACGATCTGAGCTCAGTGCCCTTCCAGGTCTTAGAAGCACACCAAGTCTCTATGCCTAAGTGATTTGGCAAGAAGTCCAGTATCTATGGAAAACTGTTTGAAGGCCAAGTAGGAAAGCATGGAATTTTCCTGTTCCTTTACTCCTCCCTGACTTCCTTTGGCCCTCGATACAGACCATGTACAGACCTCGTGACATCACAACACATCAATAGTGAACGAGGACACTCACCTTAGCATTCTGCACACCTTCTTCCACAAGCAGGATTTTCAGGCCTTCTGGTGACACCAGACAGCCCTGTGTCTGTGCTGTCTGTGATGTTTTTAAAACAAGTTGGGAATCTGAATGTGGAATGGTGTCTTTATATGAAGCTTTCACAGCTTCAGCGAAAGCTCCAGTGTTCTTTGCATTTAGGTCCATCAGATAGATCTTTTTTAAGCTACATCTATCTTGCTTATGTTGGAAGTTGTCCTTGATGGCTAAAACAATGCTCACCACACACTGGTTTAAGGGAAAGTCAAAGATCCCAGTACTGAAAGCTGGGATGGCTATGGATTGGCACTTGTACTCTTCAGCTAAAGTGAGACTTTGATCCACAACTTTCTTTAACAGGCTCATACAATTCTGGGCCCTATCTGCCTTCCACCGAAGCCCTACTGCATGGATGACATGGTTACAGGGAAGCTTGCCTGCTTTTGAGATGACAGCATTGCCAGGGAGAACAATGCCACTGTTTTTTACTATCTGATCACATTCTGCCTGAAGTTCAGGGCCAGCTGCATTTGAGAGAGAGCGTGCCAGACCATTAGAGTGCTTAAGATTCCCGGTCGCTGCATTTACTATCACATCAACAGGGAACCGAGTCAGGTCCCCCTGCTGTACAATCAGTGTGACTCCAGGTGCTATTTCTCTCTGTAAGTGACAGTTCTGCTCCTTAAGGCTGCCTTCTTCCCTCTCTCCACCATCCTGGAGTTCAATGATGCAGCCATACAGGCTTCTGACCTCTCTTTTGTAAAACTGTTTTTTGTCTTGGAAGAAATGCCTGGCACCAGGTTTATCAACTTGGAATTGCTTAACACAGACTGTGTCCCGGATTTGCTTAACCATGTTCACACACTCTAGAACTTTGCTCTTGGAGCCAGTTAATAAAATGCCTGTTGGTTTGTCTTCAGGCTTAAAACTCACTTTCACATTTGCCTTCTTTATCTTTGTCCAGAATAGCTTCTTGTCTGTCCTTAAATAGTCAATAATCAGGGAAGGTTCTATTTCAACCAGTCTTTCAATTTTCATGTTGTTTTCCAAGAACTCAAAAAGCTGGCTGTGGATCTCTTCTACGTTTCTCACACAGCCTGCAACAATGACCTCCGCTGGGCTTCCTGAAGTTAACTCGTTCATTACCATAATGGTTGCAGAGGAACTATGTTTCTTTTGCAGAAGGTGAATTTTCTTTTTCCACACATTGCCTTTAAGAACTTCCTTGTCCTCGATTTCAATGTGCTTATAATTTAAGGCACTGAGCATTTTCTTCTCAGCTTCTGCCAGGACTTTGGAAGAACAGCCAGTTAAGAGAAGAGCTTTACCATTCAGCTCATACATGGCGAGAATGTTCTGTGCCAAAAAGAGAGTCTTAGAGAATTCCTGACTGTCCACCTGCTGCAAAAACATGAAGACTTCAGAGGGAACCAGGACTTCTTTCTGAGCCATGATAAACACCTTTTCCTGGATGTCACACTTTACTTTATACACATCTGCACGGAGTCCCTTAAGGCATAGGCACTGACCAGTAGCATCATAAGAAATCTCCATTTCTGGGTACTCTTTGCTTAGACCCTCCAGGAAACCATTTTGGTGCAAAATAAAATGCTTTCCCGGAGAAATTATCACTTTCTCCTTCAAACTCTGCTCTTCTTTTCTGAGCTTTTCAGTGGTACTGTCTATCAATTCCTTGATTTGTTGACTGATGTCTTGGACATCTTCTGATGTTCCTGCTATGGTTAGACTCTCCTTATCAAACTCAATCAAAACCCTGTCATCTCCTAACTCATGCTGTATGATGTCCCATACTGGAAGATACACTTCAAACAACTTAACTTCATATTTAGACCTGATGCCAGAGAGCACCGCGGATGCATCTCTCTGCCAGGTCTTGATACTCCGTCTGTGGCTGACTAAGGTGGCAGCGGGTCTGATAGTCAATGTACTGTCCATTTCAGACCATGTTAAGTCACAGTGACAACATCTCATTTCCTCATTTATCTCCTCAATCAGATGGTTATTTTTTTTAAAGAACTTCCACAAGGGAGGATCCAGCATCTCTTGGAAAGATGATGGAAGCTTGATCAGAGGCTGCTCCTCACCATACAAGGCTGTGCCCAGAGAGGGATAATACCGGAAGACAGACAGTGGCATCTTGTTGAAGCTGTGTTTCTTGGCCATGATGGTGTCTAGCACTTTAAAAGTAAAACAAACAAACAAACAAACAGTATTCTCAATGCCATGCATTTCAAATGAACACAAAATAAACTAAATTTTTCCAGAGGATAAAAGTCTCTGGTGTTGTAGAACTTAAAGGTGGCATTTTCCCACACGCTTAGATATAAACTGATAGGTACTAATTACACAAGGCAGACTTTATTCAGTGCAATAATTACTTTGTACCCGAATCACGCTACACTGAAGCTGTGTTTGATTCTATTGTTTTTCTGATGTTGTTGATACATATGGCAGGAAAAGAATCAGATGCAAACTTGATCACAAGCATGTGACTGATGTTTGTACCAACATACGGAATATTTTAATCCTCAGAGTGGAATGTTCTGCCACCTGACCCTTCCTGGATAGTCCCAGACTTTAACTTTCAGAGTTAACTTAAATTCATTAAATATCTTCACAGGAGAAGCCTAACTGTACTGGCACTCTGCATCACCAAGCGCTTCACACTAATTCACTGTCTTTAATCTTGACGGAGCCCTTCTCAGGTAGAGACTTTATTACACCCTTAGTGTGATATTTAGTGTAAAAACTGAGGCTGGGAAAGGTCAGGGTTCCACAGACCAAGCTAAGTATCTGACCTAATTGTCAGTGTGAGCCAACCCAAAAGCCGATGTTCTTGCCCTTATACCAGATCAAAATGTTCTTCACAGTCATTGGAGAGCCCAGCCCTAAAGATCATGACTTAGTAAGGTCTGCCCCATTATAATCTCCAGCCTGCCATGCGTACCAGGACAGCTACCACAACCCATTCCTGCGTGCGGGCTCTCATTCTCTCTCTCTTCCTCCAGGACTGGCCTCACTTAGTCATAGTGTTAGTACCAGCTTGGAAATTAGAGTCAATCCAGCAACAACTTGGATTTAAATAGCATCCATGGTAGAAAGATGCTAAAAAGTAATATCCTTGAATATGACTCCGTCCTAGGATGGGGATCAGGCTTGAGGGAAAGAATGTGACCTCCCACAGTGGCTCCAGAGAGGTAGTACTCCTGACAGCCTGAGTGACCTCTAGCATGGGCTCACCACCACCCTAGGCCAAGCGCTGCTCAGGGATTGTCTCATTTATTCCTCACAGTACTCCTTTGAGGTAACTGGCAATGTGCTGTCTCTATAGATGAGGAAACAGAAGGTTTGAGGGTTAAAGGTCATAAAGCCAGTGAACATTAGTCAGGATTCCAACTCAGATCTGCCTGACCCAAGAACCACTGAAGAGGTCATCATCCATGTAGCTTTCAGCCCATCCTGAGGTTATGTGAAACTGCCCCAATATATCCTGCCTCGGCACAGAGACAGGAGAAGGGGAAAATAGAAATAGAGCCAGACATGCTTCTGAGTGCAACTTTACCTAAACTTGCGGAAATCAATTTGAGAATCAATGTGGAGAACTAAAACACAGATCTATCTCTTTGTGAGAATAGTCTGTCAAAAGTTCTAAGAATGGCAACTTTTTCAGTCACAGGCAAGATTCTGAGAGCCTCTTCTATCAGCTGTGTGCTGCTTCCAGAGCCTGCACTGCTGCTCTCACTCTGCTCCAAATCCAGGTGAATGAGTGATTGACGCCATTTCTGACCCATAAACGGAGAAATGCGCGAGGGTTTAAGTGGCTGCTGAAATGGCCAACCATCCAGGTTATGCCCTGGTGGCAACTGAGACACACTACCTTTGCTGTCACAAAACTCAACCAGCGCAGAACTCTCTTCAGGGAAACACTCCACCTGGGCAACTCTCCCACCACCGTTGAAAGGGTTTTCAAAGAAGAGTTGCAGCTGGTAATCATCTACCCCAGGGGGCAGATTTTCTACCCTGACTATATTTGTCTCTTCCAGAAGTCTGGGGACAAGCTGGAGTTGTTGATTTGAACGGTGGCTGATGCAATCAATAATAAATTTGTTGATATCTACAAATAAAATAAAAAAGAGAGAAAGAAAAAAGAGAAAATGAGAAAATTTCAATGACATCTCTATAAGGTATTGAACAGACGGCATGGCTACAGCTGAGGAGGAAAACTAGCCAATCCCTGTCTTTTCTGCCACCGAGCAGTCCTTCGATTAACCTTCCTGAATGCCTTCCTCCCAATGCCACTCCCACCCCCTTTCCATAAGACCCTTGATGCCCGCCATGCCAGCAGCAGGAGCACACCCGCAGCCAGGCTACTGACTCCAACTCATATCCCAGTAGCACTTTCAGGGTTTATTTAACACTGTCACAAAACTAGTCATTTTTTTAAAGTCCTCCTCTTTTGCCCATGTACATACACTGTCCTGTGTGTCTGCAATGCCCCCCATCATGGGAGACGGAGGTGCTTGTTTTATTATGATGCTGAGGATCAACTCCAACCATGCCACCACGGAGCTATGTCTACAGCCCTCTTCCGTTTTCTCATCTGACCCTGTTTATCCTTCAGGACTCAGCCTAACTAGCTCTTTTAAAGCACAGGGATGGACGGTGGGCTTATGATGCGCCAATCCTTGTCCTTGTATATCACTGGGGAGGTGAACACAAATGAAGGAACAAATAAGGTTGGGACTCAGAGTCGGAGTATGGATGGTCTATCGACCGTCTCTATTTGAAGACTAAAGGGGAGTTTGCCGAGTGGATAGAAGAAGGCAGCGGTGGCATGCATGAGCTTGGTGCAGTTTGGACGTGATCAGGTGACGCTGCCGGAGCACACCCCCCTTGAGCACAGCTTTCTTGTCTCCCGCCCCTCACAGGTCATTACTCACAGCTGAGAGGTGACCCCTCTTGCCTCTTCATTATTCATTTACATACACGCTCCCTTCCTGCTCCCAGCCTGACTTCCTCCAGAGAGGGAATTGTGATTTATTCATCCTTGTGCCTCAGCTCCTAAACCGGTACCTGGCCCATAGGAGGGCCTATAGTTTGGATCTAAACCGTCCCAGAGGTTCATGCGCTAAAGGCTTAGTCCTCAACTTGACACTGTTGGGAAGTGGCGGATCCTTTAACAGGTAAGGCTGGTGGGAAATACTCCAGTTACTGCGTGGGGAGGAAGAGGACAAGACAACCCTGGCGCATGTTCTCTCTCTCTCTTTTTCCCCCCTCCCTCCTTTCCTCCCTCCCCATCTCACTCTCCTAGCCATGGAGATAAACAATCTCAATCTTCCATGTGATGTCATCATGAATACTACCTCACCAGAAGTCCCTAAGCTAACTGAGCCTGAACTGTTTGAAGCCACCAGAACTGTGAGCCAGAATAAGCCTTTCTTTTTATAGGCTGATCACCTCAGGTATTTGTTACAGTAACAGGAAGCTAATATAGTATGTCTTCAAGATTGCTCCTCAATGAACGGAAGCAAGATCGTTTAGATTTAAATTTCCTTTTATGGGGCTGGGAAGACAGCTCAGAGGTTAACAGCGTTTGCCACCTTTGCAGAGGAGTGTGCTTCAGTTCCCAGCATCCACCTGAAAGCTCACAGCCGTCCGCACTTCCGATTCCAAGGGATCCAGTGTCCTCTGATGGCCTCTGCAGGCACTGAATGTATGTGGCACACAGACATGCAGGCAGGCAAAGCATTCATACACACAAAATAAATAAATAAACTTGAAACAATAATAGTGTCCTTTATCAAATCCTTACCATGTCTCAGGTACTATGTTAAATACCATCTCATTTAATCTTCACAGGAATTTAAGTAATCTGATCATCCCCATTTCATGGACGAGTGAAGTAAGGAACAGAGAAGTTAATAACTTGGTCAGCTATATACAACTGAAAGGAAGCAGCCAACTTTAGTCAGGCTTCTAAGAGCACCAAAATTGTGTAGGCCCAAGCCAGGAGCACGGTGACCCAAAACAGTTCCCAGAGTTAAAGAAAAACACTTTCTAAGACAAACAAGACGGCCTTGGGCTAAAAGAGTTTCCCCACATAGACAGCCCATGGCCTCGGGCTAAGGATCTTCCCTCCACCCACATAGACTAAGACCCTAAAGTTTACATTTTCTAGGAGCCCACAACCTTGCTATATGCCAGCACCAATCAGCTTAAAGGTTAACTGGTCCCTACCTATCAAAATGGGAAAACAATTTGGGGACCAATTGACTTGTCCCAACTTGGTTTGTGCCTAGCAACCGCTTGAACAGTAAATAAAAAGGCTTGCTTTTTGCTCCTCGGGGCCACTTCTATCCTGCGTGTTAGAACGGTCCCAGTATACTAGAATAAGTCCTCTTGCTATTTGCATCGATATCCCGTCTGTGAGTCTCTGTGGGGGTGCGGTGTTCCAGTTTGGGCCTTTGGGGGTCCAACACAACTAGTTAAGTGACAAGGCTAGAATTCTGACCACACCACCTGTGAGCTTGATTGACACTTCCATGGCCATGGGGCCCAGGAGCTTAGATTTAGAAACTTGCCTTATTTTAGGTGGAGATGGTTCTTGCTTATGACAGTGACCTAACAGAGCACTGATTTTTTCGTGTGTGTGTGTGTGTGTGTGTGTGTGTGTGTGTGTGTGTGCGAGCGCGTTCAAATTTGACGGTCAGAAGACAACTTGTATGAGTCTCAGGGATGAAGCTCAATTGTCAGGCTTGTCGACCAGTACCTTTCCCTGTTCCTTCCTGCTGTCTGGGGCGCTCATTTTCCCCATTCAGTGGGCTCCCTCATCTCTGCAAGTGTGACCAAGGAGATGTGTGGTAGAGTGGGAGAAAGGGAGTAGCCCAAAACCAGTTCTTCCGACTCTTGGCACCACTGTGTCGGTCATAAAGAGTCGATGAAAGGGAAGAATAACGTAACACATGTGGAGCTTACCAGGTGTCTGACTCACAGCAAACACTATCGGCCTCACTGCCTTCCAGTAAATGCAGCATGGTAAGGGATCAGTCTTTACTCCTCCCTCACCTGGAATCACTCTAGACACTCTACTCCTCCCCCTCCCCCACTCACTCAAACAATCATAGAATAAGGGGCAGTCTATTAAACATACCCAAATTTGGTCTCAAAATTAATTTGTTTGTCTTTCAAAAATTCAAGGGAAAAAAGCATCTGTACTGACTTAGAGACTTCCTTTACTCACTACTACAAAGAGGCAAACGTTCTCAGATCCTGGGGTGTGACGCACTGAAGCCTGGGCATGCAGCGCCCCCTGGAGCTCACCTACTGGCTTCTGAAAGGTAACCACAGCAACGCCAAAATCCTCGATCACTTCCACCTTGAAGTCCACACCGCCACCGGAGAGGCCAGTTATGTTCTCCACCAGCAAGGTCAGCACCATCTTAGTCACTTTCTCAGGCAGGTTTTCAAATGCCACCATGGAGGAAACATTTTCACATTCTCTGGAGACGTCGTCCGCTTTTTCTGATCTGTCACTGGGAGATTGTGTTGTATCCAAATCATCTGGTAAATTTAGAAATGACAGAAAAGGTGTAAGGTATTAAATCATGATTTTATCAAAGTAAATTGTCCTAGGACAACCCCCCTCCCTTCTCCCATCTCTTGTCTAACTTGGCTAACAGGAAATCTTGGATACTGAAGCTTTAGCTTTAGTGAATTAAAAACTACAACACAGATTTTTTCTGTTATCATGAATTCAATTTTATTCCCTTTTTTTTCCCCTGCTTTGCCATTCTGAGAAACAAAGATCGTCTCTCATACATTCTAACCTTCCTCATCTTTGTACTGCTGCACATGGTACACAGCCGAGGCTCATCGGAGTCACTGAATTAGAGAACTATTGTTTGGCTCACTGGAGGAAAGCAAGGACATCTAAGATGTGCGCACACTCATGCTAAACAAAATAATAGTTTAAAGATTAACACCGTAACAGTATTAATGAGGAATGACTCACTGTGTAAGAGAGCTTGTTATAAAAGACTGAGGGCCAGAGTTGGAATCTCTAGCACCCTCATAAATGGCTGGGCATGACTACATGCGCCCAGTGTGGGGAGCAGTGGTGGATAGGTCCCAAGAGCCCCCTGGCCAGCAAGCCTAGCCACAAGGGAAAACTTGGTGTTCAGGCCATAAGGCAGAGAGTGATAGAGGGACACAGAGAGTCCCTTTCCCTAAGATGCGGGTGTTCGCATCTCTTACTAAGTATGACTCTTCTTTTGTTACCCTGTATAAGGGTATTAGTCACTCTTTCATTAAAGCCTTGGGCAGGACCTGGCCCTGCCCATCCCGGAGTGAAGCAGGAGACCCCACCCCAGTGTTGGCTGTACCCTGCAGAAGGCAAGGAAGGAAGACTGGTGCTGCCAAGCTGGGGACCACCTAAGACAGAGCACGGCTACCCAAAGAGCCACAGGGCATCCATCGCACATCCTTTCCTTACTGTTTTTAGCCACTCCAAGAGCAAGTGTCCATCACCACCTCCCAGTTCTTCCCTCCTCCTCAGCTGCAGATACCTCCCAAAACCAGAAAGAGCCGGTCCTGCTCTTCTGACTGGAGCCCTAAGAGCTGCAGGGGCTCCATCTGGGAATGGTTTATGCACATCTGTGCATATCTGCCGAGACTGGAAAGATGATGTAACCCAAGGCAGCTCCCAGCTGAGCAGATCCTGTGTGGTGCGAATCTAGAGGGAAGATCTCCCAAGGGACTTTAATAAACATAAAACTGTCTGGTGAACCCCAGGACCACCTTAGCTGAGACTTTACCTCGTTCTGCAGGGTCTTTTTTTGTCTTAGACTCCTAAAACCCAAACAATAAGAGAGCATTAATACAAGAATCATTTCTTTATATAAATTAAACACTTCTTGAGCCAGACTGGAGATGCACACTAAATTGAAATGACAATAACACCCCGTAACAAGCTGGTGAGTGCATTAAGGCTACATATCAGAGTGTGTCTTCTTGTTTGTCACAACAATCACTGATGAAATGGCACACACACAAGAGTCCCCAGCTCATGGCAAGGGTAAGACAGCTTAGCTCATGGTTCCCCCACTTAGCACTTATTTCACGTTCGATGCATGAGCACAGTGTATGTGCTTTACAGGGGTCCCTGGCAATCTTCTTCACAGCTGAGGGTGTGAAGCCGACACAGCGTCGACTGCTGGCCTCTCAAGATGAGAAACAAATCAGCAAGCTTCTGGTTATAAAGAAGCCAAGACAAACAGATGCGAACTTCAACACCCCAAGTTTATTGCTATTGAAGCCCCTACAAAAATTCATCGATTACAGCCCACCCTCCCTCCACAGCCCTAAGCTGCTGTTCCCACTCTAGTGTGACTTAGACCCTCATCTACTGTTTTTCTTTTCTTTCCTTTTCTTTTTGAGACAGAGTCTCACTCTTTAGCCTTGGCTGCTCTGGACTCACTCTGTAGACCGGGTGGCCTCAAACCCACAGAGATCAACCTGCCTCTGTCTCCCGAGTGCTGGGATTAAAGGTGTGCACTGCCTCACCCACACATCTCCACCGTATTTTCATCATGGAGATCCCCACATACAAAGAGAACACCCCGTGTCCTTTGAGTCCCTCCTAGGCTTCCTTACCTCTTCTGGAATTGCCTCCTTAGAGACTGAGGCTTTGTCTGGGCCTTTGGGCAACCAAACAGTTAGCTTGAATGTTCCTTTTCCTTGCCACACTAATTCATGATTATCTTTCTCCAGGACGTTCTGTCGAACTAAAATGTTTAAAAAAAAAAAAAAAAGTCTTAAGCCAAATTGCAAACAATCCTTACTTACATAATTAGTCCACGATTTCTATAGACCTCACCATTATTGGTCAGTAGCTCAGTCAGTTTCTCTAAGAAGGAAGCTCTGTACAAGAAGGAAAAAGTAACAGATGGATTTGAATTTCACCTGTAAGCATGCTTTGCATGAGTTATTCATGTGTGTGCATGAGGTAGTGCTGAAGAGTGTACCCCTGTGCATGTAGAGGCCACGGCAGGACACTGGGCGTTTCCTTCCATCTGCCTCATGGTCTGGAGACGGAGTCTCACACTGAACACCAAGTTTGCCCTTTTGGCTAGACTTGCTGGCCAATGAGCTCTTGGGACCTGCCCATCTCTGTGCTCTACACTGGGCATATGCAGCCATGCCCGGCCGTTTATGAGGGTGCTGGAGATTCTAACTCAGACTTACACAACAAGCTACCTTACCCAGTGAGTCAGTCCCCTGCCCCTAAACTTATTGGGATGCTGCTGTAGTTTTGTTCTTGAGACACGGTCATACTATGTAGCCTTGCTGGCTTGTAGACCAGGCTGGCCTGTAGATCTGCCTGCCTCTGTCTCCCAAGAGCTGAGGTCACGGCATGTGCCATCATGCCGGGCTTACTTTTTAATATTCACTGCTTTAGCTTAGTTATGAAGTGTTCCCCAAGGGCCTTGAGATTAAAGACATGGTTGCCAGCTCATAGTGAAAGCTTTAAGAGGTGGGGCCCAGAGGAAGGGAGTTAGGACTAGGTGACCTAAATGGAAGCCATTACCTAATGGAAGCGATTACCTAATGTCATGCACCTCTGTGTTGCATTACTTTTCTTCTTTCCTGGACTTTGGTAAAGCCCAGCCAAGGTATCCAAACATGACTGCACTTCTTAGATTGTATGCAATGTGTATGGACACAAATATTCCCAGAGAGCAAAAGTGGCAAGAACAGTATGTGATCCCCATCAAGAAGGTGAATCTGGGAGAAGGCAAAATTCTATGTCCAGCCTCCTCCCTGTGCCTGTCTCAGGTCATCTATGGTTAGTTTTATTTAAAAAGATGGGAGGTTCTAGGGTTGGAGAGATGGCTCCACGGTTAAGAGCACTGGCAGCTCTTCTAGAGGACCCAGATTAGGCTACTAGCACCGCCCACATCTGAAACTCCAGGATCTGACGCCCTCTTCTGGCCTCTAGAAGCACTGCATGCATGTGGTATGCAGACATATGCAGGCAAATAGCCATACACATACAATAAAAATAAGCCATTTTAAAAAAAGATGAGTCCCCTTACTTCAAGGATACCTAGGCCCTTGCACAGCAAACAGGAGCCAAATTAGGACCATGAAGTATGAAAACATGTGCCAATCTGAAATGAGGTTTCTAGTGCTCATTGGTAGAACACCTGCCTGAAAGGCTCAAGGTCCTAAGGGGGGAAAAAGACATTAAGTCAATACATACTCAACAGTACACAAATTCAGTTACTTTACAAAGGTGAGATCTTCTGATTCTATCACTGTACACTAATTTCTACAGGGAGTTGCTGGTAGGTTCAATAATACTATCCGGCTATTGTAAATTTATACGAATAAAGTCATTCCTGCTCAGGCTACTTCCGAAGCAGAGGGTAGTACCCTCTACCGGAAAGGAACGCTGCTGTCCTAGGACTGCCAGGTAAATAAATCTGTTCTAGGGAAATTCCTGATGACTTGCTATTGAGGAAATGGTGCCTCTAATGGGAAAGTGAAACTAACCGAAGATCCTAAACTAACCCTCAACAGTGTCAAGATTTAATAGGAGAGCTTACCCAAGCCACCCCGGAGAAAGGGGGGCTTGTGGGCTGGGAGCCCTGTAGGGAGAGAGCTGAGCAGAGATATTCTGTTGGTGATTTGGGTGTTAGCCCAGCCTTTCTGAAGTGAGTCACCTCCCCAGCCCAGGAGTCTACTGTAAAGGCTAGAAGTCCAACTGTATCAACAACTGTATCAAAAAACAATTATTTTTCAGTGTTGTGTATGTCGTTTACTATCAACATCTTACATAATCTCTCCATTTTCTTCATTTGAGGTTTTCAGGAAACAACACAGATTTTTCAAACTTTAACATGTCCAGGTCACTTCAGAGGGCTGGTGTCACATGACCTCCACTCAGCCCACATTCACTGTACTTAAATGTCTTACAATAGACCTGAGGCTGTGTCTAGTTACCCCACCCTCTCTGTAGCGAGGATGCCAACAGTCTGGAGCCCTAACATGCGACAAACATCTGAGGATAGTGGCACTCCTAAAGGGTCATGTCTTCTAGGGTATTGACAGCTTGAATCAAACGGAACTGGCTAGGAAAAATGAGAATGAGAAAACAAAAGTCAGCTGCCAGCTGCCGTCGAGCCTCCCTGGTGGAATCAAACCTAGAACAACATGGTTCTTGTTTTCAGAAGGAGTCAGAGCCAAGCAGGTCTCTTGTGCGCCCCTACCCAGGCTGTCTGAAAACCTGCATCTACATCCTTTCCTTTCTTAATTTTTTTACTTTTTGGATGCTTTGCCCACTGCCTGGTCTCCTCAATCTCCATGCCTCGCCTCTGGCACGAATGCTTCTTCCAAATACAAAGACAAGAAGGAGGAATTGTCTGCATCCTGAGGATGGCCCCTGTTCTAAGAAACCTCAGCCGAGATGGAAAAATGGCCTTCCTGAAGCCACAGGTCTGGGGCTTCCGTTCACCCACCTGAGCAAGGTCTGTTCCCCACCCCCACCCCCACCCCCACCCCCATTCCCACCACACCCCCACCCCCTTGCTGATTGCAAACAGAGGTAGGGAACACTCAGCTGTTCCAACTTTCTCATGGCTCAAAGCTCACAGCCACCCATGGCCATCCTGGGGCTGAAGGAACAGGCCCGGGGCTGTGGCACAAGAGCTTCGGGCCTTTCTCTCCTCAAACTCACCTCCCAAAGACCCCCTAGAACCCTGCGGTGCTAACCGACCCAGAACTCCTCAAGTTTTTAATTCTTTTCCTGCCCCACTTGAATAATAAAAACAGGAAAGTCAAAAAAAAGCACTGAAAGGTTCACAGACAACGCCAGGAAGCGCCTGGAAGAGAAAGAGGAACCACCACGCCGAGATGCGCTCGCCACCCAGGTTCTGTTCCCAACGATCTCCCGCTCTGATTCGGATGCAGCAGAGCCCTGGGCCTGCTCCCCGTGGCCCCCAACCCTGCGCGGGGCGACCTTCCCCGGCCTTCGCGCCCCTCACCGTCCTCGGGGAAGAAGAGCACCAAGAAGCGCCCCGGGCTCCCGGCCTCCGGGAAGACCTCGCACTCCCCTCCGCCCGATTTCTTCCGGCTCTGGAAGTACATTTGCAGCTTGTTGATCAAGTTCTTAGGGGGATCGGGGCCCCAGGAGCCCTCGACCAGCAGCGGAAAGGGGCCGGACGCTGCCATCCTAGCTGGACTGGGAAGCGCGACTGCCCGGTTGCCCGAAGCTGCTCTTTTAACTTTGCCTCTTTCGCTTTCATTTCCTGGAAGCCTCTCCCCGCCCTTAGTTTCTATTTTCACCCGGCAGTCGCCGGATTGGAAAGTGCAAACCCCCCATTCCCGGGACACACCCAGTCCCCCACTTCCTCCTCAACAGAAGAGCCAATTTCGGGGAACAGGCGACCCGACCCCCCCCCCCATCCGCCCGCCTCTGCCTCTGGTCCACCTGCATAGCGGCGCCCTGGCTCTGCTCCGCCTGCCCTTCACCTGGGCCACAGCCGAGCCTTACTCCATCACCCGGACAGTTTCCGTTTACCCGAAACTCTCATTGTACCAGAAAAGGAAAGGGGTCTCAAAATGATCCTCTAGGGATGCTCCCTGCCCTCTTGGGAGCCACCCATCAGAAACTTGACCCGCGTTTTGTGCTTTTTGAATTCTGTTTCTCGTCTGTGAACACTTTGTGTCTACAGACTTCTAGTTTTGAAGGATATTTGCTAGGCGCCATGCTTTCTGAGTGCTCAACCGAGGAACACCAACATGGGGATACAGGAGTTGTGACACTAGATAGCCCTAGGGATCAATACATAGGTGGATAAGGAGAGCAAGGGCTCCTAGCCCAGTTCTGGGGGCCTCTAGGGGATGGTTCACTTGCAAAAGATCACTTCGGCTGCTGCGTGGTGGCCAGAGTGGATGCAAGTGAGAGGAGGCAGACCAGCCAGCGTGCTGCAGAGGGATGGAGAAAAGCTGGGCTCTAAGCTGCCCGGTGAAGGAAGGATTTGCTGAAGGATATGAAAAGTTCATCCAGGAGTGGTCCAGGCATGAGTGAGGCGGGGCCAACTGTGAGAAGAGGCTGGGGATGTGTGATGCCTCAACACACTTTGATCGAATATTCCAGACACACACGTTAAAGGGAGGCATTGCCTTCTCAGGGCGAGGGTATGTTGGCCGGCTGGGGACCCCTGGCAGCCCGGTCTGATGGAGAACAGAGAGGGGAGGGAGTCTGAAGAAGCCAGAGGTCTGAAAAAAAGGAAGGAAGCAGAAGCAGCAACCTAGCCAGATCTTTCCAGAAGGTTGCCCGAACCAGAAGACCAGAAAGGAGTGAGGCAGTAGCTGGGGGATTTTGGGCTCAGAGGGTTTTTATTTTTATTTGTAAGGGTTTAAACATTTTGGAGTTAGAAAAAGTCCTAGGTGTGTGTAAATGTTGGTACAAAGAAGGGATGTGGAAGATACTGGTGACATCCATCAGCCAGGACATCCCAGGCGCCATCAGCAAGGCATTGTGAATGAAGACTGGAGGCTGGAGGTCAGGGTGAAGAGCTAGACGTTTTGACAGATGGGTACCATGAAAGCCCTGGAGTGGGCACAAGACACACCCAGACAGCAGATTCCTAGCCCTGGAGGGAAAAAGGGCTGCCTCCGGAGAGTAGAGAGAGATGTGGCCGGTGAGATAGCAGGTTTTAGGGGCCTTCATGTGAGAAGGGAAGAAGGAGAGGTACAGTCAGAGAAGGGTTGGGGTGGCTGTCTCCGATTGGCTGGGAGGAGAAAAGGGGAGAGGAGATGGCAGGGTTTTGGGGAGAGAGGCAGGGGTGCTCTAGGAGACAGGCCTTTGTGTGTGAGGCTGGAATGTAACTTATGTCTGGCTGCCCTTTTATGACCCATCACTATCTTGGGACCACGTGGGGGATGAAGCCAGGACTACCACCATTTCTCTGTGGATCACAATCAGATATGTCGCACAACTAAGTGTGAGGCTTGTGAAATTTTTGATAACACAAAAAGGTTTTTGAAGGTACAATAACCAAGAAAAAATAATTCAAAATCAACTGCATAGCACATCATTGCTTCTGGCCATGCTCACCAGTGTTGTCTCCTGATGTCACTGCAGCCTGTTCTGAGCACACACGTGCACCTTGCTTCAGAGGAGGCCTTTCACCCCAGACAACACCAATGGATGCTTTCTGAAACACTGCAGCTCAGACGAGAAACTATGGTATGATATGGATCGCAGGTTTTAACTGTATACAAAGTCTCTGTTCTTATAGAAACATAATGTCTTAGTAATAGAAAACAGATTTTTAACAAGTTCCTGCTGTTATTCTTCAGCATATCATTATCAAATTAGTCTTATCTTTGGACTGTTTTGTGTTAGAATCCTTAATTTTAAAAGTTGCTATTTCAGGAGCTAGAGAATGTCTCAGTAGGTAAGAGACACTTCATACCCATTACTCACAGACATCCATGCAAGCAAAACACCCATTCACATAAAATAAAAATAAATAAAATTAAATTTCTTCCAACTAATTTTGGCTTGGGATTAAGACAGAATTTCCACAATTTCTGAAATGGTTTATACATTCTTCTGCCAGTTCATTTTTTTGTATTTAATTCAAAGCAGGCTTCTCAGCATTGATGATTGTGAAATAAAAATTATCGATTAATTCTGAAAGAAAAAAAGTTGAAAAGGCTCTATTTGCAATAGCAAATATTCAGCCATGAGAGTTCTTAAGGTAAAAACAAACACATTTGTCACAATATGCAAATTTGTTTCCATTTTTAGTAAATGGTAAAAGTATATTTAAGAATCATATTAAAATTAATGTATTGTTTTTATTAGTAAATGCTTGATTTGTATATATATATATATATATATATATATATATATATTATATACCTGTATACCTGAGATTGCACTAAATTTGTCAGATGTGGTGGAAGAAGGTCAAAAATTCCTATCTTAAGAGTCTGTCAAGTTCAGAGATGCTTTCTCCTTCACAGACTTTGCATATTGTTACTTAGTCCCAAAGAACTGAATCAGTATAATGAGGATCAGGACGCACAGGAGAGCATGTACTGGACTTTTTGTTCCTGATCTTTAATAATGCTCAACAATGTTCAGGTTTTTTCTCCACTTTTCAGTATTCTCCCTACAGATGGCGCCCATCGTCTGATACAAACAGCATTAGACCATGATATGGAGAACACATCTGGGTAGGTTAGAGTGCTTTCTCTCCCTGGGCTGGATCTCTGTCCAATCCAAACCACAAAGAAAATTGGCAACCCCATTACCCAGAATTTAGAGTTCCAGAGCTGAGAAATGGTTTTGTATTTTCCTCACAGGATCAACTTATAAGAAATAAAGTCACAGTAAAAGTGATATTTATAGTTGAAATGTCTATCAGCATTGTGCCTTTCCACTCTGAGGTGACTCCTTGGTGTGCGACTCCAGTATCAGTCTGTTGGCACATTTCCCGACTAGGAGTAATGTAGGCTCTCTAGTTCTATAGCTGAATGCTGCTATATTTGTTACTTTTCTTGTTGCTATGATGAAATACCCAGACAAAAGCAACTTGAGAGAGAAAGGGGTTATTTTGGCTCACAATTCCAAGTTGTAATCCATCATAGTGTAGAAGTCACAGAAACAAGAGTTTGGGGTGACTATCACATTGCACCCACAGTCAAGGAGCAGAGAGAATGGATGCTTATGCTCAGCTCACTTTCTTCTTTTAATAGCCCAGAGTTCCAGCTTAGGGAATGGTGCCACCCATAATGGGCAAGTCTTCCTACCTCCATTTACCTGATCAAGATGACCCCCACAGGCATGCCCTGAGGCTCATCTCCCAGGTGACTTTCAATCTTATCACACTGATAATTGAGGTTTAAGCACCAGGAATGGGAAGTAGAGGCAGTTTCTTAAGAAAGGTATAGACTTAATCATTCCTAGTTTGTACAGAGTAAAAAGAAGACCTTTCCTGGTCTTTCAGCCAGATAATCACTGAATCAGACCCACATGGGAACTTCTCAAGACAAACATTAACACTCACAGCACAACCTCATTTACGTATCCTACATGTTTCAACCATTCACAACCTACACCCATGACATACTGTTAAAAACGAACCATCAGGGACTTAGGAGGGAAAGTGTGCCTCTGTGTGTTTATTGTCAGTTTCACTGATACAATGATAAAACATAAATCACTGTACTCCATAAAGATCAAAGAGTTGGTTCTTTGACAATATTACCAAGATTGACAACTAACCAAAATATCCAAAAGAAGACCCAAATTAATAAACTTAGAGATGAAAAGGTAGTTGTTGAAACAAACCCCAGTGAAGCCCAGAAGATCTTTAGGGAATACTTTGAAAACTTCTACTCCAAAAAAATGGAAACTGTAGAAGAATTGGATTAAAGTTCTCAGCAGAAATGACATTCCAAAATTAAATCCAGAAGATATAAGCAACATAAACAGACTCACAACAAACAATGAGACTGAGTAGTGATTAAAACTCTTCTCACAGGGCTGGAGAGATGGCCCAAAGGTTAAGAGAGCGCACTGCTCTTGCAAAGGAACTGAGTTCTCAACACCTGTGTTGGGTGCTTCTCACCCACCTGACACTGCAGCTCCCAGAGATCTGTTGCCCCTTTCTGGATTCCATGGGCACCTACATGCATATATACACACATATAAACACACAGTCAAAAATAAAATAAATCTATTTTTAAATGTCTCTTCACAAGAAAAGGCCTAGGACTGGATTAATTCATTGCTAAATACTACCCTTTTGTATGTTTGTTTGTTTGTTTTAAGACAGGGTCTCTCTATATAACTGTCTTTCCTGGAACTCCATATGTAGATCGGGATAGTCTCAAACTCACTGAGATACCCTTACTTCTGACTCCTGAGTACTGGTATTAAAGGCATCCATCGCCATGACCAGCTTCTACTACCAAATTTTTAAGGAAGATCTAATGCCAACACTTCTCAAGCTCTTCCATAAAACAGAAAAAGAAGGAACACTTCTTAAGTCACTTGATGAAGCCTGTTACCAAATCCACTATAATGACTAACCTTGGTTGTCAACTTGACTACATCTAGAATCTACTAAGACCCAAGCTGTTGAACACACCTGTAAGGAATTTTCTTTTTTAAATTTTTTAAAAGATTTATTTATTTTATTATATGAATGTTCTATCTACATGTACAGCTGCATGCCAGAAGAGGGCATCAGACCCCATTATAGAGGGTTGTGAGCCACCAAGTGGTTGCTGGGAATTGAACTCAGAACCTCTGAAAGAGCAGTCAGTGCGCTTACCCACTGAGTCATCTCTGTAGTCCCAAGGGATTTTCTTAATTGGATTATCTGAGGTGGGAAGACCCACCCCAGATCTGGACTACACCTTCTGGTGGCAACCCACATAAAAGGAGGAAGGATGCTTTGCTATCTGCCTGCTTGCTCTAACTCTTTGCTGGTGAATTCATCTACTCTGTTGCTGCTGCCAGTATTAACTCCAGTTTCTTCAGATTATAAGATAGACTGAAAACCAGCAGCTGTCTAAGAAGCCTCGGGGACTCTAGCACCAGAATGAAACTGCAGATACATCCAGCTTCATAGACTAAAAACTTGACCTTTCCAATGTGATATAGCTATTGTTGGCCTAGCCAAACTGTATCCTGTAGGTTAGTTTTATGAATCCCCTTTAATATTACTTCTATCTATCCTGCTTCTTTAGAGAATCCTGACTTCTACATATTGCTTTTGTCTTAGTTACTTGTGGGGTTTGAGACCCTTGACACTAGGCCCAAGTTGCAGGCAGAAGCTTAAAAACAATTTCTGTAAGAAAACATTTTCTAAGACAAACAAGACGGCCTTGGGCTAGAGAGTTTCCCCCTCCCGTAGACAGCCCACAACCTTGGGCTAAGGAGTTTCCCCCACCCACATTGACTAGAACCTAGAGCTTGTATTCTTTTTAGGAGCCCACAACCTTGCTGTATGCCAACAACAATCAGTTTAAAGGTTAACTGGCCCCAACCTATCAGGATAAAGAACAGTTCGGGGACCAATCAACTCGTACCAACTCGGTTTGTACCCAGCAACTGTTTTGTACTGTAAATAAAAACGCTTGCTTTTTGCTCGGGGGGGGGGGGGGGGGGGGGCACCCTTTCCTGCGAGTTAGGACGGCCTCAGCAGCTGGTTAATAAACCTCTTGCTTTTTGCATCGATTATCCGACTGTGTCTCTTTGTGGGCGCATTATCAAGTTGGGGTCTGGTTCGGGAACCCAACAGTTTGGGGACTCGTCCGGGATTTGACGTGCCCCAGAAACCAGCAGCCCGGATTTTCAGAGGTAAGAGCGATTGCCAATCTGTCTGTCTGTTTGCTGTCTTTTCACTTGTCTGCCTGTCTGTTTGGGACAAGTAACTAGCCAGAACTGTGTCTGTAACGGTCTGTGGTGTGGTCCGTAAGGATCCCTCCATGCGGCTTAGGCTCACCGAGACAGTATAAGCCAAGACCGACCCTGGAGGACGCTCCAGTGGAGTTTTTTGGAGGGGACACCGTAAGGTTTCCTCTCTGTCTGAGCCGGGTGCAGGCAGCCCTGCGGCATCTGGCCGGAACCTCTGCCATACTTTTGATTTGGCAGAAACCGGCAGGGAAATTTTGTCTGCTATCTGTGTTCTGTCTTTCTCTGTGTCTGATTTCTGTGTTAATTGTGACTGACTTGACGATGGGACAGACAGTGACGACCCCCTTGACCCTTACTCTGAAACATTGGTCTGAAGTTAGGAACTTTGCAGAAAATATGGGTTTTTTAGTGAGAAAGAAAAAATGGCAGATCTCTTGTACCGCTGAATGGCCAACCTTCGGGGTTGGATGGCCCCGGAGGGGACGTTTTCTCCTGATATTATTCTACAGGTTAAACTCAAAGTGATTCAGAAGCATGGGGGCCACCCCAACCAAGTTCCATACATCAACACCTGGCAATACTTAGTGGAAAAACCTCCTGCATGGTTAAAGCCTTCTGTCCCTCCAGGCCCATGCACCACTGAAGTCTTGGCGGTTTCTACCACCTAGGCATCTAGTGGAAAGACCCCCGAAAAGAAGGAAGTCCTGCCGGAAGACTCCAGTCGAGATCTACTTCTTCTGGATCTCCCTCCCCCATATCCCATCCCTCTCACTCCACAGGTGGTGTCCCACAGGTCCCTCCGGGGACAGCGGAACCCGCACCGCTGCCAAGGCCGCTGCCAAGTGCACCCCAGGTAGAGGAAGGACTGGGGGGACCAGCCACCGGAACCAGAAGCAGAAGGGCGGCAAGCCCCGATACAACAGTGGCACTCCCACTCCGAGCCTATGGTCCCCCAGATGCCAAGGGAAATCAACCCCTACAGTACTGGCCATTTTAGGAGGCTGATCTCTATAACTGGAAAAATCAGAATCCCTCCTTTTCTGATAATCCTCAAGTCCTTACTAACTTGTTAGACTCCCTCCTTCACTCCCATCAGCCCACCTGGAATGACTGTCAGCAGCTGTTGCAGACTCTCCTCACTACAGAGGAGAGGCCGTGGGTCCTGCTGGAAGCTCGGAAGAACGTCTCGGGCCAGACGGAAGACCCACCCAGCTGCCTAATGAAATTGGGGACACCTTTCCCTTGACCCGGCCCCAGTGGGACTTCAACACAGCAGAAGGTAGGGAACACCTCTGATGGTACCGCCAGACTCTAATGACAGGTCTCCTTGGGGCGGCACGCCGCCCCACTAATTTGGCTAAGGTCAGAGAAGTAGTGCAGGGACCTGAGGAATCGCCTTCTGCATTCCTAGAGTGACTAATGGAGGCATATCGACAGTATACTCCATATGATCCTGCCTCTGAGGACTTCAAGGCGACGATTACGGTAGTCTTTATTGATCAATCAGCCAGGGATATTAAAAAGAAGCTACAGAGAGTAGAGGGATTAGAAGACAAGTCACTGAGGGACCTAGTACAAGTAGCCGACAAGGTTTTTTATACTAGGGAAACAGAGGAGGAGAAAGAGGAAAGGAAACAAAAGGAACAAGATGAAAAAGAATTAAAAAGGGAGAAAAGGCAGGAAAAGAATTTGTCTCGGATCTTGGCCACTGCAGTCAGGGAAGGAAGAAACATAGAAAGAGAAAAGAAGATGCAGGGCGGGAGGTGCAAGCCGCTTGATAAAGACCAATGTACCTACTGTAAGGAAAAAGGACATTGGGCTCGAGATTGCCCTAAGAAAAGGGGGGCCTGCTGGCCTTCAGAGAAGGCACCCAATCATGAAGTGTTGGCCCTGGAGGAAGATAGTGACTAGAGGGGACGGGGTTCGGAACCCCTCCCCGAACCCAGGGTAACCCTTAGAGTGGAGGGGACGCCTACTAAATTTTTAGTTGACACCAGAGCTGAACATTCAGTGCTACTCCAAGCTGGGGGACCGTTATCCCACAAATGGTCATGGGTCCAAGGGGCCACTGGCCACAAATCTTATTCATGGACTACCCAAAGAATGGTGGATCTCGGTGTGGGCCGGGTATCCCACTCCTTCTTAGTCATTCCAGAGTGCCCCTACCTGCTGTTGGGGCAAGACCTCCTGACCAAAATGGGGGCCCAAATACATTTTCTACCATATGGGCCCCAAGTAAAAGATGGTGACGGAAGGCTTATTCAGGCCCTGACAGTTAAACTAGAAGATGAATATAGACTCTTTGAGACCCCTCGCCAACTCAAAGGAAAGAATGTTGACTGGTGGCTTAAGACTTACCCCGAAGCATGGGCAGAGACCGCTGGCCTGGGACTGGCGAAGTACCAACCTGCCATCCTGGTAGAATTAAAAGCCTCTGCCACCCCTGTCATGGTACAGCAGTACCCTATGAGTAAGGAAGCTCGGGAAGGGATCAGACCCCACATTCGTCGATTGCTGGAACTGGGGGTACTTAAAAGATGTCAGTTCCCCTGGAACACCCCATTGTTGCCGGTACGGAAACCTGGCACCAACGATTACCGGCAGCCCAGGACTTAAGAGAAGTCAACAGACGAGTGGTGGATGTACACCCCACTGTTCCTAACCCATATAATTTGCTGAGTGCTTTGCTACCTGAGAGAGTGTGGTACACCATCTTAGACTTAAAAGATGCCTTTTTCTGCTTGCCGCTAAGCCCAGCCAGCCAGCTTATATTTGCCTTTGAGTGGCGTGATCCGGAATCTGGCATAACTGGGCAGCTGACATGGACCCAGCTTCCCCAAGGGTTTAAAAATTCACCTACCATATTTGATGAAGCACTCCATCGGGACTTGCCCCGTTCAGAGAGCAGAACCCGCAGGTAACCCTCCTCCAGTATGTTGATGACCTGCTGTTGGCCGCCCAGACTAAGGCTGAGTGCCTCAAGGGAACACAACGGCTGCTGACGGAACTTGGAGACTTGGAATACAGAGCCTCAGCTAAAAAGGCACAACTCTGCAAGAAGGAGGTTAGTTATTTGGGGTATCTCCTACGAGACGAGAGGTGATGGCTTTCGGGAGCAAGGAAAGAGACTGTGCTCCACATCCCAACGCCCCGAACGCCCCGACAGGTGAGAGAGTTCTTGGGCACGGCTGGGTTTTGCCGCCTCTGGATCCCAGGCTTTGCAGAATTAGCGGCTCCCCTATATTCACTGACCAAGGAGAACTGCCCATTTACCTGGGGGGAGAGACACCAGGCGGCTTTTGAGGACATCAAGAAAGCATTGCTATCCTCCCCAGCGTTGGGACTTCCTGATGTCTCCAAACCATTTCACCTTTATGTTGCAGAACATGATGGCATAGCTAAAGGGGTCCTCACCCAAAAATTGGGTCCCTGGAGACGACCTGTGGCCTATCTATCAAAAAAATTGGATTCTGTGGCAGCAGGATGGCCCCCTTGCCTGCGCCTAGTAGCGGCAGTTGCAGCTTTGGTTAAAGATGCTGACAAATTGACTCTCGGTCAAAACCTAACCATAACTGCCCCTCATGCATTGGAGAGCGTGGTCAGACAACCTCCCGACCGGTGGCTCACCAATGCGAGGATGACCCACTACCAGACATTGTTGCTGAATTCTGACCCTATCGCCTTTACCCCCGCAAGCAGGTTAAACCCTGCCACCTTGCTGCCTGGTCCAGACTTTGACATCCCTGAACATGACTGTCTACAAGTCTCGGCAGAAGCTCATGGATGGAGAAAGGACCTGACCGACCTTCCCCCACCAGATGCTGATGCCACGTGGTACACGGATGGCAGCAGTTACATCGAAGAAGGTAATCGGAAAGCGGAAAGCGGGGGCAGCGGTAGTGGATGGAGAAAAAGTTATCTGGGCCCAATCATTGCCGGAGGGAACCTCTGTCCAGCGAGCTGAACTTATAGCACTAATCAAAGCACTAGAACTGGGGCAAGGGAAAAGGATCAATATATATACTGACAGCCGGTATGCCTTTGCAACGGCTCATGTACATGGGGCCATCTATCAACAACGAGGTCTCCTCACTTCGGCCGGGAGAGAAATTAAAAACAAGGCAGAGATACTGGCCTTGTTAGGCACCCTCCACCTGCCTCTTAAAGTTAGTATAATTCACTGTCCGGGGCATCAGAAAGACTCCTCAAAAGTAGCCAGGGGCAACCGGGTGGCAGACTCGGAAGCCAGGAAGGTGGCAGCGGACAGTGATAGTGCCACCATTTTGCCAGCAAGGGTTCCTCACCCGCTCGCGCCCTTGCCCAGACAAGACCTGCAACCTGAGCCGCCGTTTCAGTACACAGTACAGGACCTAGCCATGATAACAGACTATGAAAAAGAATATGATTCTGAGCTACAGGTATGGATAAATCAAGATGGTAGGATTCTGCTTCCCCAGAGGGAAGCTGAACAGATGATACAACAGATGCACCAATGGACTCACCTAGGGGAGAAGAAACTAATGGCCACCCTGAAAAATACTAAGTATATCATTCCACAAGCCAAGAGCTTGGTGTACCATGTGGTCCGGAATTGTGTAGCCTGTCAAAAGGTGAATGCCCGCCCAAACAAATCCCCCTCTGGTAAAAGACTGCGAGGGGATCGGCCAGGTGTCTACTGGGAGGTCGATTTCACTGAAATCAAGCCAGCCAGGTACGATAATAGATACCTACTAGTTTTTATAGATACCTTCTCAGGCTGGGTCGAAGCCTTTCCCACAAAGAGAGAAACTGCAACGGTGGTCGCCAAGAAGATCCTAGAGGACATCTTCCCGCGGTTTGGGATTCCTAAGGTAATAGGTTCTGACAACGGACCTGCATTTGTTGCACAGGCTAGTCAGGGAGTAGCCAAGTATCTGGGGTTTGATTGGAAGTTACATTGTGCCTACCACCCCCAGAGTTCAGGGCAGGTAGAAAGAATGAATAGAACTCTAAAAGAGACCCTGACCAAATTGACCATGGAGACTGGCGGGGCCGATGGTGTGATGCTCCTTCCCTTAGCACTGTTCCGGGTTAGGAATACTCCTTCCTTACATAACTTAACTCCCTTTGAGATCCTGTATGGGGCCCCTGCGCCCCTAACCATTATATATGACCTCGGGCTGCCCTCTCAGATAAGTAATAGTGATTTGTATGCTAGGCTCCGAGGCCTTCAAGCTGTCCAGAAAGAACTGTGGCCGCGATTAGCCGAGACTTACCGGCCTGGGACTCTCGAAACACCTCACCCATACCAGGTTGGAGACTCAGTCTATGTTCGCCGTCATCGGGCCCAGACGTTGGACCTCGGTGGAAAGGACCTTACATCGTCCTCTTGACTACGCCCACAGCGGTCAAAGTAGACAGCATCTCAACTTGGATTCACACCTCGCACATCAGGCCTGCAGATCAGGAGCCCGACTCCAGCTGGACGGTTCAGTGGACTGAACATCCCCTCAAGATCAAGATCCAGAAAAAATCTGATCCAAGATGTTCCTGATTTCATCTGTGGTACTCTGGGCATGGGCTTGGGCCCAGTCATCGGGTAAAGTAACCGGGGGCCCCAACCCCCATACACCTCAACAACTTACTTGGGGAGATTATCTCCCAGACTGGGGAAACAGTATGGTCCACATCCAAGACCACTGCCCCCTACACTTGGTGGCCAAACCTAACCCCGGACCTCTGCTAATTGGTAGCCGGGCTGGACGCCTGGGATATCCCAGAATATTACTCTGGTGGGGGAACGGACTCAGACAAACCCAGGAGGCCAGAATGCAACGGAAAACCCAGTTGTTCTGAAATGTCCTGTTCTGGGGGAGGCGTCGGGGATTCAGGAATTGGTTGTAGACACCCTCAACTGCGAAGTAAGCTGAGGGATGCCCCATTTTATGTGTGCCCTAGGGATGGGCATAAAAGGTCTAAAATCTATAGATGTGGGGGCTCAGAAAGCTACTACTGTGCTGCCTGGGGTTGTGAAATCACAGGTACAGTCTATTGGAACTCTAGTTCCACCTGGGATTTAATCGCTATAAAGCGGGAGTCCACAGGACCAGGATTAAATCAAAACAAATGTCAAGGTGGGTACCAACTTGCCCAGAAGGCCCAACATTCGAGCGGGACCTGGACGGGAATGGGGCCATGTCTCAATTTTACTTGTAATCCTCTTAACATTAGCTTCACAGGACCAGGACCAGGGAAAAAAGCACAATGGCTCAGAGGAAAAACTTGGGGACTGAGGTTTTATGTTACTGGGGCAGATACAGGGCTCACTTTAACTATCAAACTTAAAATAGAAACGCCAAAAATATCAGCTATAGGGCCCAATTCTGTTCTTCTTCAATCCCAATCTAGGCCACTCAGTCCAATCTCCAACACTGTCACCAAGATGGCCCTGAGCCCCAGTCCATGGCCCCCTATAACTCCTAGCCCAACCGGGTCAGACCTTACTTATATGATTGAGCAGGCATTTAGAGTCCTAAATGCCACCAACCCAACGGCCACTCAGGGTTGCTGGCTGTGTTATGATATCGCTCCCCCTTGTTATGAAGCTATAGGATTAACAGACAACTCCTCTCACTCAGCAGATGCTAACAGATGCCGATGGCACTCCAGAGGTCCCAGACTTACCTTCACTTCTGTTTCCAGACAAGGGATCTGTACAGGACAGGTCCCTTCCACCCACTCACATCTTTGCAACTCCACCATTCAAAGTGAACATAGCTCTGGATATTTCCTCCCGCCAGAAGATGGATGGTGGGCATGTGGGACTGGCCTAATGCCCTGCGTCGAACTAAGTGTCCTAAATCAAACCAAGGATTTCTGTATTATGGTACAGTTGGTACCTAGACTTATTTACCATCAAGAAAATGAATTACTGGATATCTGGGAGGAACAGAATAGGTTCAAAAGAGAACCTATAAGTATGACTCTGGCTGTACTTTTGGGGATAGGAGTGACTGCTGGAGTAGCTACGGGAGGCACCACTTTAGCCCTCCAGCCCTCCTACTACAGGGGACTCAGAGATGCCAAAGATGTAGACATCAGGGACATAGAAAATTCAATTTCTAAGCTACAGGAATCTCTGACCTCCTTGTCCGAAGTGGTGTTACAAAACAGGTGAGGGCTAGATCTCCTCTTCCTTCAACAGGGAGGTTTATGTGCAGCCCTTAGAGAAGAGTGCTGTTTTTACATAGACCACTCAGGAGTAGTTAAAGACTCTATGGCTAAGGTGCGGGAAAGATTGGCATCCAGACAAAAAGAAAGAGACCAACACCAGGGATGGTTTGAGTCTTGGTTCAATCAGTCCCCATGGTTTACAACTCTGATTTCCACACTTCTGGGACCACTTATAACATTGCTCTTGCTGCTTACTTTTGGCCCTTGCATTCTTAATCGCTTAATTACCTTTATTAAAGAACGCATTGGCACAGTACAGGTACTAATGTTGAGACAACAATATCAGGAGATCCCTGCAGCTAATAACCTCTGATTCCATGATTGGAATCAATTTACCTGAGAAAAAGGGGGAAAATGTGGGGTTTGAGACCCTTGACACTAGGCCCAAGTTGCAGGCAGAAGCTTAAAAACAATTTCTGTAAGAAAACATTTTCTAAGACAAACAAGACGGCCTTGGGCTAGAGAGTTTCCCCCTCCCGTAGACAGCCCACAACCTTGGGCTAAGGAGTTTCCCCCACCCAAGTTGACTAGAACCTTGAGCTTGTATTCTTTTTAGGAGCCCGCAACCTTGCTGTATGCCAACAACAATCAGTTTAAAGGTTAACTGGCCCCAACCTATCAGGATAAAGAAGAGTTTGGGGACCAATCAACTCGTACCAACTCGGTTTGTGCCAGCAACTGTTTTGTACTGTAAATAAAAACGCTTGCTTTTTGCTCCGGGGGTGGGGGGCGCCCTTTCCTGCGAGTTAGGGCGCTGGTTAATAAACATCTTGCTTTTTGCATCGATTATCCGACTGTGTCTCTCTGTGGGCGCGTCATCAAGTTGAGGTCCGGTTTGGGAACCCAACATTACTTTCTATTGCTGTGATAAAACACCATGACCAAGGCGACTTATGAAAGGGTTTATTGGGCTTATGGTTCCAGAGGGATATAGTCCATGACGGCAGAGTGAAGGCAGCTGGTTTTTTTCAGCTTAGACAGAGGTGGAAAAGTGGCCTGGCAGTCTTGAGCCCAGGGACCATACAGCTCTGAGATGGGAAAGGTATCTCCATTGGGAAGGTATCCATCCTGACATTCAGGAAGCCAGGAACCACACAGCTCTGACTATTCTGAGGCAGGGGAGGCTTCCGGAGCTGAGCTGGAGTGTTACAATGTAACTGCTCCCCTCTGCTCAGCTCAGCTCTGCTCTCCTCCACTCTGAGGGGAGAAGCTTCCCCAGTGTTGCAGCTCTAAAGGGAAATATCCCTGGCTGAGCTGAGGTGTTCTTCTGTGCTTCCTCTCTTCTCTTCATGGCTGCCTGCCCTGGGAGGGAAACAGCAGCCAGAAGCTTCCCACCCCCACCTGCCCACCCCTACTGAGCAGAGTGCTAAAGACTGCTCTTTATATAGTGTGTTTTCATCAACTCTGAAGTTCACAGTCTTTGCTAGGCTGGGGCTGACCAGGAAGCTCCAAAGATCTGCCAGTATCTACCCTTCCCCCACCCCTACACTGGAATTACAGGCCCACACAGACCTTCCTAGCTTTTATGTAGATAACTGAAGTTTGAACTCAGATCCTCAGGCTTTTTTAAAAATTTTCTTTCTTTCTTTCTTCTCTTTCTTTCTCTCTATCTCTTTCTTCTTAAGATTTATTTTTATTTTATGTACATGAGTGTTCTATCTGAATGAACAGATTCACCTGCATGCCAGAAGAGGGCATCAGACCCCATTATAGATGGTTGTGAGTCACCATGTGGTTGCTGGGAATTGAACTCAGGACCTCTGAAAAAGCAGTCAGTGCTCTTAACTCTTGAGTCATCTCTCCAGCCCCCTTTTAAATGTCTTTTATTTTTTAGTTTTTATTTTTGGTTTTTTACAACAGGGTTTCTCTGTTGTAACTCTGGCTGTCCTGAAACTTACTCTGTAAACTAGGCTGGCCTCGAACTCACAGAGATCTGCCTGCCTCTGCCTCCTGAGTGCTGGGATTAAAGGTGCGCACCACCACTGCCCCACTGGGTCCTCTGGCTTTTAAAGCCAGTTCTAATCCACTGAACCATCTCCCCAGACTCCATACACTGGCCGTATTCATATGTCCATATAAAATCATACTTACAAGTATGGGCATCAGAACTTCAACACGTCATTTGTAGGATGTAATTCGTCATGAGCACACTATGTGAGAAGCATAAACAAACACACTTCTGTCATCCCACGGTGTTGGAATGTACTGATTGACAAATTCATGAAATATGGTGGTTTCATTGGCAGCAATTTGCCAGAGGCAGCTGCTTCTCTTGATAGCCCTGCCTGACGTAAACACAGATTCTTTCATTCTAACCTTAATGCCTTAATGTTAGTGCTCGGACTCTACATTATATATCACACAGTAATCTACCTATCGCCTATCTACCTATCTATTTGTCATCTATCTGTCTGTCTATCTGTAGGTTACAGAATGACTGCAAGAGGTTAAAGAAGCCAGGAGTGTCAACAAGGCTTGAGAAGGCTCTAGGGAACTGGCAGGTCTGTGAAAGCATTGTGGGGATGGGGTCCCAGCCGGATGTCTCTGGAGAGGCTCTATTGTAGAGCCGGGCTGCAGGGTCAGAGTCGAGCTCTAGAGTTGGGTCCAGCTGCAGAGGCTAAAGAGCAGAATCGGATTGGAGAGCAATTGAGTGGATGACTAGAGGCCCGGCCAGGCAGACAAACAGGAAGACTGGCGGGTAGCAATTTGAGCAGGCTGTGTATCAACAGCGAGGGCCAAGCCAGCCCGGGACAGTTGGGCGTTCTCTTCGTGTCAGTCTTGATGTACCCACTTAGTGGTCACAGGGTATATGAGTGAGCTGTCTTCATTTCAGGGATCGGAGTCCTTCTCTTCATGGGGTCCGGGTGAGGGAGTTACACCATTTCTTTGCGCTGCTGCATCTGGTAGATTCTTGGGCCCAAGAAAATCTGACATGACCTTAATGCAGCCATGTGCGTCATCTAAGTAGATATTGTCTATTTCTTATATCGTTTTCATATTGGTCATTTTAGGGTGTCACAGGAGTGTATCATTTTAATATGCTGCTGTTACCTTTCACGATCCGGACGTCAGAATCTTAGCTTGCCCCCAGCATTTTACTATCATAAAATAAACATTTTATGTGTCTTTTTTTTTCTGTTTTTTATTAAACATTTTTTCCTCGGGATAAATTCTATCACTTGGTCAGGGGTTAGACATATTTATGATTCTTTCAATAAAACACTATTTTGCCCTTCAGAAAGACTGGATTAATTTACATTGCTTTCATTAATGCATGAGCATATCTACTCTCCCAAAGCCTTGCAGGCATGGATTTTCATAACTTTTTGAAAGTTTTTTCTGATGCTTTCTTAGATATAAAATGAAACTTCACAGCAGGTTTAGTTTGCAGTTGTTTTACCGACAAGATTGGCTGCATAATTTTAAAGTCATGTTTTACTGGTGGTGCTTCTTTAATGAACTGTCTTTCTATCATTTGTTTAATGTACAACTGGGGGCAAACAAAATGACTTGGCAGGTAAAGATACTTGCTGCCAAGCCTGACAGGCCTGAGTTCAATTCCCAGAATCTACCCAGTGGAAGGAGAGAACCAACTCCAGAAAGTTGTCCTCTGACCTCCACATGCGTGTCATGGCATGAGGGGGTGCACATGTGTGCGTGCATGCGCGTGCACGCACGCACGTGTGCACACACACACACACACATTAAATAAATAAATAAATAGATAGATAAATAAATAAATAAATGTAAAAAAGTACATCTTGCCTTTTTAGTACCTTCTCCACAGTCTTTCTATATCTTAGTTATTCAGTTTTTGTTTCTGTGCAACATTTTCTCCACCTTCTGAATTTTTGAGTCTCAGCTTTATTAGTATTCATTCTATCAAGGCTGAATTCTCCTTCGTCCTTTCTCCTCCCTCCTCCCGCCTTCTCTTTCTCCTTCTTCTTCTTCTTGAGACAGGTTTCTCTGCATAGCCCTGGCTGTCCTAGAACTAGCTCTGTGGACCAGGCTGACCTCAAACTCACAGAGATCCACCTGCTCCTGCCTCCCAAGTGCTGGGATGAAAAGCATATGCCACCACTATCCAGCCATTTACCTTCTTTTCAAATTTCTTTATTTAGTTTATGTGTATAGGTATTTTCCCTGGATGTATGTCTGTGATCTTAAATATGCCCAAAGAGACCAGAAGAGAGCATCAGGTCCCTTGGGACTGGAGTTACAGACAGTTATGAATTATCATATGGGAATTGAACCCTGTTCCTTAGGAAGAATAGCCAATGCATTTAACACTAAGCCATCTCAGCAGCCTCTTCATTTACCTTCTTATACTTTAAATATTGAAAGTTATTTCCATTTAACATATGTCTCAGACAAAGCTTCCTCAATTCCAAAACCCAGTTAAACAGCTAACACCTCTACCTCTCCTTTAATACCGCTGATTTGTTCGAGTCTTCGACTTGTCTGATGCCTCTCTCCCATGGTAGACAATGCGGTCCTTAGGAAGGAAACTTAGCTTGCTCATTTACCATATCCTCAGAGCAATGTCACGAATATGGCCATAGTGTTTGAATGAATGAATGATATTCAGATGATTTGAAAGTTGCTTGGTTTTTAATTTTCCTCCTGAGTTTTAGATTGTGTCTTCTTGGGCAGATGAGAGACCTCAGCGGGTAAAGGTGCGTGCTGCCAAGCCTGACACCCTGAGCTCACCCTCAGCTCTGCAGCTGGCTTCTGACTCCTTCGTATTTGCTGTGGTGTGTGCACACTGCACACATGATAAACAAATGAATGTAATAGAACTTTTACTGTGTCTCATATTTTATTCCCTTGCCTTTTTGTTTGTTTTAATAAATTTAAGCTGTTCTCATCATCTTCTTTCCCTTAAAAATTTAGTAGCCATTAAATGTTGTTTCTATCACTTTTTATTTTAAAATCTTCTCACATTTCATTGGTATACTTTAACTTTTGTTTCAGTCTCTCCTCTCTGCCTTTCCCTATCTCTCAGCAGGTGCCTGCTGAGAGGAGCTTGGCCCTGCTGCTGATCTTGGGAGGCGAATCTAGGTCTACACTACCCTCTAGCTGTCCAAAAGAAGTAGGACACTGAAAAAGTTAAAAATGAAAACTCAGCTTTTAAAATATATACGTATAACTCAAAGTTTTGAAATGTAAATTTTAGCAATGGTTTTATTGACACAATAATCCAGCTCCTCGCCTCAAAAGGAATGAGAGAGAGTTTATTCTGGAGCCAAATATGAGTGATCATGGCCCAGACACAGGTTTAGATTACTCCAAATACTGTGTTCCAATATGGTAACAGCTTATGACGTTTTTAAGGTTACAGAGCAAAGAAAATCATAAATCAAGGCACTTTAAAAATACATTGGTGGCTTCAGTTCCAGGGGAACAGCACCCTTTTCTGGCCATTTGAGCACCAGTATATGCATGGTACAGACATACAACAAGCAAAACACGCATACACAGAAACAAAAAAAAATCTCAAAAAAGTAAGGTGAGGGGCTAGAGAGATGGCTCAGTGGTTATGAACACTGGTTGCTCTTTCAGAGACCTGGGTTCAGTTACCAGCACCCATCTGGCAGATGATAACCAATTCACAACTTCCTGTAACTTCTTCGCCCAGAGAAGTCGGTTGGATACCTCTGATCTAGCGCATATCTCCTGGAATCAAGGGGTGACATCAGCTTAGTACAGTCAGTCCCCTTACTCGACCTAGCCCATATATCCACTGGACTGGATTCAGTCCTGCATCTCAGCTCAGCCTTGACTCAGCCTTGAACCACCTCTTCATGCTACCAACCACTGTGTGACTGGGTTTGTTAATACCTTATCTAACTACACTGGTTCTCTTTGCAGCTTTATAAACACTGCCTCTGCCTGCGGTAAGGCCTCTTGGAACTGTAGCTTCTTTAATCACTTTGTAGCCTTTTTGCAAACTATACATAATTATGTAAAGTAATGTGTGATCTGAGAGTTAATATTAGTAATTAACAGAAGCAAAAGAACCTGGGATTGCAGACAACCATGCCTTAGAGTAAAATCAGGATTACCTTGTGAATTATGGGCAATGAAACTGATACAGTTTGTGGATTTATTGTTATTCAATAAATTCTGATGTTGTGGGAAGACACAGACATGTCTGTTTCTGACATACAATATCCCTGATGATAGTAGTTAGCTCCCAGAATCTTGGAACATGACAGTAATGAATGATTGTCCTCTTCCCCCTGCCTCTCTTTCTGTCTTTTCTTCTTTCTCTCTTCAGACAGGATCTTAACTTTGTAGAGCTGGCTGGCCTGGAACTCATTATGTAGACCAGGCTAGCCTGGAACTCACAGAAATCAACCTAACTCTGCCTCCCTAGTGCTGAAATTAGAGGAGTGCACCATCACACCAGGCTAATTATTGTCATTTTATGTCGGTAAAGTGGAGTAGATGCTAAAAGATGCTATTATAACTATATGAAAAAATTTAAATATTAGGTCATTGCCTGGTATAAAATAAGAGCCATTCATATTGAAGTTTCTTTATATTAATGCATTTAAATCACTGACAGATGATAAGATTTAAGAAAACAGTTGATAAGTAGGATGGAGAATTAATTTTCTGTAATTGAAGCATATCACTGACTTAGGAAGGCAGAAAAGATTTCCCATAAGAATTCTGTGGAGGAAAGATTGTATAATGTACTTTCTGGCTGTTGATAGCTACAGCATCCAAATGCCATGAGCGTGAATGTGCAAGGGGGAAAGGTGTTGTTGCTTCCTTCAAGGGGGCACTGGTGGATGGACTGTGAAAGACACATAGCTTGAACAGCTGGTACCTATTCCAAGTCACTGACCTGCCCTCAAGCCATGTAATTAAAAGACAGTTTAAAATGCCAGACCCAGTTACACTCATTACAAGTTAGCTTCCCTGAGGACCAGATTCTAACACGAAGTGCAATGTGCAGGAATTTTTCAGGAAGTGACCCTGAGGTAGATACCAATGAGAGGGAAACAGAGAAGTTGAATTAGGTAAAGAAGGGGTTGCAATGAGGCCAAAAAGCAGCCTCAGTTGGTTCCTAAGGAGCTCACAGGCAAAAATGGCTCATTAGAATTGTACAAAAAAAACCCTTGAGACTTTACATTATTTTTTCATTTTTTGTTCATTTATTTCATTCATTTTTACACTTAGGACGACGACGAGGATGACCAGTTTCAAGAGTTATGAGAAAAGGGACTCAATAAAATGACAGACTGCCTAGAGTTTCAGGGTGTCGCTTCCCACCCCTGGTGTTTGTAATGCTATACAGTAACTATAGGTATATAACTTTATTGTGACCATCAGCACATGACAGAACTTCAGCATTAAAAATCTATTTGGGAACTTGCTTTTTCCTTTTTTTTTTTTTGTTAAAAAGTTTTGTTTCATATGATATATTGACCATGTTTCTTCCTTTCTCCTAACTCCTCCAAGATCCTCCCCACCTCCTTACCCAGCCAACTTTATGAATCTCTCTCTCTTATGCTTTCCAACACAAAATCAAAAACACAGAAAAATGAAAATCAAAACAAACAAGCAAAAGATCAACTAGACAGGAAAAAAAAAAAGAGCCAAAACAAGGCAAAACAAGACCAAAAGTCCACAGAAATAACCATTGAGTTCATTTTCTGTTGGCCAACTACACCTGGGACTGGGACCTGACCTGGAGTGTGGTTGATATACCCAGTGAGATTCCACTGGAGAAAACTGATTTTTCCATTGCCAGTGGGATCGCAATAGCTTCTTGCTTAGGCGAGGAGCCTTCCCCTCTCTCCCACACTTCCTCCTCTCAGTGCTGAGGCCATTCTGGCTTGAACCTGTTCAGGTCTTCTGTGTGCTGCCACAGCCTCTGTTGTGAATTCATGTGTGCCTCAGTCCTGTTGTGTCCAGAGCTGGAAAGGAAAGCACCATTTCCGTGGAGTCCACCATCCCCTCTGGCTCCTACAACCTCTCTGCCTCCTCTTCTGCATAGATCCTGGACCTTGAGGGGAAGGGTTTAATAAAACCATCCCAGTTGGGACTGAGTATGCCGAAGTGTCTTCTCTCTGCACACTGTCCAGTTGTGGGTCTCTGTGTTAACTCTCAGGGATAAGTTTATGAACCTATGAATTGTTACAATTTTTAAAGCTATGCGCCTAGACTTTTCTCCTTTTTGAAAAAAAAAAAGTGTATTTGTCTTTTTTTTTTTTTTTTTTACAAGGATTAAATCTTCTCTCTTTTGCCTGGCATTCTAAGTTCTAATGAAGAGCCATAACTAAGCAAGTAAGATTATAACTGTTAAATAATCTCTTTTTATATTTTCAGATATTTGAACATCTGGTGACCTTTGACAAGTCCCTGGGAAAGTGAAGATTTTTTTTTTAAAGACAGGGTTTCATATAGCTCAGGATGACTTCAAATTTACTATGTAGCTGAGTGTGACTTTGAACTCCTATCTTCCTGCCTCTGCCGCCGAAGTGCTAGGGTTGGTGTGCGCCCTCCCATGCCTTGTGGTAAAAGCTGACTCCGGTGTGACACATCATTAGACTGGCTAACATGTCTAGAGTCACTGTATCTTGAAATTGTAACTTTCCCTAAAAGGTTGGAAAGAGCAAACAGGAATGCCAGTTTTACTTCCATTATTTTCCTTTTGAAATGCAATCATATTTCTAAATACATTTAGACTTCTTGACACTAAGCAGAGAAAGCACCGAATGAAAACGGCAGACATGTTTAGAGAAGTGTTACGTACCTACAGCGTGTACTTTGCTTTCAGGGACTTCTGGGAACTTCTGAATCACAGAGGCTTGACGTCAGCTTGTTCAGGTGGCCTGACTCGTGTAAATATGAACACAGTGCACCAGAGAAGAGAAGAGAATAGCGCGGGACCCCAGGCAAACGTGTAGAGCCGTACTTTGTTTTTAGTGAAAGACACACCAGGGCTGAGAGAGGGCTCCAAATGACCTATTTCTGCTTGGCAAGTCTATCTTAGGAACCAAACGCATGACAGTGGAGGCTTCTAACCCCCAGCAGTAACTTTCCTTCAAAGTCCCTATCAGAGATTTCTAGAGAAGTTCCTACCAATGAGAGTGATTCTGGTCATTGCTTCTCCCACCTTGCCACTGCCTACAGGACCCTTTGTCCTAATCATCTCCAGATGGTGGCCTGGGATCTTTCTGGTCTGTGTTGCCTTCCTTCTGGATTCAGCAGCAGGACTGTATGGTAACAGTTTTCCTAGGGCCCTTTCTTCCTTCATGCTGTGCGGTTGCAAAGAGGGAGGGACTTGGAATGAGAAGATCCAGGTGGCCTCAGCCTGTGGTTCGAGGCTTAACAGCCACACACTTCTGTATGAGTGTGTTCTCAGCAGTCTTTACAAAAGTATAATTATCGTGCTTAACAACTGATGAAGTGGGCTGGCGAGATGGCTTGGCAGGTAAAGGAGCTTGCCACTAAGCAGGGCAATGGGAATTCTGTCTTTGAGACTCATAATAGTGGGAGGAGAAGAACTGACTTATTCAAGTTGTCCTCTGACTTCCACGTATATGTGTATTTGAGCATGTGTGCATGCACGTGTGTGCACACACACACACATTCACACACACACACTCACACACACACATTCACACACACACACAACATGGTGATGTGTGTTTTGATGTGTTCCTGAATTTGGCATGTAAATATTTTATTGGGAATTTTTGTATCTATGCTCCTTGAGGAGATTAGTCTATGCTTTCTTTCTGCATCTTTTTCTGATATCAGATAATGCTGGTTTTGTAAAGAGCTTGGCAGTGTTTTCTCCCTTCCTGTTTTATGAAACAGTTTGAGAAGCATTGGCATTAGCTCTTTAAAGATCACTAGGACTCAGCATCGTGTCCATCTGGACCCCGAGGCTTCCTCCCTCCTCTCTTTATCCTCTTCATGGATAATTCTATACACACTTGGTGTCTCCATTTCCTACGTATCATCATAACTCCCCAAATCTACTGTCCTGCTCTATAATGTACAACTAGTTCTCAACAGTGCACTCTGATTAAAAACATCTTCAACATACATTCGAAAGGTAATTAATTATGTATCATCTGCCCAAATGAAACTCAAAGCCTTTTATTTAAAGTGGCCCTTACAAGGACAGGAGAGATGACTAAATGGTTAAGAGCCTTATTGCTCTTGCAAATGACCCAGGTTCAGTTTCCAGCACCTACAGGTAGCTCACAACCATCTGTAGCTACAGTTGCAGGGACCCAATATCCTTTTCTGGTCCCCCTCCCCCAGCTCCTGCATGAATGTGATGCACAAAACTCCTGAAGTACACCCATACATTCACATAAAAATAAAAAAATAAAGAACTAGCCAGGTGGTGGTGGCGCACACCTTCAATCCCAGCACTTGGGAGGCAGAGGCAGGTGGATCTCTGTGAGTTTGAGGCCAGCCTGGTCTACAGAGTGAGTTCCAGGACAATCAGAGTTACAACAGAGAAAGCCTGTCTTGAAAAACACAAAACAAAACAAAATAACTAATACCGTATGATAAATTCTGACAAAAATTTAAGTTTATTTGGACTACTAAACTTTTTAGCTGGTATTTTTTCGGAGTTGTCTTAACCTAACAATAAAGATTATGTAACAGCTTTGCTTCTGCTCATTTTAGTCTTTTGAATTGTCCATCTCTTTTTCCTTCTGTTTTTACATTTTTTTTAACGTTTATTTATTTTGTGTGTCCAGACGTGTGTAGGCATGCCTACACATGCCACAGAAGGTCTGTGGAGGTCAGAGGGCAACTTTCAGGAGTCATTCTCTCCTTCTCCCATACTGGTGCTGGGTGTTGGATTCAGGTTGTCAAGCATGACAACATGTACCTTTATTTTATTTTACTTTTTATTGTTTGCTTGCGTTGTTTTTTTGTTTTGTTTTGTTTTGTTTTTTGTTTTTTTGAGACAGGGTTTTTCCGTGTAGCTCTAGCTGTTCTGGAAAACTTGCTCTGTAGACCAGGCTGGCTGGAACTCAGAGATCTGCCTGCCTCTGCCTCCCACGTGCTGCTGGGATTAAAGCCACCACTGCCTGGCTTACGAGTACCTTTATCAGCCGAGCTAGCTTATTCATTATTTTTATTCTCATTATTCATTATTTTTAATTTCAGAAATCAATTTAAATCCTTGATAGGTGGGACCCATTGGTGCATACCTTTAACCCCAATACTCAGGAAGCAGAGGCAGGTGGATCTCTGTGAGTTTCAGGCCAGCTTGGTCTTCAGGGTGTTTCAGGCTAGCCAGAGCTAGCAACATAGAGAGAGACCCTGTCTCAAAAAGTAAATAAATAAGTAAAATAAAATAAATTAGTGAAGGAAGAGACTGCTTGAATTCATTTAACCTTCTTTTTGTCCCCATCAATAATGACTTACCTGCTGTTCATACCTTTAAAGAAAGTTACCTACAAAGACCAAAGAGTAGGACAGTTAACTTATAGACCCCCAGATGGTGCAGCAGGCACATAGCAGCCTTCGGTTGTCTGGAATCCTTTCCCCTTCTCCTCGAAGCATTTTGAATTTTCTTTGGGAACAATTCAAGGAAAGCTGAGGTAATGAGCATCTCTGAGAGTGGAGCATGTGGCCTGACTTAGCCATAAGTGTATCGGGAGTGTATTTCTGGTTGGAACAATGACCTAGGCTTTTCCGATCAGAAGGACTCTCAGGGCCTGTCTGAGCACCCTGTCACTGTGCATCAAGCTCTTGATGATAATACACATTGTTACTGGATACTCTTGCCTGAAGTGGGCCTGAAGCAGTTAGCAGCTGTCATTCACCGTGTGAGGCTCAAAAGAAAAACAAAATTCTACTGAGCAATCAAGAAAAATCAGAGTTTAGATAATGCCATTTCTGTGCCTGGATCCAGCTCTATCTGAAGCTTGAAATGCCTCAACTATCTGGTAACACGAGTCTATAAATTCCAGTTTCTGCATAAAATTGTATAATTTGTATCTTATCACAAGAACCTTAACAAGTGAGATTATTGTTTTCATTGTTATTAGCTGTGCATTCACAGCTCTCACAAGCACTGTGTGTTGTGATACATTTGGGAAGAGTAGCTGTCAGATGAGTGTGGGAAATGAAGACTCCACCAACGGCAGTCAGCAGAGATGCCGAATCAGAGGGGCTACTGGCGGGCCTAATGTCTCTTCATTAGCAAGGCTCATGGTGCTTCAAAGCCTCGTGCTCCAAATGGTGGAAAAATAGAGGCAGAGAAGCTACCACACAGAGGAAGGGAAGGTTGTGAGTGGATGCAGATGCTTAGACATACTGTGTAAACACTCCTCAGGGCAGCAACTAGGAATCACAGACTCAGGATTTAACTGCTTGGTGTTGTGAAATGAATTACTCTGCCAAGCCTTCCTCACACGACAGAACTAACACTGAAACAGTGAAAAAATATGCCCTTTCTCTTTTAAGTTGCTTCTGTCAGGCTTTTGGTCCCATCAGTACCAAAGTAACTAATATATTTGTCTAGAGGGGAATGATCAATCCAACATTGATTTGCTAGTTAGTAGCTACAAGAGGCACTGAGGATCCATACCAATCAAGAAAGAAATAATGAGATGACTGGTCAGGATTTCCAGTTCACTCCCCGTTCCTGCTTTCTTGATCTTTTTGCTGGTGTTGTTTCCAGGCATGAATTTCCTTTTCATAAAAAATAATCAGATGCTAGGAAGGTGTGAGCCCTGATTGTTGGACAGCACACATATTCATATGTGAGCCATGGGAAGTTGCTTTAAAGTCCTAAAACTGATAGAAAATTACAAGCCCAGAGAGCATCCACATCTAAATGATATCAGACAGCCCATGATTTTCAAATGAGTGTTATTTTCAGTCTGGGACTGTGACTGAGAGGCAGGAGCTGTCACTGAGATGGCCCTTTTATTCACACTGCTCCCAGTGAGTTCTATTACAGTGCTATTCATATTATAAGCAATGACAGTTTAAGTTTTTAGCAGCATTTACTAAAAGCAAAACATTTTTTTTTCTACATCACAAAAGAAGTGTCAGCTGGTCCTGATACTGTGAAGGGCTTTGGTGCAGGCTGTTTTTGTGCATCCAAAGGCCAGGCTGTATGTGTCTGAGCCTATTTGTGTTGCTTACTAGCTGTGATGGTTTGAAGGAGAAAGACCCCTGTAGGCTCGTATATTTGAATGCTTGTTCCTCAGTTGGTAGAACTATTTGGGAAGGATGAGGTGGTGTGGCCATGTTGTGTGTCACTGGGGATGAGTGTTGGGGTTTCAAAAGCCCACACCATTTCCAGTGTCTCTCTCTGCCCCCTGTAATCTCTCTCAGCTACTGCTCCAGCTCCACAAATGCCTACCTATTGGCATGTTCCCCGCCATGACAGTCATAGACTCTAACCTTCTGGAACCCTGAGTCCCAAATGAATTGCTTTCTTTTATAAGTTCTTTAGTAATGGTGTTTTGTCATAACAGAAGTAATTAAGACACTAGCTATTCAAACTTCTCCTTAATTACTCAAGTTTCTCTTCTATAAAACAGGGAAGTGTTAAAATATCTTTATGTCGCTTAACGGAGAGTCCAGACGTTGAAATTTCCAATGCTCTTTATTAATCACAAACCATGTCAAATCTCAGGGAATCCCATACCCGGGAGGCTAAGCAGAGACTTCATTTCTTTCCCCATTTATCCCCCCTGCTTCTCCTCAGCCCTTCTTTAACTTTTTTCCCTAGCCCCCTCTCCACATCCAGGCCTTCATTACAATCCAATAGTACCTTAGCATACTCAGCTAGGGGTGATCAGAGTCTTCTTTGATCATCTGCCTGCAGTTCTTTCATGTCATGGGTCACCTTCAACTGTAAAGTTAGTTCTATCTGTGGAGATCCCAGCAGGGCTAGCACAAGGGTGTGAATAGGTAGGAAGCAAGGCCTGCATCTGCTGCAAGGCATCTGGCTTCCTAGCTACAAGGGATCAAAGCCCTTTTGCAAACCAAAACAGCACACAGGAGTAAAATATCCCACAACAGGGAAGTGAGAAGTGAGATAGGGTTTGAACATGACAGGGCTATGATGGCTAATTTTGGTCATCAACTTGATACACCTGGGAAAGGAAGCCTCAAGTAAAGAATTTCCCTCCATCAGATTGGCCTGTGGACACATCTGTGGGATATTTTCTTGATTGCTAATTCATATAAAAGGGTCTAGCCCACCTTGCAGGACTGCTGACTATGGGGTCTGGGTACGCAAAGAGTTGAGAGTGTCAGGCCAGGGCACTGGCTGAACCCAACACCACCAAAGGTGGAAGTGAAATTAAGATAGGGAAGAAAATGAATGCCCTAGAGGAAATCTGGATCTGGAGTGTCAGCCAAGGCCCACATGCTAAAGACCCAGCTCCCAGGTAAGTGCTGTTGAGAGAGGACAGAACCTTTAAGAGACAGAGTTAATAGGAAGCCATGACAGGGTACGGTCTCAAGGCGTGCTTGTACTCCTCAGCACAGTCCTGAAGCCACGGCCGATTGATTATGGAACCTCCTAAGCTGGGAGGAAAAAAAAAAACTTCTCCCTCTATAAGACAATTTCAAGCCTAGGATTGAACATGTAAAGACACTAAGAGGGAAGAAAATAAAGAAGAAAGGGAGATGAGAGAGGCCTGGCTTCTGTCACTCACTACCAGACTCTGTGTAGATGCAACACTGACTTCACTCAGAGTAAGTCCAAAAGAATGCAGCTAACTCAGGATGTCCAAGTCACTAAGCTGCAAACCCTCTTCCAGTGTTATCATGGAAGTAGAAGTGTACAACTTCTGACTACACTATTCTAGAACACGGGAGACTTGCTTCCTGACATTTTCTCCAAGAACACCAATTGTTACCTTGTATTCAATCTCCCGTCGGCAACTCAGTCTCCTCCAGTCTGTGCAGCTGAAAAAAGAAAAGAGAAATAATTACACAACACATCAGGTTCTGAAAGCTGCCCTTCGATTTCTGAGAAATGAAAACAGCTGACAGCACAGATAGCTCTGAGGCCCAGCCCCCCTCTCTGGTTTCACTCTTGGGGACTGTGACCTGTTGAACTTTCTTTTCATCAGAATTCTTTTTATTGGCGGTGGTGAAATATCGAGTTTATTGGTGTTACTTACAGGAGCTTGAGTGAAAGGGGTCTCTTACTCAAAAACAAATGCACCACAAAAAGTCCCACCCCACCATGGCTGAGGACCCCCAAAAGCCACATGGCCCACACCGCCACACTCCAGATTCTTCAAATAAATTGTTGAACATTAGGGTGCTGTTTAAATGTACGATCTGCCTCAAACTATTCATCCTTAAAACAAACCAATGGGGGTAGATCCTACTTCTCCATTTCATGGATTGAACAGGATCTCCGGTAGCAGTAGGGTGGCCCAAGCACCCTCTAGTGTTTGAACTCCCACCGTCAGTCCCCAGAATACATAGCCACCGTTCTACTGTCCCAGAAGAGCAATGTATGTGCTCATTCGCCTGACTCTTTCAGGAAGGTAAGTGCGACAGCATCCTTCCCGGAGAGGCTGCAGAACTGTCCAACACAGCCCAGAGGTTTTGCTCCTTTGTTGGAGCAGGAGCCAGAGTCTCTGTTTGTACAGAAATATTTTTTGAGCAATTTGAAGGTTTTTTACACTCTGCCTCTGTTATTTTATTTGAAAAAAATCAAACTGTGCAAATACTATGTGTCAATTAAAACTTTTAAGGCAATATAAGATTTTATGAGAACTTCTTCATTATCCAGCCAAGCAATTGCTAAGCAACTATCAAATAAGAGTGTTCATGTTAGATGGTACCTATTACAAAGTTGTCAAAATATTTTATTTATTTATTTGTTTGTTTGTTTGTTTGTTTGTTTGTTTATTTATTCATTCATTCATTTATTTATTTATTTATTTATTTATTTTTGAGACACAGCTTCTCTGTTGTAACTCTGGCTGTCCTGGAACTCACTCTGTAGACCAGGCTGGCCTTGAACTCACAGAGATCCACCTTCCTCTGCCTCCAGAGTGCTGGGATTAAAGGTATTTGCCACTATTGCCTAGCTCAAAATATTTGTAAAACTGAAAAATACAAAAGGTGCAAGTTCAGATACTAGCAAGAATCATGGACCTCAAAACTACAGTAAAATTGACCATTTTCATTTGAGTTGATTCCTCCTACACATGTAATTAGGCTTCAGTAACAGTGAATATTCTAGTCAAGGTTATGGTTTCACCACATTGGTCAAAATGTAATGACAGCCTGCTTGAGTGCATAAAAACAAGGACTTTGTACTTTGCTATCCTGGCTTGGAACTGACTCCACTACCTTCTTCCAGTATGTGACACCTCAGTGCCCCATGGGTCACACACAGGCTGACAGAGTGCTCCTGCACCACAATATTTGACCAACAACAATAATGGATCAAAGGATTGTGGCATACAGAAAGTTTTAAGCAAATGTTAGTTATTTACCACTATGAAAGTGTATATGTGTGTGTGTGTGTGTGTGTGTGTGTGTGTGTGTGTGTTTGCCTGTGATTATGTGGAGCTATGAATCACCTCTTTAAAAAAATTCTTTTTCAATGTCTTTGGCCTCTGTCTTTGTTGAGTAGCAAACCTTCCTTAAACGTTAAGTCATCTCTGCAAAAGAGGGTTATGGAACAGTGGGCTTCAACACAGGCACACAGCCTGGTTAAAGTTAGGGCTCTGTTCTCAGAGGCGCGCAGGGACGGGGACTCCCAGCTCAACGCAGACCTACTCCAACACTGTTTTCTGTCTAGCTCATCTCACAGGCCCTGGTGCTCCACACCCCAGAATCTCTCTAGTTCTATTTCTGCAGTGAAGTAACTTCCCTTAAAGAGAAGAGCTTGCTGTATAGGGCAGGGCAGGTCGTTTAGGGCTGATACTACTGACCCGGGATGTCAAACAACCCTGCCTTCATTTCACACCAGTCTCCCACCCTCCCAGGCCCCAGCTGCTGCCAAGTCTTGTCTTTAGTGCTGTCATTCTGTGTACTGTTTTTCCACTCCGTGTCAGTTACCCCGGGGCTAGCTGGTTCTCATCTTGTAAAATACATTATCTTTTGTTCACTGTTATTTTCCTTCCCACTTTCTTTTGTCCTCTACTTGTTGCCTTAATGCAATTCAGAAGGGTGAGGCAGGAATAAGCGCTTGTGTTGACTTTTTCATTTTACAGCTACTTTTTGAGTGGTTGATAAATTGGATAGATTCTACAGACTCACTTCTGTGAGTCCCACAATATTTTTGCAAGTGAGAAAGTATGAAAACTTCTAGCACCCTTTAATTTAAAATTTGATGTTTTGTGATGCACACAGTATGTTGGCACAGGAATATATGTACATTAGCAAACAATAGATCTGGGAGGGAGGCCCAAAAGCGTCATTTCAACGGGGATGGTCAAACTTCTTAGGGAAAATCAAGAAAAAGGGACTTTCATTTTTTGTTCAGCATCACGTACAGAAGAGTTAAAGAGGATGAAATGTGAATACCAACTGTATAAAAACTCCTTGGGATTTCCACGTGACTATCTAGTAAACTGGCCTAAAAATATCTAGAAATGGAAACAGTAAATGAGCACAGTGCTAAGCGGAAATATTAGTTCAATTCTTCAGCCATCTAATAGTAACCCTAACCCTCCAAGTTTTCCTCTCCCCTCAGAGACTTAGCCAAAGGGTTGTGGTTCAATCTAGGAATGCTCTCTGTGAATCTCAATGCTGAGACTTAATTTATTTTGTAGGTATAGCTTACAGGAAGCCTGGTGGAGAGTTAAGAGACCTTTCAAGCCAACAACTAATGTAGAGAAAGACCTGTGCAAACCAAAAGCTCTATTCTACTTTCTCGTCCTATTATCTTATAATCATGCAGCGAGGAAAATCGAATGCTTTGTTGTGACTACTGTTAGGGTACTCCTCGTCTTTTGGATCCCACGACTATAGTCTCCTACACCAGATGCACTGAGTGGCTTTGTAGGGAGAGGGACGCTTTATGGGATTGGCTAACAGCAAATCTATTCATTTCATTTCTTTGTCCAGCCAAAGCCTCCTGAATGACATCACTAACACTGACACTGGAAACCTTCATAATTAAATTTTTGTTTTGAAATGAAAAGGGGGCTTTATAAGCCATAGAAGTGACAGAACTGAGCAAGGGTCACAGAGTAGAGTTGCATAAAATTTCATGTGATCAGTTCATTTTAAATATTATGAAAGTTCTGTTAATAATTTTTCCTCAACATGTCTTTGAGCAAAAATCATGTCTCCACATATTTGATAGGCACTAAAGGATACAAAGTAAGAAAAGTTTGGGGTAAATATTTTTTTAACCATTATTCTTTCCTGTTTCCATGAGCAAGTTCATTCACAGTCCATCTCTTGTAATCCTTTGAATTGTTTCTGACCACCCCTGGGAAGACGACACTTCTGGCTACAATGTTAGGAATAACTAAGAACTTAGAAAACAAATTACCCTTTGTGCCCCTTTAGAATGTAATGTTAGCTGCAACAATTACCTGTTAACTCTGAAAATCAAGTAATACACAATTGCTATTGATTATCCTGTTCCCATTGTCATCATCATCCTGCCCACAAACCCCCACCCGGTTTCTCTGTGTAGCCCTGGCTGTCCTGGAACTATCTCTACAGACAAGCTATCCTTGAACTCACAGAGATCTGCTTGGTTCTGCCTCCCGAGTGCTGGGATTAAAGGCATGCGCCACCACCACCCAGTTCATCATGCTTATCTTTAATGTGGTTCAAAAGAAAAGAAAGGTGAGATTCGGGGAGGTTATCACACAATTTCTTTTCAATTTATTTACTTACTTAGATAAATGTTTCTCTGGCTAACCTCAAACCTCTTAGCTCTAGCAAGCTTCCTGCCTCTCAAGTATCTGGGTCTACAAGAGTTACACCATCACACTTAACTTTTACATGACAAAACTGAGATTCAAAAACCAAGTGTGCGTTGCTTCTCAGCCTTTTGACTAAGATCAAGTGTAAAAACTATGTATACCATTCTGCTAAGGCCATGTTGTATGGTATGTCCCCCCAAAATGAAACACTTGACCCAGGAAGGAGGGAGAGGTTCATGCACCTCAGGTTGCAAACAGGGTTGAACCGGTCAGATATCTGGGAAGAACAGACATTTGAAAGACTCTTGAGTGCCCCTACCAACCGGAGAAAAGTGTGTAAACAGTTGCTGAGGGTGTTCGTTCAGAAGGCAGAGCTGCCTGCTAACTGCTTAGGGAGCCCCAGGGTTGCCGTTTTCAGGCTCCATCACCCACGTTAAGATGGGCTCTCTGCTGATGCAGCTGCTTTTGAATTATCTTCGCTCCTTTTAAGTAAACCCTCACCAGGTCCTGTTAGGTAAATAAAAACTCACTGGTTTGCCAAATTGGACTCTGGTGTATTGTGGGCTCCCTTCTGGGCTGGGTAGACCCGTGTGTTTTATGTCTCCTCAGGAAAAGTCTGTCGCACAATAGGTCACTGGTAAATTCTCCAGCGCAGCCACTGCCACGTGGTTCCAGCATGTCTAGGCTGAGGCCCTCAGACTTGTTTAGATTGGTATAATCTACACAGATACCTGTATCTCAGGACTTCATGTTCTGGTTTGAGTATCCCGTGTCCCACCACAGGCTCATGCATTTCTGTTGTCAACTGACGGACTTGGGGAAGGTGATCGGCTCCCACAGACTCTGCTCTAATCGATGGGCTAAAGCCTTTGATGGGTTTATAATAAGACGGTGTAGGTGGTAAAAGGGTGAGGCACAGTAGGAGGAAGTAGGGCCCTGGAGAAAAGCTCTAGAAAGATGCACCGGTCACCTTTGCTCTAGCTTCTTGGTTTGTTTTTTGGTTGTTTTTTTTTTTAATTCTTCCTGGCTGCAGTGAGGTGAACAGCTCGGCTGCATGGTCCTGCCACCTTGTGCCACCTCTTCACAGGCCCAGAAACACAGAGCCGTGACTATGAACCGAAACCTCTGCGACTCTCATGCAAAATAAACACTTTTCCATTCTAAGTTGCTTTTCATGCATATTCATTTTTTTTTTGTTATAGCAACAAGTGTGGTTAACAACTTTTTAAATCCCATTTTTCTGCTATTCATAAAGCCGTGACTTATCTTTCATATAACCAGTATTAGATTTTCTGGTCCAGCTAAGCATAAGCCACACCGTTAATCTCAGCACTTAGAAGGCAGAGGAAAGTGGGTCCAGGCCAGCCCAGGCTACATAGTCAGACCCTGTGTCAAACAACAACAACAAGAACTGTTTTTAATTAATTTCTGGTTCATATTTACGCCTTTCCATTATACTTCCTTTTTTTTTTTTTTTTTTAGGTTTTTCAAGACAGGATTTCTCTGTGTAGCCCTGGCTTTAAATGCATGTGCCACCACACCCAGCACAAGAATTTATTTTTAACATATTATTATTATTATTATTATTGTTATTATTATTATTATTATGTTAATTGTACAAACTATGGCTTCCACTGAGACTTTTTTATGCACACATATTACACACTCATCATACTTACTACCTCCATTGCCTTCTTTCATAGCTCTGCCTCCTTTCCCTTACTATATGCAGACAGTCCCTTTCCCCACCCCTAAATTCCACATGTAAGAGAAGGCATGCAATACCATCTCTGGGTCTGGCTTATTTGGCTTGACATGATGGTCACCAGTTCCCTCTGCTCTCTTGTAAGCAATATGATCTCTTCTCTCTTTATGACTGGATAAAACTTAGTCATGTGCATGTACCTCATTCCTTTACCCATTTGTTCTTTATGGGCACCTAGGCTGATTCTATAACTTGGCCATTATGAAAAGTACAGCGATGAACAAGAAGGTGCCGATGTTTGTACTGTGAGCTGATTTTGATTCTTTGGGGCATGTACCCAGAAGAGATACCCCTGGATCTCATGAGAGTTCCATTTTAAACCTCTACATCGCCTATTAACTTACCGTCCCTCTAATTGTGGCTCAGCATTCCATTTTCTCTGCATCGTTGTCAGCATTTTTTTGGTTTTGTTTGTTTGTATTTTAGGGGTTTGTTTTTGTTTTTGGGATAGGGTCTCTCTCTATATATGTCTCTGGCTATCCTGGAACTCAAGAAGATCCACCTGTATCTGCCTCCTGAGTGCTAAGATTAAAGGCACGTTCTCCACACCCTGTTTTGGTTGGGTTTTGGTTTTTCAAGACAGGGTTTCTCTGTGTAGCCCTGGCTGTCCTGGAACTCACTCTGTAGACCAGGCTGGCCTGGAATTCAGAGATCCACCTGCCTCTGCCTCTGGAGTGTGGGATCAAAGGCATGTACCAGCACACCCAGCTATTTTTATTTTCTTGATGATCGATATTCTGATTAGTATGAGATGGAAACTTGATATATATAAATATATATTTCTTTTCCATATATTTCAATATGCATTTATTTCATTTTATGTGTTTTTAATTATATTTATTTTATTTGTATGGTTGTTTTGCCTGCATGTAAGAAACTAATACCTGCAGAGGCCAGAAGAGGGTGTTAGATCCCCTGGAACTGTAGTTACAACTGGATTTGAGCTGGGAATCAAACCAAGTTCCCCTGGAAAAACAGCAAGTGCTCTTAACCACTGTGGCCTCTCTCTAATCCTTCAATGGGTTTCTAAAAAAAACACACCTTGAAGTTGGGTGGTTAGTGAGGTGTGAGTAGATCTGAGAGGTGTGGGAGGGTTGAATATGGGCAAAATATATTGCATGACAGTCTCAAAGAAGTAATCAAAAAATTTTAGTCAAGTGGAGGGCAGCAGACGGTTAATGAGATGGGGTAGCAGATGGCTCAGAGCATAGTACTTGTCTTACATGCATGACAACCTCAGTTTGATCCCCAGAACCATGTAAAGGTGGAGAAAGAGAACTGACTCCACAAACTTGTCCTCTGATCTCCACATGCCTGACCACACACACGTGTCATTTACAATATGGTGATAATAAGTAAGCATTCTTCAGTGGAGTCCGTAACAGGCGTCTCAGTTCTATTGCAGTACTGAGTGAAGTATGAAGCGGCCCGTCATAGGCAGGTAATGACAACAGCCGTAATCTTTAGGCCTCTACTATGTGCCAGGTAGGGGCCAACCCTGTACGAATTATTTTATTTAAGCCCCACAACAATCTTAATAATATTCCTGCCTGTTTTTATAGATAAGGACCTTGGAGTGTTTGAGGGATATTGGCCAAGATCAGTGGTTGCTCAGCAGTGAGATGGTATTTGAACCCTGCCAAAGCTGGCTTTACATTTGGTCTGCTGAGCCAACTAAGCCTCCTTCTAGAGTGAAAAATAAATTAACTGTAATGTTATGCCATCCAACTTTTTTTCCTGGTCTGATTATATTCTCTAAGCACCCTAGTAAAACTCAGTAGTAGCACTCACAATTACCAGTAACCATGACAATTATCTTTCTCACTGCAAATCAAGTAATTACAATTCCAGCATCCTAAAGTAAGTCTCTTGAGTTTGATTAGTATTATTTTATATCAACTCTGGGTGAAAAGATAAGATTCAACTGCTCAACCTGCTGGTCTCAGGACAAGGTCCTGAGCAGTCCAAGAGAGTCTAATGACTCTACTCTCTAGATGACACAGAGAAAGCAACTGGCTGCCTCCTCTCTGCTATCTCATTAGCTGCATCAAAAGCAAAGAATATTTCCAGTGGCTCATAATCAGAAAGCCTCCGACTTTCTCAGCAGTGTTCTCTTCCCATCAGTCTTGAGTGTGTGCCATCCTAACAGAGGTGAATCTCAAGGTCAGATGGTGGTGCTGTGGAATTCTGAAGAAACATTCAAAACAGCAATTCTCAGCTAGAGCTGCGTAACAGAATCCCCTGGAATGGTTTCAAAAGCCACTATATCCTATACCACATCCTTGACCAGTTGAAATAAGGCTATCCAGGGGTAAAACCTAGGAGTCTGTATTGTAAAAACGGATCTGCGGTCTGAACTGAGCAACAGGCATGCTGCTATAGGTAGAGGGTAAGGCGTGTATCTCCCACTAATTGGTGATTGCCGGAAAGAGGAACTGCAGGAGAGGAGCAGGAACCAACTGAGAATTTAACATTCCTACTAGTAACCTTCTCCCTGCTCATTTGGCCTGCTTCTTTACAAGCTGTGGGAACAGGGCGTGTTTGCAAATGGTCACACAGTGAGGTACACGCATGTATTCTCTGTTGTTGCTCATGAAGCAAGAGAGAAAACTGGATTTGAGAATTGGTCAGGATCAGTTATAGAGAAATAGAAGCTGTATCTGTATAGCCTGGTTGGTGGTTGAACTTAGACCCTCTAGGAGATTATCAATATACCTTTTGTGAATGTTAAGTGTCACTAACTTCTCATATTTATGTCAATCTTTGACTCCAAAACAATCAATTACTTGGATCTCATTGTTTTGTGTAAGAGTCATGAAAAGCAAAGCCTACCCAGAAATACATACCATCAGCATAAAAATATAATCTCTCACTATTAAAACTCACTGGTAAGTTGAGGGTACATGTATAGTGGTTAAAAAGATAAACTCAGAAGTCAAGATTTTTCTTAAATATTACCTTTTTTGAGCTTATCTGCTGGAGTGGAAATAATATCTGTATAAAAGCAAATGTTTGTTACTGTAACTTCAGCATCATAATTAATATCCAAACAGTTTTTAAAAACAGTCAACTCAATCAAAACCCACTACTTTAGAATTAATAGCTTCTTTGATTCGACAGTAGCTCTTAAATATGACTAAGATTCAAATTCAGAAATTTGGTTGGTTAGAAAGCTAATTAAATTTCAAACTTGCTCAAATAGGATTAACTTAGGCAGAATTGTGCTTTTCACAAAGATGGAGTCCACTGGAGTCACCAACACTGGACAGCTGTTAAGAATATTTAGCACCCTGAGATAGCAAGGAATCCATGAATCCTCCAGTCTTCTGTTGTCCTTTCTTCCCAATTGGATCTGTAGATGTATGGGATAACTCCACTGCCAGCGACTGTAGCCTTGAAAAGAGAAGATTACAGCTTTTCATCTACACAAATAGCAAGTTGCAAATGACAGGCTTAATAAATAGCTTTAGTGTAAGTCTTTTGATGCCTCCTGCCAACTCAGTACCTCTGCAAAGATAGACAGCTGCACTGAACACAGCAACCCTGGGTGTTTGTCCTAGATTTCAGGTGTTCAAGAATATAGTCTACTTTGAACTTTGAGCAGCCTCTCTTCTGGCCCCTGAGGCCCTGCATGCATGTGGTGCACAGACAAACATGTTGGCAAAAACCTGCTACATACATAAAATAAAAAATAGGACAGGTGGTAGTGGTGCATGCCTTTAATCTCAGCACTCAGGGGGCAGAGGCAGGTGGATTTCTGAGTTCGAGGCCAGCCTGGTCTACAGAGTGAGTTCTGGGATAATCTGCAGGGCTACGTAGCAAAACCCTGTCTCAAAAATCCAAAAGATAGATAGATAGTTAGATAGATAGATAGATAGATAGATAGATAGATGATAGATAGATAGATAGATAGATAGACAGTCAGACAGTCAGACAGACAGACAAAAAGTAAAAAGACAGGTAACAAGTGTTGTAGAAGATATGGAATAGGAACCCTCATTTGTTGCTGGTTGGGATATAAAATGGTGCAACCATTTAGAAAAAGAATTCTGGAGTTTTTCAAAAAGTTAGAATTAACATGTGACTCAGCAGTTTCATTCTAAGTATTATACTCAAGAGACATGAAACAATATATCCACAAAAAACCATATATAAATCCTACAGGCTGAATGTGTGTTTCTCCCTCCAAATTCAAGTTGAAACCAGAATTCCTAGTGTGAGTATATTGAGGGGGTAGGGGGTGCTTTGGGAGATAATTAGTTCTGAATAAAGTCTGAGGAGCAGAGCTGCCTGCCAAACATGATTAACATCCTATATACAGAGATGAAGACCAGTGACCTGGAAGGCCTGTCCTTCTCCCTGCTTCCCTCTCCTTCTCTCCCTTTCCCTCCTCTTCCCTGTGTATATCAAAGGCAAGAAGAAGCTCTCTGCAAACCAGAAAAGGTGCTCCTACCAGGAATTCAATCTTGCTGGATTCTGATGTCAGACTTCCAGTCTCCATATTGTGAGAAATAAATGCGAGCCACTTATGTATGATGTTTGTTACAGCAGCCTTAGCTGACTGGGAAAACCTCCACAGAAGCTGTATTTACAATATTCAGAAAGTGGGATATCTGTACAATAGACTATTGTTTGGGTGGGGGTGGGGGAAACACTGAAATTAGGATACATTGTGTAACATGGATGATACAAACTTGGCAAACATGCCAAGTTAAAGAAGCCAGATGCAAAACGGCACATACTGTATGGCTCCTTTTATAGAAAATAGCCAAAATGCATACAGCTGTAAAGATAGAAACTATTTTCAAGGCCAGCAAGCTGTAGGAAGAGGAAGGATAAGGATGGTTGACAGTGCGTTTGGAATTTCCTTGATGAAATAATGATGAAAACTTCTCAGAATATACAACAATGAGCTCAGCAAATATATTGGAAACCCCTGGATTGCACACTTATAAAGAGTACATTGTATATCGTGCAAATAATATTTCAGTAAATCTGTGACAAACAGCACAAATCAGGCCAGTAGGATGGCTCAGCAGGTAAGGGCATTTGCCTCCAACCTGAGGGTCTATGGAACCCACATGGTGGAAGTAGAGAACCAACTCCCTCAAGTTGTCCTTAGATATGCACACATGTGCCAAGACGTGTGTGTGTGTGTGTGTGTGTGTGTGTGTGTGCGCGCATGTGTGTGTGTGTGCCTACACAAATACAATTAAAATATAAAGGTAATAAAATTTTAAAATCAATAAACAACAAAACCCAATAAGCTGGGCTAGAAATGTAGCTCTGTCGGTAGAGTGCTATCCTGAAATTCATGAAGCCCTGGATCCAATTCCGGCATCACATAAGCCAGGACTGGTGCTATAGGCCTGCAATCCTTGGCTCCATAGCAAGTTCAAGCACCAGCATGAAATCCAGACCCCAAAACAACAGAATCTGGGCTGCTGAGATGGCTCACAGGTGAAGGCACTTGCCTTCAAGCCTAATGACTTGGATCCAGTCCCTGGGACCCACATGGTAGAAGAAGAGAAACCAACTTCTGTAAGTTATCATCTGACCTTCATACACGGATACACTCATGTGCACACAGACACACATAAATAAAATAAAATGTAACTTAAAACAATTAAGGGAACAATTTAATTTCAATGGCCAAAATTATCTCCAGCAAATACCCAATGCTTTTGCATAAATATTATAAATGTTAACGGTCTCTGAATTAAAGTCAGAGGATTAAGTAAGAAAACCTATTAATTTGATTTTAGGTTAAGATTTGCACAAGACACCAAGTGGCGTACACCTTCAATCCCAGCACTCCAGAGGCAGAGGCAGATGGATCTTTACAGGCCAGCCTGGTCTACCCAGTGAATTCCAGGACAGCCACGCCTACATAGAGAGACCCCCATCTCAACCCCCTGACCCATACCCAACATGACAAATTATCAAATGTGATTGGTGAAGTCAAACTGTATATACTTTAAAAAATAAAGAATGAAATGAAAAAGAAAACAATGGGGTTGAAGAGATGTCTCAGCATTTCAGAGCACTGGCCGCTCCTGTAGAGGACCCAGGTTTGATTTCCATAAATGGTAGCTCACAACCATCTGTAACTTCAGTTTCAAGGGATCTTTTTCTGGCCTCAAAGAAGGCACCATATACATATGTGCTGCGCAGACATACGTGCAACCAAAATACACACATACATAAAAATAATGATAATTTCTCAAAATGCACAGAACTATTTACATATACAGATATAGATGTGGGCTGGGGCCGGAGAGACCATTCACTGTGTACTTGCTCTCGCAGAGTTTGGTTCCCAGCACTACATGTAAGTGCTCACAACTCGTGTAATTTCAGCCCCAGGGACCCGACGTCTTTGGCTTCCACAGGTACCTGCCCTCATATGTACCACTCCCAAATACTCATACTCAAAAAAGTTTTAAATGAGGGTTTTCTATATGTATTAATAAGTTATATGCTGATTTAATTAAATTCATCTACTTATTTTGCAGTTTGGGGGTTGAACCCAGAACCTTGTGCATGCTAGGTACACGTAACATCACCAGACTACCTATCTCAGTTACTGTTCTATTGCTGTGATGAGACACTGTAACCAAGGCAATTTATAAAAGAAAGCATCTAATTGAGGGCTTGCTTAGAGTTTCAGAGGGTGAATCCATGACCAACATGGCAGGGAGCATAGCAGCATCAGGTAGACATGACACTAGAGAGGTAGCTGAGAGCTTACATGTTGAAAGAACAAACATGGCCGGTGGGGGGGGGAGGGAAAGAGGGGGAGGAGGAGGAGGAAAGGGAGCATTAACTGGGCATCATCACCTGGGCTTTTGAAACCTCCAAGCCCAACCCCAGTGACACTCCTTCTCCACCAGTTGAGGACCTATTCAAACATGGGGGGCATTCTCATTCAAAATACCACTCTACCCCTGGCCAACATACCATAATTTTATAAGTAAATGTGTGTGTGTGAGTGTGTGTGTGTGTGCGTGTGCGTGAGAGAGAGAGAGAGAGAGAGAGAGAGAGAGGGGAGAGAGAGAGAGAAACCGGGGCGTGGGGTGGGGAGTGTGGGTGGTGTTGAGATCAGGTCTTGCTTTAAGTTACATCTTAATCTGTAAAACAGTGTGTTCTGAGAGATTCCATTTACAAGCAGCTTTGAAAACGGAGAATGACTGTGCCCCTGGGTGGGCATTTGTCCCACACCACCCATACAGCACAGATCGATAAATAATTTATCCTTGGGACTAGAAAATGTGTTACCCTATAAATGTATTGGGGTGAATTAGAACTGACACTTGGGCATATTATATCATATAGGGAAGCCAGGCCAAAGAATGTATTGGCTTACCAGCCAAGGAAAGGATGCAACTCCCTCATTTGCACCCTCCCCACCACACACACAAAGAGGGATAGCCTAGCCCTGTGATGGCAACTACACCCAAGGTGTTATCTTGAGGAAGTTAGACAGATTCCCTGATAGGCAGACGGTCGGGGAGAAGAGTCATTCCAAGATGAGTGGCTTCCTTCTCACCCTCTGGATCTGAGAGAAAATCCTGGCAGCTAAAACAAAGGCCTTGGGGGCTTTTCCCCTGACAGTAGGGCTCTTGCTGGTGGACTGGTTCAACAAGTTCAAGGCATGATGGGTGAAAGGAACTTGGAGTTGACATAGAACATGCACCAGATTCTTAGCACAAAAGGAATGTATTTGCCCTAGAGGGACAGAGGGCAGGGGACGGGGTTGGGTTGGGGGGGCTAGGGAAAGAGGGGTATTTGCCCAGGAGGAACAAAGGACTATTCCTATATGGGCTAAGGACAGACGAGGCCCTAAAGCAGATGGCAGCTTAAACAGGGTCCTAGGTGAGAAGGGAAAAGGGGGAGGTACAGTTGCAGAAGGGTTGGCCTGGCTGATTCTGATTAGCTGGGTTGAGAACAAAGAAGAGGAAATGTGGGCTTTTTGGAGAGAGGCTGGGAAGCTGTTGAGGGGTTTCTGGGAAACAGGCCTCTGTGTGTATGTGTGTGTGTGTATCTTTCTCTCTCTCTCTCTCTCTCTCTCTCTCTCTCTCTCTCTCTCTCTTGGAGGCTTGCTACATCTGGCTGTCTTTTTGTGACCCATCACCATCTTGGGGCTATGTGGGGATGTAGTAACAATTAGGACTCAATAGTTCTGGGCCAATCAGCCATCCTGTCTTTTTTCAAATTTACCAACCCTAAATTAGGAGAGGAAAACCCTCCAGAGACTTCAACAACCTCCAGGAGAGGCTGGGTGGGCCTTCTTTATCTCCCTGTGCCTGCTGTTTCCTCACCTCTAATAAAAGCCTTACTTCAACAACTGATTCAGTCTGCTCTCCAGGTTCCTGCCCCCACCCTAGCCGCCCTCCAGCTGATGTGGGCCCACCCAGCTCTATTCAAGCCTTCAGCTCTATTCAAGCTTTCATTTTCTCTTCTGTGAAAATATAAACAGGAAAATTTCTGTACTGCTCTCCAGTGAAGCCAATTGTCTAGGAAATAGGGAGATAAAGAGCTATCTGCAACAAGTTGGCTAGTTGTGAGATTGGGGTACTTACCCACAAAAAGCCATCTCCCTTAGATGATGAGGTGCGAGGCTTTTTATAAGGATTTTCGGAGGGGACCAGGAAAGCAAGGGGGTGTATCAGATGGAGGGTGCCCAGACATTGCAGATAGCTGGTGTGGTGCCTTCCAATGCTAGTGCCGCAGATCACGGGGTGCTCTGGGTTCTATAGATCTAAAGAGAAGTTACAAGTGGAAAAGTCTGATGACTGTGTTTTCTTTCAGTTCCTTTTTCCAGAAACAGTCAAGTCTACAGTTAATCGTTAGGATATAAAGAACGTATTTTATCAGAGAGCAGAGGAAGACTGGAAAGCAACCCTGGAGACTGTTGTGAGTGGCCAGAGCTGGCCCCCCCACCCTCAGCTTGCCCATCCCCCAAGCTCCAACACTCCTCACCTTCTGGCCAGGTACTGCCCCTGTACCTGCCCTCAGACAGTCCTGTTTCATCAGTCCTATATAATCCCGGTGGGCTTTGGGTTCCTCCTCTTTGTGCTCTCCCCCCCCCCCCCCCGTCTCTCTCTGCCCCTCTTCCCCTGTTCTCTCTTTCTCTCTCCCCTCTTTTTCCCTCTCTTGTGTCCCCTCTCTCCCTCTGCTCTCTGTCCCTCTTCCTCTGTCTCTCTCTCTCTGCCTCTCACTGTGCTCTCTGTCTCTCTCTCTCTTCTTCCCCACTCAGAAGCGGTCACTCAGTGTCTCACCCCACCCCAATAAACCTCTTGCGTGAGACCCTGTTGCGTGGTGGTGTGCACATTTCTTTCAGAGACAGGGGAAATGCCCAAAGCAGCTTCCACTGGACCTGATAGTACTTGACATTTTTCACAGCACAAGTTTTGAGCATCTTTGGAGGCAGAGTCTCACCGTGTATCTTAGGCTGACCTCAAACTTGTTATGAAGCTGAGGGGCTCCTCCTGCCTGAAATCTCAGGCTTGTGACACAATGTGCTGTCCAGAACATTTAAAAAATAATACTATATTAATAATTTGAGTTTTATAGAATGTATCTCAATTACACCTTCCCATTCCTCCCTTCTCGTTCCTCCCACTACTGTGTCCTAAAAAAAAAAAAAAAAAAAAAAAGAAAAGAAAAAAATTAACTCAAGCTTGTGTGGCAGGCACCCAGTCAACCCACAGGCACCCAGACACCATTCAGTCACCCAGTCTTCCCCCAGGCAACCATGGGCATCTGGTCATCCTGCAGGCACCTGGACATTCCCCAGGTAGCAGGGCCACCTGCAGGCACCTGCAGGGTGCCTGGACATCCAGCAGCACTCAGACATCACACAGAGACCCTGTCCAGAACATCTTTAACCCATCAGATGTGGCTGCAGTCTGAGGCACCATCCACAGCAAAGCTTGAGGGAGATTGATGATCAACCACTCAATCACATGGCCTCCATGATCTGAAAAAAAGATGCATTTATTTTTTACTTATGTGTATGTGTGTGAGTACATATGTATACCACATCTATACAGGAGCCAATAGAAGCCAGAAAATGGCATTTGGTCTCCAGAAACTGGAGTTCCATTGCTGTGCTGTTTCTCTAGCCTCTCAAATTAGTGATTTTTAAAATCAACTAAAAGTAAATTGCTGTAAAAAATCTTACCCACACATGCATCCCCAACCATAGCTTCCCTGCCCGGCCCAGCAGCCATAGCCACCCATGCATGGCTGGCGGTCCTCAGGCAGGAAGCCGAGTGGGAACTCCGGTGTGGAAGGTGTGGTTCTTACTTCGCATCCATCCTGCCTTTGGTTGGAACTCTGTGAGTCTCGCAAGTAAGGAACTCCGGAGAAAGGCACCATGGTGTGATCTCTCTTTAATGCAGGGATTAGGGTGCATTTATAGGGTTCAGGCAGAGAAGGGGTCATTGGTCCCAAGAATGTGACACATTGGTTAAGAAAGGTATACTGGTGTCGCCTCATCTGTATGTGGGGAGTCTAGGCTTCCAGTTACAGCGTAGATAAAGCATCAACCAAGCCACATTTCTTTGCTTCTGAGAAGCAGGCAGTATAGCTTGTGTTCTGGCCTGGGCGAAGGCAAGGAGCAGCCGAACTTCTACTGCTTTCAGAATGAGACAGGGTTCCAAGCCAGCTTCAACTCGCTCTTAGCTCTAGGACAGTCCCACAGTAAGTGGAAACAGATTTGGTAACAAAATATTCTTCTACATATAAGATTTAAATAGCTGCTTCAGGATTATGTCACATTTTTGGGTGTTGGTGTTAGATAAACTCAAGTCAAAATCCTGAGCTCTGCAATTCATTAGTTGTGAAACCTCTATCAGTTGCACGCATACAATGAGCACAGGCACAGTTACTTCACTTTATTATCACTGTTAATCCCACCAGTAAAGAACAGGACCACTACCACAATTTTTGAGCCAAATTTAAAGCAAGCTTTAATAGTGGCCAGAAATGAAGGACTCTGCCAGGACCATTTCTGGGCTCTTACAACTTGAGTCACAAGTTGCAGAGACTTATAAAGATAGAATCCATAAGTCTTTGTATTTTCCACCAGGTCCAATTAGGGGCAAGCATACATCCTGACATATTTCGTGCCCAGGTATCTCCTGCCCACATGTGATCAAGCACATCCAGTACAGTTGGATCAATCAAACTTGCTTAGGGAATCAAAAATACATGGCCTGATATCTTACATGAACAGCCCCGGCATTGCAGGAAGTTATCTGTCCTCGGGCAAGTGGGGATTACAGGATTATCTGTCTTTTTGTTTTATAGATCTCTTAGGCACAGTAATTAAAACTTAAAACATAGCTTTAACTTTCACAGAGGATTAAATGAAACAAAGTGTTTGAGTGCCCAGCACATTAAAAATCAGAAATCTGGCGCTGGCGAAATGGCTCAGTGGTTAAGAGCACTAGTTGATCTTTAGAAGGCCCAGGTTCAGTTCCCAGAAACCATATGACAGCCCACAACTCTCAGTAACTTGATTTCCAGGGAATTTGACGACCTCTTCCGGCCTTTGCAGGCATCAGGCATGCAAGTCTGTTTACAGATACATGTAATCAAAATACTCAGATACATTAAAAAATCTTCTTGGCGTTCCATTCCCATCCCACCTTCCTTTCCTTCCCACACATTCATCTTCAGAAAACACAATGAACCTTTCTGAGCCATGGCTGGGACAGTCTCCCTCCGGCCTGACATTACATTATTTCACACAATTTAATGAACATGTATTGAAGGCCCTTAATATAGCCACACTGTGTTAAAATTGTGAAAATGAATTAAGAACAGACCTATGCTACCGTTGTGAAGTATCCACCAGAGAAGACTGCTCTGACGTGGGTTTACCCAATAGAAAGTCTTTACTAGCCAGCCAGTGACTACGCTGGGTGCTTGGGATTCCAGAGTAGCCCCGAGCCTTTCTTGGGATAAGCTTTTAAGCACAAAACCCATGTTCTGAGTTGATATACTTCAGTTAACAAGAACAGTTATCTGTAAGCAGAACTATAGAAGCTAAAAAGCAAGGTTAGAACATTTTGAGATTTTCCCAGAACTGTATGAACTTTGATGGATTAGGCCTTTGCTTTAGTTTTGGCAGGTGGTGCTGTGTACGTGCTGAGTCTTACAGCCTGAATGGCACTTCCATCATGGAGTCAATTGTGCTAAGGTCTGGGGCCCTGTTACACTGTCTGGTACAAAGGTGGAAGAATAGGGAAAGAGAAACAAAGAGTTAGTTACCTGGTATATCCATAAAGGTCCTGGCAGGCTATAGATGGTTATGCTCAAAACAGATACGTGAGAATTTAGTAAACCTGACTAGGCGTGGTTGCAGAGTTAAGGGAAACCAATGAGCGATGATGAAGCACCCTCCCCCATTCTTATGTACCGTTCAGGCTGCTGTGATGAGGAGAAAACATCTGCTGTACTTAGTAAGAGCTATATCTATGCAGTTGCCATTGGGCAGGAGCCATTGCTGCCTTCCAGAGATGGGAGAATCAGGTCCCATCCACATACCCTCTGACTGTCCATCTGCTTGCTGGCACCTCTTATTGGCTAACCCAACCATAATTCAGAGAATAATGTACTCAGGAGTCTGCCTCTAGTACTAGGTTAGGGTGAGGAGGTCTTGGTACCATGTTTTCATTAACAGAGATAAACCATTAGGACAGCAGGAGAATAAGTGAGTCATTAAAATTTGGTCACATGATTGGGAGAACAGTTCCATTAGCAGTTGAGTAGGTGACTTATTTTTCAAATGTCAAGATACCTTATTTTCAAAATGCATCACAACATTAAGCTGTGGGCCCATTCTGCCATTGTATAAACTACAAGTGATTGCTTAGCTGATGACGCCACACTTTAATATCGAGTTTGAAAAGTAAATAAAAATTCATTCAAAACAAATATTCAAATAATTCCCAAAGGAACACAGACAAGTGTGACCCCTATCTCAAAGCCTTCCATACCTCTTCATCTATTCCAACTCTATTGGCCTGGTTAACTTTAACTCTCAACTTAGCACAATCTAGAGTTATCTGGGAAAGAGAATCTCATTTGAGGAGTTACCTAGATCAGATTTACATGCAGGATCGTCTGTGGGGGATTGTCTTGATTGTTAATTGATGTTGAAGGGCCTGGACTACTGTGGGTAGCACCACTCCCTAAGCAGGTGATCCTGAACTGTATTAGAAAGATAGCTCAAAGGCTAGAGAGATGGCTCAATGATTAAGAAAAATTACTGCTCTTCCAGAGGGACCTGGTTTCTAGCAACCACATGGTGGCTCACTCACAACCATCTGCAACTTCAGTTCCAGAGACTCCAACACCCCCTTCCAGCCTCTGCAAGCCCTAGGCATGCATGTGTTGCACATACATACATTCAGGAAGATACTCAAATACATAAAATAAAAATAAGTAGGGACTGTGTGATGGCTCAGTGGTTAAGAGGGCATATTGCTCTTTCCAGAGAACCTGAGTTAGATTCCTAGCACAGAAGTCAGGTGGCTCAAAACCTACTGTAACTCAACTCTGAGGGATCCACCTCTGGCCTCCACAGGCATAAATGCATGTGGCATATACACTCACATAGTCACACACACATACACGTGACTGAAAGTTGAAAAATAAATCATTTGTGAAAACTAGGGATCTGGAGAGTTGGCTGAGTGGTTAAGAGCACTGGCTGCTCTTCTAGAGGACCCAGGTTCAATTCCCAGTTCACACATGGCAGCTCACAAGTATCTGTAACTCAAGCTCCGTAGAATGTGTAAACAGCAGCAACAGTGTATGCAGCCATTGCTTTCAAAGAACATCCAATCACCACATGTGTTTTAGGCAGGATACAGTGCTGATGGTCAGATAGAGGCCATCACGTGTTGGTCCTCATATCACAGATGAGTAATACTTCTCATTTGATATGAGTCTCTTCTGTTACAGGAGCTTCACATGTGCCTGGTCATATTTTCCATCATTCACATAATACATAAAGCTTTGGTCACTCAATCCTGTCACTCTCAGAGCTACTCTGTTCTTTCAGTATGAATTTTTGATAATGACATTAGATGACAGCTTGCTACCTAATGTACCATATCTGCCTGGATCAAGATCTCCCTCTCTCTTTCTCTCTCTCTTTCTCTCTCTCTCTCTCTCTCTCTGACAAGATCTCATTGCATAGCCCTGTGTAGACTAGGCTGGCTGGAACCCACCGAGACCTATCTACTTCTGGCTCCCAAGATGTGTAATGTGTCCTACCATGTTCAGATCCTTTCCAGCTCAGTTACCAAGTAAACAAAGCTACCAAGCAGTCTCTCGCGTCTTCTCCAGGGGTCTCTTGTAAGGTAGCAGCCGGTGGTAACCCATGGGAGTGTATTGTCTCCTATCTTGGCTCCTGTCCCTTTATATTTGTATTCATTGTCTTGGCCCCAGTCTCTGTGTTTTAGAGGCCTTAGGACCCAATCGATTCAAATACCAACACTGTGATAGCTAAAGCAACTCCATTTTATGGTAGGCATCCATCCTGGTATCCACTAGTCATTTGTCCAGTCCTGGAAGTAAATTCCCAGTAACTTTGAGTCAGTGACTCCCCACCCAAAGAAGTACATCCATGACTATCTACTTGTTACGATATAACTAACTGCTTTGGGTCTCTGTAACCTGCTTATGCAGACTTCCAAGGACTATTTTGAGGTCACCTAGACTACCTAATCTTGGTAAAATAGAACAGCTGTTGGCATGCTTGTGCAGAAACTCAAGGTCTTCCTGTGGTTTTTGCCTTTAAAAATCCTCTTCTCACCCCCTGTAGAGCGGCAATCTCAAATTTGGCTCAGAGATTGTTGTCCTGCTAGCATCTTTAATAAATTTTATAGTTATAATTAATTATAAATAATTATAATCCAGATTGAGTTTGTGGTCTTTTCCTGGGGGTCCGGAACTCTGTAGCACTATTGCTACTACTACCAATGCTAAATAAATCTCTTATAGAGATCAAAGCAGCAACAGTACCAAACTAGTGAGACAAGAGTAAGAAGTTCAATAGCAGTTTGATTTCTCCTCTCTCCTAATTTCTATCTTAATATTATTTTTAAGGAAATATTAAATATCTTGATTTTTAGTATTTTTTTCCCTTGGAGGAGAGAGCCTACCATCTGCTGCTGGTGCTCAGTAAGTAAGGGCTGGGCAATAAGTTTGATAGGGGACTAAATATGCTTTCTGTAATTCAAAAATGATAAAAACCTGTAGCCTACTTAAAAGAAAGGAAGGAAGGAAGGAAGGAAGGAAGGAAGGAAGGAAGGAAGGAAGGCAGGCTTATTGTGCTGGAGAGTTGGCTCAGTGGTTGAAAGGGCACTTGTTTGTTGCTCTTGCAGAGGACCTGGGTTCCGTTCCCAGTTTACATGATAGCTTACAACTAGGAGAACCAGATATCTTTCTCAACTCTGAAGGCACTGCGGTGCACAAACATATATGTAAGCAGAACATTCATATGCGTAATATAAAACAAAATCCTTTATTTATTGAAGGCTCCTATGGCACGCATGTGCAGCCAGGACAACTTGCAAGAGTTGGGTCTCTCCTTCCACTATGTGGGTTCCAAGCCTCACACTCAGGTTCTCAAGCTTGACAGTAGCTGCCTTTACCCTTGGAGCCATCTCACTGGCCCTGTGGTCTACTTTCTTTTTATAGCAACTTGTATTGGCTAGGAAGAAAAAATACTGAGAAATACGATTTTTTGCAATCAAAAGTGGAATCAATAAAAAAGAGCTGTACTGTGATGTGCTGGGATGGGTCTCACACTCAAACCAAATGTCCACACACACCACCGCATACTGGCCACACACACTCAAACCAAACGTCCACACACACCACCGCATACTGGCCACACACACTCAAACCAAATGTCCACACACACCACTGCATACTGGCTACACACACACTCAAACCAAACGTCCACACACATCACTGTGTACTGTACACATCATAGGTATTGTAAAAAAAAAATCTTACCCATGGGTGCACCCCAGCCCCGCCTTCCTTGCTCTACTGAGCGGCCACAGCTGCCCTCGGATGGCCGTGCCCAGGTGGGAAGCCGAGTGGGAACTCGGAGTGGAGGAATCCAGTTCTTCCTGAGCGTTTCCATCCTGCCTTTGGTTGGAGCTCTGTGGGTCTCGAGAGTACAGGAACTTAGGAGAAGCGCATTGTAGGGCGATCTCGTTTAATGCAGGTTTATAGGGTGCAGGCAGGGGAGGAGTCACTGGTCCCAAGTATGGGACCCACTGGTTAAGACAGGTATACTGGTGTCACCTCATCTGCATCTATGCTTCCAGCTACAGCACAGACAAAGTATCAACCAAGCCACATTCAATATAGCTGGGTTCTGGCCAGGCTAAGGCAAGGAGCAGCCGAACTCATACCACTCTCTGGATGAGATGGGGTTCCGAGCTAGCTTCCACTCACTCTTAGCTCTAAGACAGTCCCACAATAGGAAACACCCAGAAGTCCAACCTAAGGTACAAGTAATGAGGAATCAGGGAAACCACACAATCTGACTTAAATAAGGCCTAACTTTATTTAAGGCAGATACTAACACCTTACAAAAGCAGAAATCCAAATATTATTAAGCACCCACACCATGGAATTTGCATATGCACATACAATGAAATACAAGATCCAGAATGTAACAGAAACCAATTGTTTGCTTCTTTGGAAACAAATTTAACTGCGAGATTAGAAGGCAGAAAATGAATAGTTAATCTTCTTAATGAAACAAACAGTGAATCATCAGAAGTAAAAGGTCTAAATTGGATGCAGAAGCCGGGCATGGTGGTTCATGACTGTAATCTTTGTGCTGGGGAGGCTGGGAAGGCAGATTCTGAGAGATCAGGCTAGGATACATGCAAGAGCTTGGGCAGGAGGTGAGGCAGGAAGGTCAGGGTTCAAGAACAATCTTGGCTACATAAGGAGAGGCCAGCTGAGGCTGCACGAGACCCTGTCTCAGAAAGACAAAATTGAGAGCGAAATGAAAGTGAGCATGTCTGCTTAGTAATGAAGTTACCTTCACGGTTGGCTAATACACTGTGCATCAGTTTTCTGTTCAAAGAACAGGGCTACTAATTGTATTGATCATATCAGTGTAAAGTACATGTAGAGTAAGCACTCAATAAATACTTATTGTTATTATCTGGCCAAAATGTTTTCATGTGTGTGCATGTGTGTCTTAAGGAAAAGGACAGGACATGTCATATATCATTTTGGAGAGTGGTAGGAACACAGATTACCAGATCACTGTGTACTGTGGTTTTTTTCTGACTTGAAGAACCACTTACACTGAACTGTGACATGCCATATAGTTTCTACAGTAGGGTTAATTCTCTCCTTTATTCATGTCCAGGGAAAGGTTAGAAAATTATAAGAGAGACAATATGGATTGGTGGGATTCAGTCAAAAGATTAAAAAAAAAAAAACCTACTACACTGTGGGTGACGGTTACTATAAAATGTTGAACTAAGGCACTGTTATTTATCTGTTAAAACGTAAAACAGAGTATATCCAAAAAATACAACATAACATATAGGGGGAGAAATGTGAAAAACATATTGTACTTCCGTGTCAGGGCAAGTGCATCCTTTAGAGCAGGTTCCAAGGATCATGGCAGAGTAGAGCTCAAGCCCCAGGCATGTTCAGAGTCTAACCAACACGTTTTGGGGTAAGAGACTGTTTTCAAATGAATGCCAAGGTCTCCAGTCCTGCTTCTGCCAAAGAATTGAGAAGCATATCTTTCTATATGCTCATCCCTCTGCTGAGCTACTAGCAACTTGAGTCAAGCATCAAACACACATTAAGCACCAACTGTCTACTAGGCTCTGTATCCTGAAAAATAAGATTCTTCTTGTTCTGTTTATTAACAAAAGTTGCCTGATCTCCTGGACGCTTTTCTAGCTATGGGGCAAAGAGGGAAATGTGGTTCTTTTCCAGCCAAAACTGTTATTAAACTTCCCATTTACACAAAGGTTTCACTTTCCCATTCACAAAAGAATTTTACTTGTCTAAGTAAAGATTAAAAATAAACAAGTAATGAACTATTACAGAGATGACCATGAAAAAGTTCTTGGAGTAGAACTCGTTGGTCTTGGGTTTAAGCTCCAATACCAAAACCAAACCAAAGCAACTCAAAACAAACAAACAAATAGAAACACACAAACAAATAGACACACACACACACACAAACAAAACAGGCATGTGGTGCATGTCTTTAATCCCAGCACTCAAGATGTTGACGAGGGTAGATTTAAGTTCAAGACCAATCTGGTGCACAAAGCAAGTTCCAAGCTAGCCAGAACTACATAGTGCGACCCTTTCGCAAATAAACAAAACAAGCAAACAAAAACAGGAAAGATTCACTTAATTGCCAGTGGTTCAAGGGAAATGCAAGGGAAAACAGAAGGTAATTTCAAACTTACCTAACATCCCAACCATAACATAAAAAAGATCAGATTTCTTCAGCAAAAATTTGAAAACCTTTATCTTTTTCTCTCCTAAAATGTCTATATCTGTGTGTCTGTGTGTATTTGTGGATGTGTGTGGGGTGCATATGGAGACCAGACGGTGACCTCCATCTTATTTTTGTTTGTCTGTTTTGAGGCAGGGTCTCACTATGTGTCCCTGGTTGTCCCAGAACTTGGAACTCACACAGACGGCCTGTCCTGCCTCCTGAGCCCTGGCATTAAAGGTGTGCACCACCACACCTGGCTCCACCTTATTTCTTGAGAAAAGGTCTGTCAATGAACCTGGGGCTCATGGTTTTGGTAGATGATCGGAGAGCTCCGGGAACCCGTCTCCACTCACCAGTGTTCAGACTACAAGCACATGCCAGCACAAACACACCGGGCTTTCACCCGGATGCTGCGGATCTGAGCTCGTGTCTTCACGTTACAGACTGAGCTATCTCCTCAGCCCATGCTCTTTACATTTTGCCTTCCATGACAGAGCAACACTTTAGAAATGACTGACAGGTAGACTTTCGCTTTTATAGAAACTACATCTACTTAACATGAAAAAAGCGTAACATTTTTCTACAGAAATATTTAGGTCTACACCAACACAGCCTCCCAACACACTTCTTTTGAGAGCGGTTAGACGTCTTCCCAGCAGGTCTCTTATTCAATTCCTTTTGCTTTCAGCTCCTCCTTGACACGTTTCAGATAATTAGGATCAGGGTAGCCAAAACTGCATAAAGAAAACAAAAATCCCTTAGCTTCCTCCCAACAATTCTTAAGAATCTATACAATGGCCAGGTTTGGTGGCACAGGCCTTTAATCTCCGCACTCGGGTCGCAGCAACAGTCAGACTTCTGTGAGCTTGAGGCCAGTTTGGGCTACACAATGAGAGTCTTCTAGGTTCCAGTATTGCCAGGCAATCCAGACAGCGACTGATGAGTAGGCATTAAAGTGCCTGGCTGGCTGACTAGCATCTGTTTTCCATCCAGATTTCTCAAGTTCTTAGCTTATTCTAAATACCCATGCATGTCATGTTATAAACGCCATGTTCTACAGAGAAGGTAGTAATCATAGCTAGTAGGATTTCCAGTTTGGGGGATTTGAAAAGGTCTCAGGATATATTTCTTTGGATTCCATGAGTTGAGAAATTTTGAGTTTCATAAAGAACAGTCAGATTTCCTGGAATACATCTCCTGCTACCTTGGTACTCTTTATAACTCAGGCTTTTTCTATCATGTAATAGTCACGTGAATTCAGCCCCTTTGTGGACTGATGGGAAGAGAGCAGTGAGGGAGACTATTTTAAGAGAAATCAAAGCAGATAACATTCCTAGGATCTACCTTCAAAGAGACATGAAACCCTGAATTAAATCAACAGGAGTACTATTCGTCTCGGATTCTGAAATCCCTTTCTTTTGATGTAAAATTTAATGATCAAGTCATACCTATGAACGATAGGGTAAAAGTTTGGGACATTGACCAATCTTTTGTCTTTGAAATTAAGATTATGGATTAATATTCTGCTGTGTGTACTGTCTAATTTTACATCAACTTGACACAAGCCGAAGTCATCTGAGAGAAAGGAACCTCAACTGAGAAAATGCCTCCACAAGATCAGGCTGTGGGCAAGCCTGTAAGGCATTTCTCAATTAGTGATTGATGTGGGAGGACCCAGCCCAGAGTCAGTGGTGTCACCCCTGGGCTGGTGGTTCTGGATACCATAAGGCAGCAAGTTATGAGGAGCAAGCCAGTAAGCAGCGCTCCTCCATGGCCTCTGCATCAGCTCTTGTCTTCAGATTCCTGCCTGGTTTGAGCTCCTGACTTGTTTTTCCTCAATGGACTGTGATTTGGAATATTTAAGCCAAATAAATCCTTTCTTTTCCAAGCTGCCTTTGGTCATCACAACAACAGTAACCCTAACTAAGACACTGGGCTAACATCTGTTGTAATGGTTCAGCAACTATTACATTTCAAAAGGCTCTTACTTTTCCGGTCCTCCATACTGGGATGTTTTGTGATGGATGTCATTCCATGTAACGACATCTGAGATACCCAATACCCGAGAGTATCCTATTGTGAAAATCAGCCTTTGTTTAAAGGCTACTTGAAGCAGATTCAAAATCTTTCTTCCCTCTGTATTATCAGGCAAATATGCAATTCGATGTGTTCCACGGTAAACCTTCCCCGGGTTGGGGTGCTCTTTCTGTATGAAGAAAATAAAATATTACATTAAAAAAGTGAGTTCCAGGACAGCCAGGGTTGTTATGCAGAAAAACCCTGTCTTTAAAAACAACAGCAACACAACATCAAAAAAGATGCCTCTGAATTTTACTATACTAAATGTGCATTCATCTGTAGATGAAACCTACTAAAAGCTAAGAAATACTGACATTTTACTCATATTCTGAATAATTCATAGCGCTCCTCTTCAATTCACACTAGAAATACTACCTGCCCAACTTCCTCCATCTTAACACATGATCTCTAACCAACAGACGTTTCTAACATGTCTATTAAAAAATAGACATGAAAGGTTAAGGGTTAGCTCAGTAGGGTGTTTGTCATGTACGAAGCCCTGGGTTTAGTCCCCCACACTGTCAAAATGGTTAAAAAGGCTTCTAAGTTAGAAGCAAACAATATGATCTTTACCACTATCATGTCCCTACTCACAACCATGGAAAGAGTTCCCAGAAGAATCATTATGTCAGAGGCTACATACAGGACCACCCCTTGGGCTCTGTGAAAACAGTGAAAAGACAGCCACGTTTCTCAAGCACACTTACTTTCTGGATGCCATCCTTCATATCATAATGAATCTCAATTGTGCCATAGTGTTCATAACCCGGAAGTGGTTGTCTCAAAGTGGTGTAAGTCATGGTTCCCTCTGGCTGGTTCCCTGTCTGGATACCATAGAAAGTCAGACACACAGGACAGACAGGCTTGAATGACAGGGCTTTGGAGATACAAGAGGAGCAGAATTCATGCTTGCACTTAGAGAGCACACGCTTGTCACTAATAGTATCCATGCAGATGACACAGTAGTCCTCTTTCTCATTTACCTTCAAAGCCCCAGAGCTACTAGCAAAGCCTCTGCTAGGAAGTAAAGCTGTTTCTGAATTATTCCTGTCAATATCCATGGGTGTTTCATGATCCATATTCAACTTCTCTCCAGACGATGGGGACAGTCCTGTTTTTTTGAAGACATGTTGCTTTGCCTGTGCAAGGTGAATTGGTAAACCCGTCAAAGTCATTGATTCTTGAGATACCACAAAGTGTACATTTGGGTGCTTTTTTTTAAAGTCATCGACAAACTTGGTCTTATATAAGTGAGCTTTCTCCTTTCCCAGATGTTTCATTGACAGGACTTCTGTCCGAAGCTGGCATGTGTAACTCTGGAGGGCATCAATGAACCTTGCGTAAGAGTGCACGGACAGGTCTACTTCCTTATCTTTGGGATCAAATAAAACGCAGGTTTTCTGACCTTTATCCTGGACTTTTCCACAAGTGTCATATTTCTGCTCTATCTCTGAGATTTCCTGGAGCAGTTCAGGCTTTAGAAGCTTATAGAGAGCCGAATGAACCTCAGTCCCCGCCATGTAGCCAGAAGTTGTCATCTTCACAGGTGTCTTGACAAAAGTTTGGGAGATTTTTTCTTTGGCAGCTGAGATGTCAGCCTGGGGCCCGAGGAGAGTTAGCATTCCTCCCTGTCCCTTTATCAGGAGCTTTGGAAAGCAGCGATCCAACTCCTGTCTGAGCTCCTTTGCTCTCTTATGGTCCTCGAGAGAGACACTATCTTGCTTCAGAGATTGGGTGCATTTCTGAAACTCTCCTACAAAACAGTCACGGGCTACATCTAAGTTGCCTGGTTGGCTACAGGTGAAGCCTATAGAGACAGTATTGGGAGAACTGTCTCGGATTTCAATGTTCACACCAAATCTTTTCTCTATTTTCTGTATTTGGCCAGGACAGGCATGACTGAAATATTCAAATAAAAGCACGGGAACTTCAAAACAGTCAGCTTTTGACTCTGAAGAGGAAAAGCCCTTGCCCCAGTCTTGCTGGTTGGGTGGCTCCCTCTCCATGTTGGAAGGTGGGTTCTCCTTTCGGAGGCACTCCTGGTTTTCCTCATGTCCCAAAAGCTGCATACTCAAGAAGTGATGTATTTTTTTGATATCTTTGAGGCTGCCACACACCTTCTCGATTCCGTTTTTACCCCGCATGCTTTTAACATCAGGGCACACAGTGGTTATGCGTGCCCTCTGCTCTTTGGTGAAGAGTTCACAGTTCAGCTCAGCAGTCACAGCAAGAAAGACCTGAAAGTTTAAAAGGAACAGGTACGAATATGATCACTCAGACACCAGCCTCTCTTCAGGAAGATACCCAGAAACGACACAAATGACCACTGTCTTTTTTCTTAGCAGGGCTATCTCCTCTAACTCCTCTGAGAGGAGCAATCTGCCTCAAGTCAGGATTGTCAGCCCTGTCTGCACATTAGACTCATCTTGGGGGCTTAAAAAGGAAATTAAACAAACAAAGCCAAGGCCAGGACTCATTGCAGAGGATTATGTAACTGTTCTGCAATGAAGCCTGGGCATAAGCATTTTCTAAAACTTTGTGGCCAAGAGAGCTCTGTCCAGAGCTACTGAAAGGACAAGACCAAAGCAGCCAAACTTTAGTCAGGCTTCTAAGAGCACCAAAATTGTGTAGGCCTAAGTCAGGGGCAATGTAACCCAGAACAGTTCCCAGAGTTAAAGAAAAACAATTTCTGTAAGAGAAACAATCTCTAAGACAAACAAGATATGGACTGCTGACTAATGGCCTTGGGCTAAGGATCTCCCCCACCACATTGACTAAGACCCTAAAGTTTACATTTTCTAGTGCCCGCAACCTTGCTATATGCCAGCACCAATCAGTTTAAAGGTTAATACTCACATCACTATAGACTCATGCCTGATAATCTGTTGCTATGCTCTGTCTTTGAAAAACATATATAAATCATATTCAGAATGTGCTAATTTGTCACTCCCGCCTGCCTCGCTTGAGGTATCTGTGGGAATGAACCCCAGCGCACTGGTTCAATAAATCCTCTTGCTGTTTGCATCGATTCCCCGACTGCGAGTATCTGTAGGGTTGCGGGGACCCAACTGGGACCCTCCGGTCCAGCACTACCACTATCTGCTTGACCCCGGGGAATAAAGATGGAGAGAGGGCATCCCTGTTTTCCTTGCAAGTTGTGTGGTCCTGAAGAAAGAGTTTGCAAGCTTTGAAGGTAGCCAGAAATCCAAGAAGGATTCTCCCAAACCCCCCTCCCCACAAGCCATATTAATATGTTCTACCTTAAGAAAACTCCAAAGCACTAAACACCTAACTCATGCAAAGTTGCTAAGTCTTTTTAAACCTTGGGTTTTAGAAGTTCAGCTGTGTAGTGGTGATGCACGCCTTTAATCCCAGCACTCAGGAGGCAGGGGCAGGGGCAGGGGCAGGGGCAGGGGCAGGGGCAGGGGCAGGGGCAGGGGCAGGGGCAGGGGCAGGGGCAGGGGCAGGCTGATCTCTGAGTTTGAGGCCAGCCTAGTCTATAGAGCGAGTTCAAGACAGCCAGGGTTGCACAGAGAAACTTTGTCTCAAAACAAACAAACAAACAAACAAACAAATATAGATGTTCAGTGATGAGCTAGCAATACCAGGTTTGGATAAAAGAGGATATAGTCAAACTGAATGTAGTATAAAAGCTAAATTTCTAGTGATTTTTCTCCCACTCAGGGTTTTGGCAGATGCTCTATAATTCACACAGAACATTCTTTCTCTACATTAGAGTTTCAAATGCTTCCAAAATTCAGCCTCTTTTTCACCCCTCTACCGGGACCACCTAGAATCTAGGTCATCGTCATTATCTACCCAGCCCACTGCAGTCTCTGACCTGCAACCTGGCCCCTTCCTTCCTATGCGCAAGCTTCAACTCAGCAGCCAGAGTGGTCTTTACCAATGCAATCCAGATTCCTTACCACCAGGCTCAAAAACATCAGATGAAGTTCCGCACTGAAGTTAAAATCCAAAGCCCTGCCTCCTGGTACCCTTCCAAGTTCCTAGCTCTTTCCCTTGCTACTGCTTTCCCTCATACTCTTGTCTGATTGAAGCTTCTGGGGTTCAAGGTGTCAGTTCTTGTGAGGTCTTTGCTGTGCTCCCCTCAACCTCAAAAGTTCTTAAAATAATGCATCTAGGTCCTTTACTTTGTGTTCTGTGGATGAAGCATAATTTTGGTTTGTTTGTTTGTTTACATCCTATCTATCTATCTATTTATTTATTTATTGTTGTTCTTCAAGACAGGGTTTCTCTGTGTAGACCTGGCTGTCCTGGAACTTGCTCTGTAGACCAGACTGGCTCGAACTCAGGAATCTGCCCGCCTCTGCCTCCCAAACACTGGGATTAAAGGCGTGCGCCACCGCCGCCCAGCTGTTTGCACTTTGTTTATAGCAGTGGTTCTGTCACTGTCACTGGAAAAAATTCTATTATAATCTGTTTACTGCTCTTGGTTTTCCTTACTAGATGGTTAAGGCCCTAACAGCAGTCTGCCATGTGCCTGTGCCCCTAGCCCCTGCAACAGTGCCTGACACACAATATCCTATCTATTTGTTGAATGGATTTATTTATTTTTTAATGGCTGGTGCCTTCTCATCATTTAAACTCCAGGCAAAATGTCACCTTGGTAAGTTCTCCCATCTTCCCCTTGCATGCCCTGTTCCTCTCTGAGGCAAAATTCCATTTTTATTCTTCAAGCATGTCTTGGTCTTTGAAATACTTCTCAGTTCACTCACTTGCTTACAGTCTGTGCATCTCTTCACCCTAATACAAGCTGTAAAAGGATGGGAACCTTGTCCCTTCCAGTTTCTTGTATCCCAGTGCCTAGACCAGTGCCTAGCTTTTAGCTAGTCCCTGGCACAAGGCTGTTGGAACAAAAGACAGATGAGGTGGCCACAGAAGCAGTTGTAGGAATAATGCCAGCTCCTTCATCAACACTCACCTTTTGGACAATAGAGTCAACAGAGTTAAAAGCAGGCCCTTCATCACACAGTGTCTCCTCCAGAGACTGCGTCATGGACGGAGGTCTGGAGCTTGGTGTCTTAGTTGACTGTGTCAAGGACGAAGGTCTGGGTCTCCGGTTCTCTACTGGCTTTTTAGTGGTTTCCAGGAAAATGGTCACAGATTTGTCTTTTATCGACATCGTGTGCTCTCTCTTTTTCAACACTCTCTCCTTGGCTTCAGAGGAGACATTAAACACACATAGTCACACAGAAATGGGAGGGAATTCACAGAGATGACCCTCAGTGTCCCCTCTGGGTTGAGTCTAGGAACTTCTGAGGATGCTAAAATCCAAAGATGTCCCTTATAAAATGCTTAGGACTTTCACACAAGCTAACCATATTCTCCCATATGCTTCTTTTTTGTTTGCTTGATTTTTTTTTTTTTTTTTTTTGAGATAGGTTTCACTATGTGGTTCTGGCTGGCCTAGAACTCACAATGACATAGTGACTATGTATAGACCAGGCTGACTTTGAACTCATAGAGTTCTGTCTTTGCCTCTGCCTCCAAAGTGGTGTGACTAAAGGCATGTGCCACCACACCTGACCTTCCATGTACGCTTAAGAATCTCTAGATGATTTTTAATCCCTCACAGAAGGTAAACACTATGAAAATTGAAATAGATGTTATACTGTATTGTTTAATTGGATCAATACTAGGATGTGTAACTGTTCTGTAAATTTCCTCAAGATTGAAACATTTCATCCCAAAGGAAGCTTCTTAAGCAGGAAGGTAAACAACTCAAAACAACTTCAGGAAGTTCCTGAAACTGACCAGATTCTCTAGGTCTCTGCTGCCAGAGTAAGCAATAAAGACTGCTTAAGTGTCCTTTTGGGATTAGCAGAATATTTTCTGAAGAATCAGAAAAGCAAGCTTCCAAGTAGACTCTTACACAAAACTAGCTGGAGAGAAGACTTGAGACCAGACCAGCTGCCTGGGGAAGCAGAAACCAGCAGAGCTGCCTGGAAGAGGTTTAGGTCAAATGAGTCACTTGGGACATTCTCCAACCTGTTGAGCTGCCTGCAGGCTGTCCACTGTGCTCCAGGTTCCCAGCTTTGTGAGCTGTCGCCCATGCTGGGGTGGCTTTGGTGACGCAGCTCCCTCTGATCCATTTCTGCTCCTGTAAGTAGCCCCTCACCCATATTCCTGTAAGTAACCCCCAATAAAACTCAATTGGTTCACCAAGTTGGACTTTGGTGGTATCCGTACTTTGGTCTGTTTGGGGCTCCCTTTCTGAGGTAAGTAGATGTGTGTGTTGTTTCTCCTCAGGAAAAGTTTTGCCACGTAACAGGAACAAATGCATAGAGAGAACCTGAGAAGTTTCTAGCATTCTGGAATAACAGGTTGTTGATGAGAGAAACTATACAGAGGTCAAAAGTAGGCAGCTTAAGTTTTACTCTAGGACATCATTTGGTTGTTAGAAGCCATGTTTCTGGTCCGGGCATGGTGGTACATACCCATAATCCTAGCACTTAAATGGAAGAGGTACATAGGGTAGGGGTATCACGAGTTTAAGGCCAGCCAAGGGTACGTAGCAAGACCCAGTCTCCAAGGGGTTAGGAGAAACCTATACTTTTGTAACGGTCTCGAGTCTCTCATTTCAATGACATAGGATATATTTACTGTATCGTTGAGTGGGGAAACCTCCAAAACCAAGAACACAAAAGTTTAGAATGATGTAAATGTATGTGCATTAACCGATTCGCAGAAAAGAATACATGAAAATGTGCCCATAGTTTATCTCCAGGTAACTTTTGTTGGACTTTCTTTTTTAAGTGATCATATATTCCTTTTGTAAGCCCTAAATACAAGTCAGGGGAATTATTTACAACAGGAAAGTGTTTTGGAGTGTAGCTTGGTAGTAGAGCACTAGCCTCCCCAGCCCCCCACCCCACACTTTCATTTCTCCTCTCAACTCCTCTGGGAAATTGCAGCTCAGATAGCCATCGGAAACATCCCCAGGAAGCAGCCAGACCAGGTGAGGGGCTGGGCACACCCTAAGGCTCTATCCTCCACCGTGGGCGCCAGGGTGTCCCACAGGCGTGAATGGGTCTGTTTGGAAACCTGCAGGGTCCCTGTTCCCCTGTCCCGGCTCACCTGCCCTTTCCAGGAACTTCACTTCGAAGGTGTCCGGGGCACTGGGGCCCACGGGCTGAACAGAGCACTCCCCACCATCCGAGGCCCGACTCTGGAAGTATTTCTCTAGCTTCCAGTGCGCCAAGGGGATGGTCTCCGGCAGCCTCACGAGTAGCGGGGACGGCGGGCAGGGGCTGCAGGCCATGGCTGTCGGTGTCTGGTTCCACTGGGGCTCGGAAATGCTGCTCAGCCAGGACACAGCAAAGGCGCGTCCTGGCCCTGAGACCCGGGCTGCAAAGTTTCAGTTTCGTTTCCCAGGAGGTCCCTCCCTGTTCCTCACAGAGCCACCTCCTCTTTCTTGCTTTGTCTCCTAGGGCCGCCACTCGCCACTCGGGTGAGTAGTTTGCACCCCGGGCAGTGGGCACTTGGGGAAGTACTTTCCCCGGGGTCGCAGGTCGCTTTCTTTTGGAGGATCGAGTGGCAGGGACCGGGATCCCTGGGCCAGGCCTCCCAAGGAAGGGTGTAGCAGAAGAGAGAGGTGAAAAGTTTCCCCTATTTTTCTGTTGTTTGAAACTATTATTATAACTAGTATTTCCTGAGCTGTGATTCGGAATTCAGATTATAGTTACCTGTTTTCTTTGAAGTTGAGGGCGTTTATTTTCTTTTCCTGTTAGATGGACCCCTAGGAATTTTCTGCTTTGGGTCCTTATGTTAGCCAGCAGTACAGATCTGCTTTGCTGCCCTGAGTCCTGCCTAGAGAGTGAAACAGAAAGTCCCTACCCTCACCCCACCTCACCATCACAAGGGGAGGTACCTATTAACAAAGCCAAAGCCAAAGGCCCCTAAGAGCTAGTTTCAAGCAGAATTTTAAGGTTGGGGGGATGGAAGAGTGCCCCAGGCTGGGAGAGCTGTAGTCTTAAATCCAGAGGGCTCAGTCCCAGGCCTGGGAGCAGATGAGATGGGTTGGGGAGAGGAAGAGAAAGGGCCTGTGAGATCTATAGTGTCAACAGGAATTTGATGGGAATTATGTGCTTCGATTCTAAAGTTTATCACCATAGTTTAACTTGCATAAAAGGTGATGGCTAATCTTGGTTGTCAATTTGATAACATCTGGAATCAGTCGAACCCCAAGCAGCTGGGTACTGCCTGTGAGAGATCATCACCTCCTCCTCTTCCTTTTTTTTTGTTTTTTTTCTGGAGACAGGGTTTCTCTGTTGTAACTCTGGCTGTCCTGGAACTCTTTCTGTAGACCAGGCTGGCCTTGAACTCACAGAGATTCGCTTTCCTCTGCCTCCCAAGTGCTGGAATTAAAGATTAAAGGTGTGTGCCACCACCGCCTGGCTGAGAGATTTTTCTTGATTGGATCATTTGAGGTGGGAAGAACCACTCTAAATCTGGGCCACATCTCCTGGTAGCAGCCTATTTAAATGGACTAGGAAAAAGGAAGCTTTTGCTTTTTGCCTGCTTGCCTCAGGACAGGCAAGTGCAACATCTAGAGCAGATGCCCTTCAGCAGCCTCGAAGGAACCTTAGAAGTCTTTTTCTTCTGTGAAAACAGCACTGCCCACTGGAGGTTCAGTGGACCTTGTCTGCAGTTTTGGTTAGTACCCAGCTTACTCCTCAAGGTGTGTGACCAACTGTGCTCTGATGTTGTACAGTTTCTTACCGCATTATAAGACATTTTAAGTTGCTCCAAAGACGTAATGATAACAGTAGTTCTAGACCACTGTATTGTTAAGTTTTGATCATGAGTCTAACAGTTCGTAATCTTTGGTTCTTACCTACTAGTCTATAATAATGAAAATGCAGATTTCTGATTTTTATCCAGATACCCTCTGTCTAATTAGGCCAGAGATGTCTACCACAGATTCAGTAGAATACGCCCCATGTGTAGTTTCCCCAGTCTCAAACACCCTGTGGGGAGCTTCACTTTCTTAAGGCTGCTGTTTGGATGCTGTGCCCAGTCTCAGCACTTTTCCAAGTTTTCTAAGTGCACCAACACCTCCAAGGCCTGGCTCCTGTCCCACTTCCATAACTCTTTTCCTATTCTAGCCCCTACAGCTTTCTCTCTCTGACTTCTGTTAGGACTTAAGTCACAAGTCCCAGAATATAAACGGTAACAGTGGCAAAACCAACACGGCATCCTCACCATTGACAGGAAAAGCTATCAAGATGGGAAACTTCTTTCAGGTCTCCTATGGTATATTGTTGTTGCTGTTATTGGTTTTTCAAGACAGGGTTTCTCTGGATAGTCCTGGCTGTCCTTGAACTTTGTAGACCAGGCTGGCCTCTGCCTCCCACTGCTGGGATTAAAGGTGTGTGCCACCACACCTGGCCTCCTATTGTATATTCTTACAAGATCCCCTCAGCTTTAGCAGTTGTGGCACAAGCCTCCACTCGAGAGGCAAAGACTGGTAAATATGAGTTCGAAGCCGGCCTCATCTACATAGCAAGCTCCAGGCCAGCCAGAGTACCATGATGAGACCCTGTCTCAGAAATAACAACCAGACTCCAAATCCCCTCACCTTTTGGTCAGTGCTTAATGTATTCTTTCTCTTTGTTCCCAGAAAGAGGCCTCCATCTCCAGGATCGACAGACTACACTTGGAAACACGAAAGGTATAGACATCTAAAGACCTACGTGGGACCTGAAGGATGGCCTTTTACATGGTAAAAACATAAATATCTTTTCATCATGAAGTTCAATCATTACATGAAGAGTTCCCCCATAACAGTAAGAAATCTGGGGTTTTCAGTTACACTTAGCATCCTTATATGGTTTTAGTAGCCCAACAAAAGTCTTTCCTAGGTGCTGTACAGATGGCTAGGTGGTTAAGAGCGTGCCCTCTTGTAGAGGACCCGGGTGTGTTTCCCAGCACCCACATGATGGGTTATAATCTTGCTCGTAACTCCAGTTCCGGGAGATCTGATGCCCTCTTCTAGACTTCGTTGGCTTCTACATGCATGTGGTGTACACAAACTCACACAGGCTCAAACATACATAGAAATTTTTAAAAATTGTAAGTTCTTTCATGGGACTAGAGAGATAGCTTAGTGGCTGCTCTTCCAGAGATCCCAGGTTCAGTTCCCAGCACTCACATGGTGACTCATTGCAACTCTAGTTCCAGGGGTCCAGTCCCCTCTTTTAGCCTCCGCGGCACAAATGTGATATGCACAGACATACATGCAGGCAAAAAAAAAAAAAAAAAAAAAAACCTATATAAATATAAGTTTAAATTAAAAAATTTTAAAGAAATGGAAAATTAAAGAGTATGCTAATCTAATTAAGTATGGTAGCACACAGCTGTCATTCCAGTACACAGGAAGCTGAGACAGAAGAATCACCACAGGTTCCAGGCCAGCCTGAGCTAAGAGTAAAACCCTGTCTCATGCTAATCTAATTAGCAGAATCAACTTGGGAATGGATGATTTTTTTTTTTAATGTCATCTCCAGGACTAGGAATGCATAACAGATGATAAAGGGCTTTCCTACCATGCATACAGCCCTCGGTTCAATTCCCAATAACACATAAATCAAGCACGGTAGTATGTCGCGAGTTTGAGGTCAGCCTGGGATACATGAGACCCAGTCTCAAGAGAAAAATGTCACCTTCATGTGGTTCAGCAGTGACTTCAGGATGGGGTAAGGAGTGAAAGGGGGATAGAGAACGGGCCATTGTTTAGTAGATCTGACAATTCCCACTTAATGTTTGTGTCGTGAGACAGGCCAACGGAAGTGGGTCCTCACAGGTGGGAGGAGAGGCAGCTGGTGAGGTCATGGCCTCATGTTTTCTGTTCTGGCTAGGGAAACCCCACAAGATTTTGGAGACTGGAACCTGTCTGAGAGCTCCGGCTCATTCTGGTTGGGGCCTTTGAGCCTTTTCAGGTGTTAGCCTCCAGCCTTTTGTCTTATGAATTAGCAGTGCATCAGCTGAGCATGGTGAACAACTGTGACTTCAGCACTGGGGAGGCTGTGGTAGGAGAATTGCTGGGAGTTCAAGGCTAGCCTGGGCTATATAATGAGTTCAAGGCTAGCCTGGCCTACAGTGTGAGACGAACAAACAAAAAGTGCATTGATTTCTAAGAGACAGATCATTGCTTGATGCAGCTTTTATAGTATTTACAGTGTTTTAGGCACACAGATTAAAAACAACACAAGGACAAAAATCAACAAACCAAATAACGCACCTAAACAAACAACGACCAAAAAAATTCTTCCCAAACCCCCAAACTGGAAAACCTGTGCTTTGAGTAGTGTTTCTGCTTGCTAGACTGTGTGCGCTGTCAGTCATCTCCCCTGTTGCAGCTTCAGCAAGTTAAAGCTGCCGTTTTCATTTTTTTCACAGGATACTGGAGCAGTGGCTTCTTCCGACAGACCAGGTATGACGGCCTTGCTCTCATTCTCACTCCAGAAATGCTTTGCTCAGCTCTTCCCTCTGTGCAGACGAGTGCACATGGAAGGAGACTGGCTCCCCCTCAGGGGCTCAGGTGTGTGACCGAGGCCAGCACTTGCCTAGGAGGCACTGTGGCAGCTGGAGACATGTTGTCTTAGGGTCGCGCTGTCCTGATTGCTTGAGACAGGTCTTACTCGGTAGATCTGGCTGGCGAGGAACTCAGATCTGCCCACCTATGCCTCCAAGGGCTGGGATTTAAGGTGCCCCTCACTACTCCCAGCCCTTCGAGCCCCTTCTGACCATAACCCTACAGTCAACATGGGCTGAAGGGTGACCAGCAAGAGATGAGAGAGCCGACCTGGCTAACTCTAGGGGTGGCCCATTGGCGGTTTCCCATCAGTGCTTAGCCCAGTTGAGACCAACTGCTTAATTGTTGCTTGGGGGTGTGGGGGGTTAAGAGAAGTCACCAGAAGTTTTCCTTGGTGGCTCAGACTAGAAATGGGGTAAATTACTACATTTAGTTTGTTTCAGGATGCATTTTTTTTTTTTTCATTTTAGATCTCTGAAATGAGGCCCCAGTCTCACTGACATTCATTTTCCTTTCTCAGGCATAGGCTGTGTGGTATCTCATAAGAATAAAGAGACTTCTCTTGAGATAGTTTAAGCAGTTCTCAACCTGTGCGTCAAGACCTTTGAGGGTCCAACAACCCTTTTCACAGGGGTCACCTAAAACCATCTGCATATCAGACATTCACATTGTGATTCATAACAGTACCAAAGTTATAGTTATGAAACAGCACTGAAAATAATTTTGTGGTTGGGGGGGTCACCACAACATGAGGAGCTGTATTAAAAGATCACTGCATTAGGAAGGTTGAGAACCATTGGTTTTGACCAAGAGCAAGCCCAGAATTGAAATCTCCACTTTCACTCATGTCCTCCATCTGTCTGCAGTTTGTGGTCTGTCTCTCTGCAGTCTGTCCTTGTTGTCGGTCTCTGACAAAGGGCTTTGTATTTATTTGACAGCACAGAAAACACAGTATGGTAAAGGAATTCAGAATTCTTTCTTTAAAATGTTTAGAAGGGAAGAAGTAAGTTTACTGCCCCCAGCTGACCCACAAACAGATGTTCTCAACCTATATCCACATATTGTTTCCAACATATGGAATATGGAAACAATATGGGCTATTTATTTTGTTCAAGACGCTTTCAACCTATTGGCTGCTTCCAGCAAATGGCTACCCCAACACACACAGGCACACACATTGTTTTGAGTCAGGGACATAGAAGAATCATAGTTTAAGATTAAAGCTATGCATTTCATTTAGGTTGTAAAAACTGATTGCATGAGAAGTGCACGGTGTAGTAAGGTTGGTAAGTTACATTGCTTTCTTTTTCTTTTTCTTTATCTTTTTCTTTTCAAGACAGGGTTTCACTGCTATAACTCTGGCTGTCCTGGAACTCACTCTGGAGACCAGGCTGGCCTCGAACTCACAGAGATCTGCCTGCCTCTGCCTCCCAGTGCTGGGATTAAAGGTGTGCCCCACCACTGCCCACATTACTTTCTTAAAGGCAAGTTTAGAAGGCTGGATACACAGTAGGTAAAAAGATTGAGTACATAATTTTAAGTGGTTTCTAGGATATTATTAACTTGGTTGCAAGGTCTGGCAAAAGTTCAGTTTCTGAAGGCAAGAGGGATTTTCAGAAAATGACAGACCACTCCACAGGTTGGATTGTCCTGAAACTGGATTTTGGGGTGGAATGAGGAGTATAAAAGGTATACATGAAAGAAAAAGAGAAACTATCAGACTGTATGAAAATCTACGTCAGGTGTGTGCTGGGAGCAGTGCAGGGGAACAGCAGCCAGCATTGGAGCTTCAGGAGCTCAGCCTACTGTTTCACAGGGGAGCAGTAGGTTTTTACCTTCTAGGGGACTGTCTCCTGAATGCCCTTTGCCACTGCTGGGCCTTCTCGTTCCTGTTGCTACCATGGTCTCCCTGTCTGTCTTATACTATGAAAGTTCCGTGGGGGTCTCTAACCTTTCACCGGGCAGCGTTCCTGGCACTCATAACAATGGTGATGATTTTCCCTCCAGCAATACTCTTGGGCAAGGCAATGACCTTCAGTTAAACTAGTGATTCAATTGAAACTCCAGAAAGAATAACTAAAAAACATGTATAGTTAAGAACAGTAGATATTTTTCACATACAGTTACAGGATTTGATCAGGATGTTTTTCCAGGTGCCTTGGAATCAGTAGCTTAAACGTTTAGTAACCTAAGAAATAACATAAAAGTAAGTAAACATATTTTTGCTAGGGATTTGTTTGGTCAGGGTTAGGAAAGCCAGAACCAAGAAAGCTTAATTGCTAATGCCCACGAGTTTCACCTATGAAAAACAGACCCATGATCAGGAAATGACAAATGAGTTTCAGTGCCCATTGTTAGGCTTGAACTTCCTCAACCACAAATAAAATTGATTCTTTCCTGATCTCTATAACCAAAAGTTTGCTGATGAGTTTTTTGCACCTTGAGGATATAGAGCTATGCAGCAGATTCTCCTTTACCTAAGGAAGACCCCTGTTTTAAAGTTTTCTAGTTAAAATAAACTTGTTTCTCTGTGTTAACTAAATAAGAATTGTGTTGGGTTAAGATACTATGATGTGTACTCATCTGGCAGTTGTAAGACTCTTTGCTACCTGCCAGCTACAATAGTATCACGGCCCGCGGGATCTTCAACCAAGACCCTAGGAGAAGGTGTGGGAATAGGGCATGGGCAGGGGCGCGAGAAGTGAAAGGCAGACTATCTGTCCGGTCAAGCCTTCGATTTATTGAACACATAGTACCAGTATTTATACAATTTTTGAAGTGGGGAGAAGAGCGGGAATGCGTAAGCAGGTTGCTATGGTAACCTTATCTTAGCAGGTGAACTGGTCTAACTGGTTAGGATGTCCTAGAGCAGTGATGAGGAAGTGCGTGGAGCTGTGAGATTTTCTCTAGGGCTTCCTGTGTAATCTAAAAGGGTGGAAACGTGAAATGAGGAAGCAGTAAGGGTGTTAGTTAGCAGGCAGTTTCTCAGAACTGGGCCGCTTCGGGCTATCTGACCTTAGTCTGAGTTCTGTCCATTAAGGCCAGAGAGAAATGTGGGGTGCCTTGTATTTCAAGCTAGAGCATCCAGAGGGGACTGCTTCCGACACAATAGAAGCTGGCTATGAAATTACTTGGCTTGCTTAAACTCTGTTAATCTATAGTAGAAAAACTATTGCTTCCAGGATATAGATACGGAGAGAAAATATTTGGGGAGCTAGGTGTTCAGATGTGGGTTTTAAGATAACTTGTTTTTAAAAATATATGGAACTTGTAATCACTGAAATGTAAAACCTGTAACCATTATGTGAAGTTTAAGTTTATGGTTAAGATGTGAGTGTAATGCAATCTTTCTCCATGAGGGGCTTTGTCAGAAAGAAAAAAATATACATATATATGATATATGGGGAAGCGGATAAAAATAGAAGGAATAAGAAGGAGCAGGAGGGGAGAAGAGAGACGAGAGGAAAGAAGGGAAGAAGGAAGCTTACGTGATATGTGGGTAAGATCTATATGTGTGTTGGAGCTTTGCTTCTTCCATAAGGTAGAAGATGCTTACGAGGGGAAGCTTACAAGATGGGTGTGGGTAAGGTGTGTGTGTGTGTGTTAAAACTTACAAGATGTGAGTGTATGTGTGAGATGCATATGCACGTGTGTGTGTGTGTGTGTGTGTGTGTGTGTGTGTGTGTGTATTACTTTATGAAACAATAAAGTACAGAATAAGTTTAAATAAAAGAAAGAAATTGTACAGAGAAGAAAAGCTTGAATTGTATAGAGAGGAAAAAGCTTAAAGAGAGAGACAAAAAGAAAAAAGCCAAAATAAAGATCTTGCTTTGACTCATCCAGAGGACTTATTCCTGCCCTCCCCCCCCCAGCATCACTCCCCTTTTCCATCCCCTCTTTGCTGGAGCTGGTCTTTAGGTAGGTGGTTATGGTAGTAATCTCTTTGGAGACCAAGGCAGGAGGATTATAATTCAAGGACTATACATGGAGGCCTTGTATTGGCAGCCTGAGGTTTGTGTTAGAGGCGCCCCCCATAGGGCACAAGAGACACTTGATGTTATCCTGAGAACAATCACCAGTGCTGAGGCCAACTTTAGATGGCTGATAGCTGGAGGCTGTGAGCTAACTAGATTTTTCTGTGCATAAACAAATTAAGGAGGACCGGACAATACATCTTTTAGTTTGGAATATGCAGTGAGTGATTTTTTTTTTTTAAGACAGGATCTTATCTAGTTCTGACTGGCCTGGAATTCACTTTGTAGACCAGGCTAACCTTGAACTCACAGAGATCTGCCTGCCTTAGCTTTCCCAGTGCTGGGATTAAGGAAAGGCACGTACAGATGCTGTAATAATTTTCTTGCTTACTAGGCTGTAACTCTATGTTGGTTTTGACTGTAAGAACCAGAGTAAATGCCATGAGGCAGAGTTGGCTGGCCATCTAGCCGTTGGTGGGTCCTGTGTTGCCCATCTGCTCTCAATTAGGAACAGCTTTGTGACCCTGTGACCCATGAAAGTTGGATGCATATCTTAGCTCCCGTAATGACTGCTTTAGGGCTATAATTCTGAGTTACGTGGTCTACTCTGCTCTCTAGTAGAATTAAGCTTCATATTTGCAAACCAACACACACCTTCTTCTCCTTTTCCTTTTTTGTTTTTTCCTGTCTTAGTTTCTTACCTTCTCTCCTTAACCAGAACCCCTGGTATTTTTTAGAATCATTTCTTAAACTACTTACACTCAGTCTTATCTCAAGATAAGCAAAACCTAAACTGAGACACTAAATAAAATTGAAGCAGTTATGAATACAGCTTTCCTTTATTTCTAACTCACAATTAAGTCATTTTAGTGTGTATGATCTTGCCATGAATCTTCCCAAACTCACAATTTTTACATGTATTCAAGACATTCTTGAGATCCAGTACACTGTTTTCTAACTTAGGAAGTGCTTACTAAAGCTACACACGAGACTGAGACCCTTTCAAGTGACTTAGCATTAAAGACTCTTAGATATCCTTGGCTTGATTCCTTGTGGGTGAGAAGCAGAGTCAGTGAGGTGAGTAGTGGAAGTTCCTTGTCCTTTACTCTCATAGTATGGAAAGGAATTATATCCTTTTCAAAGAAATCATTCCTTTCTTTCTTGTTTTCTCTTTTCTCTTTTTGCAGCCAAGGATTCTCTCAAAGAACACTCTAGATGGCAAATTCCCATCAAATACAACATCTTCAAAATTTTAAAAAGCAATGAGAGTCAGCTGTGTGAAATTCTCCAGTGTAAGTTTGGGTGTACCTCTACTCTGAGCTGTCCGACTCTAGCAGGAAACAGCTCTCCTGCTCAGCCGGTCTTCAGAAGGAGGCTGACGCCTTCGGTTGAGTTATCTGTCTGGAAGGATGACCTCACCAGACATCCTGTCGATGCTGTAGTGAATGCAGCCAATGACCAACTCTTGCATGGAAGCGGCCTGGCCGGGAGCCTAGTGAAAGCTGGTGGCCTTGAAATCCAAGAAGAAAGCAGAAAATTTATTGCCACCCATGGTAAACTTTCAACTGGTGACATAGCTGTCACGAAAGCGGGGCGGCTTCCTTGCAATCAGATTATCCATGCTGTTGGTCCTCAGTGGACAGCAGTAGACAGCCAGACAGCTATCAAATTGCTGAAACTTGCCATTACAAACATTCTCGACCATGTCAGCAAACAAAATACACACATTGAGACAGTAGCAATTCCAGCCTTGAGTTCTGGAATTTTCCAGTTCCCTCTGGATTTGTGTACACGCACAATTTTAGAAGCTATCCAGTCTTATTTCCAAGGGAAGGAAAAAATCTGTGATTTGAAAGAGATTCATCTGGTGAGCAATGAGGACCCCACTGTTGCATCCTTTAAAGATGCATCAGAAAGCATCCTAGGGAAGGAGCTGGGCCCTTGGAAGAGTCCAGAAACTGCCCCTTCTCCCAGTGTGACTCTTCGGATTGGCCAGGGTCTGATTCTTCAGATCGTCCAGGGCTTCATTGAACTGCAAACAGTAAGTCTTTCTTTCTATTCTCTGGCACTGGCAGTGGGGAATCCTGGAAATAATTGTTAATTACTGAGATATTTAAAGTGGAAGACTGTAGAACACATCTTTTTGGGGTTAAGAGTGTGAACATCAGGGTTAGGCCATCTGGATTGGAGATAACTCACCTACTTTTTATCTTCCAGTCTTCAGACTTCCATCTGTAAAACACATAACAACTCACTTAACATCTGAAAGCTGGAATCAGTATCCAAGAAATGCTTGCAATAATGTGCAGCATGCGGTTAATATGGGGATTATAATTATTAGGCTATGATTCTTAGGAAACATAGGAATTAGATTACTCTTTGATCCCAAAGAACTTCAGCGGCCTCTTACTTCTTTGTTGTTTTTGAAACAGGGCTTTGTTTTGTACTGTGTCACCCAGGACTCATGATCCTCTTGCCTAAGCCTCAAGCACTAAGTTTTTATTTTTATTTTTTAAGATAAGGTCTCTATAGAGCCCTAGCTGTCTTCGAACTTACTCTGTAGATCAGGCTGATCTTGAACTCAGAAAGATGTACCTGTCTCTGCCTCTCAAGTGCTGGGATTAAAGGCTGCTACACCCTAGCTGAGCGCTAAAATGAATGAATGAATGAATGTAGTATGTGTATGTGTGTGTGTTGATAAATGTGTGTTTGTGTGGGTCTCTGTGTGTTTCAAGGGAGAGGTTGTATACCTGTGCATAGGTGTGTATGGACCAGAGCTCAACCTTGGTTATCTTCCTAAAATACTGTCTACTCTCAATTTTTGAGACTGTCTCTCATTGGTCTGGAACTCGTCGGGTGGACTGTGCTAACTGGCCAGCTAGCCCCAGGGAACTTCTTGTCTTGGCTTTTCTGGCTTGGCTGGGATTATGAGTGCTCATTACCAAACCTAACTTTTTTTACTTGGTTTCTGTCAAGTTCTTTACTGACTGAGCCATCTCTTTACCTCTTCTATTTTTAATCTTTAAAAAAATCTTTTATTTGGAGAATCTTATTGGGGAAACAAACTACTTAAGATTTCTGAAGCAATCAATCGATAGTAGTAAACACAAATAATACTTCAGAATATGGCTGGGCAAGGGCCCACCCTTGTATTCACATAATTGGGAGGTGGAAGCCCAAGATCAGGGATTCAAGGTTATCGTTGAAGAAAGCAGCTTTGGCTACTTGAGACCCTGCTTTAAAAATCTGAAACAACAAACAAACAAACAAAACAAAAATATGGAAAAGCGGTGGTGCCAGGGCAGAGAGTCAAACCCTACTGATGCTCCTCTAAAAGCAGTCAGAGGCTGGGGCGCTCAGCGGTAGAGTGCTCGTTCAGCACGGGTTCCATCCCTGCACCGGGGGAAACAAGCTGATCTCAGGCGTATGGTGTGAACTGGTCGGAGGGAGAACTTTCCAGGAGGCTGAGTGACGTGGTCAGAAAGACAGAGAGAAGTCCACAGCCTGGAGATAATGAGCTTGGCTGGACTCGGTGAAGTTCAAAGTCACATTTTTATTTTTTGGAGCAGTGATGTATCTTTGGCCACAATGAAATTAGAATTAATGCACAAGCAGGGTGGTGGCGGCATGCTTTTAATCCCAGCACTGGGGAGACAGAGGCAGGCGGATCTCCCTGGTCTACAGAGTGAGTTCTAGGACAACCAGAGTTACAACAGAAACTCTGTCTCAAAAGACAAAAAGGAAAGAAAAAGAAGAAATAAAAGAAAAGGAAGAAAAAGAATAAGAATTAATCTACAGTGAGAATAGCACTTACTGCCTACAAAGCGATTGAAGTGAAGACCAAGGAGACTCTATGAAATGAAATATCTGAGAAGTCATTAGTGTGGCAGTTTAAAATTTAAATAGAAGCATCATTGGATAACATCTTTTTAACCACATTTTATTGTATTCATGTATTGCTGGCAGCATTAGGAACTTTATGTTTTCTGAAGGGTGCCAGTGCCCCCCAATGGCAAATTCAGATTGCTCTTTCAAGATAAAATCATTAACATCCAAGATAAACTGAGCACCTGGGTACATGCCTGGAATCTCAACACCCCAGTGACGGAGGCCAAAGACTTGATCCAAATTTGAGGTCAGCCTGGTTTGCAAGTCAAGTTGCAGGCCAGCCAAGACTAGAGTGACATCCTGTCTCAAAACAAATGAACAAAACTATAGAAGTGCCTAAGTTTTCTTTAATGGAGTAAAGGACATTAGGATAAGAATTGGGGCACTGAAGCAGCAAGGCACACCTCCGTTAGCACTGCTCTCAGAGTTACAAGGTGCACTAGTACAGAATATAACTGGTGTCTTGTGTAGTCCATTTCTGTAGAGGAACTGGTTAAAGGGGTTGCCTGATAAAAAGGTGGATGACTGTTACCTGGTGACTCCATGAAGAAATGGAGCTACTTTTCACTAAAGACCCTTTGTTCTCATTTATACTTTCTTTAACCTTGTACATGAGAACATAGAGACATGAGATGGTAGAAAGGTCCTAAGAAACTTTACTCTTTGTTACAAAACAACCTACACAGAAATAGCAGGAAGTAACGGAGATAAAAGTCCTGGGTTCCATCCTTAACACTGGGGAAAAGCAGCGTAACAGCTGGGTGTGATAGGCAGTGTGTGCTGGTAATTTTAGCACTGAAGAGGTGGGTATGGGGATGGTTCAAGGCTAATCTGGAGAACATTGTGAGGTTCAGTCTAAAAAAAAAAAGGCAAGGAAGTCAGGCAGGCATTCAGGTAAAAAGATAAGGGGGCTGGAGGATGTAGCTCACTCTGTAGAGTACTGGCCTAGCAGCACAGAGCCTTGGGTTCAATTCCCAGAGCCCATAATCCTGTCTCCTAACACTGGGGAGGTAGAGGCAAGAGGACCAGGAATTTAAGGTCATCTTCAGCTATTTGGGAAGTGTGGGCTAAAGGAGCAGTCGAAGCAGCTGGAATGCGCCTCCACTCCCTGCAAAGGTGAGAGGAAAGAATGCTCAGCAAGCTCCTCTTCTTTTAGCCCTGGACAGAATATTGTGGGTTGCCTGCTTCTCAGAAGCAGAAGGAACATGCTTGTCTCCACTGCACCTGGATCCATTCATTCATTAGATGCCTTTCTCTCCCATCTCTGGTGCCCGCCCTGCCCCATGCTAATGGGACTTCCCCACCCGGAGTACCAGAACCCCACCTCCTCTGGGGAAAGAGGTATAAGCAGGGAAGGCCCACCATTAAACGAGATCATCATCCACCAGATACGGCTCCAGAGACTTCCTTCGAGTCTCGTCTCCGATTCTCAGGCTGTGGTGGTCAGGACCCGAGAGAAATTCACTGAGACTCATGCCTCGATTTCCGACCGTTTTCCCTCAGTTCAAACCTGAGCTCTGCCCTCCTGGCCAAGGGGTGGAAACCGGATCGCAGTGGGTCTGGCACCAGGGGTGTGTGTGAGGGAACCCAACTGCCGCTGCAGATCGGCGGCTCCCGTTCGGGGACTGGGAGAAACCAACAGGGAAGTCTGAGACCATCCAGGCTACAGGAGACACTGTCTCGAAAACAAAAAGAGCAGGATGTGGAGGCACAGCCACTAATCCCAGCACTAAGGACATGGGGACAAATGGGTCTCTATGAGTTTGAGGCCAATGTGGTCTACACAGTGAGTTACAGGCCAGGCAGGGTTGCATGCTAAGACTCTGTCCCCCAACAAAACAAAACAAAACAAACAGCCAAACAACAGAGAGCTGGAGAGAAGGCTGAGCTGTTACTAGTGTGACTGTTTTAGTAGAGGACCTGAGTTCTGTCCCTGCCACCTAAGTCAGGCAGCTCAAAAATATGTGTAACAGAGGACTTTGCAGGCACTACCAGATTCATGTGTACAAACCCACACAGAGACACACACACACAATTGAAATTAGTCTTTTAAAATATTTTTTTTTTAGTATTTTATGGGTATGACTGTTTTGCCTGCATGTGTGTCTGTGCACCACGTGTGTGCCTGGTGCTGCAGAGGTGAGAAGTGGGCTTTGGATCCCCTTGGAGTGAAGTTACTGACAGTTGCAAGCTACTATGTGCTGGCTGGGAATTGAAAACTCAGGTCCTCTGCAAGAGCACATAACCTCTGAACGAAGGCTCCAGTCTGAAAGTAAGGTCTTTAAAACAAGTCAGAAAAAATGATCAGAAGCTTGAATATATTAAGTATAATTCAGCAAAAGGTGAGTGTAACGACAGTATCTATGTACATAATTTCAAAATCGGACAAAGAGCTTCAGAGCAATGAAATGAACTCTCCGGAGGTATCAGTCTCTAACTATTGTGAAATCAATTTTTGTGGATTTGGGACATTCAAAAAGTATTTTTCAAAAGTCCTAGGGAAGTAAAAATTAGTCATTTAAGGAGGAGGGATTTAACAGTGAATCCTGTGTTTTCTTCTCTTTCAGACAGATGTAATTGTTAATTCTGGATACATCGCCAATCTTAAAGTAGGAAGTGTGTCACAGTCAATTCTTAGACAAGCAGGATTTGAAATGGAAAGGGAACTTGACAAGTTTCAAGTGTCTCCAGGTTCTCAGTTGCTTCTGGTCACAGAAGGATTTAAACTGTCCTGTCAGTATGTGTTCCATGTGGCATGGCGCTTGAATAACAAACACCTGGTAAGGTCAAGTTAAATTTATGCTTGTATACTTGTGTGGTCTAAGTAGTTTGCTAAGTTTCCACTGATTCATTATGTTTAGGAAACACCATCATATGGTATAGCCCTGTTTGTTAGTGCACCTACGACTGATTGAAAGGCTGAGCAAGTGCGGTTGCCGCAGGTTTCAGTTTGGTTTGAAATGTCTAAGTGTGCATACTGCATATGGGCGCTGAATTAGCAGAACCCTTCAGGCTGCACACCAGTTTGCCCCAGAATACACACTGACTTGCTCTGTCTTTCTATAGGTAGACAGGGGATTCAGCCTCTCCATGTTTCCTTTCACAGGTTAAATTCCAGCAGGAGTTGGATTCTGAACCATTACAGTCAAGTCTATTACCTGGTCTCTTCTTACTGTGCCTGTAGTGCATGTTGGCTGTTAGCCAACTCCTCCCATAACACACAAAAACTAGAAGACAGAGGGAGTCCACTCAGAGGTAGACAGCCACTTCACCCCATGTGTCTTCTGTCTTTTTTTTTTTTTTTTTTTTTTTTTTTTTGAGATAGTGTCTGTCTTTACATAGCCCTGGCTGTCCTGGGACTCACTGTGTAGACCAGGCTGGCCTCAAACTCACAGAGATCTACTTGTCTCTGCTTCCCAAGTGCTGGGATTTAAGATGCATGCCACCATGCCCAGATATCTTTTTGTTTTTTAAGATAAGGTCTCACTATATAGCCCAAGCTAGCCTGAAACTCTGTAGTCGAAGCTATCTTCAAACTTACGGCAATCCTCCTGCATGGGCCTCCTGAGTGCCAGGATTATAAGCCACTACACCTGGCTTGTATATATTTTTCTCTGTGCCATATCTTGTCCTCTCTTAAAGAGCTCTCTACTCCCAGATTGGCCCTCCAGTCATTTTCTATGCTTTATCTTTTTGAGGTTTTTCCACAGAAAACCCTCATGTCTATATAGAAATTCAATGTAGTACTGAAAAGTTGACAGAGGGCTAGCCTGGCATGGTGCCCCCCCTTTTTTGTTTGTTTGTTTTTAATCCCAGCAGTTGGGAGGCAGAGGCAGGCAGATCTCTGAGCTTGAGGCCACCTACTCTGCATAGTGAGACCTTGTCTTTTTTTTTTAATCTTCCAAAACTATTGGCTCTTCTCCAGGAGAAGCTACACAGTAGATCTTAATAACTTAAAACAAATACTGTGTGCTTCTTTTAGTCTCCATCTTCTTCATGAAACTGAGAAGGACTCTTGATTTGGGAGTGGTGGGTGAGTGGCACCTGGATGCGTGGCTCCATGACTGGGAGAGATCGCAGTTCTCAGATGCCCTGGGTAGCACTCAGTTGCCGCAGTTTCTCAGCCTTATATTCCCCACTATCTCATAGTAGGTGTTTTGTGCAGTGGGGCCTTTCCAGCCCTCTCTGGAGGCATGGACAAAATCCTGAGTGCAGACTGGCATGGAATATTTTAAGCACAACTGAATGGTAAGTGAAGTCTTATTTTTGACTCAAAGGTTGATCTTGAACTTGTACTTATCTTACAGGAATTGAAAAATGCAATGAAGGGCTGCCTGGGAAAATGCCTTGAACTGAATATAAATTCCATTTCCTTTCCTGCCCTCGGGACAGGGATTATTGATCTAGAGAAGAGTGCAGCAGCAAAGATAATGTTTGATGAAGTCTTAACATTTGCCAAAGAGCACATGGAAAAAACTCTAACTGTAAATTTTGTGATATTTCCAACAGATGTGGAGACATATAAGGTGAGTTAGCGTCTTGGAAATGTCCAACAGTTTGTTCATTCATCACCAATGTCTAATTAGTATCTCCAGTCTAAGATACTAGGTTAGGATCTCTCAGTGGATGGGATTCTAACTTGGTAAAATTTAATTTCTGCAAATTATCCACCCTTGAACTAATTAATAGCAAAGGTCATTATCAAAGCCATGTTTACACTAATACTTTGCCTTTCTCTTTTCCTGTTGGCATTTATTCTCTCTGCTCCTTAAAGGTAAGGATCCTTCTGTTTTTGGTATGGGATCATTCTTTCTCCCTCATTCCCTCCCCTGCTTCCTTTTCCTTCTTCTTCTATGGGATAGTTCATGATTTTTTTTTTGTCCTGGATAGAGCTGGATATTTATAAAAGGCAATAGATGGTTATTTATCTAATATTTCTTCATATCTACTTAAGCCAGGCATTTTGTCTCAGACCACGGAACAACTCTCCAAAACACATCGTTGGCATCTCTCAGATCAGGTGTTCATCGCTAGTGGACAGAGATGGAAAAACACTGCCATATCTTACCCTTTGGCTTTACCTCTTTAGGGCTTTCACTGACCATCTCCTTGTGATATATTCCTTTCATAAAAGCTATTGCAAGTGGTTAAGTTACAGTTTTCCATCACGGTTCATTCAAAAGCTTTGCCTAAGTACTTCTAATCCTGCAACATCTCGTGCCTTCTAAAATGACCTACCACAGAACTGACTTCTATCCATTGTAGATGTATCTTCTCTTACTATCTGTTTATCACTGGATAATGTTAGTTCATTTGCTTTATTTCCAAGTTCTTGGATGGGGATGGCAGGGAAAAACCCTGTTATAACCTTTCCAGGTAACTAAGTATGTTAAGATCAAGGGATTTTTGCTCTGGAAAAAGCTGCAAATACAGTATATACAGGAAATGTTCTATTGATAAGAAACTTCATTGTTGAGTTGGGTGTGGTGGTATATGCCTTTAGATCCATGACTTGGGAAGCAGAGGCTAGAGGATCTTTTGAGTTTGAGGCCAGTGCTGTCTACATAATGAGTTCCAGGCCATCCAGGGCTACATAGTGGGATAGTGAGAACCTGTCTAAACACACACACATACACACACAGAGAGAAAAAGATGACAGAGAAAGAGAGAGAGAGAGAGAGAAGAGACACTTCATTGATGAAGTGCAATATAAAGCAAAATCTAGTCTTCTAGTCTTTATCTCATCAATATCATCATTTTTCAATAAAGTTATTACTGCCTATTGTATCAACTTTGAAGAAAAATGATACTGATTAAGGTGTTTCCAAACCCCTAAGAGATTTCATTTATTTCACATCGACTCTATCTTAAAGGATATTCCTGAAAATATTCAGTCTTTTTCTGTAGATTATCCTGTAACAATAATTACCATATCTAACGTATATGATGCTCACTATGAGTTAGATCCCATTTTAAGTACTTTCCAAAAATTAACCCATATAAACCAGTTTGGTGTGCTCAAAACATTTAGAAATTATCTGTGTTTTTATCTTTAATTCTGTTCCTACATTAATACCTGCTGAATGGATGAATGCTTGTATTTTGCCTAAATTCTACCAGGTTTTGGTTTTCTTTCAGTTTTGCCTGTACTCATATCCCAGATGATCTGATACATCTTAGTGCTGCATGTGTCGTTCTCGTGCATTGTCTAAGGCCTGCTTTAAGGCTTTTGTGTAGCAGTACACCCATGGTGTTGCTCAGCAAGCAAGACAAGGAGGCATATTCATAGGTGCAAACTCTGTCAGACCTCAGTAGAGGGAGCCACTATCATGGCAAGCACCATCTGGACAGTGGAACCCTGAGTGTCTCATCTCAGGGGTTTTTATTGACGCAGAAGCTTCTCAGGTGTTCTATTGCTAGCATGTGCAGATCATGAGCAATCCAACATCTTTTACATAAAACCAATACCTGCAGACAATACAAATGCCAAGGCCTAGGCAGAACTTGCCCCAGTAGTGCGCAAAACAACCATTTTAAACATAACTAAAAATAAATCTGCACACTTGTGGGAGTGGGAACGGAGATTGATGAGATAGTGGGGTGATGTCTGCATGTAGAGACTTTTATTACAATGGTTGTCCACCCTGGCATGACTGCTCTGCTTTGTTTATTTCAGGCTTTCTGTGCTGAGATGACGAAGCGGTCCAATGAGCTGAATCTCAGCAGTAACAGTGGTGAGTAAGAAATGAAGAGTCCTACAGGCAGAGTGTACATAGTGGAGGCAGGAGAATCAGGAGTTCGTGGTCATAGTGAGACAGCAAGGTTGAAGTCATCCTGGGCCACATGAGACCCTTTCTTAAACAAAGGGAGGTACCTGCCCATATATTCTGATTATAGATTCTGATTCAGGAACTCTGGGTCTAAGTCAAACAGGTCTCTTTAAAACCTGTCTAGTTGATTTTGAAGCTGAGCTAGGTTTGGGATTCCTGGGATTGATGGGATTAAAGCAATCTTGGAAGTTCTTTGATTATTTTTGTCTCACACTTTCACTCCTTTAGTGGAATGTGAGTGGACGGGGGTGGAGTGTTTAGTGGCTTAGAAATGCTAGAAGTACGGAAGGGGTAGCTATTAACAGTCTCGGTGTGGGAGGTGCTTCTTAGGAGCCTGTATTCATGTGTCTGTAAAGTGGTGATAACAATAGGTGGTTATGGGCCAGTGAGATGGCTAATCAGGTAAAGGCACCTGCTGCCGTGCCTGATCACCAGGGTTCAACCCCGGGAGCCGCATGGTACAAGGAGAAAACTGCCTCTCACAAATTGTCTTTTGACCTCCAAATGTGCACTACAGCACATGTGTGCTCTCCAACACACACACACACACACACACACACACACACACACACACATACACACACGGAGAGCACCCTGTAATTTAAATAAATAATATACAATATTTTGTTAATTTCCAATTATCAAAAGATGTTTTGTAAATTACAAAGCATTAAACACCATTCAAGGAGGCAAATAAGAAGGAGAGGATGGACAAACTCCTCAGGTAGACTAGAGGAAGGAAAGATTCCTTCAGACTGAGAGGGATTGAGAATGGCTTTATGGACAACAGTGTTTCCAAGCTGAGCTTTGGGGTGGGAAGTGATAGTAGGGCAGCACTTGGGATAAATAAAGCCAATAGGAGCAAACAAATACTGCGCATGTTTGGGAAGTCACATGGAATGTAGAGGGACAGGTAAGGGGGGAAGTTTTAGGCAAGGCTAATGCCAAAAGGGACTATAAAGGTTCTATGTGTCATTAAACTGAAGCATAGAGACAAGGATCATGCTTATTCACACTTCTTGGAAATACTTGTAAGAAAATTAGATATACAGGAAAATAATTGACATTCAGAATGTTTGATAAGGATTGTCTTAGATTATTATCAAGGAGTGGTTAAACTATCTAGGAATGAAGAGAAGCATATTTTCATTAGAAATATTTATAGAATAAATAGTTAGTTGAATGCATTTTAGTTCTTAGAAAAGTAACCCTTCATGATTTGAACAATTTAGTTGTCTGACACAATTCTCTTCTAATAATGGTGGATCTAGGAAGTACCACTATGTACTGTTCTTGTGTTTTTCCAAAAAGTAATATAAATTCCAAAATAAGTATTTAAAACAGCAAAACGTATACCTCCAATTAAAATTCCCTTTTCACTTCTGTTGTCTTAAACATTGGCTTTTATTTCTACTCAGTTCCCTTTCTCCTCCCTTCTAGTTCTGTCCTAATGCTTTCCATAGCTCCTGGTACCACCCAACTATGATATCAGTATTTAATTTTTAGTTACGGGAAGAGGACAGGCATATGCATGTAAGTGCATTTTGCCTGCAGAGGCCAGAGATCCCTCTGGAGCTGGAGTTAGAGATGGTTGTGTTGCTGCCTGATGTAGGAATTGAACTCCGGCCCTCCGGAAGAGCAGTATGTCCTCTTCACCACTGAGCCATATCTCCAGCCCCTACCCTGTTGTCTTGGAATCACTACTGGGAAGCAGAGTTGCATAGCATTAGGGTCACATTCACTAGCTTGGTGGGCATGATTAACTAGTCCTACGTCCATGAACAAGTTACTCAATAACTCTGGGAATCTTAAGTGACTTCATTTGTAAGGCAAACTAACTAAATAGTTCTTATCTCATAGGATTGTGAGACTTAAGAAAAATAATATATGTAAATCCCTTGTAACAGTGTCTGGAACAGTTCTCTGTACAAGTTTATTTCCATTTATGTTTTAAATGGTTATTTTGTGCATTGTTGGGACAAGGGCTGCTTAGGCCTTTGCGTTTTGTGCGGTCTGCAGGTGTTGACTTTATGTAAATTACTCATGATATGCATGTGCTATCAGTAGGGCACCTGAGGAGTTTTGAATCAATAAGAACACCTGAGCTCAGATGCTCAGGGTTCCACTGACAACACGTGCAGATCATGAGCAATCAAACATCTTATATAAAGCCTGCCGGCAATTTGGAACACCAAGGACTAGGTAGCCCTTCCCCCCAAAATGCACAAACTTATTTTAAACACAACTAAAAATAAGCTTCTACAACAGTTCTCAACTTGCTTTTTTTCCCCCCTCAAAATATGTTTCTGAGACTCAGTCATGTAAAGATAATTTCTTTTCATCAGTACTATAACATTTCATTAGTAAAGGGCATCAGATTATTTCCATTGGGCAGTTGTTCCAATGTGAACTTGTAAGATGGCTCAGTGGGTAAACATGCTTGTCCACTGACCTCTGCAAATTGTTCTCTAGACACAAGAGCCACTAAATGTTTTTAAAAAAGAATGTGAGCTTTGCAAAGTTTTTATGTTAAAATAAAAATGCTTGTCCCAGTTTTATGCCATAGATATTTAGGAGTTCCAGTTTCCCTATAGCCTCTTCAACACTTACCATTGTTAACCTTCCAAGTTCTTGCCCAATGCTGGTGCATTTTTCTGATTACAGCCAAGATAAGCATCTTTTCACGCAGATATAAGCCATAATGTTTGCTTTGCTGTGAAATGTGACTCAACTGGCTACTGGTTTTTAAGGCTTTGAGGGAAGTCGTTCATTTATTTTTAATATAATATTTTAATTAATTCGTTGAGCATTTCATACATTGCACTTTCCCTGATCCTCTCCCAAGCTCTTCCCAGATCCACCACTCTTTTTTTTTTTGAGAAAGGTTAGCCTCCAAAATCTCTGTAGCCAAGGTTAGCCTTTAATTACTGATCCTCCCTTAATTACTGATTCTCCTGGGTCCATCTCCCAAATGTTGGGATTATAAGCATGTGTGACCACTCTCAGTTTCAGTGTTTTGTTTTTTAAAATAAATTTTATTCCTTGAACTCTGTAGCTTTAGGTGTTGACTTTAAACCAGGTCGATGCAAGAGGTTAAGGAATATGTCACTTAGCATGAGAGTATGTATACTCACTTGTCAATTGACAAATAACACACAGCAGAGGGGATATGATAAAGCCATCCGTTTTTATGCTAACTGGTATGTTTATATGGAGGCCATAGCTATGCATTTCAATTCCTTTTATGCATGGTGTAGCTTACAGATAGGTTTTGGCTGCTATTGCTGACAATGGTGGCAGTATCCTCGGGGAAACAGTGGCTGTACTGTATTGTTCTGTACTGTTTTAAAACCCACCAGCCTTCCATAACTGTCTTTGATAGTTGTTTCAGTTGCCCAGTGGACCAGAAGGGAGCAAAAAAGAAGTGAGCTTGAAGCTGGATCCCCTGTCATCGATCTGATAGGTTTAAAAGTAGAAGAGATGTGGGAAGCTGAAAAATGGATTGAAAGGTTACTGACCTCCGAGGACCGCCACATCATTGAGAATAATCATATTCTCTACCTTGGGAAAAAAGAGCATGACACACTGTCTCAGCTCCAGACAACCTCAAGTGTCTCCATTTCAGAGACTGTTAGTCCAAGAAAGGCAACTTTAGAGATTAAAGGAGCCCAGACTGACGTCATTGAAGCAGTTGTGAATATTGAGTGTATGTTGTGTGAAATTCAGGAAGAAGTGGCAAGAAAAAATGAGAAAATTCTTTGGAACTTGTTAGGTAAGTAATTGCATATTAAGTTAAAAGCTCTTGCTAGGCATTGCGGCATACACCTTTCAACCCAGCACTGTGGGACTGTTCTGGAGCTAAGGTGAGGTAGAAGGCATGCCTAGAACCTTGGAACTCTCATTTTGAGAGCGGCAGGAGTTTGGCCCCTTCTTTTCCTCAGCTCTGATAGGCCACAAGCTATGCCCTCTGCTTTTGTAATAAGGCATGGCCCCTTCAAAGGTATACGGCCTGGCAGAGTCTGGAGCTGTAGCACTTCTCCCTATATAACCATATAAGGTCTCTCCCTCTGGTTCCCTGAAAAATACGTAGGTCCAGGCTGTGACCCACAGTGTGTAAATGAGACTATTGTACCTGCGCTGTCCTAACCAATGGGCTTCCAATGACATCCATGGATAACAGGGACCCTTCCTTTGGCTATATATGTAACCTGTCTCCCCAGTAAAGTTGAGTTAAAGCCCTCTGTCATACTCCCAGAAATTCTGTATGTTTCCATGGACTCATAAGTCCTCTGATCTGGGACCCACCTGGATGCGTTGACCCACGCCTTATGTTTTCCTTCCCTGAAGTTAATCTAGCGGCCAATAGCTTAGCCACCTGCTGGGGAGGAAAGCAGGACCTGTGGGAAAAGCCTACACAGCACCTGGGAGATGAATCTATGTGAGTTCCATGCCAGCCAGGGCTACAGAGTGAGGCTGTCTGTAAATAAATAAATAAGTAAGTAAATAAGTAAATAAAATAAAAAGAGGATGAAAGAGGAAAAAAAGTTTCTTAAATTCAAGTAAATGTCCTTTTGGCTAAGGGATAAGGAGGGCCCAGTGGTGTTGGTTTGGACAGTGACTTTGTTAAGTCAGAGCAAAGCAGTGATGCTCCATAGTGCTCTCTGCAGATAGGGAAGATGGGACAGAAACAGAAAGGATACAAACTGTGAACCTGGATATCCCAAAGCCAGGCTTGGTGGTGCTCTTCTGTAATCCTAGCACTTGGGAGCCGAAGGCAGGAGGATTAGGAGTTCAAGGCCACCCTCAGTACAGAGTGAATCAGAGGCCAACATAAAATCCTGTCTCAAACCAAAAAAGTCAGCTCTCCTTTTGGTCATGAGTGTGTTTGTGGATAACAAAATGAGAGAATAAAATAAGCCATTCTGGTTCAGTGTTAGGCAGTTTACTTTTCATGAGTGGGAGTATGCATATTTCTGGTTATTCTTTGAGAGTTTCATACATGTATACAATGTATTTTGATCACCCACCTCCTCTGCTCTAGCTCCTCTTAGACCTTTCCCCCATACTTCCCTTCCAACTCTGTCCACTGTTTTTAAACTGCTGAGTCCAGTTGGAGCCTTCCATGTGCACATGAATCTAGTGCTGTCTACTGGAGCACAAGTAACCTACTGCCAGGGCTGTTTATTAATAAATAGGAACATATATCATTGGATTTCCTTGTGATGATTTGGATTGCCTAAGAGATAATTACACAGAAAGCCTAAAGTAAGATCTAAGCTAGAGCCCTGGAGGAAAAAAAAAAAAAAAAAACCAAAAAACCAAAACCTGACATGCCCAAGTCTGCAAATGAAGCATTCAAATGTACATATATTTATTCAAATGTACATATATTTTACCTCTTTACTTACTTTGAGTTTCATTACATCTATGTATGTATTTCTGCCAGCCTCAGAATCTTTAAAATTACTATTTTGAACTCTGTCATCAACAGAAGTACTCACTGTCATTATGAGATATACCCAAGTACCTGTCAATCAATGTGATTAAACTCATCAGAGTAACTGTGGGTTGTGGGCTCGTAGATATCCTTTTAGCAGAGTTCTAGAGCTACCTAAGATACTGTCTCATTTAAAATGCCACTTTGATGGCCAGCAAGATGGCTCAACAGGTAAAGGCACTTACCATCGACCGGAGTTCCATCTCTGGGACTCACGTGGTAGAAAAGAACCAGCTCCCACAAGCTGTCTTCTTCATACCCACAGGTACAAGCACATACTCACATCCACACAAATACGTAAATGTGACTCAAGAACATATTTAAGTGCTACTTTGAGTGGTGGCAAATGCTATTATCCCAGTACTCACGAGGCTGAGGAAGGAAGACATAAAGCTACATAATGAGTTAGAGAAACCCTGTCTCAAAAAAACCAAACCAAAACAAAACAAACTAACTAAAACAAAACACAACATCCAAACAATAAAAACACAATCATATATCATCCCGGAAGCCAGATTATTCCATTCACTTACTCACTCATTTACCTGGTATATACTGCATTGTGCTAGATACTGCTGATAAGTAGGTATTACTGCTGGGCATTGTCCCTGCTCAAAGTCTGAGGATACTGACAAGACAGCAGGTGAACTATGACAGAGGAAGTACAAATGCCCTGGGAGTACAAAGGGCACCTTACGCTTACCTGAGAGCCCAGGGAAAGGTTTCTTGAAGGAGGTATGGTAAATGGAAAGCTGAATAAGTGGCAACTAACCAAAGAAATTCTCTCTAGAAATAAGAGTATGGAGCTAATGAGCTGATGACGACACATGATGTGATCACACTTTGGAGGTATTAGACAGAAGAATTAGGAGTTCAAGTCCTCTTGTTACATGGAAGACTTCAGGCCAGGTTGGGCTATATGAGCTGTATGAGACCCCTTAAACTAAAACAGGGTGGCTGCCTCAGCAGTTAAAAGCACTTGTTGCTCTTTTGTTTTTGTTTTAAGATAGGGTGTCCCTATTTGTAGCCCTGACTGTCCTGGAACTCAATCTGTAGACCAGGCTGGCTTTGAACTTAGAGATCTGCCTGCCTCTGCCTCTTGAATGCTGGATTTAAAGGTGTGTGCCATCACTGCCTGACTGCACTTGTTGCTCTTACAGACCTGGGTTAAGTTCCCAGCACCCACACGGCATCTCACAAACATCTGTAAGTCCAGTTCTAGAGGTTCTGGCCTCTGCTGGTACCATGCACACACAAGCAAAAACACAACATAAAACCAAGATTATGTTTTTCACTTTGTTTTTGATACAAAATGAATCTGGATATTTAAACTGACACAAATGTTAGCTCAGGAGACACAGCGATTAGCAGTGTAGAGTCACAGAAATTGCATGCTGGCCTGCATTTTTCGTAGAAGACTGAGCATGTTGCTTCACAGTAGCATTTCAGAGGTTCAAACAAGTGTCCTCTCTTAGGTCAAAGTTTATATTATTAAAAGAGTAGATAAGTTTGAAATTCTATTACTCTATGGGATGTCAGCTATGTATTAAAAATTTTAAACAAAAAAAAATTGAACAGAGGCAGAACTCCTTTCATGCTGTTTGTTTACTCTTTTCTGAAAATCACTTCTGACAGAACTTTGTGTCTACGGTGCCCAGCCCCTCCTGAGCATGGATGCGGCAGGAGTTGGGTTAATGTTCATGGAGTTCTAGAGACCTGAACGCTAAGCTCGCACTTTATAAACGTGAGCTGCTGGTCTCTGTCTGTAATGTACAGTCTCTTCTTTTGAAGTTTGAGGCTCTGGATCCCTCTGCTTTCCTTAGATTTACCACTTTGTCCTCCAGGTGGTTACTTTGAATTTATTACCTGCTTTGCATGGTTAAACTGAGTCCATTTGCCTGGGTGCTGTGCTCGGGGTCAGGCCATTTTAGTTTGAGTCACACTGAAAATTAGTAATAAAGCCAACTCTTTTTTTCCTTCTGGTTTTTGTTTGTCTATCTGTGTGTTTAGTCAAACTCAGAGCTTCCTGAACAAGAGCAGGAAGGAAGGACGAGCGAGAGGGGAATGAAGGAGACAGAGGCAGGAAAACAGGGAAAGGACCGTAGGTTCTTCAGCTCTAAAGTCTGCTCTTGCTCACACTACGAGTGACTCACGTTCTCAGTATCTTGCTTTGTCTCCTCCTAAAAAATGCAAATGAAAACCAAGTTAATAATCTTAGATCTCTGCTTACCTACTTTGTTATATTGGACAAGTTGCTCAACTGTTGTGAACGTCCACTTCCTTGTTTATAGAGCTCTGTTGGCTGTTGGTGGTGGTGTGGTGATCACAAGGTAGAGAAGTAGAAGGCTTTGAAAACTGAAATGTATAAATGTCCTATTGTTTTTTATGCTTTCTTAGTTTTCATTTTATTTTTAATGTGTATAAGTGTTTTGCTTGCATGCATATCAACATATTATAAGCATGCAATGTCCAAGGAGGCCAGAAGAGGGTGTGAGCCACCTTGTGGGTGCTGGGAATCAAACCCAGGTTCATGCTTTAATTCTTTCTTTGGCAACCTGGCTGAAGTACAAACATTTCCTATATGCAACAAAACCATTTATCTTGATTACAGAGCTATTGTAGGGGGAAGGGTTCCCCATGTTCCCCCCACTCCTCGGACTCATGAGCAGTCACCAAGAACAAATGTATCACCCCTCCATTTAGCCTGTGAGTTTTAGAGCAGAAGATCCAGCTCCAACATCTCCAGAAGCTCAACTCAGCCATCCTTCCCAGCACATCAACTCAGAGACAAGAGTAGTGAAAAGCAGAGAAAGATTTCATCAGTTCACATGGGAACATCCTTCTGGTTACTTATGTGGGATTTAGGTTTAATTAAAGGATGGATTGGGGGGCTGACAAGATGGCTTAGCAGCTAAGAACACTGGCTACCCTTTCAGAAGACCTGAGTTTGATTCCAAACACTCACATAGTTACTATAACTCTAGTTCCAGAGGATCAGATGGCGTCTTCTGGTCTCCACATGTATTGCATGCACATGGTACACAGATAAATATACATGCAGGCAAAACAGCCATACAAATAAAATGAAAATAAATCTTTTTTTGTTTTTTCAAGACAAGATTTCTCTGTTGTAACTCTGGCTGCCCTGGAACTCACTCTGTAGACCAGGCTGGCCTCAAACTCAAAGAGATCTGGCCACCTCTGCCTCCCAAGTGCTGGGATTAAAGGCATGTACCACCACCACCTGGCATGAAAACAAGTTTTAAAAAGAAATGGGCGGGAGTAACTTGAAGGTAGGCAGAAAAAGGAAGCAGTCTTGGCCAAAGTTTTCCTGCTCATCAGCTCAAGGGTCCTACAAGGTGGTCTCATAAATCGTTAATCACTATCATCTAAAATGGGGACTAAGCTAGATTATACAAGAAGCTGTGATGTGACTCCATTACAGACAGTTGTTCTAACCTAGGAGGTGGTGTGTTCTGCCTGTAAGGCCTTGTGGTTCCTGGAATCCAAGGTGACTGGAAGTGTAGATGCTTTCAACCTTAAGATAGGTTAGACAGACTGACACTCCTTATTAATAGATATGCCTATGCAGTTAGGCCTGAAGTAAAAGAGTCAAATGCAAAATGCAGGCAGAGGTGGCTTCTGTCTTGTCTTGTTTAAATACCTTCCAGGACCAAGTAAAGAGCAAGGATTCCAGTTTGTTTTAAGGAGAAACAGCTCCTAGGTTCCAGTTACAGCTCTTTGTGCATGTCCTAAATAGTAGGAAGCATACACTTTCAATGGGATAATTTTCCATATTTTTAGAAATTGTTTTACTAAATCGCCTTATAACATTTTTTTCCTGTGTTCATGGAGCACTGAAGCAACGTTTTGTCTTACTCATTTTTTAGGACAACAGGCCGATCAGCAAGGAAAACTGGATGTAATGGAAGACTTTCACACATTTCTGCGATACTCAGTGCCTTTAACTCAGGAACTTCAGCACCGAAAGGAAGAGTTTGAAAAGTGTGGCTTGTGGGTTGTGAAGGTATACCTAATTAAGGGGTTGGGGGAGTCAGTGCCCAATTACTTAAGCTCTGAGAATGTTGTCTGGCCTTTGTGGCCTTTTGTGGGGTAGGGGGTTAAAACATCTGCATAAAAGTCTTACCAGGTAGAGGAGATAAAAAGATTTGAAGTCCTTCTCATAAAAGACTGACAGAAAAAGACTAATATTTCATGTTTCTAACAATGTGGAGTCAGAGAACATTGGCTATTGTCCTTCCGTCTCCCAAGCCTGTGCGTTTTTATATTAAAATACTTTTTTTGAGACAGAGTCTCATGTAGCCCAGGCTAGCTTCACACTTGCTATGTAGCTGAGACTGCTTTTGATCTCTTTTTGATCCTCCTGTCTCCACTTCTGGGACTATAGGCATGCAACTGACTTTATTAAATGCATGTATTGAAAAACGTAGATTTTGAAGAGAGAGAGAAGCCAAGTTAGAGAATGGAAAAGCAAACTGCATGTGTTCTGTGCACATAGCATGTATGTCTTCCAAGTAGTTCAGCAGACAATTTACATAGCCATTTTTCAAACTAGTTCAGTTCTTTTTTCTTTTCTTCTTTGCTTATAGGTGGAGCAAATAGACAATAACATGCTCATGGCTGCCTTCCAAAAGAAGAAGAAGATGATGGAAGAGAGAAAGCCGAGGGGATCTGGGAGCCAAAGATTGTTTCAGCAGGTCCCACATCAGTTCCGCGATGTGGTATGCAGAGTCGGCTTTCACAGACTGTACTCGACACCCTACGGTGGGTTTCAGCCTCGTTAATCCTCAGGGCTGCTTACATGGGAACAGGTACACGACATCCGTGTATGGCTGTGGGGAAGGGATCTTTTGCCACTGGGCTTTAGAGATGAAGTCTTCTGGAAATGGTTGTTATTTTATCTTTCTATCTTTTGTTAGTGGGTGTTACTTTGATGCAAGTGTGAACAGCAGGATCTATGGTTACAGTTTTATCTCAGTCCTGTTTCTGTGTTCTGTCTGGCAGAGAGCACCTTGGTGTATTATGGCTTTGCCTTACTTACCTCAACAAAAGTATCAATGCCAACACCTCATGCTTTAGAAGCATATTTACTTAAAATTAGGAAACTTGTGTTTTGTAACCACCCCCTCTCCGTATTTTTCTTTTTCTTTTTTTTTTTTTAAGACAGAGTCTATGTAGTCCTGGATGGCTTGTAACTCACAGAGATCTACCTGCCTCTACCTCCCCTCTCTAGTAACTGAGATTAAAGGCACCAACCACCATGTCTAGCCCTCTCATCCTTTATTTCCTGTGAATTGATCAGATATAGTTTGGCAGGTGAAATGTGTAGTGATAACTCCCATTTTGAAAGGAGAGAGGGGAAGCACACAGTAATCACTTACCATGTGCTGGTGGACGGAATAGGGGCTTTCCCAGATAGGGAAAAATCTTTTATACCTTCATTCATTTCTAGGTCTACTGTCTACCAAGAGACTGACCTTGGATTGCTGCACAGGCTAGAACATGTTCAGATTATTGTAGCCAGATTGCAGTTTCTCCAGCAGTATGATTCCTTTAAATATTCAGCAAGCTCAGGGCTGAAGAGATGACTCAATGGTTAGGAGCAGTTGTTGCTCTTGCAGAGGACCCAAGTTTGAGTACCAGAACCTACGTGGTGGTTCACAACCATCCTTAGCTCCAGTTCTAGGCGATTTGATACCTTTCACTGATCTACTTGGACACTCAGCACACCTGTGGCATACACACATTCATGTAGGCAAAACACTAATACATAAAATAAAAAGGAATAAATCTAATTTTTTAAAAAGTCCATCAAACAGGGCTGGAGATGGCTCAGAAGGTAAAAGCATTTGTTCTTCAATAGACCAGGGTTTGATTCTTAGCAGCCACAACTGGACTCAATAACCATCTGTAACTCCAGTCCCAGGAAATCCAGTGCCCTCTTCTGGCCTCTGTGGGCACTGCATTCACATGGTGCATAAACTTATATGCAAGCATTCATAATACACATAAAAATTAAATAAAATTGACACTTTTTTTTCCTTAAATTCAGCAAGTAAGAGGATTCATTTGAGGTCAAATTCATGTCTTCATAATGCCACAAGGGGGCACAGATCCCTTTTTCAGGATCTTGGTTACATCAATAAAACTATTTTTAAAATGGACTCAGAAGGGAACTCAAAGACTACTTTATTGGATTTAGAGAAAATAATAGGGCAGGCAAGCAAGCTGGAAGTTTCTGCATTGGCCTGAAGGAGGAAAATGGAAATAGAAGGCAAGTTATACTTGCTGAACCGCAAGTCATGACAGCAGGCAGGCTCAGCAGTGGCAGGCTGTGGTCTCAGAGAACACAGTGGGAAGAGGTGAGCTTCAGAGTGAGATGCATCAGCATCAGGGCAGACAGGCTTAGGATTTTGGTCAGGTGATAAAAAGGGAAAAGGTTTTGGGGTCAGAACTGGTTACATCGCTTCAATATTTTGGTTCTACCAGCTAGAAGCAAGGATGTTTGAAATGAGAAAACTACTCTAAGAATATCATGCTGTATTTTCCTGTCATTTATAGTTTAAAATCAAAACATAGAAAAGCATGTACTCACAGGCTCCTTCTGTCAGGGTAATCACTTAAATACGACCCCTCCACCATTGAGTCCTGGTGCCTTAGACGCTCATGACAGTGTGGTTGACAGTGTTTCCAACCCTGAAACCTTTGTTGTGTTCAGTGGCGTGCAGGCCATGCCCCAGTATTTGTGGACATGTACACAGGAGAGGGCATCGTCACAGCATCGAATGTGGTCAATCCTTCAGGTTCTTAGCCTTTTTGCTAAGAAATTCTCAGAAAACTAAACTATGAAAGCTAGAATTTTAAGACCATGAATTTCTTATGGATTAAAAATAAATGTCTCATATATATATAGAGAGACATATTTTTATATGTGGATATATGTATTAAGAGGCTTTGTTCTAGCTTTTATTATTATGTTTCGTCCTTGAGGCATAGCCAAAAAGAAACTCTTGCAAAAATATTATTTATTTTTAACTTCAGGCACATAGACTGATACTGTATCTTCTATGTTTGCATGCAGGGAGTTCTCTTTGTGATGTTTTGAGAACAGGAATACTACAATAGCCATTTTTAAACCTCTGGTGCTACACTGTTCAGTATAGAAGCCTCTATTCACCTATTACTACTGAACATGAAATGTGGCTAATCTGAACTGACATATAGATAAATAAAATAGATACTGGATTTCAAACCTACTATCAATGCAAAATACCCCCCCTCGTGATTTTTTAAAGTATACAGCTTTCAAAAAGATTTATTTTATATGTAATAATGTTTTGCCTGCACAGTTGTCTGTGCACCACACCATGTGTGTGCCTGGAGGTCAGAAGAGGGGTCAGATCCTGGAACTGGAGTTATGGATGGTTGTGAGCCACCATGTAGGCGCTAGGAACTGAACCTGGGCCCTCTGAAAAACAAGTGCTCACAACTTCTTCATCTCTCCAGCCCCTTCTTAGTGAATTATACTACTGATAGATACTGAAATAACACTTTTACTCTAATAATTTGATTTCATCCTCCCTTCTTCCCTCCCTCCTTTCCTTCCATTCTTAATTTCTTTTCTTTCTTGTATGGTCACTGGGAAACTTAAAGGCGACACACGTGGCTGGTATTGCACTGCTGCTCTAGGCCTAAGCCAGTATTGGGTTCAGTGTTTAAGGCCAGCCTGTGCTGTGTACACAGTGAGAAACCAACAAGACAATGGGGAGTGGGACAGGGAGAAGGAAGAAATGACAGCATAGCTTCAAAGAGGTTTTGGCGTTTTCCCTCTACACGGGGTTATTTGTTTTCAGTGCTGAGGAGTGAACCACGGCCTGTGATGCTAATACTTGTCACTAAGCTGCACTAAGTTCCTCTATGGAAAAGGATGGCTACTTGGGGCTATCTTGAGGCCCAGAATTTGGCTCTTAGTCTGAAGAGTTTTGATTTGTTTATACTTGCTTTTTTTTTTTTTTCTTTTCTGTTGTTTTGCTCTTTGAGACAAGGTCTATCTATATAGTCTAGGTTTGCCTTGAACTCTGAGTCCTACATCAGCCCCCTATGTACCAAGATTACAGACATATGCCACCATGACAGGTTCTTGAATGCTGTTAATATCCCAGAAACTATCTTTTCTGGTATAATATAATAAGTATTGTACCAGAATGGAGACTATTCATCTCTAGTAAGCATGAAGCATGCCTGATGGGTGGAAAATCGCCTACTCAGCATGAACCCAGTTGGAGGCAATGGAGGATACTTAGTGGGGCACTGTACCAGGCCATGGTAAGAGACCAGGATACCTTGTAAGAGACTTAAGGTCTATGTTCTCCCAAACCAAGGTTGCTCTTCTTGAATAAGAAACAAGGATATTTACATTTTTTCTCTTATAATGTCCACGACCCAGCCTTCTCGCCCACTCCCCTTTCTCCATTTGGTTTTCTTGCTGTGTACATAGCACAGGATGACCTTTGACTAGTAGTCTTCCTGTCCTGGGACTGTTTAAAAGCTATGTATGTCCTCCTCGCACCCCTCCCTCATATTTTTGAGACAAGGTTTTTCTGTGTAGCCCTGGCTGTCCTGTAGCTCACTCCGTAGTCCAGACTGGCCTCACAGAGATCCACCTGCCTCTGCCACTTGAGTGCTGGGATTAAAGGCATGTGCCACCAGCACCCAGAAAAGGCTATATTCTTAAAAGCTGTAGAGATGGACTTGTTTGTAGCTTGTATAGCCAGCCAATGTTCTAAGAAAAACAGATTTCCTTACTGTTGCCAACTGCCCTGTTAATACTGACTTGAATCATAATTTCTCCAAATCTTATATTTTCATGCTTTAAATGAAAATACTATCCAAATTACAGAACAACTGAGTTTAATCAATGTGAAATTGCTTTGAAAGCCAGCTACTTCTCTGTAAATTCTGATAGTGTATTCTAATGTAAAACTAATGTTGATGGTGTCAGTGATAATGTCTCATGGGCATAGTTTAGGGTGGAGGTAATTGTGTGAAGGTCTAGAGAGAGAACACATATTAGTGCCCAAATAGAAGTCATTTACCAGAACATAAATTTTTCTTTTCTCTTTCAGACCCAGTTTATGGAACCGGAATCCATTTCACCAAGAGCCTCAAAAAACTAGCAGACCAGGTCAAGAAAAAGCCCAGCACAGATAGGCTAATCTATGTGTTTGAGGCAGAAGTACTCACAGGCTCCTTCTGTCAGGGTAATCACTTAAATACGACCCCTCCACCATTGAGTCCTGGTGCCTTAGACGCTCATGACAGTGTGGTTGACAGTGTTTCCAACCCTGAAACCTTTGTTGTGTTCAGTGGCGTGCAGGCCATGCCCCAGTATTTGTGGACATGTACACAGGAGAGGGCATCGTCACAGCATCGAATGTGGTCACAGTACTACTTCTCAGGACCAGAGATGGTCTCGTCACTGCGGTCCTGTAGGAAAGTCTCAAATGGCAGCCCTGTTTAGTCTCTACACCATGGGTAGCCGTTCAGAATGACTGGGTTACTAAAGGCACCAGCAGCACACTGATATCTTAGTGCCTTCATCTTTACCGCTGGGCGTGGGGTAGGTAGATGCCAACTAAAACTTTCCTGGCTGTCTCTTCTTTATATTTTCCATCTCCTTTCCTGTAGGAAACAGCAAGAATATTTACATATCCAGAGATTTTTTTTCCTAGTAAGTGATTCAAGTCACTTATTTCCTAAAATGATGACAGTATACAGAAGGACGCCAGAATGATTTTAAGTTTTCTATATAATTTAGAAAGTGCTTTGAATATCCAAATAAATCACCTTTGAACAACTGGCTCTGAATGGTTATGTGCGAAATGAAATAATACAGACTGGAAGGACATCAAAAGATTGATATTCAGTTTGGATTCAGTCATATCAAACAACAGCACTCCATGCCAGCTGTGGTGGCGCTTAGTTCCAGTGCTTGGGAGGCAAAGGCAGGAGAGATCTCTGAGTTCAAGGCCAGTCTGGCTTACAGAGCGAGTTCTAGAACAGCCAAGGCTACACAGAGAAGCCCTGTCTGGAAAAACAAAATACGCCCCCCCAAAACAAACAAACAAACAACCCAGACAAACAAACAAAAAAATCCAATACTTTCAATGCCATGTGGCTTAAGTATTAACTCACCAAGCATTTATTGGCCACTGCAAGTGCTGCAGTCACTTTTTGGATGCTAAGCAAGACAAATATTCTCAAAACCCTTTATCCTGAATAATCAGGAAGGCAGATATGGACATGTGAACAAATATGACTAGGTATAACTAAAGGAGAATTATGGAGTCTTTGGAAAAACTTAAGTGAGAGCAGGACAAATTAATCAAGGACTGGGAGGAAGCTTCTAAAAGAAACAGACCAGAAGGTAAAGTGGGAACAACTGGAAGTGATTTAGGCAAAGGATAACTCTTACAAAAAACTGAATCCAAAAGAGAAAGGGTCGAATCCACCACGACTGGGCCCAGATTTGACTTTAAGGTGCTATTTGTAATGTGGAGGCTAATCTTACCATCAGTGTATTCCCTACTCCCAAGTCCTTATTTATCTGTACTTCTAAACCTCTGACATCACTCATCAATCTTCAGCTTCTCACAGGAACATTTCCTTAAGCTGTGTTCTCTTGTAGGAAACACGCTTATTCTGTCATATGATACTGTCCTAGAATCTGGGCAAGAAGGTCTCTGCTTTAGACTATTGACTTGAGAGGTTTCCTTCCTTGCTTGAGAGGCCCCCATCCTGGGGCTGCCATAGTGGGTCTATCAACACAAGGTAAGGAGTCCATGGGGCCAAGAGAACAGACCATGTAGACCAAAACACTTACTCCTAAGCCAACCATTAGGTATCTGGACACTTCGCATTTCCTGCTTAAGGAGTTCTGAGTCCATTTGCAGAACACAATTGGGTCTCTTTCTTGGCTCTCCTCAAAACAGACTATGTTGCAATTAGGCTAGAGATGTAGCTCAGGCTAGAGATGTAGTTCAGTGGTATAGTGCTTGCCTAGCCTATGTGAAGCTGTAGGTTCAATTTCTAGAACATGAACATTTAAAAAAAAAGTGGGTGTAGTAGTAAGGCTGCTGTGGGGGTGGCTCAGCACGGAAGACACGGGGCATATTCATGTGTGGAAGCCCTGCCAGACCTCAGTAGAGGGAACCACCATCATGGCCAGCGCCATACTCAATTGATGGTGGAACCCTGAGCATCTCAGCTCAGGTGTATTTACTTTTTCAGAACTCGGGAATTCTGCTGATAGCACATGCAGATCATTACCAATTAAACAACTCCCACAGAAATCCAATACCTGCAAACAATACAAAATGCCCTAGACAGTCCCTCACCCAACAGTGCATGAGACAATTATTTTATATATAGCTAAAAATAAACTTCTGCAACAAGTGAGGCTGTTTGTGAGATGTCTCAGTAGTTAAAGTCACTTGCTGTCAAACCTGATGACCACAGTTCGATCCATGGGATTCACATGGTTCAAGGAGAAAACTGACTTCTGCAAATTGTCTTCTGACCTCCACAAAACCCACATTCTAATATAAATAAATGTAATATTTAAAAAAATAGCCAAAGAGTGACCAATTATCAGGACAATGGGGCCTGAATGTGTTAATTAAGGTATCTACATAGGTATGTGTATGGAACCAGGCTGAGGACGGATTGTCTGTGAAGAAGCCATATGGAACACAGAAGTGGGTGGACTGACTGAGCTGTTCAGTGTTACTGCAGTAGACACAAGGGGAAAGACTAATATTTTGGAAAAAGGGTTGATTCTACACTTAAATAAAAAGTACCCAGAGAAAGGCAAGCAAGTTAAAATGGATTTCTTGAATTTCTTTATTCAAACTATAAACTTACTTGAAATCTACCTCCAATTTCACAATTTCAGATCACATCTGTGTTTAATAACAAATTTCTTTTTGGAAAGAGGTTTTACATATGGTGGGTGGCATTATTATTAATTATTACTATTATTTACTATTATCATGTGGTCCTAGGGACTGAACCTGGAGTAGCCTTAGGCATGCTAAGGAAGCACTCTACCACTGAGCTATATCCTGGTCCTAGAAAAAAATGTTTAACTTATGGTGACATAAAATATCCATTCGAGTGGTTTTAAAGAGATGGGTATATGAGATGCGGAGAGCCTACATGGTTAATTTATAGACTTAAAAGATCTGATTGACAGATTGTACACACAAAGTAGATCGCCATTTTGGAGAACTGGAAACCAATTCTTTTGTGTGTTTATTTGCAGAAGAGTTTCATGTAGCCTAGGTTAGCCTTGAACTTGTTTATTTTTATTTTTTGGCTTTTCAAGACAGGGTTTTACTGTGTAACCCTGGCTGTCCTGAAACTCACTCTGTAGACCAGGCTGACCTCAAACTCACAGAGATCCTCCTGCCTCTGTCTTCCCAATGCTGGAATTAAATATGTGAACACTACCATGTGGCTTTTAAAAAAATTATTTCTATAACTGATAGGTTGGCAAATTTTTTTCTTCAACTTCAACCTGTGGAAGTTTTTGAGTCAGGGTCTCACTATTTAGGCCAGAGATCTTCCTGCCTCTGCCTCCCAGAGTGTCGGGACTAAAGGCGGATGTGGGCAACCTCAGATGTGGTTCCCCAGCAGCTGTTTATTTATTTATTTTTTTGTTTTGTTTTTTGTTTTCTTGAGACTAGGTTTCTCACTGGGATCTAGAGCATACTTATTAGGCCATTAGGCTAGACTGACTGACCAGCAAGCCCCAGGGAACCATCTGTTTCTGCCTCCCTGAGGAGGCCTTGCCAAAGAGAAGAGACCCTATGGGATACCTGTGGCTTTTGGTTGAGTCTCTCAAGGACTATACCTACATAGGAATAAAGGTGGATTAGGGAACAAACCAGCCTCCCAAAGACTACTCTGCATAATGATCCTTAGCTCCTGACCAGAATATAATGCTTATCAGACATCAACTCAGCTATGGTCAGGCATACTTGCCTGTCTTAGTTAGGGTTTTTATAGATTCAACAAAACACCGTGACCAAAAATCAAGTTGTGGAGGAAAGAGTTTTTTTGGCTTACACTTCTACATTGTAGTCTATCACTGAAAGAAGCCATGACAGGCTTTCAACAGGGCAGGAACATGGGGCGGGAGTTGGATGCAGAGGACATAGATGGGGCTGCTTATTGGCTTGCTGCTCATGGCTTGCTCAGCCTGCTTTCTTACAGAACCCAAGACCACAAGGCCAGGGACCACCCACAGTGTGCTGGGCCCTCCCTCATCAATCACTAATTGAGAAAATGCCCTACAGCCAGATCTTATTGAGGTGTTTTCTCAGTTGAGGTTTCCTCCTTTCAGATGACTCTAGCTTGTGTCAAGTTGATATAAAACTAGCCAGCACATTGCCCCTAAGTCTCCCTGATAGACCACTTTCTTTTTCCCCAGTTGCCTTGCTAAAACTCAGTTGTGATTGTACTAAGTACACTGTTTGTAGAGAAGGGGTTACTGATGCAGAAAGGAGAGAGAAGAAAGAGGGAGGGAAGGGGTGAGGGAGGGAGGAAGTTGTTCTAGTTCCCTTTCTGTTGCTGTGATAACACAAACCAAAAACAACTAGGGGGCAGGCATTTCAACTTACAGTACATCTTTGAGGGTATTGGAGGGAAGCCAGGGAAGGAATTCAAGGCAGGAACCTGGAAGCAGTAACTGAAATGGACCATGGAGGAATGTGGTTACTGGCTCACTGTCTGCTTGCTATCTTATACAGCCCAGGGGTGGCACTGCCCACATGGGGCTGGGTCCTATCCAATTAATCATGAATCAGGAAAATGCCCCACAGACATTCACAGGGCAATCTGATGGGAGTACTTCTTCAATTGAGAGTCTCTCTTCCCAGGTGACTAGTTTGTGGTAAGTTTACTAAACCCAGTACAAACTAGACCCAGGAGCCAAGGCAAATGCACACTGCATTACCTAGGATTCAGCTAGCGTGGTTCTTTCTTTCACTCTCTCTAACATTTATAAATATATCAACTAACTCTCTCTTGCTCCTCAGCATTTTTTTTCAAACTGATTTGTTAAACCATGTCCTGTGTGTAAGATTTTCCTGTGACCTCTGCTTGGCAGGCCTAAGGTGTTCTTCTGAAGCCACCACTCTACTCCTCAGAAAGAAAAATTCCATCAGTTAATATCAGTCATTTCCCTAAACTTTTTTGTTTGAGAGCTTACTTAGATCAAAGCAAATATTTTTTTCTAAAAATTATTATTGAGACTTCCTACATAGTCTTCCTACATAGTCAGGCTGGTCCAGAATTCGCCATTCTCCTGCCTCAGCCTTCCTAGTGCTGGGAATACAGGCATGCGTTACCAAGCCAGGCTCAAAAATTAATTTCTTAATGTTTTATGATACTAATAAATTACCGGGCAAAATGGAAGAGAAGTGAATACCCAGAAGCTTCCTGCAAACAAGCTGCATGTGAATTCTTTGAACGTGAGACACTGACGTATTTTGTAATACTCCCTCAGCCTCTAACCATGCCATCATTCATCCAATAAGCATGCTCGGTGTGAGGTACCAACCATGTGAGGGGGTAGCTATTGAAACGTGAGGGGATCCGACCATTCTGGAAGAGCTTCGTAAGGACAAGTTTGTTTCCATAACTTCTACATGTCTTTGCTTTTACTGACTGCAAAACTCATCCCCAGAGAGACCCTCAGCCCTGGCCGCCGCTTTTCTCCTGGGCGGTGCTAACCTAGAGCGCCCGCTGGGAAAGAAGGCTCCAAGACTCCGCTTCCCGGCAGCCTCTGCGGCGGGCGGCGGAGTGGTGCACGCAGACGCGCTCGCCGGCCCCCGCACGCAGGCGCACTGCGCACGCCGGCTGAGCTGGGTCTCGCGGCTCGGTGCGCGGCAGCGGAGAGCGAGGCCTGGTGAGCGCCGCGGTGGTGAGTGCCGGCTGGTCAAGGTTGCGCGCAGAAGAGGCGCAGCGGGCGGGCGAGGGACGAGCGTCTCATCCTCACAGTGGCACCGGGACCGGTCGCCTGGAGCCGGTGAGTTGGGGGGTGGCCCCCCCGACCCCTCCCCTTCGGCGGGCGGCTCTGGGTTCCCTCCACGGGCCCGGGGGAGGCCCCGGGGCGAAGGCGGACGCGGGCGGCGGCCGGAGCTGGCGCTGGCGCCCCGGGGCCCGGAGCCTCGTGTCGCTCCCGTGCGTCACGGGCCCGGCGGTCCTAACGGCCGCGCGGCGGCGGAGCGGGGTGGGGGTGGGGAACGTTGGTGCTCGCCGTGAGGAACGCCGGTCGGGGCGGGGCGGCGGTGGAAGCGGCGTCGGGGACTGCGGGGCGCCGGGCGGCGGCGCGGAGTGTGCGCGCCGCGCTAGCCTGAGGGCGGGGGTAGGGGCGGGGGCGGGGGCGGGCGGCGCGGAGTGCGGTGCGGAGCGCGGTGCGGAGCCCGGGGAGTGCGGGGCCGTTCCGGGAGTTGGCAGGTTACCGCCCGGGCCGGTGTTTCGAGGGAGGTGGGGGTGGAGACGGGAGACTGCAGTTTATAGATGTCATAACTACGCGGGCCTGGAGCTGCTGACGGGGGTGTGGTAATTATAGCAATGACAACTTGGTCGGCTGTGTGAGCGGTGATGCGAGGGAAACCGTCAAGCCTTAGCTGAGGCTCGCAGTGGGAGCAGAAAACTGGAGGGTGACTGGAGTCTGGGACGTCGGCAAGAAAGAATGTGAGGGTTGAATGCAACTACTCTTGAAAAGTTTCAAATGAATTGATTTTAAGGCTTAGACTTGGGTTTGGTAAGGTACTATTAGAATCAACAATCGAGAAATTCCTTTGAAGTATTAAACACATCTATCCTTTTCCTGTCTTTAAAACAGTTCCTTCAATACCCCCCCCCCACACACCCCTTTTCGTTTCTCTTCTCTTTTTTTTTTTTTCATTTTTCGAGACTGGGTTTTGCTTGGTAGGCTGGCTTTGAGCTTGTTGTCCTGCCCTGGCCTCCAGGATGCCAGGATTTCAGACGTGCACCAAGCAGCCTGGCTAAAATTTTGATCAGCCTAGGTGACTAAATAGTTAACATTCTCACCTTCTTATTGCCTTTTCTTTGTCTTTGCTTTTGAGATAAGTCTCACTATTTAGTCATGGCTGACCCAGCATTGGAGACATAGCCCATGGTTGTCTTGAACTCAAAACAATCCTGTCTCAGCCTCTCAAATGATGGGGTTACAGGTACAACAACATGCCTGACAACCCCCACTCCCCACCCCGTGTGTGTGTGCGTGTGTGTATTATATGTGAGTGTATGCTGCATGTGTGGGGTTGCCTGTGGAGGATGCCAGAAGAGGATAGTGTTAGAGTCGATGGAGCTGGAGTTACAGGCAGTTGTCAACTGCCTAGCATGGGTGTTGGGAACCAAATCTTCCTCTGGAAGAGCAACAACTCTCAACTACTGAGCTGTCTCTCCAGCCCTGGCCTTTTCTTCTCCTTCCTCTTCTCCTCCTCTTCCTCTTCTTTTAAAAAAATGATTGCCTTTATTAGGCTGATGTTTTGTAAGCAGTCTTGTTTCTATGTTAACTGATAGGCTCAGTGGGTGCAATTTTTGTAATTTTTTGCAGTCTCAACTATGACATAAATTGTTTTATACCAGTCATTTCCTGGGCTATTTTGTCCTCTGATGCTTTCAATTATTTTATCATTTTGCCTTTTCCCATACATGGAGAATAGGATCATATCTGTTCATTTCCAGGGTTAGCACCAGTACTTGGGAGGTGGAAACAAGGTATTAGGAATTCAAAGTCGTCCGTAGCACAAAGTGAGTATGAGGCCTGCATGAACTACACCCAAAACAAAAGTTAAGACCTTTGATTGGTTAGCTTACTGACTTATTGATAAAGGATAATCACTTAATATTCTTGTTATCTTTGTACTTGGTGGGATTTTGAATTTAGGTGTAATAATGAAGGGAATGTTGGCTTTTACAATTCATCTGGATGAGTTGAGCTGATTTCTCTCTTTCCTTGATTCAGTACAGATAAGACTTGCATTAGAAAGATTGTGAAGTAGTGTTTTGAAAATGTGGGAATGAGGATTGGAGAATTGTAGTTTCTGTTTGTTTTTTGAAGACCTTAGCAACACTGTAAAATACACCTAAATGGATTTAAAAAAAAAAATTGTCTCAGTGTTGTAGACTAATTGAGATAATTCTTGAGAGCTGGCAATAATCCAGAATGTGGATAATGGAGATAATCTTCTTCATAATACAAGAATAATGGTGCCCTTCATATACAAGGATTAAGTCTGCTTGCTCATCGTGAATGATTTGCTGAGTTGTCCACGTGTCTCTTATGTTCTGTGACCAACAAGACAGCTTGGGGTCAGAAAGAGGACTTCAACTGAGGAAAAGAGACTCACAGAAAGTAGTATTATGGATCAGCCCTGTTTAGATGTTTTCCAATAATTAACCTTGCAAAAACACTTTGAGGAGGAGGTTGCCTTACAGCCTGATTAGGTAGCTTGTCCCACTTCACAGTAAGTGTTGGAGCTGGGATTCAAGTCTGTTTGTAATATATTTACACCAGTCATTAAAGCTTGATTTTATCAACAATTCAGTCTTTACATCAGAACAACCTAGAGGCTAAATTTATTTACAGTTAGGAGATTGTTTTAAGTTCCTTGTTTATTAAAAGTGCCTCAAATTTTAAATAAGATAACAGGAAAAACTGCCATCCGTGTTCCAGTCCCTATACTGTCCCAACTTTTCTTTTTTTTGAGACAGGGTTTCTCTGTCCTGGAACTCACTCTGTAGACCAGACTGGCCTGGAACTCACAGAGATCTGCCTGCCTCTTCCTTGGGCATTAAAGGCATGTGCCACCACTGGCTCCCTTTGTTATTTTAGTACAGTCTGGATTGATAGTTTTCTTCTATGCTCATTCACATTCTTGTTTTGGGATGTCTCTATGTCATCCTTAAAATTCTCTTTGTTCTTTTCTATTGGATCATCTTTTGTCCTGTGGGTTTTTTTTCCCCTTTATTAATTTCTTAAGAGTATGTCCTCTTAATAACTTCTTGACATATGGTACATGAAAGTGTTTTTTTTTTTTTTTTTTTTTTTTGTACCTTCATATTGACCAGTAATTTTGGTGGGTATGGAATTCAAGATTGAAAATTACTTTCATTCAAAGTTAAGTTGTAGTGGAATCTACTGTTTCCTTCCAATGTTGCTATTGATATTTCAGGTCATTTGTAAAATGTTGTGTGGGCATGGTATATTGCCTGTGCTGTGGGTGCGCATGGACATGTATACACGTGAATGTGGATGCCATAGGAATCAAGTATCTTTCTCAGTCATTCTCAGTCTTTATTAAAATTTATTTTTATTATTTTTCATTGTGTGTCTGTTTATGGGTATGTGCACTTGAGTGTAGCTGGTGGCTTGAGGCTTTGCTTTTCCTGTCGATGAGTCACAGGCAGTTGTGAGAGACCTTACATGGATACTGGGAACTGAACTTGTGTCTTCTGCAAGAGCACATTCTTAACTGTCCTCAACTCCTCAATATTTTATTTGAAGACAGGGTCTCTCAACAGTGGGACAGAATCACTGTACCCCAGCTCTTGGTTTATAGATTTTTATGCCACATCTGGCCTTTACCCAAGTTCTGAGGATCCAAATTCAAGTTTTCATGCTTGAAAACATCTTCCCGACCTTCTATTTTGAGGTTTTATTCCCCTTTCTTGTATGTCCCAAAGCTTTTGAGGAATTATTTTTAATATTTGAAATCTCATATGCTGTATCTCTGTGTGGTGTGTGTGTGTGTGTGTGTGTGTGTGTGTGTGTGTGTGTACGTACTTTTTAAATTTCTGAGACAGGATCTCATGTAAACCAGGCTGGCCTAGCGGGTAGATGATCTTGTTCTGATACTCTTGTCTACCACCTTCCCAGGGTTAGGATTACAGCCATACACCACTATGAGTTAATATCTTTCTTCCTTTCCTTTCCCTCCCTCCCTCTCCCCCCCCTTTTCTATGACAACCATCTTGTGTTTTCTGTTTTATTTTTATGTGTTTTTCTATATGCATATCTGTGCACCACATTAGTGCCTGGTACCCCCAGAGGCTAGAAGAAAGAGTCACATCCCCTGAAATTGAAGTTAGAGACAGTGGTGTGCTGCCTAATGTGGGTGGTGGGGTTTGAATCCTGGTCCCTGGAAGATCAGCCAGTGTTCCTAATCCCTGTGCTATGTCTCTAACACCTGAATAGATAGAACTGCAGCATGGTAGGCAAGCACTCTACCAATTGAGTTACATTTCCAGCAAAAACGCCTCCCTACTTTTTTTTTTATTTTTTATTTTTAAAGCATTACAGGACTAGAGATATGGCTTAGAGATCTTGAATTCAATTTACAGCACCTATATGGCAGCTCAAAACTGTCTATTACTGTAGTCCCATAGAATCTGATACCCTTTTCTGGTGTGCAAATGTATGTACAGACAAAACACCTATATATTAAAAAAATTCTATAGACTCTTAAAAACCGGAAATTTGTTTCTGAGGTTTGGAAAATTTATTATTTTTGTCCCTTAGGTAAAAGGAATTTTAAAGTTGATTGCATTTTAATTTTGACACACCGAATTAAACAGGAGACTTTAAAATTATCTGTCTTAAATTTCTGAGCCTTACTTTCATTCTTTTATAGCATTGTGGAATCACAGTACTCTCTGTGGTTCAGCTGTGAATATTCACAATTGTAATTATATATGAGTCACTGTGAATATGTATCAAGGTGTATGTGTGTACAATTTATATATTTTGCATACATACCAGAGCTTAAACTTTCTTCACTAAAGACTATTTTTGCCCAAGAAATTTTTATGCAGCCAGAGTATGTAGGTAGAATAGAAATAGGAATATGCAGGTCAAGCATTTACAGATTTAAAAAAATCGCAAAGTAATTATTTTAAAATAACTATTTGATATAAATGTACTATTACCATTATTAAAGACTAAAGCAGATTTGTACGAGTTGTGTGTTCAGAGTTGATCGATATTTTGATTTTATAATTAACAGTGCTGAGACTACTGCTTCACTTAAATACCTAGTATAAAATGGTAACAGTATGCTGAGGGGTATTTCAGAAGTGGTTGGAAATTCTGTCTTGATCCTACCAAGCCAATATCCATTAAGAGCTCAAATAACTCTAAAAATTAAACCTTCTCGCTGGGCATAGTGACTCACACCTTTAATCCCAGCACTTGGGAGGCAGAGGCAGGCAGGTCTTTGTGAGTTCAAGGCCAGCCTGGTCTACAAAGATAATCCCAGGACAGCCAGGGCTGTCATACAGAGAAATCCTGTCAAAAACAAAACACCCCCACCCCAAAAAGAACCCCGAAAAAAACAAAACAAAAAAATCAAACCTTCTAATACAGTGCAATATGAAGATACATTGACTTAATACCCAAGAATGAACTGTAGGAAAATATTAAAGGTCTTTGTTTTCTGTAATTAACCATAATGTTTTCTGTAAAAGCAGATTATGTATGTTTACTAAAAACACTGCAGATGGGATTAGAGAGATGGCTAAGAGGTTAAGAGCACTTGCTGCTTATCCTAGTTATGGTTAATAGTTCTGTGATGGAACACTGTGAACAAAAGCAACTTGGGGAGGGAAGAATTTATTTGGCTTACACTTCATCGAAGGAAGGACAGGAACTCATGTATGACTAGAACCTGAAAGTAGGAGCTGATGCAGAGGCTATGGCGGGGTGCTGCTTACTGGCTTGCTCATCATGGCTTGTTCAGCATACTTTCTTATAGAACCCAGGACCACCAGCCAGGGGGGCCCATCCATAATGGGCTAGGCTCTTCCCCATCAATCACTAGTTAAGAAAATGTCCTACTGACTTGTCTATAGCCCCAGCTTATGGAGACATTTTCTCAGTTGTAGCTTCCTCCTCTGACTGTAGCTTGTGTCTAGTTGACATAAAACTGGCCAGCACACTGTTCTGCTAAAACCAGAGAACCTGGTTTTAGTTCCCAGCACCCACATGGTGGCTTACAATCATCTATAGAATTTCAGTTCTAGGGGAATCCAATGTCCTCTTCTGACTTCAATAGGCATTTCATGCAGTCAATGTATTAGCTTCTTTATTTTCAGAGGTACCTGGAGGATCTTGTGAGAAGCTTCCTGATTGATGGGCAGAATTAATCATCTTGTTTGTTCTTCATTTGCAGGTGTTTAGCTTCATAGTTCTCTACTTGGCTAGTAAAACCATTTGGGGGAGCAGAGGATGGAAAGAAACTTAGGACACATTCACTATTGTTAGGAACCTAAAACTCTTCTGAAGTCTATACCTCATGCTTCTTAGGGATTATACGTAACTCATCATTCTTATTTTGTGTAGTGCTTTCTTATAGTTTTAGTTTTCCATGTTAAAGTCACATTGTATTTTCTAATAAGACAGTACATCATTTTTTTTATAGTATAATAAAGAGTGCTTGCATTTGGAGACTAGAGAGATGGCTCAGGAGTTAAGAGCACTGGTTGTTCTTCCAAGCACCAGGATTCAATTCCCAGCAACCACATGGTGGTTTACAACTGTCTCTAACTTCAGTCTCAGGGATCCAAAGTGGTCTCTGAGCACCAAGCAGGCACTTGATTCACAGACAGGCATGCAGATAAAACACTAACACATATTAAGAGAAAGGAGGGGGAGGAAAAGGAGAAGAAGGAGAAGAGGAGGAGGAGGAAGAAAATGTATTTCATAGTGTTCCATTTGTTGTTGTATAGTTAAATATTTAGCACATTTAGGATGTTTCAGTTTTACTAGTGGGATAGGCTGGCTGACTTAGCATGTTGGGAATATATAATGTTTGAGTATAATAAAAACAGGATCTTTAGTCAGTTAGGTTTGGATATAGTTTGGCAGAGAGTATTATTGAATGAATTTAGACAAAAGCAATCTATAGCAAAGACGTTCAAAGTTGAGCAGAGCGTAGGAAAGGCATTATAGTTCCCCCCCACCTGCCTGAGACAGAGTTTCTCTGTTGTAACTCTGTCCTGGAACTCACTCTATAGACCAGCTGTCCTGGAACTCACAGCCTGCCTTTAACTCCCAAGCTGAAATTAAAGGCGTGTGCCACCACCACCCAGCATCATTATATATACTTATATATTGAAGTAAGTCAGTGAAGTATTGGAATTAACTGAGAGCTATGTAGACAATAAAGTGAACAGAGTCTGTGTTTGAGAGCATGGTTTAGAGCTGTTGCAGGTAGGTAGACATGAGATGGATAAAGAACTAGAACAGAGAGAGGTGATTATAGGAGGAGTTAAAATCATACAACTTTGTATGAAGAGAGAGGGTATGTGTGTATGTGTCTACATACAGCAGAAATTCTAATGGTAGCTAAGGTGGAAACCAGAGGAGGAACACTTTTTTCCTTCCTTCCATATTTGTTTTTAAGAGGGAAGACTATTTCAAGGCACAAGTATACTTACTATACGGTAATAGAATTTCTTAGTGTTAGAGGCATTTGTGAGTTCTTTTAATTTAAAAACAAAGTAAGGGAGGAGAGACTGGGGAAATAGCTCAGTTGGTAAAATGCTTGCTGCACAAGCATGAGTATCTTAAATTTGATCCTAGAACCCAGGGAATAAGCCTTCATGTGTGATGTTTGTCTATAAATCCCATTCTGGAGACAGAGACTGGAGGATTTCCAGGGCTTGCTGGCCAGCCAATCTATCCTAATTGGTAAGCTCCAGGGTTAGTGTGAGACACTGTCTAAAAAGTAGGTGGAGAGTAAAAGGAGAAGACACATGGTATCAACCTCTTGCCTCCCACTATCAGACACATGCATGTGTACTTGAAATATATGGGTGTGTGCACATGTGCACATAGAAGTAATGAAAAAGAAAACAGAGTTGTAGGCATTTTTGTTTTCTTCTCTCTGTTTTGAAGAATAAATGTTTTAATAAGACAAGACTGCTACTCCTCAACAACCACTTTTTTACTTTCTTATTTTTAAAGATTTATTTTATATTGTGTGTGTGTTGTGGGCGGGGGGAGAGGGCACAGAGGCCTGAAGAACATGTTGAATCTCCTAAAACTGGAGTTACAGATTCTGTTCCATTGATCATGGATGATGGGAACCCTAACCACTGGACCAACTTTCCAGACCTTCTCTGGCTTCTAGGCCTGTTTTTTTTTAAATTTTCTTTTATAACCTTATCTGCTAAAATCTTCTCTATCCTTTACAAGTTAGCTGGAATAGTTTTTCCTTAGTGTTCTTTTGGTATTAAGATTGAACCCAGGATGTTAGAACTGTGCCCCAGCCCTACTATCATCTATCTACTGTATGGAACCATAGATATCTCTAAGCACTTGGAGTTATTTATAGCCCTTCTTTCATTCTTCATAGATCAAGTTTGACCTATATATGGATCAGGCAGTACTAGTATGCTATGAAATGTTATGTTACTTCTCTTTACCTTATGAGGTCTTAATATCTCCACTGTAGAAATGAGGAAACCAAGCATCAGAAATCTAAAGTCTTCATTTAATTGGTTGTCTAATGGTACTTTAACAAAAAGATACAATGAAGTACTTAGCTTTTCTTGTTTTGAGACCAAGTCTCACTATGTAGTCCTGACTATCCTGTAATTCTCTATGTGAATCAGGGTGGCCTCAAACTCACAGTATTCACAAGAAAAGTACAGACCAATACCATATCTTGAACACAATTCTCAACAGAGTACTAACTAATGGATTTCAACAGTGTATAGAAAGACTTACACATCAAAGTCATGTGGAATTTTTTCCCTAGAGATGTAGGATTGGTTTAAAGTTTAAAACATGTTAATGGAATATATTAGTAAAATAAAAAGTACATCTCAGTAGACACAGAAAAAAAACATTTGACAAAATTCAAATTTTTTGAGTGGTAGAAACACTCATCTGGAAATAGCAAGGAGCTTCTCAGCATGATAGAGCACACCCATGGAAAACAGATGGCTTAGTGGTTCAGAGCATTTCCTGGACTGCAGAGATGGCTTAGCTGTTAAAGGTGAGGCTCACACCAAAAATATAAAAGCACTTTCTGCTCTTCTAGAGGAAATTAGTTTTAGTTTCCAGTACTTACAATCACCTGTAACTCCAGCTCCCAGGTTCTGACACCCTCTTCTGGCCTTTTTGGGCACCCAAACAAAGGCACAACACACACACTTAAACATAAGTAAAGTTAAAGAAAAAATCAAAGAACTAATTCTCTAGGTGATGCCATATTTTAATGATAAATGGTTGCTCTCCTTGGGTGTCTGTTCTCCATTTATGTTCAGCTTTAAATTGAAAGCTTTAACCAGAAAAGTTAAGACATAAAGGTATCAAGATTAGTACGTATAAGTATCTGTACCAGAAATGCTCTTTTATATCCACTGAAATAGTGTTACACTGATAAGCTCAGCAAGATTGAAGGATATTTTAGGTCAATATTTAAGAATCATTTGAAACTGGGTGTCAGGGTGCATGCCTAGCATCCCAGTCCTTGGGAGGTGGAGTTTGGAGCCTGGGCCACATGAAGCAGTCTCAAAAACAAACAGAAAAAACCTAAACCAACCAACAAAGCTCCCAGAAAGATGTAAGTTGTGTTTCTGTAGCTGTGGGATGAAAAACCTAAAATGAAATTAAAGTTTGATTTACCAGAACATAAAAATGAAAAATACTTAGGAATATGCTTAGCAAAAGAAACATAAAATTTATACTCAGAATGGTGTATAAACATTATTAGGGGGAGTTGGAGAGATGGCTCAGCAGTGCTGAGCACTCACTGCTCTTGCAGAAGACCTGAGTTTGGTTTCTAGCACTCACAGAGGGACTCATAATTGTCTGTAACTCTCTAGTTCTAGGACATCCTGCCTTTGACTCCCAAATGCTGGGATTAAAGGTGTGCATCACCACTACATTTTTAGAAATTATTTTGTTTTATGTGTATGAGTGTTTTGCCTGTATGCATGCATGTGCACCTTGTGTGTGCTTGGTGCCCTTGGAAACCAGAAGAGGGCTTTGGATACACTGACATTGGAGCTATAGACAGTTGTGAGTCACCATGTAGGTGCTGGGGACTGAACCCAGGTCCTCTGCAAGAGCAGCAGCTGCTTTTAACCACTGAATCATCTCTGTAGCCCAAAGCTAAGGTCTTAAGAGTTTTATCTGTAATCTATTAAAAAAAATTCTTAGAACCCAATGATGACAAGATATATAATCCAATTTAAAAATAGACAAAGGATCTGATAGAATTTAATATGAGATACATACTTAGGTAATAATTGTGAAAAGATGCTGTGCTTCATTTATCATCAGAGAATTGCAAATCAAAATTACGATATATTTCTTCATACCTATTAGGGTGATTCAGTTAAAGTAATATTAGCTAGGACATAGAAATTTGCAACTCATTTTGGTGATGGGCATATAAAATGATAAAGCCACCTTAGAAGAACAGTGGGCAGTTTTTCAAGTGATTAAGCAGAGTTACTGTCACCCAGGAGATCACTCCTAACAATATATGCAAAAGAAATGAAAATATGTCTGCACAAAACCTTCTTCATAAATGTTTATGGAAGCATAGTTCATAATAACTAAAAGGTAGAACTAGCCCAAATGTCTATCAGCTGATAAATTAGTTTATTATTATTATAGTTTATTATTTTTTTTTTTTGAGACAGGGTTTCTCTGTGTAGCCCTGGCTGTCCTGGAACTCACTCTGTAGACCAGACTGGCCTTGAATTCAGAGATTCATTTGCCTGCTTCTTTTGAGTGTTGGGATTAATGTGCATCATCACTGCCCAGCAAATGTAATTGTTATAGACATATACAATGGAATATTATTTAGCCATAGAAAGGAGTGAAATATTGATAATTTGCTACAGTGAAAATCAGTCTTAAAAGCATTAGGCTAAATGAAGCCTACCAACAAAAGGTTGCATATTACATTATTCTGTTTATATGTAAATGTCTAAAGTAAGAACAGTAGCTAAATGAAACAAGTTTCTTTTTAAGGTGGTGAAAATATTCAAATTCAGTCTGGTGATAGTTGTACATACCTGTTTGTTATACAGTAAAACTGTTGAGTATTTTAATAAAGCTATTGGAAATAAAATAGGGCTGGTGAGATAGACTGTGAGGTAAGATACTTGCCACCACGCTGGGAAACCCAAATTCCATCCTCAAGACAGATGTTGGAAGGAGAGAACTGACTCCTGCAAGTTGTCCTCTGACCTCTATACAGTGCGCTGACATCCTTCCCTGCAATAAATAAGTGAAATGAAAAATCGAAAATAACTTCTAGTATGGGTGAGCCTAGTCGTGTGTGTTTTCTTGTTCTTCTAGAAATCATGACTACTCCAGGAAAAGAGAACTTCCGCCTGAAAAGTTATAAGAACAAATCTCTGAATCCTGATGAGATGCGCAGAAGGAGGGAGGAAGAAGGACTGCAGTTACGGAAGCAGAAAAGAGAAGAGCAGGTTAGTCCTTGGTGCTCCATTCTCAGTTGTCAGTCATCTCTCATTTTAATTTTATTTTTCTAGAACTGTAGCTTACTTCTGTTATGCATACGTGCCTCTGAATTCTCAGATGACAAAGCACTGCCTCTCATATTTCAAAGTAAAATTTCAGGGAATACATCTTTTTTTCTCAGTGTATTTTATTCAAAAGGATATTTTGGATAATGCTTTTAAAAATTATTATTATAATTTAGGTTACATTTATTTAATGTGTGTGCATGATGAGTGTAGTGGGGTAGGAGTGGGTCTGTTGGAGCCAAGGATGCCTGTGGAAGTCAGAGGACAACTTGTAGAAGTTGATTCTCTTTATACCATGTGAGTCCCAGGGTGATAGTAAGAGCCATCGAGTCATCTCATGTGCTCCCTTAATTATTTCTTTAATAATGAAAATATACAGGAAGATAGGGGGACTCAAAATGCTCCAGCTAATGCTTGGTTTGGTGACTCACAGTTGTAGTTTAAAGTGCTTGGGAAACTGAGGAAGGACATTGATTGTTGCCAGTTTGAGAACAGCCTAGATTACAGACTGCCTCAAAAACTAACAAAACTTGAGGCTTATGATTCAGTGGGTAAAGATTTCTTTTTTCTTTCTTTCTTTCTTTTCTTCCCTTCCTCCCTTCTCCCTTCGGCAACCTTGAGTCACAGTGTCAAAAATTTTCAAGACAGGGTTTCTCTGTTGTTACTCTAGTTGTCCTGGAACTCACTCTGTAGACCAGACTGGCCTCGAACTCACAGAGATCCGCCTGCCTCTGCCTCCCGAGTGCTGAGATTAAAGGCGAGCACCACCACCACCCAGCATGGTGACTGCTTATTTATGCTTTAATTCAATATAAAATTTTGATAACTTTTTTTCTTATATAACTGCTTGAAAGCAGAAGCTCAATATCCATAGAATATAAATTGATGACTATGACCATATTTCTAACTAAAAGCATTTGTAGTTGGAAGCTTACCCTATTCACTGTGTAAAAATCTGGAATTGTGATAGAGCTTTAATTTTCTGGACTATTGCTCTATTTAAAATCTTAATTTTGAACTGAGTATGTTGGTACACCTTTAATCCCAGTACTTGGGAGGCAGAGGCAGGTGGATTTTTCTGTGTTAGTGGCCAACTTGGTTTACACAGCAAGCTCCAGGCTAGCCAAAGACCCTATCTCAAAAAAACAAAAACAAGAAACAAAAAGTTTGTTACTTCATAATTCTGTTTTGTATGGATGAACTGGTAACAAATTAGTACTTCATGCCTGGTTTATGATAGTGAAGCTCAGGAAAACAGGAATTCATTTGGTATTGTTGATCTTCCCACAGCTGCTTTGTCATCTATGTGGAAAAATTACTGGCTTGTGCCAACTAAGCAGCTAGGTCTGAGTGTAGTGTGGTAGTTTGATATGCCAAATACAAAATGTTAACTGCGTCTGTTAGTGCCACCCTTTTAGCAGAGTAGAAATTAATATTTGTTATCTAAGCAGAGAGTATAAATGACCTGTCTAATTCTCAAACAATTGAAACTAAACATTTTTCCTGTAGAAAAAAGAACCTACTTTGTGTTTACTGAACTACAGATTCTTGGAGTAGGTAATATGATATTGCTATAAAGTTCATAAAAAACCAAAGTGATAAAGAATGAAGGCTTGTTTAATATTTCTAGTAACAAGAAATATCTGGAATAACAGGTTGGTAAACTGGACTGTCAGTTCTCCCCATAAGTTGGCTTGCCTGATGAGTCCAGATACCTGCTGTGTATGAGGTAGTCTACACATCATGATTATCTGGGTGGTTACATTTTCTTTTCATAGTTCTGCTTTGATGTGAGTGATTGCACACATAGTGGGGGAAGCCAGATAGTATTAAAATACTTGAAAATAAACTAGCAGTTTTCCAGGTTTCATTCCTGGGTAAGATGCTTTCAATTTGGGTAGATGTTAAATTTCTGAGTTAATTTGTGTATATTGGTGATTTTAAAATGTTTGTTGATGTTCCATTGTGGTAGGTATAGCACTCTTTCCGTTCATTCATTTCTGTGTGTATGCATTATCCATCACTGAATTGAGTAGCTGCATTTTTTATGTTTTTATGCATATTTTATTACTGTATTTTTGTGCATGTTTGGTCTACATGTATGTCTGCACCACATGCGTGCCTTGTGTCTGTGGAGGCCAGAAGAGGCTCAGTTAGATCCCCTAGAACTAGAGTTAAGAGACAGTTGTGAACCACTATGTGGGTGCTGGAAATTGAACCCAGGTCCCCTGGAAGAGCAGCCAGTGCTCTTAACCGCTGAGACATCTCTCCATCCCCCTAGCTTTTTTTTTTAAAAAAAAAAAAAAACCTATTTAGCTTTCTTAAAATTTTGACATTTACTCATTTCTTCCTATTTGTTTGTTTATGAGACAGGGTCTCATTATGCCACTTTCTTTTGCTGTTATGGAGCTCACTGTGTAGACCCAGCTAGCCTCTAACTTCCAAATACTGGGACTAAAGGCATATACCACTATGCCCTGTTAATTTTTAAATTTAGCTTTAGTATTTTTAGTTTAACTTTGTGTTTGTATCTATCTATCTATCTATCTATCTATCTATCTATCTATCTATCTATCTATTTGTCTATCTATTTATTTTAAGTGAATGCTGTATCTGCATACATGTCTTCATGCCAGAAGAGAACATCTGATCCCATTATAGATGGTAGTGAGCCGGTATGTGTTTGCTGGGAATTGAACTCAGGACCTCTGGGAGAGCAGTCAGTGCTTTTAACCGAAGAGCCATCTCTCCAGCTCCAAATGTTTTTTGTTCTTGTTTTTTTTGGGGGGAGGGAGGGGGTTTCAAGACAGGGTTTCTCTGTTGTAACTCTGGCTGTCCTGGAACTCACTCTGTAGGCCAGGCTGTCATCAAAATCACAGAGATCTGCCTGCCTATGCCTCCCAAGTGCTGGATTAAAGGCATGCGCCACCACTGCCTGGCTAACTTTGTATTTGTAAACTTTTCAGATAATTTGTCAGCTTTAGTATTTTTCTTTGGAGGCCCTTTCCCTCTACATTTTTCTTTTTTTCCTCTTTTGGATCAGTTAATATTGCTTATCCTGTGGGCCTGCTGTGTAGCTGTTGTACTGAGACTTCTTTACTGGGAATTTCTTACCTTTTTTCCTATAATGATCCTTTCTCCTTAATCTCATGTTTTTCTAGAAGCATTTACTCCCTCCTTTTGCTAAAATCAGTCCTTTAGTAGATTCCTCAAAAGGGAGGCATGTAGAAAATAGGGTCATGCTTTATAACTGTGACTGGCCTGGTGTTCACTGTGCAGGCCAGGCTATCCTTGAACTTGTGTCAGTTCTTCTGCTTCAGTCTCTCAAACACTGAGATTTTCTTCAAATGTTGAAACTTTTTTCTTTAATACTGGTTTTCAAATGATACTACAGCTTATTTGTGTATTTTATTTCTTTTTAAAATATTTCCCCCAATTCTGAAATCTATAATGATATATGCTGGTATTTAAAAAAACGTATTCATTGTGGGCTGCTTAATTAAACTTTATATGTTTGAAGTCAGATAACAGCTTCATAGGCTGATCTTAATTTCTCTTGTCTCATTTTCAAACTATCCTGATGCTCTTAATTTCTGAGTGTTTCCAGTGCTTCCTGAGTTTGCATCTCCTTCCATCCCTCTCTATCTCCCCACCCCTTTCTCCCACCCCCCCCTTCCCTTCCTCCCTCTTTTCCTCCCTCCATAGCCCTGTCTGGACTAGAATTGTCTACGTAGAACAGGTTGGCCTTGAACTCAGAGATCTGTCTACCTCTGTCTCCTGAGTTCTGGGATTAAAGGTATGTGCCACCACAACAGGATTTTATTTCTCTGTCACCTTTTTGTTTCTTATATATAAATAAAGTCACATTATTTTTTAGTTTGCTATGGCTTCAAAATTTTACTGACTTTACAAAGAAAATTAGTATGTTAAGTTTTTGTTGTAAATTTTAGGACTATACAGTTACAAATTAGTGAACTGAACCGATTAATAATTTTGAAGTAGGGATAATAGTTAACGATTGAGTTTTTACTGTATCAGGTGCCATTCTAAGCAATTTTTTTTTTTTTTTTTGAGACAGGGTCTCACTGTGTAGCTCTGGCTGGCCAAGCTAGCCTTGAAATCAAAGAAATCTGTGTTCCTTTATAATTATGAACCCAAAATGAAATATTAAAATTTTTCACAAATTCAACTCAAATCAATGTCTGTATGTCTGTATGATCTGAAGCAAAGTAAGTATGAGTATATAAGAACACCAAAAGGGACAACATACATTCATTCAGTGTATCCCAGCTACATAGGTAGTTGAAGCACTAATGAGCATGATTTGGGCTATACAGAAAGTGATGGTCTTTGTTACTGGAAAGAACCTTTGAGATCATCTGAACTAGTGATGTTCAAAGCGTGTTCTGTAAAGAGATTCAAGTTCTCGCTGTGCGTCTCATGATGCTTTGATATCCCTGAATTTCTAAACTTTGAAATTGATTGTCCATTATGGTAGCCACTTGTTATAACAAGTGGCCAATTAATATGTGGCTAATTCAAATTGTGAAATGCAATACAAGCTTGATACTGGATTTTGAAGACTTCATATAAAAAACAAGATAAACTATTGCCCCAGAAAGTTAATGAGTGCTTTAAAAGATGCTGTTCATATAGTCATCCTTTGCTGTCACTGATTTCATAGAGATTGTCAAGGCTAGAAGCATCAATGTACTATCCTTGAGTGTTGTTAAGTGGAAGTATTCAATCATTCTAATAGCATTTTTTGTCTTCATCTTTTTCCTGAAGAACTGTTAAGACTGTCTTGTTGCCTGCTTCTTACCAAGTGTTTAGGGAAATGGCCAAACATGTCCAAAGTCCGGTTTTAATCCTTACGGGTCGTCGTCGTCGTCGTCATCATCATATTTATGCCATGCAGTGTCAGGTCTCTTAGTTAAGTTTTATGCCCTTGAGCATTGGCATACATGTTGTAGTAGTTAACTGATTCAATTGTAAAACTGTAGAGAAAGAAATCTGCAGTCTTTCCTCACCAGAAAACACTAAAGGCAGATCAAAGACTTAGAATTAAAAAGCTGTTGAATTCCCTTGTGTTAAAATTGTATTATTAACATTATTTTGCTTTCCAGTTATTCAAGAGAAGAAATGTTGCTACAGCAGAAGAAGAAACAGAAGAAGAAGTTATGTCAGATGGTGGCTTTCATGAGGCCCAGATTAATAACATGGAGATGGCACCAGTAAGTATGATAATAAAAAGAACTCTTTGGTGGTGTTATAATGAAGGTAAGAGATGTTGGTCTTTTCTAGTTTATTAGAAAGATGGTAGTTTGTTTGGAGCACAGACCCTGTTTTAAAAGCAAAACAAAAAAAATCAATAAAAAAATTACATCTTACTGCACTTCATAAATATATATAGTGTGTCAGTTACAATGAAGGTTGTGGGGGTGAGATGGGTCAGTGAGTAAACGCGCTTTCCACCAAGCCTGAGTTCAGTCTCTTGTTACTCACATGGTGGAGGGTGAGAACCTCTTGTTCTCTGTTCACCACATGCACCTATGGCATGTGCACCCATCCCAAAATTGTGATAATAAACCCAACATGTATATATGATTTGGAAAATTAGATTCTGTATCAGAAATATTAGATAATCTTGTTGTAACTTTTTTTTTTGGTTATATAAAAGATATAGAAACCATATGTAAATGAATAAGATCTACAAGGATTTCTTGTGAATTATAATTAATTAATTTTAAGTGTATATATAAAAATATACTATGCATTCATGGAAAATGTCTCATTGAAACGTTATATAATGAACAATTAGTATATATATTTTAAAGATGCATTTATCTTTATATTATGTGTATGAGTGTTTTGCCTGCATGTATGTAAATATGTGGTACTCTTAGAGGCCAGAAGAGGTGCTGAATTTCTTGGAATTGGAGTCCATAGGTGGTTATGAGCTGCCATGTTGGTGCTGGGAACTGAACCCAGGTTCTCGGCAAGAACAGCAGGTGCTCTTAACTGCTGAACCCTCTCTCCAGCCTCCTAATTTGAACAATTACTATACTCTAATGAAATAATAATGTGTACATTTTTGTAGTGCTGGGAATTTAACTCAGTGTGCTTTTCAGGCAAAAGAAACAGCATTGCCACTGAGCCACACTCCAGCTCTGTGTATGTCTTTTTTCCCCTCACTTTTAAGTATCTACTACTTCAGTCAGCAAATATTTTTTCCCTTTGGTAATCACTAATACTTCACTTATTTTTATGAGAACCTCTCTGTGAAAGAAAACATGTTTCTCCCCCTTTCCTATATAAACAGTGGCATGTAATGATCTGTGCAGTCTTTTATGTCACTACATAGGTCTCCAGTATACATAAATATTATTCCTTTTAGATTTGACAGTGTAATTCCTTCTAGAATTTTCAATAGATATAATGAAATTTTTGGGACATTTAGATTCACAGCAAAACTGTAAAAAAAAAAAAATCAGATTTCTTTGTGCTCCCTTGTTCCCCAACATGCACAGCTTCTCCCTTTATCAGCTTCATCATCAGAGTGTTAACATATCTTCTTACCTAGAGCATGGGGTTTACTTTTGATTCACTCTTGGTGTATATTTCATGAGGTTTACTAATGTGTAATGAGATGTATCTGCCATGACAGTATCACACATAATAGTTTCCCTGCCCTAAAACTCCTGTATTTATCCCTTCCGCTCAAACCACTGATTATTTTATTCTCTCCATAGTTTTGCCCATACCAGTATATCATGGTTGAAATTATATATTGTATAGATTGTTCAGGTTGGGCTTTTCATTTAATAATAATGCATTTATGTTTTTTTCATATCTATGGCTGGCAACTCATTTCCAGTGAAATGAGCTATACTATTACGTTGTTGTTTTAGAACTGTGGTTTCCATGGTAAAAATGGAGTTTGAGTTATTCTCATAAATACATCTTGAAGTAGATAAGGCCTGGACTTAGGAGACAATAGTCAAAGGTTCAAGTTCTTGTAATTTACTAGGCTAGAAACTCAGAGAAGTCACTTATCACTGAAGTGAATGAACTCTGAACAGAGGGGAGCTTAAGTGTCCATGAGGCAGCTTAGCTTGAGATTGGTACCCAAGATGAAGTGGTGACACACTGACTAATTACATCTGTTTTATAAAAATGAACCAAGGGAGAACCCCAAAATAATCACAGAGCACAGGCTCACTAATGTGTTTCTAATTATACAAATAAAAATCAGTGAAATTTGAGAGATGAAAAGAAAATGGACCCAAAGTTATCCATACTTCTCAAAATAAATTCAATCCATATCCATACTATGAAATAAAATGTACTTAGTGCAGACCACAATTTGCAGTATGGACTATTTTAATACTAGGAGATCACTGTTAAAACTATAAATCCGTAAAAATATAAAGATGGATACAGGTATAGGTGAGTGCTAAGCCTATTTTATATGTAATCATAAAAATAGGTATAGCTAAGGAAATATTTAAGAATGCTTAAAGTACTTATCTCTTAGTAGTAATAATACTTGTCCCATCCAAGATTTCATTAGAAAACAAATGGAACACTTTTGTGCCCAGGAATTTGTGTAGTGGGCAAGAATTCTGTCAGTGTGTTCTACAGATGGTGCTCTCAAACATCCCTGATGAGAATGTTTGCAAGATTTTTGTGGGGAATGTTACAGTTTGTCAAGGCCAAGAGGGATTGGGGTGTGAGGGCAGGGAGTGGTTTCCCATGCATATAGAATCTCCTTTTAGAATTGATTAAGACATAGCCAACATTTTACTCAGATTGTGATAAATTTTTCTAAGGCCTTTAGAGAGTCTGTTGTTAGCCAGGCCTTGGTGCTGCACACCTTTAACCTAACCACTTGGAGACAGAGGCAGATACTTCTCTGAGTTTGAGCCTAGCCTGGTCTATAGAGTGAGTTCCAGGACAACCAGGGCTACAGAGAGAAACCCTGTTTTGAAAAACAACAACAAAAAAAGTCTATCTTTTCAATTATTAAATGAATGTAGGAGTGTTGTTTTTAAAAGTATTAATTTTTAAATATATATATGAATGTCTCTTTGTGGATACATACCTGTATGTGTGGGTGCCTGAGGAGGCCAGAAGATAGCATCAGATCTCATGGATTGGGAGTTACAGGTGCTTGTGAGCGGCCCAGTGTTAGTTGTAAGAACAGAATTTGAGTCTTCTGCAAGAGCAGCATGTGCTCTTTACTGCTGAGCCACCTCTTATAGCCCTATGATTGGTAGTGTTCTAGGTGTATTTATTAATCAGGGTTTCATAGAGAAAGAACCAAAGAGAGACAGAGAGGAGGGAGAGAGAGGGAAAGATTGAGGTAGTGGCTTTCGTAATTGGGAGCTAACAAACAAGCAAGGAGTCTGAAGGGCAAGTTGGTAGGCTGAAAATTCAGGAAGAATTGCTGTTGCAATTCTATGAAGACTAAATTACTTCTCTTAGAGGAAACCTCAATCTAAAAGGCCTTTAGTTAATATGGTAACCCTACATTATGAAGAGAAATCTTATATATAATCTGCTTTATTCAGATGTTTAGATTTAAATGTTAATCACATCTAACACACTTTCAGAATTAACCAACCTTGTTTGTTAGGATTACTTTTTTTTCTTTTTTCTTTTTAAAATCATTGAGCTTTAGATAAAGACAACAAAGTTGTTTCTTCATCTAAAATGGTATAGCCTTTCTACATAATCAACCTTTTCTCTAAAAGAGAATGCAAAAATCTATGGGTAATGTTCACTCTTCTTGATGTCCTGTAGCATAAATACCATGATATAAATCTATATAGCTATAAGAGAGGATATGTAAAAAGGAAGAAAAAGATAGTTCTTTACATACATACATACATACAAAATATTACCATGCACACACAGATATACAGCCTGTTTTGCACATATGCAGACATTTGTAGCAGTCCCTTGAACACTTTTGTTTACTCAGGAATTCGTCTTGCTACATTGAAAATAGTTGCTTTTTTTTAAATCTTAAGCAGAATGCTTAATGTATTCCTCTATGGGAATTCTTTAGTTTTGAGACAGGGTCTCACTGGGTAATAGCTGGCTTTAAATTCTCTATCCCCCTCTCAGCCTCTCTGTGCTGGAATTACAGGCATGTGTATGACGTGGCGCTCTAATGAGAATTTTTTAAGTGTTAAGAGAATTTTTTTTTTTTTTTCTTTTTTAGATAGGGTTTCTCTGTTTTAATTCTGGCTGTCCTGGAACTCACTCTGTAGACCAGGCTGGACTTGAACTCACAGGGATCCACCTGCCTCTGACTTCCCAGTGCCAGGATTAAAGGTGCGTGTCACCACCACCTGGCTCAATTGTTAGAGATTCTTTATCAACCAAATAGTCTTTCTAAAACTTACTACAGATTTCTTTATTATTCAGCTTATTGACTGTAACCTTTCCTAAAATAAGAACTTTGTTACATTATGATGAATGATCTTGAGAGAGCTAATTGGTGATCTTAAGAATAGGTTGTAGTAAGAAACAGAAAGTTTCTTTCTGTTCCCAATAAAATAGGAACATGGTAGGAAACAGGAGATTTTAAGACAAACAGTTGTGGTTTAAAGATTAAATTTTTGAATTTGTCAGTGATTAGAATCTATGGTTTCTGCAGGACCACCACCAATTCCTTCACTAAGTATCAGTTGACATCTCTTACGTGACAGCCATAACTAGTAGTGATTGATGTGTACAGAAATGCTTAATGCTACCCTATCAGTATGTACAATTTTATGTCTATACATTGTTGAAAAAAATAAACACAAAATACCAAGGTTGTTGGCTTTCAAACAGATTATAATAAACTGAGCAGCTCAGATATTAACTAATAACCAGGAAAAATATCTAGTAGTGATACGAGTTTGGTATGTGATTCAATAGGCTGGGGCTATGGGATGTCTCAGTGCTTGCCTAGTATGTGTGGTGCGTTGGATAAATTGGGTCTGGTGACCATGCCGCTAAGTTCAACACTCAGGAATTGGGAGCAAAACCAGTAGTTCAAGGTTGCCCTTGGCTGTATAGAGTTTGAGGCCAGCCTGAGATGTATAATACCCTTTCTCAAAAATAAAAAAAAGAATAGAATAGAAATGGCTAATGTAACAGAGATAAAGAACTGTTGTTTTAGATTTGGAGGTCATGAAAAAGATCTTAAAATTTTTGTATTTTATGCTTGTAGGCATTTTGCCTGCATGTATGTCTGTATACCACTTGGGTGCCCATGGAGGTCAGAAGAGGGCTTGCAATCTCCCAGAACTGGAGGTACAGGTGGTTGTGAGCTGCCTTGTGGGTGCTGGAACTTAAATCTGGGTTCTTGGGAATAGCACCCAGTGCTTTTAACTGGTGAGCCATCTCTGTAACTCAGACTTTAAAATTTCTAGTATTTAGTTTTGATGATAATAAAAGCCACCATACATATTCTAGATGAAGAATGATAATATGCCTGTTTCAGCATTTACTACTTGCATGGCTTTCTCACTGTCATGAGCTTTCTTTCTCTCTCTCTCTCTCTCTCTCTCTCTCTCTCTCTCTCTCTCTCTCTTTTCCTCCTCTCCCCCACCTCCTCCCTCCCTCCCTCCTTTTCTAAAACTTTTTGAGACAGGGTTTCTCTGTGTAGCTTTGGCTGTCCTGGAACTCATTCCATAGACCAGGCTGAACTTGATCTTGGAGATAGGCCTGCCTCTGCCTCCTGAGTGCTGGGATTAAAGATGTACACCACCACTACCCGGCTAGCATGACGTTCTTAATAATAAAGAATCTGACCTCATCGTGTTAGTGTATGATCTTTCACAGTTTTGCATGTAAAGATTGTTACATATTTGTATAACTTTTGACATGTGTGATTAATTTGATAGCATTTTATGTTGTCTTCTTTCCAGTGAACCAAAGTTAATATCATTTTCTATTTGTTCTTTTCTTATGATTCAGGGTGGGGTCATTACCTCTGACATGATTGAGATGATATTCTCGAATAGCCCAGAGCAGCAACTTTCTGCAACACAAAAATTCAGGAAACTACTTTCAAAAGGTAAGTTTTGGATACATTGAATTTATTTTTTTCATCTCTATATAAACTATTCCTTGTCCATAATCTTCTTTTTTTAACAACTCCAGCTAATTTGTTTTGGAGTGTACTTTATGAGTAGAAAAATAAAGAGATGTACAGATATGTATAATTTTGAGCACTGCATTTCATTTCTTATTTATGGACTCTTACCAGAGGGAAACATTACTTTTGTTTGGGATCTGTCACATAAAAGACATAGTAATAATCAATAGCTTATACTGACTGAAATTGAGAAGCTCTGCTCTTTATAAAAAATTACTTGAACAGTAATTACTAATTTTAATGTTAGCAGTTTACCACTGAAAGTTAAGTACAGATTTATTACTGAATAGGCTAATTCCTCTTCTTGTGTAATTAGTATGAATTGGCATATAGTACTTGTTACTCTGGGTGGATAAAAATAATTCTGAGCCAAATTAAAATATGTTGATAAATAGTAAACCATACAGTAGTAAATTATTGTTGTTTAAAATCATTAGTTATTAAATATATTTACATCTTGAGGTGTTAACTGCATTAAAAAAATACCACTATCACATATACATAGAAGTGGTACTTAGTATGACACTTTGGTAAAATTCTGTCATGTCCCATTTTAGCATGGTTTTCCCATTTGTAGGCATTTTATGACCAATACTTACCTACATGTATTCTAGTTTGCCAGCTTCCTTCTTCAAAATGTGATAACTAGAATATACTAATCTAGATGCACTAGTTAATTTGCAGTAGTTAATGATGAGAGATTTGCTTCCTTGTCCTGAGGAAACTTATTCATTTCAGTGTCAGTTTAAGAGAACAGTAGTAGTCATGGCATAGTTATATATCTTAATTTTCACCAAAGCAAACTCTTTTCATAATGAACTGAGTTTTGAATATTCTAGATTTTTGTTGTTTTGACAAAACTTCTTGGCCAAAAGGAACTTAGGGAAAAAAGGGTTTATTTGAGTTAGTTGCAGTTTTATTGTTGTGATACAACTTACAGAAGGAAGTTAGGCAACTTATATAGAAGGAAGAGCTTATTTGGGGTTTACAGTTCAGATGGATAGAGCCTGTGATGGTGGAGGGCAGGTAGTGTGCATCAGGAGACTAGAGCAGCAGTTGAGCACACATCTCAAACTAGAGAGAGGAAGCAGAGAGCTCCTGGTGTGTTTTGAAACTTCAGCAAAGCCATACCTCCTCCTCCCCTTCAAATAGTTATCAAATGTGTGAGACTTGTGGTGAATAAGATCACTACAGCCTACAGCCCCAGCTTACAGTCCATCATAGAGGGAAATAAAGAGAGGAATAACAAGGCAGGCCTGCTTGTTATTCCATGCCAAAGGACACACTTCATGACAGGTGCTGTGGGGGCTTATGTTTCTTTTTCACACTGTTCAGGACCACCTTTCTAGAGAATGGTGTGGGCTGGGCCCTCCTACATCAGTTAACAATCAATATAATCTTCTACAGGCCAATCTGATGTAGGCAATGTTTTAATTGAGACTCTCTTAACCAGATAATTCTGGATTCTGTCAAGTTGACAGTTAAATCTAATCAGAACAGTGTACTTCTGTGGATTTTTTTTTTTTTAATTGCCTTATAACAAAATAGTGCTAGGCCATAAAAATGGCTTAGCTGATAAAGGCTCTGTTCTATAAGGCTGATGACCTAACTTTGATCTCTGGAACCTACATGGTTGTTAACTCTGACCTCCACACATGTGCCATGTCACATGAGTCCACACACAGAGAGACAAACAGAAATAAATAAGTAAATTTAAAAATATATACTGAAATATATATTTGTTAAGCCAGGTGCAAAATTGTCTGCCGCTCTGGGAAGTTGAGTTAGGAATCACAGAATTTAAGGCTAGCCTGTGCAACATAGACTACATATTAAAATATAAACAATAACAATCAGCTATTATGGCTTAGAATGTGACTTAATGGTAAACTAATTGCCTGTGATGCATAAGGCCTTGGGTTTATCTGACAAAATAACCAAAAAGTTGCTTTTGTTTTATTCTTTCTGATTTGTTGTCATTTTTGGTATATTGCTCTTTTTTATACAATGTTTTTGTTATCCAGAATATTAACTAATATGTCTTTACTGTACCAAGTTTGTTATGTTTGAATGATTGACAAAAATGTTGAACCAGTCAGAGGACATGTTATTAGAATTCCTTCTTTCCAACTAACATTAAACTAATTAAATCTTTAGTCAAAACAGAAACATGGCCTTAATGCAGCACACAGGCTGTTCTGTAACTTGCCATGAGGATAAACTGAACTCTGGATCTGCCTCTGCCTCTGGAGTGCTGTGATTTTTGGTGTAGACTGCCACCCCTAGTTTACCTTTTATAATAAGGCTGTTGATATGGTCAAGGATCTCCTCTAGGCAGTACTGTTGTAACTGCATTTTTCCTGGCATTACTACATACACACAAAAGGAAGAATCTCTACTGAAGTTATTGACCTGATTATCTGACATTTGCTATCTGTTCACCCAGTAAGTGTTTATTAAATACAGCTTACACACATTCTCATAAATCATAGATTTATTTGGCAAGTAAGTTTTAATAAATTCTTGCTGGTACTTTCTTGTTGGGGCTGATGTGAAATCCTAAAAGCACACTGAATCCTGTCATCCAGGTTCTCTAGGCTGGTATAATAAAAATACAGACTGAAGCCTCGTGTACTGAAAAAGTGCCAGAGGAAAGTATATCAAATGCTAGTAGTAGTTGTTTTTGGATTTCTCCTGCTCTCTGAGTTTCCTAAAATAGTGGAGGCATTAATTTTTGGGACCTGGTGGTGTAGCTCAGTGATAAGAATTATGGCTAGGTAGTGGTGGTGGCACACACCTTTAGTCCCAGCACTCAGGAGGCAGAGGGAGGCAGACCTCTGTGAGTTCAGGGCCAGCCTGGTCTAGAATGAGTTCCAAGACATCCAGAGTTACAACCCTGTCTCAAAAAACAAAACAAAAGCAAAGCAAAAAACAAAGCAAAACAACAACAACAAAAAAGAATTATTTACTTAGCATACAAGATCCAGTGCACTGCAAAAACAAAACAAAGAATTCTGCCCTTTTATTTTCAATATTAAACCTTATATTTTTGTGATACCTTTCAAACTATACTACTTTCCAAATGACTAAACTCAATTTGAACATTTTATTGGGGATAGATTTCTAATATGAAAGCTGGCCAGTGAATGAAGAGAGGGAGATTTTGACTTACTGATCTATAAAGTCCTTATATTGAAATCTTTTTATTTTATTTTATGGGAAACAGAACCTAATCCTCCTATTGATGAAGTCATCAACACACCAGGAGTAGTGGCCAGGTTTGTGGAGTTCCTCAAACGAAAAGAAAATTGTACACTGCAGGTGCGGATGTTTTCGTTTCTTGGCATAGAACTTTGTTTTTAAACTTTTTGACTGTGAGTTACTTATTTAATCTGTATAAAGGCTTATTTGCTTATAATTGCATTGGTGATAACTATCTTGTATAGGTTTGTTAACATGTAGGTCCTGGTTATATTTGCTTGAATTTGTATCTTTGAATATTTAGCAATAGGAGTCATTGTATCTAGTAGTCTGTACAAGCTATGTAAAGTGTTGAGAGCGAGGTGGAGTGGGGAGGACTGTTAGACTACTTGCTGGTCTTCTCAAGATGATGTATTTAACATGAACTGTCCTAGAGACTTAGTAATCAGACCTGCTCTTACTAACCCCCTCCTACACCTAAAGAGCCGATAAGGAAACTTTGCCATGAGGACTTTTCTATTTAAGTTTGATCTTTTAATAATGTACTGTATGGAGAGTTTACCACCTTAGGATTGAATAATTTTTACAGTAAAAGAAGCTAGCTGTCAAACTTACAGACTTTGAGTATTTGGGATTCTAAAACACTACTTTTTTTCCTGGGTAAAGTTAAATTTTTGTTACTATTGTTATCGTTTAGTAGCTACACATCCTTTGATGTAGCAGATTCTTTTGAATTATTGACAAATATCTATAATGTCTAAATTCTCACTGAAGTATTTTATGTAATCTGAAAGGCTCAAATCTTTTAGAGATATGCTGCAGCTATAAAATTTGGTTAAATGTCAAGTAGATCCCAAGATGGGAGAAATACTTCCTAATAATAAGGTAATTCCCACCTTCTTTGCCTACTTTTTTACTGGCGCATTTTTGTAAATGGAGTCCTTGTCTCAGACTCCTTATTGGCCAGGCCATTGCAGATAACTTGTGAGTCTTAACACTTCGTCTTGATATTTTTCTCTTCTGCTCCATCTTTCTGTTTGTTTGACATCTTTATAATGATGAGTTTTTTTTTCAGAGGAGAAGGAAGAAATCCAGAAAAGGTAGAGTACTTCTTTGTCCATCAGTTTTTCTTCTCCAGTTTGACCTTTGCCAATCCCTGTGTTTATTTGAATTAAGATTCTGTTTTGCTTGCTTCCTCCTGGATAATTCTGGCTTCCATCTAATTCCAGAATCACCAGACAGTTGAAAAATCATGTTTACCCTGAGAGCAAGGGAAGAGAGATTTTTCTCAGAAAAAAGGAAATCCAGACAACCAACACTGCAGAGAACAGAGCCTGAGCCCCTGAGCAACCTGCCAAGAGAACCATAGGGACCAAAAGAGATTTACTGCAGTTTATCATTTAGAGTGGTTTGTAGGAAAAGGGAGGTAGGGTAGATGACCATTTTGTTAATGATAATGTTATTCTCCAGTTTCTAGGAGTGAGTATAGTTGAACAGTAACAGTTGTACTCTTAGATCAGCAGTTTTTATTAGGTACTTACAGGGGTCTGCTTTCTTATGTACTGAAGAAATAAGGCAGAACCTTCCAGACTTAAAATGAAAAACCTTGAGAAACTAATCTCCCTGTCTCTACATTCTCCTGTATTCTGTGAGCAGTATATAGTATGTTTATATACAGTGCCCTTTCTTGGGTGATTGATAAATTCTGCATTGTTTTGTGCTTCATAGAATTTAGGTGAAAGCCTTCAAAATCTTTGATTTGCTTTTATCTAATTCATTAGATTGAACCCATATCCAGACTGGGATGAAAAATGATCCCTTTGAAGTGATCACTTAATGGATGTTTACTTTTAACTATCTAAGACTGAGAAGTAACTGATCTAGTGTTTGAAGGTTGCTGTCTCCAGCTTTCCTTCTGCTTGTTAAGCACAGTATGGCATTCTCTTCCCCGTCTGAGGATTGGGTAACATTTATCACCTCCAAAGCAGTAAGAGCAAACATACCCAGGGAGACTTCTAACCAGGAGACACAATTGCTCTGCCATGTCTTGAAATAATTAGATGTATTCTGGAAAGCTTGGAGGCATTTCTTGCTTTGTGGCTTGGAGAGAGCATTTAATGTAAGATAGCGCATTCACACATGCCTGCTTTCTAGAGGTGTGAGTAGCGCATAGTTCTTCTTTGGAACAAGGCTTTGCCATTTCTCTTTTCAAAAGAGATTGATAGTACATGGTACATAGAAAATTGGATGGCTCAGTTCAATAATAAATCCCAGGGCCACATTTAATTTTTTCATCCCATAGCTAAAGAACTGAGTTTTAATGAACTTCACTAGCATTTTTCTCTTCTTAAATCAGTGGAATATCTCAAATTAGGGAGGTAAAAATGCCTCCTTTGGGACATCAGTACCCAGATATTCTCTTGCCATTCAAAGTGGAGGTGAATGTGGGTAGAATGTAAGATTTTGGAATTAAGCAGTGCCTTAACTTAAGAGACTTGTCAAACTCAGTGACATGCTCCAGCCTTTGGCATGAGACTGGTCTGTTTTATGACATGTTCTGTGGATCCACTTGTTTGAGTTCAGGCCCAGCATCTTTATACTATTTTCTGTAGTGCTAAAATGCTACATTGCCAAACCTTATATAAGTTTATAAAAATACCTAGAAATAATAAATTGCTTCTTGCTTTTGAACAATAACTGGCACGCCTCCAAAAGTTATAAATTTGAATGAAATTGGCTCATTTTTTTTCCCCTTTCTTGGCTTTCTTGACCCCTCTGAAAGCTTAGTATGATAAACTGCAGTAAGCCTTCATCCTTTTACCCTTTCCCCATCTTCACTGATCTCTCTACCTTTCCTGGAGGGTTGCTTAGATACTTCAGGTGCTCTTCTCTGCAGAGTTTATTATCTGGGTTTATTTTTCTGATGTGAGCCTTTCTTTTCACTTGCTCTCCAGGTGAGCCTGGCATTTGCTAGGAACCAGAGTGGAACCGGCAAAGTGGCCAGCAACAGAGTCCTGATCCAAATGGAGAAAGGGAACCAGGCGTACCTCAACCTGGAGTGGGAAACTTGATAGGAGGTCAGAAGTACTTCAGCTTTGGATTCTCATTTTCCTTATTAAAGGAACTGAGCACCAGAAGGTAGAGACTCAGAAAGAGGACAGAGAGAAATCTGAAGAACATAGATTGCAGTCGTAGCAATCTTTATTTAGTCCTTATTTAGCAAGTTCCCATGCAAAACATCAGTGGGATAACAATTTATAAGCAGTTATAGGTATACAATAGGTTATTTCCTGTGATTCAATTCTTGGACTGCTAAAAATACGTTAATATAAGACAAAATAGAGAAAGCTAAAGCTGTAATTATTTTGTCTATGATTTGTTACTTTTGGGGATAACATTTCTTAGATACTCTTTCACTTTTCAGGTTATTTTTCTCGAATTATACTATTCCTTAAGTTACTGTTTCTTCTTGGTTGTTCCTATCATATCTTTATGTATTTGTATTCACCATTAGTTCTGAGTTTTCCTGTGTTACAATCTCTTTCTGGTTACATTTCTAATCTAGCACCCATGGCTGAAATATTAAAAACAAAGCTGCAAATGCTAGTGAAATATAACTTATATTAAATTAAACTAAATTAAATTTAACTCAAAGACTGTGAGGTAAGGACATGTAGGCAGCTCACATCCAAGTTTAAAAAAAAAATACCTGCATGTTAAACACATTGATAATGGATGATATTAGCAGACTCACATTTCTGAAGTGAGTTTTATCTTTCTCATTTCCTCTCTCTTGTACACACATAGCATTCTCTCATCATGAGGTGGAAACACTAAAGTAATAAATACCAAAACTACTTTTTAATTTCCATCCTAGAATCTTCTCTGCATTTAAAGATGGTCATCATTATGACTATGTATTGAATATAAGCATAAATAGGGGGGAAGAGAGATGGCTCAGAAGTTAAGTGCAGTGGCTGCTCTTCCAGAGGACCTGGGTTCAATTCCCAGTACCATGTGGCAGCTCACAACTGTCTGTAATCTGACATCCTCACACCAATGTACATAAGATAAAATTAAATAAATTATTTTTTAAAATTTATTTTTAATTATTTTTTAAATTATTTTTTAAAAAAGCATAAATAACTATAGCATATTAGCTTTTGCAAGTGCATATCTAATGCTTACCATCTGTGTTCAGCTGTTGCTCACTTTTTCATTTTGTTAATCTTCATCACAGTTCTGGTTTTCTGTTTTGTTCATCTGAGTATGTTTTGATTTTCTTTTTCCCAGAGACTTTGATGTTAAAGTCAGCCAGCAGTATGAACTCTGGCAGCAGTTAATACTTAATTGTTTTTTCCCACTGATAACTCTTTGATATATTCTTTATGTTATCAGGGTATTATTGTGATTTGCATCAAATTCTGACTGCAGTTTTTTTCTCTTGGATATGTAGTATCCAGACATGACATACTCTTTTCAGATTGCTTTTCCTCAGTTTTAAACTTCTTTTGACTTGATCTTTGTAGTAACTGGTAATTATATTTTGAACTTTGAGCCTGCCTTCTATAGAAGTAGGACAGTCTGCATTTGACTTGTGTTTTAACCAATTAATTTTAATGGTGAGTTGCATAAACTGCATTTTAGGCAACCTCTTCTCTATAGCATAAATAATATGGAGTACTGTTTGAAATTTCTTTCCCTAGGTGGTAGAACTAAAAGCAATTGAAGCATTCCTATGTTTATAGTTCAGAGAAATTGAAAACAGTTTGAACATTCTTTCATTAGCAGTTTAACTAGAGATAATTATATGAAGTGCCTTTTTCCCCCATAATATTTTGGGTTTAATTTTTACAAAAAACTCATAGCAGTAGCCAAAAGTTTCTGCTTTCAGATGTGTCCTTGACTGTCGTAGTCTGGTGACATTGTTCCAGCTACAGGCCAAATCATAGATGAGGGCCCCTTTACTGTTTACATTATTCTTAAACATAAGCAAACCAAAGAGCCCTCCAGGGATGTGAAGAGCACATAGGTTTCTCTCACTTTATTTTCTTGTTGTGAATTTACTATCAGTCACATAGACTTGTTCTGCTAACTTCATTGATTGATGGCTTAATTTTCCCTATGACAGTTACCTTTTAACTGATACAAAAAGCTTAGAAAATAGTCATAAGTATATTTTTGATGGCATGAAATTAATCTCTTCATTCAAAGTTATACTACTAACCAGAAATGTGACTTTTCTTCCCCTACTGCATACATTATTCATTAAAAGGTAGAGAATGGTGGAAGGAATTGATCTAAAATTCAGGAGTCTTGACTATATGGATATAAGTGTTCATTCTTAGACTTCTTAATGTTAAGCTAAAGAAAAAGTTAGGAATGTCTAAAATTGGTAATATGCCATAGTTTTTGTTGACCATAATTTTCTTCATATTTTCTGCTTACTGATGCTATAATACTATATCAGCTTTCACTCAGTTTACCTTTGCCTCCATCTCTTCATCTTCCTCCTCCTCCTTTTTTTTTCTCTTTTCTTATCTCTGTTAAGAAACTAATCTTTGGCTAAGTCTGGTGGAGCTTATCTTTAATCTCAGCACTTGGGAGCAGAGGCAGGCAGATTTCTATGATTTCAAGGCCAGTGTGGTCTATATAGAGAGCTTCCAGAAATTCAGGTCAACATAGTGAGATTCTATCTCCATGGGGGCGAATTTATTTTAAAGAAAAAAGAAACTTATCTTGAGTTGAGTTTGAAGCCTTTTCATGCATTAGTTGCTTATATTCTCTGAAGCAAACATTGCTATTGGTTACATGCCTGTTAAATTCTTTTTACCTTACTTCTAATATCTTTTGCCCTTTTCAACGTAATTATGTAAAATGTATTTTACACTAATGTTCTCTTCCATTTCATTTTACCCACCCCCTAGAAATTACTTGTTTATTAGATCATAGAAACAGTACCTCAGTACAAGGCCCAAAGGAAGATAGGTTGTTCACTAGCATTGTTTTTCTTACCATTTCCCAGTCATCTAGGCTTGTCCATGTAAGCAATAAGTATTGATGATTTCTTGTAACTCTGTCCAGAAATGATCTGTACAGTATTAATGTATTCCTTTTAACATTTTAATTAATGAAATAGTATGTAACCATATTGAGTACATTATTTACCATTTTGTTTCTGTCATTAAAATTTTTGGAGATTATTCCATATCAACTTATGAAACACATTTTTCCCCCCTATCATTTCATGATAACCATATTTTGGTCTGAAAATTTTAAACATCTTGAGTATTCCTTTAGAATGAGGAATTCTGGAAACTATTTTAAAAGTAACATGGTATTTGGGGGGATAGACAATGTGCCAGTAATGATCCCCGACTGATCCCCAGACTCTTTTTTTATGTATAAAACATTGTATTGTTTTAAGTAAACAATCTTCTAAATTTTAATAAGATAATCAAACTTATTTTGTCTTTGTAGTTTGAATCAGCTTGGGTCCTGACAAATATTGCTTCAGGAAATTCTCTTCAGACCCGGATTGTGATTCAGGCAGGAGCGGTGCCTATCTTCATAGAGTTGCTTAGCTCAGAGTTTGAAGATGTTCAGGAGCAGGTAAAATATCAGCAATTACAGAGACAGCTAAGACAATATACATTGCACAGTCACACCTTGAGTTTGATTGCTTGCTCACAATGATTCATAGCTTGCTTGAATAGGAAAAATCCTCTAGTGAGTATTTCCCTTTCAACCATGGAATTTTTTGAAACTTTTAGCTTTTTTTTTTTTTCTTAAGTCATACACTTATTATTTATTACTAAAGGGCTTTTTCAAATGTGAATCTCTATTGGTACCATTAAAAGTCTTTGTCATTTCTTCAGAAAAGGCAACAAACTTTTGTTACTGTCAGACTTAATAAATTTATAAGGATAAATCACTAAGTGAACATGATTTTTTTTTAGATTTATTCAGAGAGAATTAAAACACAATAAACTACCATACTTAGAAGTGCAGTATATGATATGTACACCTATGAAGCCATTGTTGTGAAATTGCATTCACCACCTTCACAAATCTAATGAACATGTCTGTATTTTTATTTCAGTTATCTGCTTACAGTATCCTGTTGTAAGCAACCTTAAGTACATTTTTAATTGGTCAAACCATTTAAATCCCTGCTCTGTACAAAGGACTGTACAAAATATTACTTAGGACTGAGGATACAACCCTTTAAAAATAATTGGCCTCCATACTTGGGGTGTAGCTTAGTGAGGGAACAGTTTTCCAACTTGTGTTAGGTCCTAAATTCAATTCTCAGCACTGGAAAAAAGTTCTTTTTTACAATAAAGTTTTTTTTACATAAAGCTTTTAGTTTAATGAAATAACATTTTCTTTTATTGTACATAGTCACATATTTTCTAACTCTAGTTATTAAAGGACTAGTGATTTTAATAGTCCTTAAATAAAATGTTGATGAACTATTACATGATTTTATAAAGTGTTATTGTGATATACTGACATCTCTTTAGAAAGAATTATGAGGAGTTGAAAGCATTCAACTTTATTAATGAATAATTCTTTTACAGGCAGTATGGGCTCTTGGTAACATTGCTGGAGATAGTACGATGTGCAGGGACTATGTCTTAGACTGCAATATCCTTCCCCCTCTTCTGCAGTAAGTTTCTTTTCTGTTTTGAGTAATGAATGTATGAGAAGAATGACACCTTGGGAAGTCATTTTGGCTTTCTAGTGTTATTTTTGATCCCCAAAATCTTCTTGTTACATTGTTAGGGTGATGTCTCTTACTGATAGAAAAACAATGAGTCTTCATTGTTTTACAGAAAAATTAAAGACATCCTTTATCAGTAGTATTATTTTTTTTATTGATAATATCTTTTATAATTTACCACGAGCCCATTATACTCCTAGGTTATTTTCAAAACAAAACCGCTTGACCATGACTCGGAATGCAGTATGGGCTTTATCTAATCTCTGTAGAGGGAAGAGTCCACCTCCAGAATTTGCTAAGGTAAACAGTATGCTTGTGGGAAATTGTTAGGAAAAAAATGTTTTTAAAAGAGTATAGAAACTAATATTAATGTTTGCAGAAAGATAATTTTTGATAAAATTATTTAGAGTGTTAGAAAATTTATTGATTTATAGAGAAAATGCCTTTGGTAGTTTGTGTTTGTTTTAATTTGAGGTAATTTTTCACCGCCAGTCCAAAGTTCTATCTTAGTCTTAGAACTGTAGCAGTTTTTGTTGATAACAAAAGTTCTGCATCAGAATGTCACAGCTGTGGTAATTTTGAAAGTTTCTTTACCTCTTTTTCTCTAAGTGTATACTGTAACAAAGGATTCTAACTTAAGGATTAATGCATGCATATTCTTTGGGTTCTGAATACCTCAGCCGAGTAAACTGAATAACTACTGACCGCATTAGAGAGTGAAATGTTCTTTAGACACTTGATAGTCCATTACTAGACGTGTAAACATCCCATAGCTCACTGAGTGTTTGCCTGATGGGCTTCTTGACAGTCTTACTCTCACTTCTAGATTGTTTCTGTTGAATTTGATTTGTTTCTTTTCTAGGTTTCTCCCTGTCTGAATGTCCTTTCTTGGTTGCTGTTTGTCAGTGACACTGATGTACTGGCTGATGCCTGTTGGGCTCTCTCATACCTGTCAGACGGACCCAATGATAAAATTCAAGCAGTTATTGATGCAGGAGTATGTAGGAGACTTGTGGAGCTTCTCATGTAAGATGACCTTTAAGAAAGTGTGTCTGATGCCCTTCTCTGTTTTCCTTTATGTTGCTATGATAAACCACACCAAAAACAGCTTGGAGGAAAGGATTTTATTTGGCTTTACCTTTGAGGTTAGTCTGTCACTAAGGGAAGCCAGAGTAGGGAACTGAAGTAGAAACTGTGGATGAATGCTGTACTGCTTGTTCTCTGTCTTGCTCCACATCTCATGCTCACATAGCTTATCACTAGAGTTGGTTTTACCCACAGTGGACTGGGCTCTGCCCTCAGACATCAATCATCAGCCAGATAATCTCTTAATAGATATGGCTACAGTCCAATCTGATCTGGGCAGTCTCTCAATTGAGACTTACTCAGGTGACTCTAGGCTGTCTGAAGTTAACAGCTGATGCTAAGTAGGGAACTATATTTTCTATATTTCTGGTATTTTAGTATTAGTTGATTATACATTTTATCGATTTATTATGCATTGGCTGATTATCTCTTATTTGTATTGATCCCATTATTTGGCTTGCTTTTTGGGTCTTAGTGAGAATCTTTTATTTCTCTGCCATTATAAGTCTTTTTGCAGAATTATTTGGAAAGTTTTGGCTATGTAATTCTAGCTCTGTTATTCCACCTTGCACTGGAAAACCAAAGTTCAGGTACTGGAAATCAAAGGCATATTGCTGTGATAAATGGCCATTTCTTATTTTCTTATTAGAGAAAAAACAGACTAGTATCAGACTTTGAATCATATTTTTGTAATACTTTTGGTGATAGGATGAAAGATTTACTTATGGCATAAATAATTTGAGACTTTAGCAAATCTTTAGCTAATACTTAGGAGAAAATATAGCTTCAAACTATTATGGCAAAATGGTACACTTACAAGCCAAGGAAGGTGATATACAAAACAGTTGTCGAGACAGTGTCTCAAACATGACATGAAATTGGGAAGTGTAACTTACTGGGGTGATACCTGGTCACAGACTGGTTGCAGACTCGTAGTGTAGTTAAGAAGTTACAGGCAGCATGGTGCTGCTGAGCTCCAAAGAATTCAAAATCTGGGAAGTCATCACTTTGTCCTTTATTTACTAGGTTCACTATGTGTTTCAACTGTTTCATTTTAGTCATTAGATCTTAAATTTGAATGAAGAGAACAGGGTCTTGGAGGAAAGTGACAAAGATACTGTTTTATTTACCTTGAAATCTGTACTTAATATTCGTCTTCACATATATACAAGCAGGCTTTGTGGAAAGCTTTTTTGATCACTAAGGCAGTCTTCTAGGTTTAGTGGAAACAGAAAAGTATTTGAAATATAAATCTCACTTTGGTTTTGAAGCTCAACTGTTGACATAGCAGTTTCAGAATATTAGCAGTGTGTAAATGTCACTTGTGCCTCTCAATCATCCCAGCAGCTCCGGGAGACCAAGTAAAGAAAAGAGGGCCTATAGAAAAGAATAATAGGAAAATGTGGAGTTGAGTGCTGAAGTACCTGGGAATGATTTCTAGGAAAGAATTGGGTTTTTACTTTAAAAATAAAGGGAATGGTTACTTTTCTAGGTAATGGTCAATTCTGCTATCATAGTAGGGTCCCTAAATAGGTCATAAAGTATCTTTCTGCTCTTATATTGAATCACGTATTTCTTATTTTGGATTTCATCTCCTAAGAAAAGATTCTAGATAGAACTGTTGGCTCTAACATTTCTTTTTTTATGGTTACAGGCATAATGATTATAAAGTGGTTTCTCCTGCTCTGCGGGCTGTGGGAAACATTGTCACAGGAGATGATATTCAGACACAGGTATGAGAAAATGGTAACTTTCTCTAAAGTGAGTCTGTTGAACTCCATGAGCTGTTATATTGAATTCTATATTGTCATAGATGACTAACACTGTTTTGCTGGTGTTGGCTGTTCAGTACCTTTAGTATCTCTTTGTTGTCCTACGATTTGTAGCAATTGTAAGTTTCCTTATGATGTAACTTTTTTCTAAGTCAGTTTTCTCCCTTTTGTTTGTGGAGGGTTTTTTTAGGAGCACCAGGGGGTTTCTGGTAGTATACTTTTCTGGTAGCTCTCTCCTTTTTAATATGCTGAGTCATTTGTAAGGAAGAGTCTTCCCTATAGTTCCTAATGTCCGCTCTGTTTGATAACAAGGTACATCATTCACAGTGAATTGTTTTAGCCATTTTTTTTTCTTCCAGATGTCTTGGATGCATTGATGATGTCTTAAAAGTATCTTTTTAGGCTTCCACGATAATGGAATACTTTGGTTCATTTTCTCTATTTCTCCTTAGGAAGCTGCTTTTCCTGTACTCATTTGTTTGTGGGCATGACTCTTGGGAGCAGTTCTTCAGTCTTATTCCAGGATTCTATATAACCTCAGTCATCACTCTGTGTGCATGGATTATAACAATTGAGAGTTGGGTTTTAGCCTTACCTATGTCGGTCAGCCTCAACTTCCAGCAAGCCATTCAGTTTTCATTTTTCTAATCCCTAAAATGAAGGAAATTAGATTTGTGTTCTCAAGTGTCTTACAGTTTTAATGTTTTTAATTCCAATTTATTCTGTCTACACAGAAACTCATTTCTCTTTTATCTGCTCCCATTTTAGTTTCCAGCCTTAGTATTTGGCTCTGATAGTTGCCCATGTCAGTAATGCTGGACTAGTTTGATTCTGCTCTCATCAGCCACTGTGTCTTGCTACTCCGTCACTTCTCAGCCATACATTGCTTAGTGTAGACATCTCAGATGAGGGAAAAAGAGAATATATATTTGATTGTATTTGTATAAAATTTCTCTGGGACAACACATAGAAAATTAATAACATTGATTATCTCTGAGGAGAACATGGTTGTTTGAGTGTTGAAAAAGAAAGGAAGAGAAAGGAATCTCTTTCCTGTGCAATCTTTATACATTCTGAATTTTTAAACTATTGTATGTCTTTGTGTGTATGTGCATGTGTATCTGTGTGCCATAGTTCCTGTGTGGAGGTGAGGGGACATTTTTGTGGAGTTGGTTTTATCCTTTCATTAAAATGAGTTATAGGATCAAACTTGGGTTTCCAGGCTTACATGGCAAATGCCATTATCTTGTTAGCCCACATCTTGGATTTTTGAACCATGTTAATGTATTTACTTGGTGGGGGGCAACTTTGTAGAGCTGAGATACAGCTCAGTGATAAATTGCTTGTCTGGGTTCTGAGTTCAGTTCCTGTCCCCACACAACAAGAAGTTTTCACTGTCTCCCATATTGTACTCATGCTTTGTCCTTGCCCTGTTTGATCATTGGGTTTTGCCTGATCACTCTTAGCTCTGAGCTTTAATACATATTTTTTTTTCTTTCATCTCCCATTCCTTCCCTAGCCACCTCTTCTCCCATATCTGTACTCTTGTTGGTAATGATTTCTTATTCTTTGTGCTTTTTATACTAGAATTTTTTTCTTTGAAAAAGTTTGTTTGAACCTCAAAGTTTTTTAAGTTAGGTGGTAATTTTTTACAAGAGCACTAATGATACTGTATTGTTATTGTGTAATTTATAGGTATATTAATTTTCTCATCACTAAAGACGGCCTGCCCTAAACAAAAGGTTATTTGGGCTAGAAGTGGTGGCGCACAACTTTAATCCCAGCATGTGGGAGGCAGAGACAGGTATATCTCTGTGAGTTTGAGGACAGCCAGAGCTATATAGATAAACCTGTCTCAAAAAAAGTTGGGCTTATAGTTTCAGATAGTTTCACCTGTAGTCACTTGGTTCTGTGCTTGGGGCCTGTCACAAAGCAGAGCATTTTGATTCTGAGACTGTGTGACAGGAGCTTTTCCAAGTCACATCTGCTGGGAAGTAGAGGGAAGAGCAAATGAGACTTTGTATAATCTTCAAACACACAACTCAGTGAACTGCTTCCTCTATCTAGTTCCCACCTTTCACAGTTCCATGTATTCAAAAACATGAACCTATAGCAAAATTTCATATTTAAACCATACTAGCTTGTATACATTCAGAGGTTTTGTGTGTTAACCTTATTCATGTCAGTGTCTCTATAATTTAATAGGTTCTGGCATAGCACATAAAGACTCAAATACTCATTGCTGGGTGGAACTTTCCATGCTTATAATCCCAGTACTTGGCAGTTACAAGAAGAAGGCTTGTGAGTTCAGGTCAGCCTGGGAACCATAGAGAGATTTTTTTTGCGGGGATGGGGTGGGGAGGTGTTTGATGGAATGGAATAAGCTTAAATTATTTTTGCTATTTTGTTTTGTGGGGGTAGAATTGGTTCTCAGTGCTACAGAGCAAGGGCTCTACCATTGAGCTGCATCTCTAGCAAAAATGTTGTGTATCTAGGTCTGAACTCTCAAGTTCTAACCCTTGTATTCAGTAGTCTGTTAGCAATATCTGCCTTTTGTCTCACAATTTATCTGCTTACTTTGAATAAGCAAGTTGTGATTATTGATTTTTCCTATCAATTAGTAACTGTTCTGTATTCTGAGGCTTGAAACTCTGCTGCAGTCATACCTGATTCTTCTTGTTCCAGTTTGCGTAGTTCAAGTCTTACTACTTATTGTTGGATACGTGTATGAATTATACCTTATTTTGGTCCTTATCTTTTTATACTCAAAGAGTTTTGTTGTTGTATTTGTTTGTTTTGAGACAGAGTTTCTCTGTTGTAACTCTGGCTGTCCTGGACAGCCAGGACAGACAGGCTGGCCTTGAACTCAGATCCACCTGCCTCTGCCTCCTGAGTGCTGGGATTAAAGGCGTGCGTCATCACCGCCTGGCGTTTGTTTGTTTTAAACCTTGTTTACTTGGTTTACCTTCCTAGTCTTCCCAAATCATTATTCCTCTCTATTTATTATTCTCCATATGTCCTTTTTCTCGGGAGATGCATAGAAACACATACCACAGACAAGGCAAAAATAGACCAAAGAAAGGATTCTTGCCAAGTTGGACCGGGTGACACACTGGGTTTATTGGGATTACTTACAGGAACTGGGTGCCTTGCAGCCCTATTATTGACACTCAAGAAAACCACCTCATTGGATGTGAATGCAAAATTCCAGGCAGCTATATAGACCACTGCAGAGTCTCTGCAAGTAATTGAGTACCATGTACATCACAGTCTCAGGAGCCTCAAGAGGAAACAGCTACATAAAAACCATAATAAAATCTCAGTATCTCCTCAAGTGACCTTTTAACATAATGTATTTTCCTCTTAAAAATAGTTTCTTTGACGTCTTACAAAACACCTGACAAATTCCTAACTTAGATTTTAGTTTCAGTCTTTCTTAGAGTGTACTTATTTTGGGAGTATAAACTCTTCATAATAGCCTTATTCCTACTCATTGATTTTGTTCTTAGGGTACTTTTTGGTGGCCTGTCTACTGATTTTACCCCCATTTTTGGTTTTTTTGTGCAAAATCTTCTTTGTTTAAGAAGTTAATATGTGTTCCAACCCTCCCTCCCCTCCATGGAGCTTTTCTGGAATACTTTTCTTCATGTATTCTTTTTAATTCCTGACGTATTTCTAGATCACTTCTTTGATATTTAAAAATTATATTGTACATTTCTAGGCAGTGTGATGATCTTTGGTCCCCACCCCTCACTCAGATGTCTGACATCTTTATTTTATGCAGTTTTGTATATTTCTGTGCAGCTATTTTGTATTGCTCTCTTCCTGTTCACTTAACATTCTCCTAGAAGTTTTATAATTGCTTTTGGGTATATACCTGGAATTATTTGTGTCAAATGGTAAATTTGAAAGAAATACTTTTTGATCCATAACTTTCATGCAGTCCTTCCTCATCTCCTAATATTTAGCCTTTCTTGTTCTCTTTTTTTACATGTTATACCTTACCCGTATGTAGATTATATACACATACACATATATCATTGACTGGATTCCACTTATGAAAGAGAACGTGCAGGTTTTTTTCTTTGAGATTGTGTGACCTTGCTTAATATCATATATTCCAAGCCCATCCATTATCCTACAGACTTTGTAATTGTATTTTTCTTAAGAGCTGAATAGTATTCCATTTTTTTTATATATACCAAATTTTCATTATCCATTCATCTATTAATTAACAACTAGGTTTATTCCAATTCTTTGCTATAATGAATAAAGCAGCAATAAACTTGGGACTGCAGATATATCTATGGTAGGGTATGGAGTTCTCTGAGTGTATGCCAAGGGGTGAAATAGAGAGATGTCATATGTTCTCTACAGGCTATCTTTGTCACTATAGTTGTATAGTGTAATTTGAGGTCTGGTATTACAGTTCTGTAGTATAATTAATTTTGGTAGTATAGTTAATTTAACAATATTAATTCTCCCAACCCAGGACTATGGAATATCCATTGTCTAGTATTATCTGGAATTTTCTTTTTCATTTTCTTGGAGTTTTCATTGTAGAGGTCTTTCACTATTTTGGCTAGATACATTCCTGGACTCTTAATTTTGGGAGGAGTTACTTTGAATGGAATATTTTTCATAATTTCTCTGAAAGTAGAGTGTTAGTATAAATGAAGTCTCCTTTTTTATTATATTGAATTTGTAACTTGCAACTTTACTGTATTTGTTAGATCCAAGAGTTTTCTGGTAGATTCAATAGGGTCTTTGAAGTGAAAATCATGTGACTGGACACGGTGGCACATGCCTTCACTTCTAGCACTTGAGAAACAAAGGCAGGCGGATCTCTGTGATTTGAAGCCAGCCTGGTCCATAGGAAGTTCTAGGCCAATTATAGCTACACAGTAAAACCCTGTCTCAAGACAACAAAATAAAGACAAAAATATAAAAAGAACAAAACCAAACCAGAATTATGTCTACATATAGGGATAATTTGATTTCTTTTCTTCCTGTTTTTCTCTCTTTTATTTTTTCCTCTTGTCTAATTGCTTTAGCTAGAACCTTGGACACTACTGTCAAATAAGAGAAGGGAGGGTGGACATATTTCCTATCTGTCTAGTCCCTCATTTTTGAGGAAATGCTTTCATTTTGTCTCCATTTAATATAATGTTGGCTATAGGTTTGTTATATTTAGCCTTTATTATTTTGAGGTATGTGTTAACTATTCCTAAAGTCTTCAGAACTTTTGTCATGAAGGCATATTAAACTTTTGTTAAATGCTTTTTCAGAATCAATTGAAGTAATTATGTGGGTTCTGCCCTTGACTTTACTTGTATGGTGTATTAGATTTATGGACTTAATGTGTCCCTGAATTTGGTTTGCAAATATTTTGTTTAGAATTTTTGTATTGGGACTGGTAGATGGATGGCTCAGTGATTAAGAGTGGCTGCTCTTCCAAAGGACCTGGGTTCAATTCCCAGCCCATAATGCACCAGTGCACATAAAAATTAAGCAATGAAAAAAAAGAATTTTTGCATGTATGGTCATCAAGGAAATCAGTTTTTGTTTGTTTTTGGAAGTTTGTTTTGGAAGTTTTGGTGTCAAAAAAAACAAAAAAAAAAAAAACCCAAACAAAACTAAACAAAAAGCCAACTGCCAAGTACCTTTCATAAGTAAAGGAATCTTGTTATATCAAAAACTAAAATTATAAAAGTTAAAATCATTAAAATGGTGTGTGGTGAGTTCAAGAATCCATCACCGCTGAGCAACTAGATAGATTCCAGTACAGAAACAGAGGCAAGTATTTATAAAGAAATAAACGGAAAATGAAAGGTAATCCTTTTTTCCTCTAATTACTGGTGGTTTTACTTAATGCACAAGTAAAATAACCTAAATGAATGAAATGGATTCTTTGAAAAAAAAATTCAATCAGTGCTTAAGCTTTGCAACCAACTAACAGTAAATATTAAAAAACAAAGCAAGAAAATGGCTCAGAGGGTAAGGATGCTTGTTGCCAAACCTGATGACCTGAGTTCAGTCTCTAGCACTCACATAGTAGGAGCGAACAGAGATTTTTATTAAGTTGTCCTATAACTTCCATGTGTGCCCATACACATAACCAGCACATGCACATAGACACACACAAAATAGATCTAAAAACAATGACAAATAAGAGTTTACCTTAATTATGTGAATTAAAAAGAAAAAAAAAAGTTAATAGAAAATCTCTTCACAAGTAATGAAATAAATAAAAATTAAGACAAAGCTATGTTTTCCTACTAAATGTTTAGTTTCCTACCAAACTAAAACAATAAAACTTATAGCTAAAAGTGTCTTTCATTTAAAAAAGAAAAGGAAAGAAGGACAGAGATTTACTTCCCATAGTTCCGTAGGCTGGAAAATTCATAGTCAAAGAATCACTACCTGATTTACAGGGTCTTCTTGCTACATCTTCACGTAGCAGAAGGCTGTAGAGCCACTGGGGACAAACATCTGTCCGTATATGACAGAAAAACAAGAGAATAGGAGAACTTTCTTTTCTTTTTTTTTTGTTTTGTTTTTTTGTTTTTTGAGACAGGATTTCTTTTGCAATTCTGGCTGTCCTGGAACTCACTCTTCTAGTCCAGACTGACCTCAAATTCACAGAGCTCTGCCTGCCTCTGCCTCCCAAGTGCTGGGATAAAAGGTGAGGGCCACTGCCCAGCTTGTTTTGATTTTTAACTCTCTGTATTCTGCAGAGCACTTCAGCATGTATTGGTTTATTGAATATTATTAAGTATGTATTGGTTTATTACAAGCTTGGCACCTGTGACGCCCAGAAGAAGGCATCACATTCCATAGAACTGGAGTTGTGGGTGGTTATGTGGTGCTAGGAATTGAACCTAGGCCCTCTGCAAGAATATCAAATCTCTTAACTGCTGAGCCATCTCCAGCCCATATTATAGTTTTTAATACAAACATCATTGTAAATGTTATATTACTATTTTTATTTTGAAAGAGAGAGTAGACTATAATGATCAGACTATTCTCATTCAAGATCTTCCCATGTTTGCCTCCCAAGTGCTTGATAAGGGTGTGTACCACCACACACATCAGAATGTGTGTGAATGTATACAATGAAACCAGTTTAATAATCTTTAGAATCTTCAGACTAACACTGAATATTTTTTATTGGTCTGGTAATTTGGCTCAAATTGTAAAGGCTCTTGACACCAAACCTGATGGATGGCCTAAATTTGATTCCTAGGACACAGGATGGAAAGAGAGAACCAATCTCTGCAAATTTTTCTCTGACCTCCATGTGTGCTGTGGTATACTCAAGATCACCGACATAATGTTCCCTTTAATAAATACAATATAAAAACACTTTATGTATATATGAAATTATTTTTTTAAGTCCCAGAGGAGTTTTTTCTTCTACATTTGTCTTAAAATACGTTAGTCGAGTTAATGATTACTTATTACTCTTTGGGATATAGACAGAGGAAGATCCAGGATTTCAAGCTCATGCATTGAGATCGAAGCCAGCTGTGCTACATAAGACCCTGCCTCAGCAAACAAAAAAATCCACCAAATGATTGTTTGGAACAATGCCATAAGTAAAACTTAAAACCTTTTTTTTTTTCCTTTTAGGTAATTTTGAATTGCTCAGCTCTTCAGAGTTTATTACATTTGCTGAGTAGCCCAAAGGAATCTATCAAAAAGGAAGCATGTTGGACAATATCTAATATTACAGCTGGAAATAGGGCACAGATCCAGGTAATGCCATAGCACCTGCCTTTCCCTGTGTGTGAGAAACATTTTCAAAAGATGTTATTTATCTTTCTGTGTATGTGCCTGCTTACTTGTGTGTGTACCATGTGTATGCGGTGCCCCTGGAGACCAGAAGAGATGTCAGATCCCCTGGGACTGGAGATATAGGCTGTTGTAAGCCATCTGTGGGTGCTGGGAATTGAACCTGGGTTCTCTGAAAGAGCAGTAAACAGTTTAGCCATCTCTCCAGCCGCTTTTCTATCTTTTTAATGATGGTTAATGTTGCTTTGAACAGCCTTTAAAATACAGTCTTCATCATTACTTCTAAAACCATCAAACTATCAACTTCCAATGTCACTATTTCAGTCTAAATTTTCTTTTTCTTAACATTATGTCTTTTGATACTTTTACTTAGGCCATGTGTTTATTCTTGATCTTTAAAGTAAGAAACAAAAAAAAGTCTTTGAGTTTTCAGACTGTTTTGATGGACTGTATACTAAATATATTGGCTTTACTTTTACTAAACCATATATTTTTCATTGAACCCATGTATAAGATTGTTTAAATTTTTCATGGACTATAGAAGGACTTTGTTGTTGTTTGAAACAGGGTCTCATTTTGTAACTCCAGCTGGCCTGGTACTCACTGTTTAGACCAGGCTGTCCTCAGAATTCACAGAGATCTGTCTGTCTTTACCTCCCAAGTACCAAGATTAAAGATGTGTACCACTAGGCCCATGAGTGTCTGTTTTCTTTAAATATGCCCTTTTGTAGAATTTATTATTTTCTTGATAAAGGAAATTATACTAACCTATATTAGGTTTCTAAGCCAGTTTTAAGCATGAGGAAAGACTAGTGATAATATGTAAGTGGAATTGAATAAAAATGTGTCATTCAATTAATAAAAAATTACTATTACTATTTTAAGACAGGTCTTAGTATGTACCTCTGGCTGGCCTGAAACTATGTAGACCAGGTTAACATCAAACTAAAAAAGATCTGTCTGCTTCTTTCAAGTATTGGATCAAAGTCATGCACCAACATTTCCTGGACCAAGACATTAAATATATTTTGCCTTGTTTGTTTATTTATTGTATGTGTATTTGTGTCATACACAGGTACACACATGCTATGACTTTTATTTTTAGCTTGCCACTTCATCTCACGTTTCCAATGCCTTCTAGGAATTATAACTCTTTGCCAGTCTTGTGTGGCAAGAGTTTTTATCTACTGCCCTGATGAGACTTTTTAAGACCACAAATTCTAAAGGAGTATTATCTGTGGTACTAAGAATCATCTTAAGATAACATGCTTGCAGGTTGGCCCAGCATGTGAAAGCATTTGCTGAGTGAGCCTAAAGCCCTGGATTTGATCCTCAGAATCCATGATGGAAGGAGAAAACCAATGCTATGTCTATGCATTCACACATACATAATAATAATAAAATAAAAATTAAAAAATGGTAACAGGAAAAGCAAATGTCATTTGTTAAGTTAGTTCAAAAGTTATACCCTTAATCCCAGCACTTGGGAGGCAGAGGCAAATGGAACTCAGAATTGAGGGCCATCCTGGTCTATATAGCAAGTTCAGGCCAGTCAGAGCTACATAGTGAAACCTGGTCTCAAACAAAACAAGTTATGATAACCATTAGTAATATTTTTACAAATTGTAACTTCCTTGTCCTTTTAACTTTTTCTTCAATTTCAGACTGTGATAGATGCTAACATGTTCCCAGCTCTTATTAGTATATTGCAAACTGCCGAGTTCCGGACAAGGAAAGAAGCTGCTTGGGCCATCACAAATGCAACTTCTGGAGGATCAGCTGAGCAAATCAAGTGAGTACTACCTACGTAGCATCTTGTAAATTAGAAGAAAACAAGTTTGACCCCCCTCCCCCAATATATAACCTAAAACAAAATATTGATACTGAGAAATGAACTTCTTGACTACAAACACTTAAGTCTGGCCCCTTGGGAAATTGTTATCAATGTTATAATTAGACTCAGAAGTACATTTAGTCTTCTAAAGATTTATTTTAAAATTACTCTATTCATATATGTGTGAATGTGGGTATGTGTGTTCATGTAAATGCAAGTGCCTAGAAGGCTAGACAAATCAGATCCCCTGAGATTTGGAGTTACACATGGTTGTGAACTGGTGGACATGGGTGATGAGGACTGAACTCGGATCCTCTTTAAGAGTAGCAAGTAACAACCAAGTTGCACAACGACATTATTCACATATATAGCTATATCAGTTATCTCTGCTTTCTCCATATGCAACTTGAGGAAATGGAATGATTGGGGATGCATGAATATCTGCTATGAATATGATATAGTAATCTGTGTCTTATATCCATTATACTTAATCTGGATTGCATGATAAATCCTGCTAGAATTTAAAGAAATAATAGCTCTAGGGTCCTTCCATTTGTTTCATTATCTTTTAGTTCACACAATTTAAGAAGTGTGACTACATATAGAAATAATGATAACATTAACTCATCAAAACTGTATGTATTATTTGGGGCTGAGGGAGATGTCTTAGTGGTGAAAGTTCTTGTTCTGAAAACGGGAGGACAAGTTGGGATCCCCAGAACCTAAGTAAGTGCTGGATAAGTCTGGCAGTTGGCTATAATTCCAGCCTCTGAAGGCAGAGATGATTCCCTGGACATACTGGCTAGTGAGACTAGCCACATCAGTAAGCTCTCTCTGTGTGTTGGTCTGAGCTCATACCTTGCTTTGATGAAATAATATGGAAGAATCACCAATGATGATTTATAACATAAACCTTGTGCCTCCACATGCACTGGACACATTTATGTGCCCTTTCCTTATGTAAAACATGCATCTTGGAATATCTTTCATGTGAAAAATAGAAAAAGAACCTGGCAGTGGTGGTACAAGCCATTAAGCCCAACACTTGAGAGGCAGAGGCAGGCAGATCTCTGAGTTTGAGACCATCTGGTCTACAGATAGAGTTCCAGGACAGCCAAGGATAAAAAGAGAAACCCTGCCTCAAAAAACCCCCAAAACAACAAAAAGAAACAACACTAAATAAATGAAAGAAGGAAGGAAGGGAAAAAAAAATCCTATTATTTTGATGAGTCTCTCATATATGTGGGAAGAATTCTTAATTTTTTTTCCAGTACAAAAATTATGAAGAAGAAAAAAAACAAATATGTTATTAGATAAGTTTTGTTTTGTTTGTACTTTATTTAGTGATAAAGTTCTACAGTTTAGAGCTGGCAAGATGGCTCAACAGGTAAATGCATTTACTGCCAACCTGATGCCTTGAGTTCAACTTCTTGTCACACACTTGTGGAAGTAGAGAGTCAGCTCACACAGATTTTGTCCTGCTTCTACATGCATACCCTGAATCAAGCAGTGAAGTAAAATTGTTATTATTTTGAGACAGGATCTCACTGTGTAGCCTCGGCTGGTCTGGAACTCCATATGTAAACCACACTGGCCTCTAACTCACAGAGATTCACCTGCCTCAGTTTCCTATTCTGAGATTAAAGACATTGGCCAACACACCTGGTGTGCTAGTTAGCTTATTACCAGCTTGATATAAGCTAGGTTAGGTCACTTGGGAAGAGGGAGCCTCAATTGAAAAAGTACCTTCATTACATTGACGTGCAGGCAAATCTGAGGGGCATTTTCTTGATGAATGATTGTTGTGTGAGGGCCCAGCCTACTGTGGGTGAGGTCACCCCAGGCAGGTGGTCCTGGGAGGTGGTATAAAAAAGGTTGGTGGCCGGGCAGTGGTGGCACAGGCCTGTAATGCCAGCACTTGGGAGGCAGAGGCAGGTGGATCTCTGTGAGTTCCAGGCCAGCCTGGTCTACAGAGTGAGTTCCAGGACAGCCAGAGTTAATATCAGAGAAATCCTGTCTTGAAACTAACAAACAAAACAAAACAAAGAAGGGGGGGAAAAAAAAAGGGAGCTTGCTGAATAAGAGCCAGCTAGTAAGTATGATCTCTTGCCTTGCTTGAGTTGCCATCTTGGTTTCCTTCCATAATGGACTGTAATCGAGATGTGTAAGCCAAATAAACCTCCTTCCTAAAGTTCCATAGTTGACAGTTTCTTATTTTTATTTCTACAACAAGCTTGAAGATACCTCACAGTTCATTAAAAATCTAGCAGAATTAAATGTTTTGTATGACTTAAATTGTTCTTTTTTGTTGATTCAGGTACCTTGTAGAACTGGGTTGTATCAAGCCACTCTGTGATCTTCTCACTGTCATGGACTCAAAGATTGTACAAGTTGCCCTAAATGGCTTGGAAAACATACTGAGGCTCGGAGAACAAGAAGCCAAAAGGAATGGCAAAGGCATTAACCCTTACTGTGCTTTGATTGAAGAAGCATATGGTAAGATATTTTGACTGGAGGAGGTTTTGGCTGAGACTTAGGAAATAGACATGGTCATATAAAAACATGAATATGGCTGAGCAGTGGTGATATACGCCTTTAATCCCAGCATTCGGGAGGCAGAGCCAGGTGGATCTCTGACTTCAAGTCCAGCAGGGTCTACAGAGTAAGTTCTAGGTCAGCCAGGGCTCACAGAGAGACCCTGTCTTGAAAATCAAAACAAAACAAAGACATCAATGTGGTAGTGGGTGATACAGTGACTGTTAACAGAAAATTTGCTTCCTTAGGCCAGAAACTGCTTGTTGTGTGCATTTACAATGCTAATTTATAATATCAGCTTTCAGATATAATAGTAATAAACATTTCTGTACTACTGTGCAATATAGGATGTATAAGTAGAGAATCTTTACATCAAAGAAGTAGACTTGAAAACGTAGTTATTAAGATTTTCAAGAAAGATTTCTTCTTTATTCTTCATTTAAGGTCTGGATAAAATTGAGTTCCTACAGAGTCATGAAAACCAGGAGATCTATCAAAAGGCTTTTGATCTTATTGAGCATTACTTTGGGACAGAAGATGAGGACAGCAGCATTGCACCCCAGGTTGACCTGAGCCAGCAGCAGTACATCTTCCAGCAGTGTGAGGCTCCTATGGAAGGTTTCCAGCTTTGAAGCAATACTCTGCTTTCTTGTTCCTGTGTCAGACCAGGCTACCCAGTCAAGTCCTCTTGTGGAGCCCACAGTCCTCATGGAGCTAATTTCTCAAATGTTTTCCATAATACTGTTTGCGCTCATTTGCTTGCCTTGCGCACCTGCTCTCTTACACACATCTGGAAAACCTCTGGCTCTCTGTGGTGGAATACCCTTTTATTACATGGGTAACCAGAACGGCCCACTCTCTTGGAAAAATCCCTAAGCTTTGGAGATCCGCACTTATATTAGAGTCATGGGAATATATACACATATTAATGTGGCTCCCTTTTTTGTGAGGGAAAAAAGAGGACTCTTCCTCATTTGGTAAAGTGGGGAAAATGACATTAAAAGATAAAACTAAAACCTTTATCTTGAATTTTACACAACTACTTGGACAAGGGAGATATTTAGACTTATGTATACTTCAGAGTACTCTTCTCGAGTTCTTCCACAGTGAACCAACCCTTGGAGTACCCGATGGCTTTTTCTAGCCAAATTTGCATTAATCCTTATTGAGATGGGATGGTTTTCTTTCCTCTAATGGAGTCATTCTTCAGATATTAATGTTAAACCATCCACTCCCTCACCTTCAGCCTTCAGTGAATGTGCTTCTAGTTGTCAGGAATGCTGAAGACTTTGACTTTTAAATGTGATGCTGGCTTGGCAGATTCCCTTAAAGCAGAAAGGAGAGGAGCACATATTAATTTGTATGGCTTTTGCTTCTCTTTGGTTTTATGTTGATAGGATTTGGAAGTGGTTCTGTTTTAACGCTGGTATGAAGATTAAAAGTCTTTAAGTAAAACCATGTTCTAAAATTTAATTAAAGAGTAAGAACAACACAGAATCCATTACTTTCTTTAAACCAGTGTGACTAGAGGCTGTGTTTCTGCATTACAAAAGATAACTCAGGCTTTGTGGTCCTGATCAAGGTCCTGGTAAATTGGAGTTCACCCTAGGTGCTTTTCCTCTTTGTGACTGGCAGATAACACATTTTTAAATGTTACTTAGGGATTTTTTTTTTTCCTTAAGTCAAATGCAGCTGATTCTAGTGTATCCATGCTGCATAGGTGATCCTGCAATGCAACATCCTTATCTCTAAAAGCATAAAGTCTCCCCAATATGATTCTAGACTAAAAGAACAGTGATCACTATCTTTCTAGTAACCTCAGTGTTCCCTAATTTTATTTCAGCTCTTACTAGTAAGAGCTGTACCCTCCTCCTGCTTATTTAATGATGACTGTAATGTATCTACAAATGGCGCTTCCAGTACTGAGTTCACTGATCCACATTTATGCTTGGACTAGAAGGGGGACAAAATGTTAATTGCCAAGAGAACTGCAAATGAGTTCAATGTGACTTCTCGGTGCTAGTTGGCCATCTTGGCTCAATGTTGGGACACACTATCAGAGAAGAGTCTTTTTTTTTTTTTTTTAAAATGATACTCTGTTCAAAATGAATCTGAAGGAAAAGTTACTCATGTCTGTTTCAGAATCTCTTTGGACCACTCTTGTAGAATTCATTGTAATCCCAAAGTATAAAAACTATCTGGAAGTTGCCCCTGACAAGCTATTGCACATCTCTGGTAAATCCTGCTGAATGTAAGGAATATTCAGAGCTTTTCATACCTCATCATGATGTTATTTAAGCAGCCAATTTACATGACCTGATTTACTTTGAAAAATTTATTTCATTCAAACTAGAGAGTTCCAGAGACAAAGGACATTTATCAGCCAAGAGTGTGATGCATTCTTGCCCTAGTCTAAGTGTGTGTGCTCTGGGATGGATACTGTCTGGTGTTTGTTCAAAGGAGCAGGCACTACAAAACTAGTCAACTCCCATCTGTCCTGTTGTTTTCTAGTGCTGCTTTGTGCTGAGAGAACATGTTAGTTTACTGAACTTGATCTGTACAAGACTGATTCTTTGTAATTTTAGGGATAAATTAGGTGGTTAATTTAAAGATGAACTTTCAATGTTGCCTTTACATCACATTAAAATATCACTTCTTTCAGAAGGGTAATAGAAGCACTGATTCATAGTAAAAATCTTGTTTTTAGCTTTGACTTTTTTTGTGGCTGATTTTTTTTTTAATTGTAAATCACTGATAACATGTTATTTCTATAGAATGTTATAAATTATGTACCTTTTATTGAGTAGTAAAATCTTTGCATCTTATAAAAAGTCTGAATGAAAAGAAATACAAAAGCACAGAGTTGTCACTCCACCTTACCAAGAGCATACTTTTGTATGCTCAGCTGGAACTTTTGTAGCAATTTCAGGGTGACCCAGTGAGTTCAGGTCCACTAATCAGTGCAGTCTGTTTTATCTAGAAGAATTTATCTTAAGCCTGACCCTAGAAGTTCATGAATCTTAGTATTCTGAACTTCATTTTTATGGTAAAATGGGTAAGTGTAAAGATTGGAGCTGGCTAAAGTTAAACCCCAGCGAATTTAGATGTTCTGAACTGAGTACTTACAAAGCAGACTTTTTTGTTTTTTTAATGCAAGTGGATTTTAAGGGGTACTTGTAAAGCATTTTTTAGTCTTTCACCTGGGCAAAGTCTATTAATTTACTTTAATCTTTTGAATATTTATCAGAAAGCATGTTAGTAATTATAACTCAAGAAAACTCTTATGGTTTTTAGATAGTGATCAGGACAAAGTGGCTTTGTTTTCCTTCCTTTGTCTTCCTTCAGACTTTCTAAGAATGTATTTTATACTGAGAACTTCGGTGTAAAAAAAAAAATAGCATCCAGAGAATTTGAGATGGATAGGTATCTGGCACCTGAAAGACCAGCAAGTAAATATGATTAGATGGAGAAATAACCCAGAAGGTACAGATGCCAGATATCAAAACAAAACAAAACAACATTTGGGAGACAGTTTCGGTGGAACACTTTGTCCTTGTCATCAATCAAAGCCATTTTTATATTGCCCTCATCAGTAGTCTTACTGTTGGAAACTCTGTTGCTCTAGGGTTGTTTCTTCCATATACCAGGCAAAGCTATTGGACTCTGGGTTTCAGCCTTACTGTCCCATAATTGAATTATTCCAGTTGCTGCTGATTATGCCTAAAAAAACATGTAAGTATAATTTGTCAACAAAATGCTGTTGTACTGACTACCTACCGGCAACTTTGGTTTCTGTAGTGCTAAATAAACATTTCAGCTGTCTGACCCCCAGATGTGGGGCTGCATTGTTAAAAAAAAAAAAAAAGAAGAAGAAGAAGAAAAGAAAAAAAAAGATTTACTTGGATCATGGGATTTATTTAATTTCTGATTAATTTTGTAAAAATTGTCACATCATTAACAAGCCATTTTAGCTGTATTTAGGGGCTAAAGTTTTTTAAGTTGGAAATTGTGTTCAGTAATGTATGATAAGAACAAGGAATTGATTTTTGAGAGGGGTGTTGTTTCTTTTCAGGATACATACTGTGTGCTACCTCATACATTCCAAAATTTGCTCATTTGCAGTTTCATTTTGACATCTTAAATTATTAAGGCCATTTCTTTCTGATTGAGGTAAAAAGATTAAGTATCTGCATAGCTTGAAATATATTGGGTTACCTTTTCCTATCATCCAAAATTAGTTAAAAGTATTTGGAGATTAGATGTGATAGATATGACTATAAAATGCTGATTGTAATCCAAATGATATTCTTTAATATTGTTTATTTTTTGTTAGGAAAGGACAGGTTATAAGAATGAGTTCTGAGACATCAGGGTAATGTCTAATAAAGTAGATAGTTATCGTTTGTAAAGTATCAAGTTGCTAAAGCTGGGGAGATGGCTCTTCTGTTAAAAGAGGTACTGCTCTTGAAGTAGATGGAGTTCGGATCCCAGCACCCATATCAGGTGGCTCACAATTGCTTGTAACTCTAGCTCTAGGGGATCCAGAGCCGCCTTCTGTTCTCCTTAGGCACCAGGTGCATACATGTTGTACATGCATGCCTGTGAGCAAACACACAAATAAAAAAATGGTTCTTTTTCAAAGTCTCAAATTACTGTTGGACATACGATCATCTGGAGACTTGAGGTAAGAAAGAATTAAGAATATTAGTAAAGTAGTTCTGTTTTTTGCTAAGAATAGGCAATGAAATTTGTTTTTTCCTTTAGGTCAAATAAAAAGCAAGTAATGTTTATCTACTATCTTGTGTGCAAGGTATTGGTGAAGGGCTTTTCCTTAATCAGTCCTCTAGTTGCTATAAAAGATGGATAATTATTACTGGCAAGATCAGACTTAACAGATTACTTTGCTCCAGTGTCATAATTCTTAGATGGTGACTGTCTGGAGAAGAGCTTTGCGAGTTCTCTGTTCTTCATGGTCATGCAACATTTCTGTGTACAAGATGTCCTGTGTTTGACTTTTGGTAGTCATTGGTGGGCAAGCCTCTTGTATGGAACCATTCTTCCTGACTGTCCTCACTGGCAACAATTTTAAAGGGCTCCATCTCATAACAATTGCTATTAAAGTGCATATTTGAATAGATGTATTGATCCCTCAGTCCCAAGCATGTTTCTCCTTCAATAGTACTAAAATTATGGATTGTAAGACAAGTATAACAGCGGTTTAAAAGAAATTCAAATACTTGATTGTGAATTTCATAACATATAATGGTTAAACTTACAGAAACATCTTTTTGCTCAAGTAAAAATACAGAATAGAAATATAGAAGAAAAATACAGAAGGTACTGGCAGGGAAGAGCTTTGAGATGCAGAATAATTGCTCTTGTAAACAGCACCATGGGTGTGTTTACCCACTTTTAGCCCAGCCCACTTCTTTTTAAAAGCATACGGTCCCATAGATATCTCCCTTTGTTTTACTTGTGTATTTTCTACCTCACAACGTATTGACCATCCTGTGCCCTTTCTGGCTCTACTCATTCTTTGTACTTAATACACTGCCAGGCCATGGATGGATGTTTTGCACATAGTAAAGTCTCAGTAAATAATGAGTGAAGGAGTATACATCTGTGATAGTAATGAGTACTTGATTACAAAAGAAAATTCAGAGGAAGTCTCTCACACAGTTGGCTGAAGCTAGAATTGACAACTCTCAAAACAAATGCCTCAACATAAAGTGTTCCATTTGTAGTTATGTTTGAGGATATATAAAAGGACCTGAAGTTTACAAAAGGAAACATTGTCAAACAGAAGTCTGACATCAAAACAAGAGAAAGAAAAAGCAGTTGGGTTTATTCTGCAGGCCAATACATACCCCTGATGTGTTCAATATATGGCAGATAACACCTTACCAATCTGTTCTAGCATATTTAGAAGTTTTTAAAGTTTTGTTACTATATCCAACTGATGTTGAAGCAGATGACTAGGCTGTTGAGATTTTCCCTTTTTGCATACTACGTGTATTGCAGGAGAATGTTTTCTCTATTCCTCCAGGCATATGTGACAAATGAAAAGAAGTTGGCATATATCTTTATTTATTCTCTTTTTGAGATTTACTGGTCAAGTAATTTTGTGAAAAGAACTGAAATATAAATTAAAACATAGCTTCAGTTCCTTCTGTTGTTTCATCTGCAGTACAGAGTTGCTCTGTGTGTGTGTGTGTGTATTACAGGCATACAGATTTACCATGAAGCTTGAATGATTTTTGCCCATACTTCTACATTCTGGGGGTGTATGTAGGCACTTTTTTTTTTTTTTAAAGATAGGGTCTCATGAAGCCCAGGCTGGCTTTAAATGCTTTTATAGCTGATGATAATTTTGCTCCTCCTGCTTCCACTGCTGGAGTGCTAGAATTAGAGGCAAGCATCCCCACACCCAACTGAGTGGTGCTAGAGGATGAACCTATGGCTTTGTGAATGGTAGGCAAGCATTCTGCCCATTGAGCCACATTCCCAGCTTTTGAACCTACATTTGAAAAATTACTAAGTATACAGTGTTTTTGCAGAGAATAAATTTACACTTTACATTTCTTTATCCAGTCCCTTAACCCACAGAAACCATTAGAGTGCAGAGGAGGGACTGTAGTAAGGGTCACTGCCTTATTGACCATGTGAGCTTATAGGTATGGAGAAAATGAAAACCCAAAAGACCAGTGGTGGGTACAAAATAGTGCAGGGCTTGGGAGAAGCCTGGACAGCAAGTTATGGTAGGCATGGGGTTTTGTAAGGGTAATTGATTATGGCGTGTGTCATGGAAAGAAGTCACCAGTGACTACTGGCTTGCTGAAGAGGGTGCTTTTGAATTATGTCATCTTTGGCTTTTAAAAATGTAGTTTGCAGGGTGGTCGTGGCGGCACATGCCTTTAGTCCCAGCACTTGGAAGACAGATCTGAGTTCCAGAACAGCCAGAGTTATGACAGAGAAACCCTGTCTCTGGGGAGGTGGAGGATCCACTTTTTAGGTGATGGTCATGGCAACGTCCTGTTGTCTTGAATAGGTTTTCCTGATAGGGTAGGGATTTGGGGACTGGATTTATAGTCCCAAGAGCTGCTTTAAAGAATCCAGTTAAAACAGTCCTGAATGGAGGAATCTTTTCGAGTCTAGCACATTTTTTTCTTTAAAAGTTTGTGCCAATATTTCTGTTTAGAAAGTATTGAGGTGCAGTGAAATGAGCCTTTGGGCTGTAGATTGGAGGCTGACTGAGGGCAGTTAGAGAAGCTGATTTCTGCAGTGAACAAAACTTTAAACTTAGAAATCACCTTTCTTATGAGAAGGGTAGCTTGTTATAAAAGGATAGGTGTGACAGTGCCAGGGAACTCAAGATTTCACTCTGGTTGCTGCCACCTTGAGTTTACTATTCCCTGTTGATTAACAGTCACCCAAAGCCCACTAGGACAGCTTATTAATATTAGAACATGAGTAATGATTAACAGTCTTCACAGCTTTTTATTTCTGTAAGTCCCGGATGCTATTTATAATCAAGAGTGGGTTTTACTCTTCATGTCTTAAATTTACCAACATTAAATATGTCTACCTTTGTCTCTTGTACTTGTGACGTGTCAGTGGACTAACCATCCCAGCACCACCATGCCTTAGCTTCTAGGTTATTCCCATCTTTTTCTTTTGGCTTCCTAGTTAGCAGGAAAATACATACTTGAAATAAAGCCTAAGCTTTGTTATGCAGTATGCTTTTTGATGAGTTAATAAAAATGGTTTTAATTGATAATTACCGCCCTCTCTCCCAGCAGAAATCATAGTTGGCGCTTCATAGTGGTTAGTGGTGACTGCTCTTCAAAGGACCTGGATTGGATCCCCAGCCCTACATTCGAGGCTCACAACCATCTGTAACTCAAGTTCAAAATTATCACATGCCCTCTTCTGATCCTGAGGATATGGCATTCACACAGTGCACACATGTAGAGACAAAACCATACACTTGAAAATGAATTACATGAGTACTTTTGTTGGTTTTGGTGGCTCATGCCTGTTCATCCTAGCACTGACAAATGCTGGGTTGAGAGTGCTACCAGTTCAAGACTAGTCTGGGCTGCAAATGAGTTGTCTCTAAAAAGAAAGCACATAGTTCACTGGGAAAAGAGGCCTTCCACTATGCCTGGCAATCTTTGAGTTCTGTCCCTGAGACTCGCATGAGAACAACTCACAAGGTGGCCTCTGCACCACCCGTAGCCCCGCGCTTGCCATCTGTCCATCCATCCATCCATCCATATTCACACTTTTTAAGGAGCTGGAGTGGGGAGCTTGGCAGCTAAGAGTTTGTATTTTTCAGAGGACTCAAGATTCTCAGCACCCATATACACATGAAAATAGTAAAGAATAGACTAAGATATAGTTAGCCAGTCAGGTATGGTAGCAACACTGTAATCCCAGTACTTTGGAGGCTGAGGCAGGAGGATTGCCATAAGATATAGGCCAGTCTAGGATACAGTGAAACCCTGGTTCAGCACTTGGTCCCCGCCCTCTCAATGGGAATGATGATCCACTTCTGTAACCCTGGGAAGTAGAGTTATTAGGAGCAAGGATTCCAGGCTGGGCGATGGGACTATATCACAAAGCACCAATAAAAAAAAAAGACGCACTGACTATGTTTCTGTAGGGTTGAAGAGGGTAGTTGCCAGCTTGCCTTATTGGCAAGACAGAGCTCCGACACCTTCCTACCAACCTGCCCTTTCTCATTTTAAGAACCTGGATTACCCTCTATTTTCTACGGAAGCATAAACTGTCCGGGTTAAAAGTCAAAGGTTTGCTGACTTCTCCCATCATAGCCTTGAGTTTTAAAAGACCTCTAACGGATGTGGATCTTAATGTTTTCTGAACGTCTATAAAAGGATTTTAAACCACTAGTCTTACGATCTGGAGACTCACTCTGCTCCAGTCCCCCGGCCACAGTAAGCAGGCATTGTGGCTGCCAAGTTTAGCATCAGGTCGGGGACAGAAACCAGCTATATGCACAGGTTTCTTGAAGTGCCCAGGGGCTGTGTCCCTTTCTGCACCCAGCCTTTCACAGGAAAAAGCCGGGCTCAGCGTCTGCCCGAAGGGCCTCGGACGACCGGAAGCAAACGCTGGCTCCTTCGGCGCAGGCGCCGCCCGGCGAGTCCCATTGGTGGATGTGGACTATCGCTGTGGCGTGTCCCGGGATCTCCGGAAGCTTCTCAAGTCTGGTGCAGTGTGGCGTCTTCTATTACTTGCATGTCTCAGGCAATCTGGAGCTGGGGAGGGCGTGGAAGAGGACGTTCTGTGCAGCCCCAATCCCTGCAGCAGGGCCTCGTACTTTAACAGCACCCAGCGTGGAGCGAGAGGGAACTGGTCCAAACCTTGCTGCTGATTCTCTACCGACCTTAAAGTCGAGTCCATGTTTCCATCAAAACCATGCGCCTCCGAAAGGCAAGTTTGATCTTCTGTTAGGTTCGGGGCCGGACGCCATGGCGGCCGAGCACCAGCCGGCAGAGGGAGCGCAGTCGGGCCTCCCCTCGGCCACCCAGCGCGGGGGAGAGCCGCAGAGACCCAGCTATGCTCTCAGACTTACTCTTGCGGGGCACTCGGCGGCCGTATCGTCAGTTAAATTTAGTCCTAACGGAGAATGGCTAGCAAGTTCTGCTGCTGATACACTAATTATAATTTGGGGAGCATATGATGGGAAGTGTGAGAAAACACTGTATGGTCACAATCTGGAAATATCAGATGTTGCTTGGTCTTCAGATTCTAGTCGTCTCGTTTCTGCCTCAGACGATAAGACTCTAAAGTTATGGGATGTGAGATCTGGAAAATGTTTGAAAACATTGAAGGGGCACAGTGATTTCGTCTTCTGCTGTAATTTCAACCCACCATCCAACCTCATCGTTTCAGGATCCTTTGACGAGAGTGTGAAAATATGGGAGGTGAAAACAGGAAAGTGCCTCAAAACTTTGTCTGCTCATTCGGACCCCATTTCTGCTGTACATTTTAATTGTAACGGGTCCTTGATAGTGTCAGGGAGCTATGATGGCCTTTGTAGAATCTGGGATGCTGCATCAGGCCAGTGCTTAAAAACACTTGCTGATGATGGTAACCTTCCCGTGTCTTTTGTAAAATTTTCTCCAAACGGTAAATATATTCTCATTGCAACTTTGGATAATACTCTTAAACTGTGGGATTACAGCAGAGGCAGATGCCTGAAAACATACACTGGCCATAAGAATGTGAAATACTGCATATTTGCCAATTTCTCTGTTACTGGTGGAAAGTGGGTTGTGTCTGGCTCAGAGGACAACATGGTTTACATCTGGAACCTTCAGACTAAAGAGATTGTACAGAAGTTACAAGGCCATACAGATGTTGTGATCTCAGCAGCTTGTCACCCTACAGAAAACATCATTGCCTCGGCAGCGTTAGAAAATGACAAAACAATTAAACTATGGACGAGTGACCACTAAAGGACCTCTGTCAATCAATGAGTAAAGCCAAGTTAGAAAACAACATTGAAAGGCTGCTTTCTCTGAATTTTGGTATAGTTTTATAGTTTTTTTCAAATTGTCTTTGATGAGATGAGTTTGAGACATTTAGTTTGCAAAATGAGACCATTGTAAAAGCAAGTCTTGGACCTGGGGCTTCTGATTCCTAATATCGGCCTCTTGGCGATCTCATGTCTTCGTCCGATTCTCTTTCTTCCATAGCTTTTCCAGAGGGGCGGGGTATTGGGAATGTTTAGGATGACTGAAGGGATTTGTGGTTTCTGGTTTGGGAGGTCATTAAGGACTATGACACGAGTTTAGGGAGGTAATCAGAGGATTAGAGATATCTAATCACTTGCACATTTTTGATGTTATCCGACATGATTAGACATGTACATCAAATTGCCAAATTAATCAGTCAAGTTGGAGACAATAAGTCATGGTCAGGTTCATTCTAGTATTATGTGTGTACTGTGGAGGCCAGAGGGCAACCTTCAGGAGCTGGTTCTCTCCCACTGTAGGTTCCAGGTAGTGAACTCAGGTCAGCTTTCCAAACGGGAGCTTTCATTCACTGAGCCATCTTGCTGGCCCAGAATTTTAAAATGTTTTTGAGACAGGATTTCACCATGTAGCCCTGGTTGACCTAGAACATGCTATATAAACCAGGCTGGTCTCAAATTCACAGAGATCAGCCTGCCTCTGCCTCCCCAGTATCCTCAGATTTAAAAAAAAAAAAATTATATTTTATGTACACTGGTGTTTTTCCTGCATGCATGCCTGTGTGAAGGTGTCAGATCCCCTGGACAGGACAGACAGTTGTGAGTTGCCATGTGGATATTAGGAATTGCACCTAACCACTGATCCATCTCTCCAGTCCCCCTCCTCAGACTCTTTAAAGAAATTCTTTTCAACTCTTTTGTTAGATTGTGCCGCTGTCTATCGTTGTACCCACTCTTGAATATTGGGCATCCTAACTCCTGCCCAACATCATTCAATTCAGAGGCCAACTTACAAATACTATAGCTGCCTGCCTGCCACCTCAGTGTACAGCTGAGGCGGGTTTTCCTCCTCCCTTTTACAGTATTTTTTTTTTAATAAAGCTCTAAGTTTACATTTGCCATATTTTCAGTAGACAATAAACTCTAAGATCAGGCTTTATGTCTTGTCTTTTTCTACAGAGAAGGGACTCAGTATTTACCTGACAATGAATGTTGCCATAACTTCATTCCTTACTTGCTGTCAATAAATTTTAGTAATAAAATCTCCAAACTATAATATTGACTAAAAATATTTTATGGTAGGCCCACATACTAACTAAAGGGCAGCTGTGTCAATCTCTATACCACTAACACCCCAGACCCATATGCTGACAAGTCCTGTGTAGAAAATACAGAAATTCACGCAAAAAAAACAGAGTAAGGGGCCGGAGAGATGGCTCAGTGGTTAAGAGCACTGGCTGCTCTTGCAGAGGTCCTGGGTTCAATTCCTAGCACCCACATGGCAGCTCACAACTGTCTGTAATTCTAGTTCCAGAGGATCTGACACCAATGCACATAAAATAAAATTAATCATTAAAAAAAAACCCCACCTGATATAGATCAGTTCTGCATGAATGCAGAGACAGTAGTGTACCTAGGATGTGACCCTATTAAAAAAAAGAGAGAAATAGCAGCTGGGTGGCGGTGAGTCACACCTTCAATCCCAGCACTCAGGAGGCAGAGGCAGGTGGATCTCTGAGGTCGAGGCCAGCCTGGTCTACAGAGTGAGTTCCAGGATAGCCGGGGCTACAAAGAGAAACCCTGTCTCAAAAAACCAAAAAAGAGAAAGAGGAGGTGGGGAGGGGAAGGGGGGGGAATTTAATAGTAATTTACAGTAATTTAAGTGGAAGCAACAATTTTATCTTTTGAGACATATATTAGAATTGCTTATAGGGTATAACTGCCGAGATACTGTGTATTTGAATATATTAGAAGAGGCAGGATCAGTTAGGGGCATATCTGAAATTCTGACCAAGAAATTTAAATTTGGGCTGGTGAGATAGCTCAGTGGGTCGGGGTACTTGCTGCCAAGCCTGATGCTCCAAGATCCATCCCTGGGACCTGCACAGCGGGAGAGAACACAGTCCTGGAAGTTGTTCTTGGACTGCCACATTCAAGGCATGGGCACACCCCTTCCACACACAAAGACAAAGTAACAATGTGAAAAAATTAAAGAAATTTACATTAAACCCTTAAGAAATAATAAAAACACAATCAAAACATGATGGCATCAATCTGTGGTGTATCTTCACCACAGGCTGTAGTTTAATGAAACATTCTTACTACAGTTAAAGCTAAGGCTACAGATAACATTTCTCAATGCTCTTCCGTGAAAATGGCATCGAAATAGGGTCCCTTAAGGAAATTATACCACGTTAGAATTTAACAATATTTTAAAATGGGCTTGGAGGGGGTCCCATAATAATCAAGAAAAACTAATTTCTTAAATATGTACAAGAAACAGCGCTTTTGGTACTAAATTTGCAAGTGACAAAAATGAAAGCATCTGCCACTCGAAGCAAAGGCGAAAGCACAGTGTGTGGACGGACAGACAGCATCAAGGCCGCGGCACAGTGTGTGGACAGACAGCATCACGGCCATTACATCAGGATGCTGTGGTCAGTATTCCATGGTAACTGTGTGTCTCGTTAAGTGTATTTGAAAATCCTCTTCTCCCGTGTTCCTGGCAGCAGCAGCTCTTCCTCCTGGAGGAGCATGGTGGCCTGCCCATGGACAGAAAAGCCACGTGGTTCCTACGGCGAGAACACAGGAACTCGGGAGGAAACACATAATTGGGTGATCTCGTTTAATGCAGACTTTGGGGTGTCTTTATAGGGTTAACGTGGGGCAAGTGGTCATTGACCCCGAGAATGCCCATTGGTTAAGACAAGAATGCTCGGAGTAGCCTCATCTGTACGTGGGATGCAAGCCTCCTTGTGCTTCTAGCTACAGGGTAGACAAAGCATCAGCCAAGCCACATTTGTTTTCATCCCTAGGGATGATGCAGCGTTTGAAACCAGCTTCGACTTGTTCTTAGCTCTTAGGACAGTCCCACAGAAGTTCCCAGACAGTGGCACATGGCAGTTTGAAAATCACAGCTGAGAAGTGTGTTGGGTGGCTGTAATACCATGTCATCTGTTAGCACTAAAGAGGCATATGAGAGTCAAAGAAACGTTCATACTGGAAACTGCCTGAATACCAGGTATCTTGGTAGCATAAAGGCAAGACTAAATGAGATGCATACTGGCAGTAAGTGCTTATTTTCCGACAGTCACGGACAAGAATGGGCATGGCTTTTCCTAAGTACAACTTAATTCCCAGGAATAGAAAAGGGACTAACTGGGAGCCGAGCCATGAACTAGAAGGTGGCAACTGGCTCCCAGCAATTCCATGAATGGTAACTCCTCAGAGCTTTTGGCCAGACCACTCTCACGACTTTGCCAAAAGCTCAAGAGTTCTCCTAAAAGCTCTGACTAGTGGCATGCTAGACAATGCCATGGTCTGGTTGCTTTCAAGGCTCTGAGGGAGCCAGCTTCCTCAAAGGCACGATAGCATTTGGAAGGCTGGCTTCCCGACATGCATCTGGGTAGTGTACCTAGCTGATCTTCCCACCCCTTCAGACATAGTATACAGAAGACAGAAACCTACAAGACCCCACTCTTTGGGCCTCAGAGGATACATCAACTCTAGTATGTGAGTAGAAGATCTGAAATGAATTGTGTCTTCACTTCCTCTGAAAAGTGGGGAGGCTACATTTACCTGGATGAAAGCAGCACACAGACAAGTCATTCTTTAGAAAATTTACTTGTTCCTCTACAGCAGAAAATAGGGAAGTGGAATAAGTTTGTGCAAGGTGCACGTCTATGAAGTGGGTCTCATATCGCATCCTCTCAAATGAAGACTTGCTGCTGCAACCTTACTTTTGGGTTTTCCAAATCCGGTCTACACTAATACGTCTACTCTGTTTTGGCCTTCATATCTGTCTCCTCTCTCAGGCGTGCCTTCCTTTCCAGGTTCAGGCTTGTTAGAGACTTGTGTCTTTTCGCAGCCTAAAAGGAAACAAATTTGAAGAGATGACCCCAGGCTGGGAAGGCTGTCCTCCCGGTGCTGAGAACAGCAGGCTAACTCGGCAGTGCAGGGCAGAAGTGACCAGCTGCCTGGACACTGGACACAGCAGTGTCCTGTGCACACCTGCTATGCCCTCTCTGACTTCAGAGTCCAGTGTTCCATCCAAGGAGAGAAGTGCACATCTCTCCCTTCTCTGCCCTTAAGGCCTCTTCCCACATCCTTCACTCTTTAATGTAAGCACCATTCCATCTCCATCTCTCTTTGCCCTCCTCCTTCCCTAACTCGTGTGCACACTTTCCTGCCTTTCTAGCTCCTTTCTTCCAACAAAACGACTCGGCTTTGGGAACCCCAGGCTTTACCAAAACATCACTCAATGACTTCTAGAATTATCTATCCCCAAACTCTACCCTTTTAAAGTAAAGGACAGTAGTGGGAAGCACGTCTTTTTCTCTTGCTTCCCTCAATGTGAACTGTTAAATTTCTATGAAGCTTATATAATCAGACAAGTTTTTATGTCAAGTATGAATCTAGCAGTCACAGAAGCTGGGATTTTCTGACACTGGTATTTCACACGAGAAGAATTTGGTGGGAGGAGGAAAAGGATGGGAATAGAATGTCAATGGTAAGGACAAAGTGTAATGGTAACTAACATCTCCTCTAAATGACAGTTAGCTCAAAAGTTTTTCATTCTAGCACACACCCCTGGAAGGCACTGATGGCATCCTAGGGGAATCATTTGCTTTTGGATATTTTTAACATCAAGTATTTATCAGAATTCTAGAAGTCCATGTGTCCTGTGCACAGGCTTCTGTAGGTTTCAGTCTGAGAACTGTGGATGAGAGGTTGAATGGGGAGACAGGGAAAGTGAAGTGGACAGGCTCATTTCCAAGAGAACTTCACCAGGCCAACACACTTGCCCCCCCTGTGCTCCCACAAGGCCAGACTGAAATGGCCAGGATTTTTATGTGACTGCAAGGCACAGAGTCAAGAGTTCATTTCCTTTTTACTCTGGATTTGCTCAGGATAAGGAGATCAGCTGACAAGCACTTCTATTAGAAGAAGCTTTTGAATACGGAAAAACAGTGAAAGGATATCTCTGTGAACACTATGACACAGAATTAGACATGATATTCGAGGTGTGTTGATACATGATATTCAAGGTGTTTTGAGTGCTGCTAAATTTAAAAGCACACATACTTTAGATTTTACTTATTTTTATACTTTTATGTCTATAAATATTTACTTGCATGTATGTACATGTACCACATGTGCCTGGCACCTATCAGGGCAGAAGAAGGTGCCAGACACCCTGGTACTAGAGTTATAGGTGAGCTGCCATGTGGGTACAGGGAACTGAACCTGGGTACTCTGCAAGAGCAGCAAGTAATCCTAACCACTGCGCCATCTCTCCAGCCCCCAAAGCAACTATATTTTAATAACAGGACAGTTTAATAGGACATTTGGTAACATGCAAAAATTAGATCTAAAGTTTGGTTTTTCTTTTAGTTTTGTTTTTAATCTAAATTTTTATCTCTCCATTTACTATATGAGTTTTGGAAAATACATGGTGGACGTGTAAGCTTTAGGTTCCTTCTTTATAAAGCATGGTGATGAGAAAGCCTCTCTCTTAGGTTCTAACATCTAGTAAGTGAATTTAACAGTTGCTTCTGTATAACAAACATTCAGTACTGGGGAGCAGTTTTACTCTTACCTCAATTACATCTAGGTTCAAATTACTTCTGTCATTAGGGAGATGCACAGCTTTGGGCAAGGTGCCCAAACTTACTTTAATCATTGTCTTCAGGCCTGTGCACCCGTGCCTTTCTCCGCCTGTTGAGCCCTCTTCCCAGCCCACTGCTAAAGCTCCCTATGCTGTAGTTTCCTCATCTGATGCATCTATCTAGCAAAGCTGTGAGATACAAAATGAGGTCACCAGAAGTGCCTGGAATGCAGTAAGCATTCAGTCAGTAAATTAATACAAAGTAGTTTCCTCTTCTTAGACTGTCCCTTTCTCACACCTAGTGTAAGAGCCAATCACCACTTTCCTCCATCTTTGAGAAAAGCATGCAGAGACAGAGAGGAGCCACTCTCACCTTCTTGCCCTCAAAAACCATATAGATGCATCCTGCCACTGTCAGGGCAATCATTAAATAGCTGACCTTCACCCGGATCTTGTTCTTTGCAGCATCAAGCATCTCAAACCTAATAATAGAATGAAAAGAAAACATCATTAACTCTTTTCTTTCTGAACTTGCAGCAGGATAAAACGTTATCTGCACCACAACTTAAAAGTACAGTGATGTCTGTAAATACAGAAAAGAAGCTAGGGCCTAGGGACCTCATAGCCTCTTGGGGAGGGTGGGCCAAGTTCACATTTTTGTTGTTGTTGCTTTTGGAGACAAGGTCTTGCTTTATAGCCTAGGCTAGCCTTGAACTCATTCTTCTCCTCTCAAAAAGCCCTGCTATGAACTTAAGTTATAACAAAAACACAGTTCAGAAAGAAAATAAACATGGAAGAGTTAATACGCTTTGTGTAACCCAGTTTCTTCCCCCTATTTTTAAACCTTATGTGCATGGGTGTTTTGTCTGAAGGAGGAGGCCAGAAGAAAGTTTTGGATCCCCTAGGACTGAAGTTACAGAAGGTTGTAAACCACATATGGGTTCTGGGAATTGAACCCTGGTTCTCTGGAAGAGCAGCCAGTGCTCTTAACCATAGAGCCATCCTCCAGCCCTGATTATTCTGAATTTTTATTTTTTGGGCGTGTGTTAGAAACTATGTTATCAATTCAAAGTCTTTTCATCTTTATCAACTCATCTAAAAGTGCATTTTATAAAAAAACCTATGCTTGCTGGGAGTAGTGGCACAGGCCTTTAACCCAAGCAGAGGCAGGAGGATCTTTGTGAGTACAAGGCCAATCTGTCTGACATAACAAGTTCCAGGACAGCCAGGGCTACATAGAGAAACTCAATCAAACAAACAAGCCTTGGGCTTTAGTTCAAACAATTCAAGTAAATCTGTAATTTTTCTCTAGCCCTAATCTAGCCTTTTGCTGTCTTGAACTCGGAATAGATTTGAAACTGCCTGAGCCAGTGAAACAATCCCTTAAACAATGGTCCCTTAGTATTAATCTTGTTGTGAAGGCCTGTGTTCTTCGGCAAGTACCTAGAATGTCTCTTTTCTAATCTGTCCACTGACTGATGACCTACATGCCTTAACAGACAATTTCTCAAGTAAAAGCAAAGAGACCTAATGTGCAAGAGTCTAAAGAGAAGGCTGGGTATACAAGATGGCTCAGTAGATAAAGGTGCTTACAGCCAAGCCTAATGTCCTGAATTCAATTCCTAGGGCCCATGTGGTAAAAGGGACTTCTGTAAGTTGTCTGACACCTCCAGGACACTAAATAAGCAATGCAATTTTAATAAAATTAAAAAAGGCTATTTATCTTGGTGATTTTGTAGGAAGGCGTAGGGTTGTGGTTCTACTGTCAGATGGTCCTAGAAGAGCCTCAAGGCAGGACACTCGGAGTCCAAGTGAGGTCTCCCCAGATGTGCACAGGAAGTGATTATCCCTAAAAAATGGGATTGGAATGCTTTTACTTCTTTCCCCCACATTTAGCACATTTAGTGTTGAGCATCAGCAATGGCTTTTAAATACTGCCATGGAGGAGGCCCAGGTGGGAGAAGGACCTGAACACATACACAGTGTGATGTAAGAGCTGGAACTTGGGAGGCAGAACTGTGCGTGGAGCTTTCTGAGCACTGAAGCTGGGCCTGCAGGGTGGGAGGAAGCAGGGGCAACTTCTAAAGACAATGAGTTGTTTAACTGTTTAAAATCATTTGAGATCCCACCAGCCACAAAACAAACATTTTAATGGGTGTGATGGTTTGAATGAGAATGTCTTCCCACAGTCTAAGGCATTTGAGTACTTGGTTTACCTGGATTAGCAGAATATTCTTCAGTGATAGGTTCCTAAGGGGAAGGATCAGGGATGAGAAAGTAAAGTTGGGACTAGGAGGTCTTGAATAAACTAATGCTTATACCAAGCGAGTTTTTATTTTTTAAAATTTAAGTTTTTTTATTAAGAAGTCCAGCATCTTATAGACAGTTTGCAGGGGAAAATGGGACAAGAGTCAGCAGGAAGCTATCATGGAAGGGGATGAAGTCAGCAGGAAGCTAATCAAGCAATGCTGCAGACAAGGATCACAGGATATCTCAAGGGTGTCACAGATCAAGCATACCATGGCTTTGGGACTGATAACTCCAGTCTCTTGAGGGGAAAAGCCAGGTTCCCAAGAACTGAAACCTTAAGTCCTTGAGGCCCTGGCCCTATCCCAGCCCAGACCTTGCCATGTCTGTCCCTGGGCAAGGGCACAGAACTAGTCCTTTCTGTTATTTCATCAGGGCCTCTGAGAAAGACTTGGATTAGCCTGGTTCCCCACACTTGGTCCCCAGTTTGAGGCACTGTTTGGGTAGGATTAGGTGTGGTCTTTTTGGAGGAAGTATGAAACTGGCTTTGAGGTCTCAAAAGCCTTTCCCAGTTCACCCTCTCTATTTCCTGCTTACAGTCTGAGGTATGAGCTCTCGGCTCACAGCTCCAGTCTCATGTCTGCTGCTTGCTGCCCCCACTGTCATGGAACTGCAAGCCCAGGAGAAAACTCTTTGTTCTGTAAGTTGCACTGGTCATGATATTTTATCACAGCAACAGAAAAGTAACTAATATAACAGGTCACGTCAGCTGCCACCCATTTCAAAGGAGTAAGTTTGGTTTAAAAAGGAAACCAACATGAAGTTGGCAAGGAAATGTGGTAGGAACCAGAGGGAAGGGAATAGGTGGCAAAATTAAGTCAAAACATATTATATAGATGAATGAAATCCTCAGATAATGGTGATAACAATTAAAGGCAAGATAAGGAGAACCTGCTCAGAATCACCAGCACAAGGACAATCAGTTGCCCAAGCCCAGGGAAGAAACTTCCAAAGTGACTCAGATAGTATTTTGGGTTTAAGAGGATCTTGTCAAGGGAGACAAGGAGTGCCATACCAAACTCTGAACAGTACTGATCACCCCACCCACACCCAGGTATAGATCATCTGTTTCTGCTCCGATATTATCAAGAAAGCAGGGCACAAGCAAGAACTTGGTGGCACTGTTATTTTGGATGCACTCCTATTTCTTAGAAGAGGGCACTATTACTTGGGACAGAGAAGACTAGGGCTTTCCTGCTGACATAATTCTGGTGATGAAAATGTGCTCTCTAATTCAACTAGCAGAAGCAGAAGGGCTCTATGAACAGGAAGCAGGTAAGTCCTGTCTATCTGAAAAAGATGTGCTGCTTGAACCCAGGTCTTTTTCAACTGTGACTTGAAATTGGAGCCAGAAGGCCCAGGAATAATTTCTTGCTGACAGGAAACTGGCGTGAAGTCCCTTACTCTTAGGATGATGACGCCCACAGGGGAGTTTCACTTCTGGCCAACATGCTGGGAGGTCAGGGTTTTTGCATGAGGCTGAACACTGCTTCCACTTGGGCTAGGTTTGCCCCCAGGAGACATGTGACAATGCCTGGAGACACTCTTGGAGAGACTATTGCTGGCACCTAGAGGGTAGAGGTCAGGGATGCTGTTAAACATCCTTCAGCACTCACGGCAGCTCATGAAACCCAATATTCCAGCCCAAAGTGTCAATAGTGCTAACTAGGGTAAAACCCTGGCTCGGAGGAACCTGTATTTATGGAAATTCTGTAAAAACTGGATACCAGTTGGAGCTTAAGGAGGCAGGTGAGGGAAGAAACTCCTTCCTAGTTACCAGAAATCCTAGGTGACCTGCATATGAAGAGGAGAGAGGTTTACTTTGGTTGGGTTTTTGAGGTTTCAGCCAAGCTCCCACTGCTTTGGATCTATGTGGAGGCAGACCACCCTGCTGAAGCGTGTGAGAGGATAGGACCACTTACTTTAGCAAACAAAAGAGCTAAAGATGATCAGGATCCCTGAAGATCTCCCATGAGCCTCTTACTCAACAGGGTTTCTTGTGTAGTTCTAGCTGCCTTGGAACTCAGTGATCCTGCCTCTGCTTCCCAAGTACTGGGATTAAAAGTACACACCACCATGCCCAGCTGAGGCCTCACCTCTTAAAGTTTCCACCACTTAGGAACACCACCACGTGTGGGAATTTGAAGGATGTTTAAGATTATACCCAAGGCTGATTCTTGAGTAGTTTGTTGGATGTAGTTATCATTGTTTCAAGAGTTAAAACATATGAAAATAGCATATATTATTGTTTCCCACATTTCTTGAGCTAGGATGTAACTAAGTATCAGCTGACTTCAGAACCCAACAGGTCCACCAGTCACCAGGTAACACTCTAAACAGTTTCTCAACCCTGTCTGTCCTGGGTACTTGCCAAAGATACAGACATTTAGAGAATGAAGAATGTTTCTAAATCTGGTCAAAAAGTTTTAAACAGAACTCCAGTGCACTCTGCCTGTCCCTTCAGAGATCAGGGAGAAATGAAGGCTGCCTATAACCCTCTGCACAGCACTTACGAGATTGTCTCTGGAATTTCTTCCTCCTTTTTGAAGCGTCCTGACCATATCAGAATCTTCCTCTCGAAGTCCGTGGGTTTGTGTAATGGCACTCTGTGTCTGTAAGAATCTGTGAGAAAAACCAGGTAAGAATCCTGCTTGAGATTTTAATGTTCAAGTCAAGCAACAGAAAAATATGCTGTTTGTGTCTTTCATTTTATTCATTTAACAGAAACACTGAGAGACTCCAGGCTGATCAAGAGCTTCATGTTATTTGAATACGATTGCCCAGAATTCCTCATTTTTCAAGTGACATTCCACAATGCCAGGAGGACTAAGGTAGAACATAAGCCCTAGCCACCACAGGGTGGAAATGACCACAAGAAATGACAGGATGGAGAGGATGCGCTGAGAAAGGACAGCAAGAGCCTGCCTGTCTTCAGAGGTATACGAAAAAGGCTGCATGGTTAGGTTACATTACAATACCTTGAACACCAAGCTAAGGAATTCACTGGGTGAATTCCTTAAAAGTGTACCCTTTTTTGGGGTACACTTTTTTGTTCTTGTTTAAATATAATCCTGGCTGGCCTGGAGCTCAAAGAGATCTGCCTACCCCTGTCTCCCAACTGTAGGGATTAAAGACCTGTGCCACCATAGCCGGCCCTGGGAGATGCACTTTGAAGCAAGGAAGGCGTTGCTCATCTCAGTCTTCATGCTGAGCAGTAAATAAGAGAAAAGGTCACCCCAAGGACAACACAGAATTCAGAGACAAATTAAGTTAAGACAAGGAAGAGCTCCCGAAGAACCTCAAACCCAGATGACAAAAGACTAGCAGTACTGTTAGCTAAAACATGAAGAAAAACAGATAGGGAGGAAAGGGGTACAAATGCCATTTTAGATTTGTTCAGGTCTGAGTGAATGCTCCCTGGAGGACCCATAATAAGAAGGGGGTAAAGATAAGCATCTGTTGAGGGGTGAGCCACTGAGGGTGCTGAAGAACAGGATGCCAAGAGCCCACACAAGGGGACAGGAGAAAGCAGCAGCTGGGAAGGCAGACACCAAGAGGGAGCCACTCTCGTGAAAGAAGTCACTGAGGATGAACAGCAGAGGGGGTGAGAGACTCAAGGTGCTGGGGTGAGACGGGACATTCAGTAGCTGAAAGCCAGCTTCCCACAACACACTTCTCTTAGGGGCTTCTCTCTGACGGCTACACCTTACCTCAGGACCATCACCACATCTTTGCTTTCACCTCAGGAAACAGCAATAGGAACAGAAAAGCCATTAGGGGAGGAATAAAAGGCACCCCCAGAGAGGGAGGTAGACAAGTACAGAAACAGGTTTGCCTTCATCTTTCTGGGGGTCGGCACACTTCTCTTTATATCCCCCTCCCCTAAAAAACCTGAATTAAACCACCTGAGAGGAGGATTCAGACCTATGACCTCAGCACTCAGGCCAGATGGGAGGATGTGGATTGAGTTTCAGAATCAGCTGCATAGTGAGGTGGGTATCCCGGTTTGGGATGCACAGGACACTCAAAAAAAAGGGAAATTTAGAAATTACAGATATGAGAAAAAAAACAAACAAATTAAAACCATTCCTAATGCCACTACCATAGGGTACCAGTGTGCTTTAATTTCGGCTCGTCTCCTCAGCTTCATCTGGGTGAGCATGACCATGCACTTTGCAATGCATATAGGAGGCTTGCACTTACACACAGTATAAAATCTGATATCTGTCTATCAGTATCTATCCATCCATCTATCTATTTATCTATCTTCATAGATACCTAACAGTCCAAAGTACTACATAGTAGTTACATGAAACTGCCAACAGCTGCATGTAACCATTCCTAGTTTGATATTTAGATGTAAATATATATTACATGTTATATATATACACACACACATTATTTTTACACTCCCAGCCTTTTCCATATGTGGTGATTATTGCTTAGGATAGCAGATCCTGAAAGATAAACACCAGGTTGAAGGGCATCAACATTTTTAAGTGCTTTAGGGATGGTTCCTTTCCATTCACTAAGCTCTGCAGAGCCCAAGTGCACTGCGAGGGAGAAGCTGCGGACAAGCACAGCTAGTACGTCACAGCTGTGCGTTACACTCCTTCCCAGAGTGGCGGCAGTCGTGACAGCTTAGCCTTGTATGTAGAACAGATATGGCTGAAGTCTGTGCCGAACCCAGAACTTAGCCTGGTTATATTTGATACCAAACATAGTCTATGTGGCTGCAGAGATGACTCAGTCAAGCATGAGGACATGAGTTCAATCCCCAGTACTTACTTAAAAAAAAAAAAAAAGCCCTGAGTGATGGGCCAACCTAGAATCTGAGCACTGGAAAGGCAGAGGCGTGCTGGCCAGCCAGTCTTGTCAAATCAGTGAGCTACAGATTCAGTGAGAGAGCGTGTCTCAAAAAAATAAAGTGGAGAATGGTTGAGAAAGATACCTGATGATAGCCCCCCCAGTGTGTACTGTGAACACAGCCAATATATGCATCGTAAAGAAGGCAAAGCTACAACACTGAGCATAATGTGAAAACACTGGCCTACTTCTTCAGGTTCTTTTGATTCCAAATAATTCTAAAGGGTGAGGAGGGGGCTACCTATTCCACAAATGAATAAAATAATTAAAAACTTACCGGCTGGAGCTTTGGGACTTTCCTGTGGCTTGGTGCAAAATCCATTGATCCTCTTCAAGTCAGTGTTTCTGGTAAACCTTAGAGATGAGGAAGCATTTCTTTCATATAACCTAAAACAATGTCCTAGAAAAGAGAGACATTTATTGCAGAGAAAAAAATCTGATGTTTTCTCAAGATGAGGAATACCAGAAAGACACTAAGTGTGGTGGTGCAGGTCTCTAATTCCAGCACTGAGGAGGTAGAGACAGGAGGATCATCAAGTTTGAGGCCAGCCTGGGCTATATGAGTTTCAGGCCAGCCATATAACAAAGACCCCCCCCCCCAAGAAAGGACAAATCTGTAAGTTTTCAGGTGTATATACAAAATACAAATTAACTCATAAAAGTTGGGTGTGGTGACAAAGTACCTGGAAGGTTGGGGTAGGAGATTTCAAATTCAAGGCTAGCCAAGGTTACATAGTGAGTTCAGGGTGTGCCTGGGGTACCTCTCAAACAAGCACAAAACAGACAAAAATTCAGCTCCTTGAAAATAGATGTTAACTCATTTAGATACAATATGTGTAAAGCATACAAGCTATATGTGTGTAGGAGATGATTGTCTAAGGTCCTATGTCTGGCGCTGTTTTTAAATATATACGTTTTGCTGATTAAGAAAATAGAAATCTAGCCAGATGGTGATGGCACACGCCTTAAATCCCAGCACTCAGGAGGCAGAGGCAGGTGGATCTCGGAGTACAAGGCCAGCCTGGTCTACAGAGTGAGTTCCAGGACAGCCAGGGCTACACTGAGAAAGCCTATCTTGAATAACAAAGTATAAAAAACAAAAAGGAAGAAAGGCAGGAAGGAAGCAGAAAGGAAGGAAGGAGGCAGAAAGGAAGGAAGGAGGAATTTACAGTATAACGTTTTCAGTTCATTCTATGCATGTATTTTTCATGTGTAGTCATGATTACAGCACAGCAATACTGCTTTGCTATCTCTTAAAGACAGGTAGCTGAGGTTTGTCAAGAGTCAGCTAGAGTTTTTAGCAAGGTTGTGTATACTTTTTATAATGCCACACAAGAGACCTGTGTGTTGTGGGACACGGTGGCACTTGTCTGTAATCTCACCACATGGGAAGCAGAGGCTGGAGGACCAGAAGTTCCAGGCCATTCTCTGCTACATATGAGTTGAAAGCTATATTGAGACTTTGACTCAAAACACTAAGCCTCCTTCCCACCCTACCCCAAGATCTGTATGCCAATTCTGTCATGGACCAGAAGGTGCTACCAGCCCAGGCTGCCCCTTAAAAAGTTCCACATCCACCTTTCCTTTTTGAGCAGCAAAGGTAACTGCTTACTACTCCCAATTGCATTGTGGATTGCAAGATGGTGGCATTTTTTCCCACATTATTTGGTTGTCATTAGGCACAGGTTTAATAGGAGCATGACATAAATGCTTGCATGAGTAAACGCGTGAAAACACACACACACACACACACACACACACACACACACACACACACACACAGAGGTCTCCTTTCAACCTCCGCAGATGACCTTCTACTTAAAATCAGTATAAGGAGTGCCTATATCATAAATGTACAATGCCTCTGTTATCTGCTAGTCCTCAAATGTTCCCGTTTTGGGTTAGGAGGGACCTTTGAGGTGGCTCCCTAGTTCCTTTGAACATGATCAGTGATTGCTGACAGTTTCCTTCCTCCTTGACAGACCCACTTTGAATATTCCTACCTCTAACTTGAAATTACACATTCCTTCAAAGAGATGTTCATGGTTTGTTACCATTCCTAAGCCTTGTTAGTGAACAAAGCTAGGTTTTTAGTTAGAATTACTATTGCTATAATGAAACACTATAACCAAAAACAACTTGAGGAGGAAAGAGTTTATATGGCTTACATTTCCACATCATAGTTCATCATGTAAGTCAGTAAGTCAGGACAGGAACTCAAACAGGGCAGGAACCTGGAGGCAGGAGCCATGGAGTGGAGGCCATGGAGGGATGCTGCTTATTGCCTTGCTCAGCCTGTTTTCTTATAGAACCCAGAGCCATCAGCCTAAGGATGGTACCACCCTCAGTGGGCTGGGCCCTCCCTCATCAATCACTAATTAAGAAAATGCCCTACAGCCGGATCTTATGGAGGCATTTTCTCAATTCCTTTCTTTCAGATGACTCTAGCTTGTGTTAAATTGATATAAAAACTAGCCAGCCAAACTAGAAAATGGATACTTTAAAAAATACTTTAAAGAAACACATTTGTCAGAAATTTTCGCCTTTTAGATGAATAATTTAACCAATCAATGGTTAAACAGAATTAAAAGCAGAGACATCCAAAAGTTTTGATGAGAGCAGGCAAAAAGGAGAATCAATAAGTGTGAGATCATGGTGTGAGACTGCAGAAGAGCCCCAGGTCCAGGGCCAAGGGAGAAAGGAAGCATCTAGGAAGTACCACGGAGCAGGAAAGGGCCAGTGATGAATATGGCTGGGTCATGGCACTCCCTGGTGCTCTGGAAACAGACAGGGAAGGCCAAAGACTCATCTTTTGTGCAGGAGTGCCTTCACAGCTCTATAGGAAATGTGAATTAATTAGAGGATAAAAAACTGCATCTGCCAAGTTCCAAAAGCCTGGGAGTCTCACAGTCTCTGAGACTGGAGCAGTGAGGAGTAAGAGAAGGTGGCTTTAATCGTGGTCACTGCTTCCTCCCCCACCAACTTACACAGTTCAGTCTCTATGGACGCCTGAATCTGTATCTATAAGGGATGCGAGGCTGTAGTTCTAATTTCTTTGTCTGGCTTGGTATCTGGCTGTTGTGCCATCATTAAATGAACCAGGAAGTGATCTGAGATGGAATCTCACTATGTAGCCCAGGCTGGCTTCAACTCGCAGTCTTTGTGCCTCAGTCTCCAAGCGTTGGCATTATAGGTGTACGCCACCACACCCTGCTTGACAGGTCTTGTCTTTTCCTTCCCACCGCCTCCCCGTTCTCTCTTCTCCCCTTTTTTTCTTTTGTACCCTACTGGGGACAAAAGAAACCCAGGTCCCTGGCCATACCAAGTAAGCAATTTACATCGAGCCACCTCTCAGTCCTTTGCTCTGTTTCTGTTTGTTTAGTTTTAAGAGTTGTAAAGGATTTGTTCTAATTGTCTTTAAGTGTTTGGATCAGATTTTTAAAAACTTATTTTGACTCATTTTCAGTAATGTTGTTTTTCTAGGTGTGGCCATCTAATTTATGTAATTTAGGGCATATAGCTATTTTTAGTATTGTCGTGTATTCATCATGTATTTGGTTACGGAAATTTCTGCTTAGCTTAGTGGTCAGCTAATAATTAGACAAAGCCTCCCATGGTTAGCCTGTAAGCCACTGCTGCCAGGCTCTGAGAGGACAGAGCATGTTTCTCACAGGCAGTTTACATCGCTGCCTCAGCTTTTGACCCCTGTGCACACAGGGCCTAAGTGAGCAAGTATGAGAGTTCTGATCCTCCCTCAGATGTGTGTACCCTACAGCACACCAGACTCGTCAGGTCAGAATGGACACCTTCCCTAGCTTTTCCTTCTAAACCTTTGCACAAGGCTGACAAGCACCATAGTTTTTCATAAATGTCCCAGAGATAAAGCTGTTCGCACAGCTCAGAATCAGGTGAAAGATGGGCTCTGTGAATAGCCTGCAAATGGCTACACAGGTCAAATGGTAGCAAGCCTCTGGGGTCCGGATTGGGAGCCACTAACCCGACGGCTCCAGCCAATACTGCGATGGCGGCAGCTGCTGCTCCAGGCCGCTGTGAAGCTGAGAGGAGAACGGAGTAGAGCACGGTAAAGCTGCCAAGTCTCTTACCACGGCTCACTCGTTTTTCTTGAATAAATGCTCTTGAGATCACGAGGCCCTACAGAATCTTGACAGTTTTCATTTATGTTACCATCTTTTCAGAGGTCCTTACCTGACATCAGAATCAGATCCTCTGGGGCAGCCTTCAGGACTGCTCATCAGAGACCCCACTCATTTCCACTTCTGGGTCTGATAAGAACAGCTTTGCCTCACCCTTGGGGACCAGACCAGTGCCACCCAAGGACAGCAGGTGTGCTGTCAAAGGAGATGAGCTGCAATCGCTCTCACTCGTTTCCTCATTTTGAAATGTGGTAATGCAATATTACAGCACCAGGGCTGATTTGATTTGAGGGTGAACTGGAAAAACAAAGGGACCATCTGGCAGGATGTGTGAAACATGGCAAGCTCTACATGTTTGGTTCATGTTCACTAAAATGTAATTTTTTTCTTTTGTTTTTTAGAGACATGGTTTCTCTGTTGTTAACTCTGGAACTCACGTTGTAGACCAGGCTGGCCTTGAACTCAGAGATCCACCTGCCTATGCCTCCCAAGTGCTGGGATTAAAGGCATGCGCCACCATCACTCAGTGTTGAAAGTAATCTTTAGAGCACTTTTCAACTCTACCCCAAGGGGCCAGAACTCCTTTCACAAAGGTTGTAAGAATGTGAGAAGAGGCTCTTTAGTAGTTCATAGGATGGACAAAGCACACACTGCTGAGATTCTCAAACTTTAGTGTAATCAGAGTTAGCTACAGGTCTCTTTGATACAACACAACACAGCTACCGACTCTAGGCCCCTTCCCCAGTCCCCCACTTTCATACAAGGTCTCATGACATAGCTCAGGCTGGTTTTGTACTTACAGCAATCCCTCTTCGTGCTGGGATTACAGAATGAATCATCATACTTATGAGAACGTGCATTTCTAACAACTCCTAGGGCATAGGACCACTGCTTGCAAGAACATACTTTGAGAACTTAGTACTGCACCCCCACCAGTGGTGGTGAAATATATATAACATGAAACATATACCATTACAACCACTTTTTTTTTTTTTTAAGGTTTTTTTTTTTTTTGAGACAGGGTTTCTCTGTTGTAACTCTGAGCATCCTGGAACTCAACTCTGTAGACCAGGTTGGCCTCTAACTCACAGAGATCCATCTGCCTCTGCCTACTGATTGCTGGGATTAACGGGTTTAAAGTGACCTATAAGGACACACCCCACACAATGCTGTTCCGTTCCTACTCTCTGGAAGGCATCTAGATAAGAGCAAGGTTAACTGGAGCTTGCTAGGTAGACTCTGCTCCCTAAATGGAAACAGAGGGGGTAAAGACACTAATTGTTTGCCCAGAGGCCCTTTCCAAAGAGAATAGAAGGAAACTACCCCTTGTTCATTTTCAGCAGTGATAATAAAATCAACCTTTCTAGCCTCCAGAGTGTACAGTGGCCATCAGCCACATAAATGCATGCGGAGGTATTTATTCATTCACTCACAGGCAATAACTGAGTACCTACTATGTATATGTTTGGGATACTTTTGGGAAGTATATGGAACAGATAAAAATCTGTGCCATTATGACTTACATTCTAGTGTGAACTTTCTCTCTCTCTGTCAGAAGCTAAGTGCCAGAGAGGAAAAATACAAATGAAGGGGGACACTGGGACATGACATGTATGTGTGTTTGAAATAAGTGTGAAATTTTAGAGTGCTCAGGAGAGTTTCTTCAAGGATGTCACTTGTAGCTTCAGGGACCACAAAGAGGCCAGTAAATGATGGGAAAGAAGTAGAACGAGGTGAGAGAGGTACCCTGGCCAAAACTGGGGCTAGGGATACCTTGATCAGAAACATCTCCCGAGCTTTCCTTACTGCCACTCCATACTATATGACAACTTTTACCTCTCGAAAGGATAAATGCTGGTTAAAACATATTCACATATGACCATTTAGACACATTAGAAATGCAACAGATGAATGTAAAATAATTTTTAAATGTTATTACTAAAAAGTTTGAACTATTTGATGAGATAGATCTTGGCTTTGATTGTATAACAAAATGAGAGCACATGCCAGGTGGTAGCGGCGCACGCCTTTGATCCCAGCACTCAGGAGGTAGAGGCAGGTGGATCTTTGTGAATTTGTGGCCCACCTGGTCTAGAGTGAGTTACAGGACAGCAGAGTTACAAAAGAGAAACCTGACTCAAAGAGAGAGAGAGAGAGAGAGAGAGGGAGGGAGGGAGGGAGGGAGGGAGAGAGAGAGAGAGAGAGAGAGAGAGAGAGAGAGAGAGAGAGAGAGAGAGAGAAACACACAAGACAAGATTCATTAAGACTTTCCTTTTCAGTCCCTAAGAGATAAAACACATTGCCTCAGATATCCAGGACAGAAACTTTCCGTTCTCTGATAGATCAAAATTATAAACACACTAACCAAAAGAAAAACAGCCCTTTAACCCTGTGGGTGTACTCAAAGCCTTGTCTGTCCCTGACTGACCAGTGCTCGGTCCCCAGAGACCTAGCAGAAGTCCAGATGAAGTTCACAGCTGCTGCAAGCCTCTCAAGCAAATTGCTGGCTACTTTGAAGAGTAGAGATTCTCAAACTTCAGTGTGTATCAGAGTTAGAGAGGGATTACTACTGGCCCCCTCAGCCAAAGTTTCTTATTCAGTAGGTGTGAGTGGGGTCTGGAGATGGATGTTTCTAACCATGTCCCAGAGGGCTGATTCAGCCTGTCTATGGGCTCACAGTTTGAAAATCACTGCCACACAAGATTTATTGCTAACTGGTGGATAGAGGCTGGCTGGCTGAGGTACTGGCTCCTTTTTTGGAGTCATTTTTTTCATAAAAAACTGCTTCAATTCAAGATGTGACATGAATAGAGTTCTGTTTTTGTTTCTTTAATCTCAGGCTTCTTTAAGATCCTCTTGGAGATAACCAACCACAGGGGAGCCTGGACTGACATATCTCTAGCAATCAGTGGTGACAGATGACGGTTCAGTCAGTGCCCACAAGGAAAGGGACTTGTAGATTATCTGATAGCATTCCCTTACTTTAAAAAGCCACATTTGTCAAAATCTGTAAAACTGCATCACAAACAGCAAAAGCGTAAATATCAGCCAGGACATTGTGGGATCCATGTATTGTTTCCTCGCTCAACTCACCGGACAGGCTAGGATAGTAACACCTCAGGTAGCAAGGAACACACGAGTCTCGGGTCTTGGTTCCTAAACACCACTCCTAAAAGGAACCAGGGCTCCTTAGAAAAGAACGGCAGATCTACACAGGGGCGTGGGGAATACAAGGAGAACCTGGAACATTTTTTATTCCAGAAAGTAAGGAATTTCTATAAACAAATGGAACTCTGTGAGGTGGCTCACGCCTTTAATCCCAGCACTCGGGAGGCAGAGGCAGGCAGATCTCTGCCAGTTCAAGGCCAGCCTGGTCTACAGAGTGAGTTCCAGGACAGCCAGAGTTACAACAGAGAAACCCTATCTGGAAAAAACAAATTAGAAAAAAAAAAAAAAAAAAAAAGATTCCCCAGTGGTTCTTGTGTGCAGCCTCACCGCCGCCATTGTGGCTCCTGCTGATCGCAGGCTTTGTGAATGACCAGGTGTCCTGGTAAGTTTGTCAACTTGACACAAGCTAGGGTCATCTGGAAAAAGAGAACCCTGATTTGAGAAAATGCATCCATCAAGATTGTGGGCATCTTCTTGACTAATGATTGACGTGGGAGGGCCCAGCTCACTGTGGGCAGTAACATCCCTGGACAGGTGGTCCTGCTGAATAAAGAAGCAGGCTGAGGAAGCCATGTGAAGCAGGCTAGTAAAGCAGTGTTCCTGCATAGTCTTCAGTTCCTGCCCTGAGTTCCTACCATGGCTTTCCCTCAATGACTGATGGAGGCATGTAAGCCAAATCTCCTCCCCAAGTTGGTGTTGGTTAGTGTTTTTTATTTACATAGATATTTAAATTTTATGTGTTTGAGTGTTGGCCTGCCTGCATGAATGCATGTGCACAAAGTGTGTGGTCTTGGAGGTCAGAAGAGGACATCAGATCTTCTGGAACTGGAGTTACAGGGGTTGTGAGTCACCATGTTGGTGCTAGGAACTGAACCTGAACCTTCGGTAAGACAAGTGTTCTTACCGCCTGAGTCATCTCTTAGCCCCACCGATTCAACTGAGACTTTAGGGTACAACTGCAGAGCTTAATACCTCTGGCTGGGTTCAAGATCCCTTCACAAAGCTAATCCATTAAGCAACAGCTCTGCCACACCTCTAGCTTCTTCCTACTTTTAATGCTTAATTTGTTACTTCAGACACTGGAATCTCAGTTCAGTCTATCTATAGAGCATGAAGTCCCTTACACAGTCAGTACTTGATGGCATGTTGTGTGCATGGTCCTACAGTTTTCTATTTTCACAGCTCTCGTGGGAAAAACTTTCTTTCACACCTGAGACTATTTGCTCAACCACCTCATTCCCTTTTCCCTCACATTCCAGGCCAGGAACTGCCACAACTTTGGCCGGAAGAAGCTGTTTCTGAGGCAACAATCTTCCTCTCCCTCATCCTATGGAAAGATGATTTTTTTTAATTTATGTGAACAACTAGGTGGTTCTCATATTAGCCCTCAAATGTCTGTTTAATCCCTTTAAAACTAAACTGGGTTATTGCTGATGCTTTTACAGTTGTGACAGGAAAGAGCAAATATGAGAAGGGTTTTTATGTGGGTGGGGGTCAGAACCAATTTTAAATCTCATAAAGTAAAAGGAGATATACAGTTATCCCAGGGATAGCCAAGTCCCTACACATTGGTTAATCAATACTCTGTTTTTTAATTTATTGAAATTGTATGTTAAATTTTGTAATTTCTCAGTAGACATAGAAGAATGATTTAAGTTGCAGCAATTGTATTTTTTACACATTGGCATTCTGGTCCACAAAATTTGTAAGAACAGCGAGCCAAGGATTTTGTTTCCATATGAGAAGCAACACTGAGCTGTCTTGAACATTCATTGCAACAGAACAAACAAACCTGTTTTATTAACTAGCACTGAGCTTCTTCATGATGAGACTCAATGGCTTGGAAATTCACATCTGCAGCTATTCTGACAAGGGGTGGATTATTCCTGCTTCAAACATGAGTCTGCCTTGCTCTTGTATGAGGCACTGACTTCTTGAGTGGCTTGCCAGGATGTCAGTGCTCCCAACTGCTATGTCAACAACACTGGTGCTTTTCTACAGGCTTTCCAAAGCTGGGTGACAACACCTGAGTGACTCACTCTGGCTTTGGGTATTATGGCCTGTGGTCTCCCACAGTTGAGAATCTTTTCATCTTGCCACAACCACCTCCTCCCCAAAAGCTTTGTCAAACATGCCAGGCAGTTTGGGGCAGAGGGATGATGGTGTTTTAGGAACAACTCTTAAGTGCAGAAAGCAGGGCAGGCCTGAAGTGAAGGCAGATTTGGACAAAGTAGTCTGGATGTGGGACCCTTCTTTTGGAAGCATTACTACACTGCAGCCCAGGTGGGTGACACAGGAAATAGAAGAGCTGTCAGCTTGAGGTAGAACCAGATGATGAGAAACACAACAGAGGACAGAGAACAGACTGACACTGAGTTTTGTAGGCCTTGCTGAACTAATTAGCATTGTAACATTAGTTCCATGGGAAAAACTTTCTGAGCTAAAAAAAAATATATATATATAAAAAAATCTTTGGAACCTGGCCAGTTTTTTAATAAAGGTCTTAAAATGCTATTAGAATATCATGGTCCGTCTACAATGGGGTGGAGCTGCCTTGTTGTCCACCCCCCACTCCCAACAGTGGCTGTTTGAAACTCTTTAGGCCTTAGCTGTTGGACTTCAGTTTGAAAGAAAACAGGCTCCCCAGTCCATCTATTTTTCGCACCCTTCCCAGTAGACTCAGAAGAACACAAATCCTTCTTCTGAACTAGTGATTCCTTCCATTTGAAATCCTCCTGAGCAATACTGTGCCTAGCTACTAGCACCTCTATTTCCTTTCTGTCTTTGTCCTGCCAAACAGCATTGGCCCATCTTAGGAACTAAACACAACAAACCACCCTTAAATTATAAAGGTAACTCTTGCCCATTACGGAAAATTGGAGGGTACATAAAGATTCAGTGTAGAAGGCACTGCTTGTCACAGCTGCAAGGGAGAACTTGCTGTGTTTCTATTTTTCATAGTCAGATACTGCATCTTGAACATGGCAAAAAGCTACAAATACTATTCACAGACAACAGAAATACCATGGCAAAAAGCTACAAATACTATTCCCAGACAACAGAAATACCTTTTGATAGGTGTGTAAATTCAATGAAGGTATTAGCTAAATTTAATCATACCCAGATGCCCCCTCCCTAGAAATGGGGGACTCACTATTGCCCAGGTTTGCCTTGAACTCCTGGCCTTAAGTAAACCTCCTACTTCAGCCTTCTGAACCTGTACCTTCCTTGTTAATGGCTAAGAACCAGACACTGACTGTGGAGAATTAAAGAGCAGAATTACCCTTTAAAGTTCTTTATATAACAAACTGTTTTCAGGAAGGCAGAATCAATTTATATAGTTCAACCAATAGAGAGTGAGAATTCTTTTTTCATGCCACAGTAAAACAGAGGGCCCACTATCTTGGGGAAAACACTCACCATCTTCAACAGGTCCTATAAATAAAGTATTAATCTTCCTTTCATGGGTCAAATGAATGACTAAGAGGCATGTGTTTATTATCTTCACTTCTTCACTGTTTATTTCACACATGCTTCTTCCTAAGAACTCCACTGAAATGCTAACTAGAGTGATCCGTGTCTAGGTAAACTGATAAATTTTACATTCTCATCATTAGCCTATTTCCCCCTACTCTTCCTATCTTTATGGCCATTGGATCCTACTTATCCTTCCTCAAGAACTCAAACACCCCCTCCACTATTTACCACATTCTTCTTCTGTCCACTTTGCTGTGATAAAACACTAACCAAAAGCAACTTGGGAGGAAAGGGTTTATTTGGCGTACATGTCCCAGTCACAGTCTATCACTGAAGGGTATCAGGGCAGGAGCAGAGGCAGGAACCACGAAGCATTGGCTTGCTTTCTATGGCTTGCTCAGCCTGCTTTCCTATACAATCCAGGACCACCTTCCCAAGGTTGGCACCGCCCATAGTGGGCTGGGACTTCTCACATCAATCATTAATCAAGAAAATGCTCTACAGACATGCCCACAAGCCAATCTGATGGAGGGGAAATCCTCAATTGAAGTTCCCTCTTCTCAGATGACTCAATTTGACGAAAACTAACAGCACATTTTTCTTCACCTGGAGGTGAAGAAACAGACCTCAATGATCTGTTTTATTTTACATTTATTTGTGTATGTGCATGCATGCATATGCCATGCATTGGTGCAGAGCTCAGAGGACAACTTGCAGGAGTTGGTTCTCATCTTCCACTGGGAGAGTCCCAGGGATCAAACAAGGATGACCTCATCAGGCTTGGTGGCAAGTGCTTTTACCTGCTGAGCCATCTTACCAGCCCTATGTTTCTTGATCCTCTTTCCCACTTCCTGTTCTTAAGCTATTACAGGACCCCACAGTTCTATCCTTACTGTTACTCTGTGCTACTGTGGGAGAATTCCTCCATTTTATTTTAATAATTAACTTCACAATAATGGCTTCTGTATTTTTCATCTTTTATGTCCACAGGTCTTTAGCTGAGAGATCTCACCATCACCTATAACAGTAATATCTACAACACAGCAGTGTGTCTTCTCTACAACCTCAATGCAACTAACAGGTCTTTGAGAGCATTCCTGTCTGTTTTCCCTTATTTTCTCCCTGCTCTTTTCTCTCTTCCTCTCCCCCAGCCTGTGTGTGTGTGGGTGCGCGCGCGCACGGGCATGCACACACTCTTGTGCAATGTTGCTCAAGATGGCCTTGAATTTGCAATGAACCTGCTGACTCAGCCCAGACTCTAGGATCACAGGCATGTGCTACTGTGCTTGGTTGGCTGCTCTTTCAGATGACCTGAATTTAATCCCAGTTCCTACATGGCAGCTCACAAACCATTTGTAACTCCAGTCCCAGTGGATCTGACACCCTCTTTTGGTCTCCACAAGTACTGCATGAATGTGTGTACAGACATTCATTCAGGCCAACACTAATGTACATAAAATAAACACACACACACACACACACACACACACACATGCTTTTTTTTGAGACAGGGCTTCTCTGTTGTAATTCTGGCTGTCCTGGAACTCACTCTGTAGACCAGGCTGGCCTTGAACTCACAGAGATCTGCCTGCCTCTGCCTCCTGCGTGCTGGGACTAAAGGTGTGTGCCACTGCTGCCCAGCTTTTTTTTTTTTTAGATTTATTTTACTTATGAGTGTTCTATCTGAATGAACAGATGCATGCCAGAAGGAGGCATCAAATCCCATCATAGATGGTTGTGAGCTACCATGTGGTTGCTGGGAATTGAACTCATGACCTCTGGAAGAACAGTCAGTGCCCTTAACTGCTGAGCCATCTCTCCAGCCTCAATAAATAACATCTTTATTAATATTTTTAATTATAGGTATGTGTGTGCATGTGAGTGAAAGTGCCTGTGGAGGTCAGAAAAGGGCATCAGATCACTTGGAGCTGAAGTTACAGGAAGCTGCTGCCCATGTAGCTGCTAGGAGCCAATTGCCAGTCCTCTGCAAGAGCAACAAGCACTCTTAACAGCAGAGACATTTCTCTAGTCCCATCAAGTTATATTATCCATGTCTCCTAGATCATGCCACTTTCCTCAGGGCACTGCCCGGCTGTCATCACGACCTAACACAGCATCTTCACAGGTTGCAGCGATGCATCCTGTACACAGTCGTCTTGTTAATCTCCCAGTTTTTTAAAAAATGACTTATGCTTTGAAGCTTTGTCAAATCCATTTAGTTCAAACTCCTTACAAGTTCACACCTTTCTCCTGCCTCCATGGCAATCTGAGTTTTTCCTTGCTGTCTTTACCCTCACACTCTCCAGACTCATAACTACCTCTTGTCTTTGCTCAGGTCACTGCTGTCCTTTCTGTTTTTATGAAGCCTTTAGTGATAATTCTCTTGTTAAACTTTCTCTAAATTCTAAAGTCAGTAGTGTTCTGTCTCTTGGGAGGAAAGGAGTGGAGAATCTCTGATCTGAGGTGTTTACCAATTAACTTTCACCGTTGCGGATTTCAAGCTGCCAATATGCCATTACCACTTCTGAGGCTGGGGGAGTGTGTACAATGCCAGCAGGGCCCAGCTCAGCAGCACTCACAGTCTGGCCTGTGACCTAGAGCCTACCTATAATACATGTTGTATGCGCTCTAGCTGTGATATATGAGTTGGTTTACACACTGCAATAAACTAGTCCTAAGAAGTGAGTAGTGTATGGGACGCATAGTATATGCTCAAAAAGAAACTTATTGGCACCACTTGGAGCAATATGATAAGCAAAGCCAAAATTGGGGGTAGTTTTATAATGGATGTGATCTCAGTTAGGGTTGGTTAGCAAGAACAAATAAAAGAACAATGAAGGAGCAAACTGCAATGGAAATTAAATCATAATTGAAGCTGGATATCAGCTATGTCCCAACTTTGCGCCTATATGGTCCTCAGTAAGTTAATTCCCTTCCTAAGCCTTATGTTTCCTCCTCTAGCCAGGGGTGGCAGTGAATACCAGAAATCCCAGTACTTAGGAAGCTGAGGGTTCCAGGGCAGCGGGGCTACACAAAGGGACCCTTTCTCAAAAAGCAAAAAGTATATACAAAGTTCCCTCACCTACATAAACTAAGGGACTAGATGATTTCTAAAACATTTCTTGACCTCAGTGCTCTGGGATATGGGTGAAACAGACAGGAGAAGCCCATGGACTGGTAACAACAATGAAAACAAGGTCATTGTAAATGCTGACACGTCAGTGGAGCACAGGGCAACTTAACTTCCCTAAGATATGAAGAAGATTCTCATAAGTCCGTTCTTTTGACCCAATCATCCAATGTCTTGGTGCTGAGGAGATGATCAGTGGATGAGAGTGCTGGCTGTGAGAACCTGAGTTAGCCAGGTGTGGCCACTTAGGGCTGTAACAGCAGCACAGTAAGGGGTGGAGACTGGGGCTTGCTGGCTGCCAGCCTAGCTCCAGGTTCAAGGAGAGTGATAGAACAGGCCACCTATGTCCTTTTCTGGCCTTCACGGGGGCACAAAATGTATGCACAAACATCCACACAACACACACATACACTTAAAGAAAGATACCATGTGTTGAAAGTTGTATCTATTCAATTCTCAGGAGAAAAGAGATGTGAAAATTCACTTTCTGTTGGTCAATCCAAGATGTTTCCTAGTGCCCTTCCATCAAAGCAGTATGCGCTAACAGGCAGTGGTAAGTGCTGAGAGTTTAGAAAATATGAGACATGGCTAGTCTTGATTCTCATGGAAGCCACTGTAGTGGGGTGAGAAGCCATTTAACCTCCAATATTAGTGTTTCTAAAAAGAACCCACAGTGCTGAGAATGGATGCAAACCACATCCCCTCTTTCTTACTAGTACATAATCCTAAGTCAGAACACGATTTTAGAGGTTCACAAAACCTCCCATCTGCAGCAGTGTCCAAATTTTTCAAACGAACAACTTTGACCTACATCTACAACTACATCCACACAACAATAAATGACTAAAATCCATAAACCTCACACACTGTTTGCAAAGGGAGTCTAGTTGCCAAGATTGCCAATGGAAGCTGTTAAAGCACAGCTCTACTGCTTAAAATAGGTTGGGGTTATCTAAAATAATCTGAACAGTACCCTATTCAGAATAATATTCTGGGTAAGAAACGAATGCCTAAATTACATTTCTAATTGAGCACCCACACACTTAGTCAATGTTATTTATTGAATCATTTTTGGTTCTTGAAAGTCTTATTTGATTATGAAAGTGCCTTCCTACTTCACAAACTCATCTGCATTTCATTACTTCCAGCTCACATTATGGAGCCCCAACTTCACTTGGGAGGAGGATCTCTGTGAGTTTGAGGCCAGCTTGGTCCACTCAGTGAATCCATACCACCAGGGCTATATAATAAATGTCACAAACAAACAAACAGCTCCAACCAGCCCTGTGACAATTACATACCCACATATCCCAGTAAGCGGCATCAACAGCAGCAAGGAGCACAGATCACACAAATTCACTGCCTTCCTTTGGCGACTGCAATTCTGACTGGGCAAGTTATTAGTCCTATAACTTATGTTTATTTTTAAAGATAGGAGAATGATAGAACCCAAGGGAGCTGCTGTAGGAATCCGATAATGTTTGTGAAAGTGCCTAGTAATGAAACAGGCAAAAGTAAAAGAAATCACTGGAAGGTGCTCACAGCATTTAAGACATTCACGGATCAGTTAGAAGTAGTTGCTCACAATATCCTTGGTATGCTAATAAAATTTTCCTACCAGAAGTAAAATAAACTGTTGCTAAATTGTGCAAGGAATTCTGTCTTGGTTGAGGGCCCAACAACAAAATTTCAGAACATCAGAAATCTGCAGAGACACTGTAGTTTTCCATGATGTACTAGTCTCAAGTCCAGAAAAGAAACTACTGACAAGAGTGTTTCAAGTATTAAGTGGCTTTCACACAATTCACAGATTGTTGATTCTTTTGCTTGCCCTGTTGAAAGCGTTGTAATACTTAATAAAAATGAACACAAAATTTTTTTTGATGAATTAGATTCTAACTGATACAAACCAAAACCATTAACAGAATGAGGGCTATATCTATCTATCTATTAGCAGAGTGGGTGTTAGTGCTGAAGGGTGTAAGCAACTCTGTCCCATTGAAACATGTCTTCCGATCGGTAAAAATCTAACCTTTTCGTTGGCCACACCTCAAAATTAATCAGCTATTCTACATTTACTATTCTTTGCATTGCTTCATTCGTATTTACAATGCACATTTGCATTACTTCAACAGTGGGACTATTCTTTCTTTAAAAATTAGATAACCCTTTAGTAATTTGATTCATGGGACAAAAGTTCATTATGTATAATGAAATTCATAAAGGTGATCAAAAGTTAAGCCGAGACCCTGGATTCAAGCTGCAAGCCCTCTGATTTCTCAACCCTGATCATTCCAAGGCTCTCTAGATTTCCTCAAGGCGGGATGCGTTCTCTTTATGAGACTCCAAAACACCCAAATGCTCCAATGTTTTCTAAGAAAACAGGCTACAGAACTTGCATTCACATGACATCATAAGCATCCCCAAGAAAGTCGACGCACTTACTCTCATTAGTATTTAAAAATAATATTCTTCCACTCACATCTGAAGATAACGATTACTTGTTACTCTGTGAGATCTTTAAGTCCCTCGCATAATGAGGGAGGGACAAGCAGCTGAGTAGAAGGCTCGACTAGAATAACGGACAGGCGAAAGTTAGGTGGAGAGCAGAAGTTACAGGGACGCCTGAGCATGTGCTCCCAGGAGGATGCGGACCAGGGGGGACATGAAGGCACTAACTTAAGATGGGAGCTGGGTGGATGAGAGCCAGATGCCAGGGTCTCGGGCCAGTACGTCTGCCTAGCCACTGCGGTCCTCCCACGGTTGCAGTAGGCAGGACACCCCACCGGTGATGCCCCCTCCTGCCGCCCGCAGCCCCGCGTCTCACCAGCCGCCAGGCGCAGGCCGCGGAGGCTCCCCATGGCCGCCTGCTCCGCCGACACGCAGCACCCCTCGGCAGCGGCTGCGCTGGCGCTCAATGTCACCGAGCGAGGGCGTGGGGCGGACGCCGGCGGGGTGGGCCGGGCGTGCGTGCGGGACGTGCGCGACGGGCAGAGGACGCTGCCAGGCGCCCTGCCTGCCCGGGCATGAAGGCGCTGGGGAGAGGCAGGGTGATGGCTGCCAACTGTGAAGTGCTGAGTAGTGTTTCAGGACTGTGTAAGCGAATGGCTCCTGAAACGTCTCGGAGGGAAGCCTGGGAAACCGGCATGCTTTCCACTTAGCTATTAAAAATAAAAAAGCATAACATTCTCACCGCTTGCCCACCCTCACTGTCCCTAACGCCCTCGTTTCTAGGCGCTTCTTCGGGGTCTTAAATTCTTCATTAACAAGTTCCCCTATGCTCTAGGGACAGAGTGGAAAGGCTTGGAGGAAAGCGAGCGCGGTTCTCCGCTCCCGGGCTCACAGCGCTTGCTGTCAGGCAGCGCCGCGGACACCTCTGCTCCGCGGTGATTGGCCAGCTGCGGGGTCCTCGCGTTTGTCCAATATGGCGGCGCCCAGTGGCGGTGTGAACTGTGAAGAGTTCGCCGAGTTCCAGGTGATGAGGTTTTCCTCACGTGGCAAGCTCGTCCAGTCTTTTGTCCCCCAGATCCTGTTCCCTGCTCTGGCCTGGGAGGGAGTATAGACAAATTGTTGAAAAAGCAGGCGGCTCAGAGATTCTTTAGGGGGATCTTTGGAGGTCACGGGGGCTGGGGGTGGCCTTGGGCAGCGTAGCTGCTCGGTGCTGCGAGGAGGTGCTTGAGGTCCTCCGGGTCATTCTGGAGTGGTAAAGCCGAGCTCTGAAGCCGTGGGTAGGGATTCTAACAGTTCAGCAGGTCCCTGACCTAAGTTCCCAGATTCTGCCATGCCTCTCCCACTTACAAGTTGGGATTTTGTGGGAGAGAAAAAAGTGATAGAGGCCTTGTTTACTTGATAAAACAAAATATTTGGCGTAGTGTTCTGTTTCGGTGAGACAAAATGTTTGGAAGCATGGAGGGAGGTTTAATTCTGATACCAGTTCTGTGCTATTTGAGAGAATGGTGTAGCACTTAAGGTCCAAGACTTAATACTCACCCAAGAATTCAAGAACAAAGAACCGGATGTTGATCAATTCACAATGAAAGTTACTTGTTCTGGTGACGTGTTTTGCTATTACATTAGAGTTGAATTTTTTAAAAATATGACCTTTAAAATGTATTTTTAGTTAAAGGTAGTGAAAATTTGCTTCACATGTCATCGGTATTCTTGAAGATAACCTCATCAGATTGGTTTATTTGACAAACAGTTTGGCCAGAAGATTTAATAATATCTGAGTTAAAAGTAAAAAGACCTGGTTACATAAAACTGGCCTCAGCGAATCTTTTAAAGAGGCACTTTTGCTCCTACAGATAGGACTGGAACATACAAGAAGATGCTGTAATAATGTAAAAAGTTAGCATAGTATTTTAAATTTATGGTAAAATTATATGAGATAGTTGACTAGAATTCTCACAAATTATTAATCAAAGCTTACATTCTTAGCTGTTAGGTCATTTCGTATCTAAATATCATTACTACGGAAAGCCCTGCATTGAATATCGTGGGAAAGAAACTGAAAGTTGTATGTCTTTTTTTGCTACTGTAAATGTTAGATAAAAGTACATCAGAATTGTGAGGTGTTGAAGGAATTGTGCAATAAATGTTAACGTACTCATCATCTCAATTCTACAGTTATCAATTTGCTGTAACTGCTCTGACCATGTATCTATCTATCTACCCCTCAATCCATTAGTCTGCCTATTAATTTGAGAAGGGGTTTTAAAGTCAGTTGCAAAAATCAGAGTACTTTAAAATATGGGGCATGTATATCATTAACTGGATCAGTGTTTGTTTACTATTTTGGAAGGATATATTTTGCATATGATACAGTGCACAGATATTTATGAATACTCAGTCATAGTTTGATGTTGACATGTAATGCAAACCTCAGTCAACGTCGAAATGAATGCTTTCACCTTCAGTTTCTGATGGGCTTTCCTAGGCAAACCCTGCCCTTTTCTGTCCAGTTCCAACTATTAGTACTATTCTGTTTTTGTTTTCACACAACTGTGTATTTTAAGCTTAAAAGATTTTTAAAGATTTTTAAACTTTTTGTATTTATCCTCCATGGTAACACTCCCAGAAAATATCCTATTTCTAAAGTGAAATAGAATCCACAAAAAGAAATTTTAAAATTGAAGGCTTCTAATCCCATTTTAACTTAACAATTTACTAGGTAAACTGTTGTTGGCCATTTTATTACTCAACAACTTATTAGGTACTTTTTTAGACTTCTCAACCTGCCATAACTAAATACTACAGACTAAGTGGCTTAAACAACAGAGACGTAGTTTCCTGAAGTTTAGGGAGCTAGAAGTTCAAGATTAGGGTCCTATTGGGGCTAATTTCTGGTGAGGTCTCCTTTCATGGTTTACAGATGGCTATTTTCTCACCATGTCCTCACACCTTTTCTCTGTGTCTGTGCAGTTGGAACAGGGTCACTAATGTCTCTTTCTCTTCTAATGAGGGCCCAGTCGTGGCAGATTAGGGTTCCTGCCCTGTTTACCTCCATTTTTGTATCTGTGTATGTATGTGTGCATTTGACAAGCTCTCACTGTGTTAAGAAGACTGGCCCTGATAGTCCTGACTCAAGAAATCCTATCTCAGCTTCTCAAGTTGCTGAAACTACCAGTGTGTGTCTGATTGGGACCTCCATTTATCTTTTATCCTAAAAGCCCTGTTTACAAGAATTTAGGGAGTGAGCATGCACAATTAGGATACACAATCTAGCCACTACCAGGTATTTGCCAGCTACCAGGCCCTTGGAGATACCATGGTGGACAGAATATGAAATGAAGAGCTTTAAGTGAGGATTAAAATAGATATAAGACACTGGAGCTATGAGAAAAATGTATAAGAGCTAAAAAAGAAATAAATCAAGATATCATAATTGAGTGGGGCCTTAGATAATACCAGTTGAATTCTGGTAATAACATACCAGAATGGCAGAGGTAATAACATACAGGCAAAACATTTCCTGTACAGTCATGCATTGCTTAATAATGGGGATATATTCTGAGAAATGTGCTATGAATGATTTTATGTTGTGCAGATATGAGCAGTAATTAAACCTTATCTGGGTTTAAGTCAATCCTTGTCATGGCTTGGTGCAATTGGGATGCAGTAAACAAATCTATGAAGCTGCCATAAGTAGAAGAAAAATACTCTAATGATGAAAAATATGGCATAATAAATATATAAACCAGTAATAAGCATTTATTGCCACTGTCAAGTATTATACTCTGTACATATTTGAAAGACTTTAGACTGTAAGCATAGTATGTTTGCTTTCACTTGCATTACAAAAACTTGAAATTTTTAGCACCTTATATGCTTAGGGAACTACCGTCAATTAGTGGTCAATCAAAACATTGTGTACTGGGTGTGGTGGCTCACAACTTTAATCCCAGCACTTAGCAGGCAGAGGCATGTGGGACTCATCATTTTTGCAGCTTTGAGATAAGTCTTTCATCAGTCACTTTTGTATCATTTTCTTCTGAATTTAAAATCTAAACCATGTGTAAATTTCAGGTCACTTAACTAAGTTCTAAGTTTCTACTAAACAAGACCTATCAGTCTGTTTAAGAACCTGGTCCTAAAGTGCCTCTAGACAAAATGCTTGACTTTTATCCCCAAATGCTTCTCTCTCCCAACCCCCTTTCCGTAACGAGCATGTATCTGAACCCTCTGCCTTATTACTTAGGCCTAACTTTTTCCTGAACACATGTTCTTGTCATTTCTGTTTCCTCCCCACACCTGTCACTTTGAAGTACCTTCCTCTCTAATGTCCTTTTTCTGGCTCCCTGGCCTTTGCAGGCACCCCAGGTTAAACATGCTGGTGTAAGATTTGAAGCTGGGATCAGCATATGAGAGAGAACATCTGGCCTTTGTCAGAGGCATTTCTTGATCTTTCTATCCAAAGCCCTGATCCCCAACTTGATCACATTTCACCCCATGAGATTAGCTTTCTTTATCCCACAGTACTTTGCAGTAGCTGAAATTATCTTATTCACTGGGATGTTAATTTATGTCTGTCTTCTTGAAGAATTGTCCATAAGACTGAATAACTTGTATTTTATTCACCATGATTCCCTGGTGTTTAGAACAGTGTTTGAAACATACTGCACATCTATCAGCAACTGTTGTTTAAATACAGCATGAGTTAGTAAAAGGATGGACTCTGGTACACTAACTGCAATACCATTCAAAGAAGAAAGTTGCTGAGAGCTTTCATGGCCAAGGAAAGCTACTCAAAAAGTACAACTGACATTTGGCCTCAGAAGATGAGTTCATTGTAAACAGAGGAAAAGAAGTTATGAAGGAGTTTTTTTAAGGGAGTATGGAAAAACAAAACGAAACAGTCATGTTATAGGAGGTTAGGTTGGCTCTGTCTCCTATGTTTTTCTCTCTCTCAGAGACAGGGTCTTGCTATATAGCTCATGCTAGCCTCCAGCTCAGGATTCTCCTGTCTCAGCCTCCTGAGTACTAAGATCACAGGCTTGTGCTGCCACGCCCGCCGCCACCCGCCTTCTTTCCTCTTTCCTCCCTTTGACTCACCAAGTATCACCATCATTCATTTGGAATTTATTACTTGTGGGCATTATATACCCTCCATTATACGACATTATTTAAAATGATAGTTTCCCAGGAAATATATTGAATTGTCCCCTAAGAATTATGGAAATTATTTATGAAAAGAACACTATCAACAAAAATAGATACAGGAAAAAGAGACAAGATGATGAACTTTGTGTTATTTGCCTGTGATGTTGTTTTAAGTTTATTTATTTGGGTAAGGGAGTGCATGTGGATCGGTTTTCTCTCTCTACCATATGGGTGCTGGGGATTGAATTTAGGTCATCAGGCTTGGCAGCAAGTGCCTTTATCTGTTGGGCTTTCTCACAAGTCCTTGCCTGTGATTTATTGGTTAAATTATGGACCTTGTGAAAGCTGTTTTGTTTCTGTATTGAGATCATGAGCAGGCCATTAAAAATATTCAGCAATTTAAGTTTAATGAAATGGTAGGAACAGAATTTAGACTACCTGCTTTGATTAAATGGAATAAGTGGTTACAATTGACAACACTTTGTACTCCTCCACAGACAGTATTTATAGAGCTATTAAAAATGTCTTCAAGGAAACCCAGGAGTAGCTTAGTGATGGAGCACTCGTCTAGCATGCATGAGGATCTGGGTTTGATCCCCAACACTGGGGTGATGTGGATTTCTTCAAGGTATTTTTAGTAACAAGGGCAAAATGTTCACAGTACGTTATTTTAAAAATGTTACATAGTATCTCAATTTCATAAAATATTTGTAAGTATGTATTAAAAGACTAAATAAATCTGTTAACATATTATGAATGGTTGACTCTGGGTAATTAAATGCTTTTCAAATTTTTCTAGAAGCAAGGTGTATGTGAGGGGGTACAATAAAGAAACCACTGAAATGGCCACTCTGTGGTATGGTTAAGGGGAAGGCTTTTATTGTGAATAAGAGAGAAAAAGAAAAGAAATAGATTGGACATGGCCAGGGCTATTGAGAGATGGGGGGTGGGGTTGGGGCAGAAACAGAATGAGAGGAGACACTGAATAGGAGAGAGTATAGGTGGAGGGTGGAGATAGCAAGAGATAACAAGATCTAGGGAGTAGAGCAGAGAGACAGAGACTGAGAAGCAGGAATAGCAAGAGTTGGAGGAAGAAAGGGCCAGGGGCTAGCATGGACTTTGGGATGTGTAACAAGTGCTTGTGAGTAGGGACTGAGGGAGCCTGGAGGCCATGGGCTTTGAAACCAAAACAAGTGCTTGTGAGTAGGGACTGAGGGAGCCTGGAGGCCATGGGCTTTGAAACCAACCTGTCCCTTCTGCCAGAGGCAAGAGAAATGACTCCTTTTGGCAGATGGGAACCACTTTCACAAGTTCCTGAGGAATGCTGGCTTTTTAACTACCAGAAATCCTTCTATAGTCCAGCTTGAGCTCATTTCTAGAAATAAGGGGGTGCCTGAGGCCTGACAGAAGTTAACACTAATCATAAGGAAAGTTTTTAACAAATGAGAGGGAAAAAATGAAAGTGTTTATTTCCATCCGGGTTTAACTTGACAAAGGAAAGAAAGGCGGAGGCATGTAGAGGGGGATAGTCAAGTCGATGTTCCTCTAATACAATGGTTCTCAACCTGTGGTCTCAACCGCCTAAGATCATTTGCATATCAGATATTTATAGTATGGTTCAGTAGCAAAATTACAGTTATGAAGTAGCAACAAAAATAATTTTATGGTTGGGGGTCACCACAACATGAGAAACTGTGTTAAAGGTCTCAGCATTAGGAAAACTGAGAACCACTGCTAATACATGTTTAGGATAAATGCTAACTTAGAAGTTTGCACAAAAAAAGTGTGTTTGTAGTTTAATGTAATTGTTTTCTTTGTGGCTTTTCAGTGATCCTGGTGTTGTATGTGTTTATGGGGGGGTAATAGGTGTTAATTTTAAGAAAGTATATAAAAAAGAGAAGTATATACTTTCAGAAACTCAGCCCAGAGTTCCTATTAGCTGAGGACAGTGTCGCTCATCCTGTCTCTAGTGAGGAGTGAGAAGTGCTGCTCTGCAGTGTGGGGAGGTCTGTGCTGTGCACTCTTTGTCTTTGTGGGGGTAGTAGGTTCATGGGAATCAAACTGAGGTCCTCACGGGAGGTAGAGAAGGGTTCCTCTACTGGGCCACTCTAGCCACTTAGCAATAATAAATAACTTTGGGTGTTTTTCTTTAGACTGGTTTTTGTGAGTTGGAGACTTTTTGGAGAGCCTTGAGAAATGTGAACCAGGATAAAAAAAAAAAAAGCTAAAACTAATTTCTACTTGATCAATGAATGAGACAAAAAAGCCAAAGTATGTTTTTTCTCTGTAGCAAATTTATTGAGTTTTTAATCACAAAAATATTTACAGTCATAATAAAAATCCAAAGAGCTGCAAGGTAAGGCCAGCCACATGGGGCCCATCCTGCACACACATCTCCTAGCCCCACATTTGCAAAGTCGGTTAGAGCAGTGACATCAGTGGTTATGGAGAGCACATGGTATTAAGGTTGGAGAACCCCCTCTGGCTATATGCCGGTGTTGGAAGACACAGTTCGCTAAGCATCACTCCAGACAGTGGGATTTCACTGCTGAGCCATGGGCTAGACTCGGAGTCCTCTGTTAGAATCACTATTACATACCCTATCTCCCATCCTTGTGATAAAGATATTTTGATTGTACTCTGTTTGGCTTGTTTTCCTCTTAAGTAAAAGGGTTGTAAAATATCCAATTTTTTTTTCCTTTTTGCTTAAATATTTAATTTTTATCCCTTAACACTTCATTGAGATTATATTCTTCTGTTTTTTTTACTTTAAAAATACAGGAATTACTCAAGGTGATGAGGACAATTGATGACAGAATAGTACATGAATTAAACACTACGGTTCCAACAGCTTCCTTTGCAGGGAAAATTGATGCCAGCCAAACATGTAAACAACTTTATGAGTCTGTAAGTCTATCTCTTGAGTCTCTTTTGTGTTTCTTTTATACCTTTCTTTACAGACAAAATAAGAAATAAGTTGACTTGTATCTAAATTGTGAAAAGCACATGGCATCTTTGTGTTTCTTTGGGTACACTTGAAGGTGGGAGTCCAAGTCCAGACAGTGTGTGGTATATGCATAGGTCTGTGGAAAAATGGTTGTAAAGAATGGGAGCAGTCATTTTGGCCTATGCATTCACAGTCTTTCACTTGAATAAGCAGTATGCAGGAGATGACCACAAGGACTGTGAAACAGTCAAGACAGGAGCGAGAGCGAGCACTTAGAATGAATCTATCCCAAGGCCAGGCAGCCAGCAGCAGGAAGAGTGAAACCTTCACATCTTTTACAGCTTCTTTTCTCCCATTATCAGGAAAGGGAATAGAAGTACAATGAGAGGGAAGAGAAAGCCACAGATATGAATAAACTGCCCTTCCTGGTGCCTTGGCATCTCCAGCGTAGAGTTGCTTATTGCCTCCTCGAGTGTTTTTTTGAATTTGCAAAAGCAGAAGGAAATGATGGCACCACTGTACTGTGCTGTACAGTATGGTACACTACTGTAGCTTGCTGATGCCCCTCCATTAAGTTGGAAAATCAAATGCCACGTGCTGTTTTAGGCTCTCTCACCACAAGGTTACTGCATGGGCTTCTGTCAGAGAAAAAGGCATTGTCTTAAGTCCAAAATGCATTTTTCAGCATGGAAAAAAGTCATTTTGTGGACAAACTTAATTACATCAGTTAAATTCAGAGCACTGCTGACATTTTAGTTCTGTTTCTTTCTTTTTTTCTTTCCTTTTTTTTTTTTTTCTTTCTTTTTTTTACTAAGGTATGTCATTCTGTTGAGCAATTGGGTAAATTTTAGAAAATTGAAAAGGGGCTGGAAAGAAATGGCTCGGCAGTTAAGAGCACTGGCTGCTCTTCCACAGGTTCTGAGTTCAATTTCCAGCACCCACATGGTGGCTCACAACCATCTGTAATGGGATCTGATGCCCTCTTCTGGGATGTAAGTGTATATGCAGATAGAACACATAAAATACATAACTTAAAAAAAATTAAAAAAAGAAAATTGGAAAGTGTGGTATTCAATAAAGATAAATTTATTCAGTAAAATTTAGTCATTTCAAGTGGGGGTCCTAACATACTGTGAGATATTCTATAGTTTACTTACATCGTCAGGCATCTCTGAGTGAAGAACTAGAGATGTATAGTCACTCTGTGATGCTCTCCTCCTGCTACTGCTATCCATATGATCTCTGTTACTCAATTCTCCCGATTTACAGTCTTCTGTTAGCATAGGGATTGATAATGTCATGATTAGTAACATGGACTCCAGGACTAGATCAAATCTCTTGTCTGCTGCTTCCTGGGTTGGTGATGACATTTTGAATGACCTCGCTTCACCTCAGTTTTATAGGGTTGTAGAAGATTAAGTGAACTAAAAAAGTACTATATTGTGTATTTTAATATGCTTGCCAAAGTGGTCATTATTTTATTGCAAGTAATTTTGCTCTGGAGATTGGGCCTGCAGAGTGCCCAGCCAATAAGAACCACTAAGACTTCTTCTTGAATGTTGTCTCTTCTCAAAGAGTCTGGAATGTCCAGGTTGCTGTTCAGTCTCCCTGACTTACATCAGTTCCTGGTCCAGCTTCTTTTGTAGCTGACAAAGACATTTGCATTCCCTAATGGTGAAGCTTCTTCATTGGAAAGGGTATAGGAGTAGTATAAAGCATGAGTTTTGAAACTCTGACTTAAAAATCTCCTCATGATAAAAATTGAATAATTCTGCTGAGATCTCCTCAGGTGGGATTGCTATTAACAGCATGAGACTGAAAACAACCAGAAAAGATAAAAAAGGATAGAGAGAGACATACTAGCTGTGGATGGTGGAAAAGATGGTTGTATGGTAGAGGAGCACATGCAGGGTGAGGAGAGCAAGGACGGATGGGCACAGGAGACTGGAGGGCGAGCGTGCTGGGTACTTGGGAAGGCAGGGCAGGAGATACCTACAGAATGACCTCACCCTATGCACCGTTGAGGCTTTCCCTCTCACTTACTTTTAGATGATTTAGCCAGTCCAACAGTTTTTTTCCTCCAGAGATTGAATTTTTAAAAATTGTTTTAAGAACTATTAAATTTCCGAAGTCTTTTATTTTCTAATACCGAAATGTGACAGCTTAATGTGATTTCTCTCCCTCTTTTCATTCCTTTGTTCTTTTAGTTGATGGCAGCTCATGTCAGTAGGGACAGAGTTATAAAAAACTGTATAGCCCAGACCTCAGCAGTAGTAAAAAGTCTCCGAGAAGAGAGAGAAAAGAATCTGGATGACTTAACATTATTAAAGCAACTTAGAAAAGAACAGACAAAGGTAAGTTGAACAGACTTTGTCTTTCTGAGGCAAAGGTTTCTCAAACAGTTTCAAAATAGAGTAATATGCAAAATCTCAAGTAAGTTATGGTTATTATTTAAAAGATGACTAGAACAGGGCTGGGAGGATGGCTTAGTGGATAAATTATTTGCTGTGCAAGTATGAGGACTGGAGTTTGGATCTTGACAATCTATGTAAAAAAATGGGTGGTATGGGGTTGGAGAGATGGCTCAGTGGTTAGGAGCAGTGGTTGCTCTTCCAGAAGGCCCAAATTCTATTCCCAACACCCACAGGGAGCTCACAACTATCTGTAATTCCAGTTCTAGAACATCTGATACCCCCTTTTGCTCTCTGTGGACACCAGGCATGCATGTGGTATACAAACAAATATGCAGGCAAAATACCCATACACATCAAATAAGTAAATTCGCCGTCTGTAATCATAGCACTCCAGAGGCAGGCAGGAGATTTAACAGCACTCTTACAGTATTTTTACTTGAGAAAATGATGTGGGCCATCTAAGTGGTGGGTAAGGGTTCCTGCTGCCAAACTTGAAGACCTGAGTTTGATTTCTGGAACCCACCTGGTGGAAGAGAAGAACTAATTCCCACAAGTTATCCTCTGACTTCCACACCTGTCCATTATGGAGGGACACACACAATCACACACAATCACACACAGAGAGAGTAAGTAAATAAATAAATAATAAACGGTCATAATTTTATAAGTCAAGTGCTCACTCAGGGACATGTGAAAGGAAGCTTTTTCCCCCAGGTATTACAGTTAATGAGGCAGAACCGTTGCTTTGTAGCCCTTAAGCGGCTTATCAAGAAAACAGTTGTGCTTTGATGTTCTGGTGTCTGTCCAGGACCCGTCCTCTGCTCACCAGGGAGATCAGAGTCCACAGATTCTCAAGTCCCATATGTAAAGTGGCATAATATTTGCAACTAACTTCCTTCACCCTCTCTTGTACTTTAAGTCACCCACAGATTGCTGATATCTATTAATGAAAAGTATTCATGTTTGGTACATGTGTAATTTTCACCACAAATATTTTTGATTCCCAATTGCTTGAATTCACAGATAACACAGAAAGCTGGCTATATTTTATTACATGGAATATGTTGCCATCTTTTTTTAAAGGACTTTGAGGTCTCGTTCTAATTTTATTTAATTCTAAACTTAAGAAAAAAGTTGTTGTAAAACAGCGTAAAGAGTTCCCATGTAGAATGTTCACTGTGTTCCCTCGCTGTTAACCTGCTTCACAGTCTCTTCACCTCCCCTCCTTCGGTCGTCCTTCCTGCCCTTCTCTCTTCTCCCGCTCACCTGTCTACATATGTATACTCTTCTCTGGAACAATTTTGAGCATGTGTTAGATATATTCTGTCCCTTTACCCTTAAATACATTTATTATTAATTAGTTTTCAATTACATTTATTTGTGTGTGTGTGTGTGTGTGTGTGTGTGTGTGTGTGTGTGTGTAGGTTGGAGGATCACTTTGAGAAATTGGTTCTTTTTTCCACCACATGGGTTCTTGATCTTGAACTCAGGCCATTAGACTTGGCAGCAAGCACTTTTACACACTTGGCCATCTCACTGGCCCCTTTTTGTTATTTCTTAGTAACAAGGACTTTTTCTTACATGACCACCATGCAAGTATTAATAAAGTTGTCTGTATTTAAAATAGCGTAGTAGGCAACTTATTGTTCTTGTGTGTCAGATGAGTGGAACTTGCTTTTTTTGTTTTAATAGAAAGTAGTTGTGGATGGTGGGGTTTGTTTAACGGATGTTACCAGATGCACAGGGGCACATAGCGTGTAGGCCAGGCTGCTGTGCTTTCCTAGTTCTAATTCAGTGTTCCCCTGGAAGCTCAACCACTGTGTTTGTTTCTCTTTGTTCATGAGTACTCTTGGGTTTCTGTTCCATACTTGCTTATTCATCAGACAGTAATGGAGTCTCTGGATGGTGAGCCTGTTAGAATAGTCCTTGTCCTTCCCCTTGATTTTTCAGGGTTATTTGTATGTTATTTTGTAAAATTGGTCAGGGTTTAAGTGGCTTTGGGTTTTCTATTTCTTGAGAGCAAGACTGAAAACCTGTTCTCCACTATCAGGAAAGGTCATCATTTCAAACTTTATAACTAATCCATTAGCTTAACTAGTGAAGGAGCAAAGGGACATGCTAAGCCATCCAGATCAGTCCAATGAATCAATGGGGTGAACATGTAGCAGCCATATTATTCTTATGTCCGGGATTTTGTTGTTGTTGACAGGGGAAATGTGGGGCAGGACTGCTAAGTCATGTACTGAAAGGTTAAGAGTAGAGCTATCTTTGATAGTGAAATGTAAAGTTCAGCTAAGCCCTGTCTCTATTTGCTCAGCCCTCCGATCTGCCCCTTTGCCCTTAGTGCCTGGAAGGCATGGCCACATTGGCTGCAGGGAGGGGCATAGGAAGCAATCAGTGAGTCAATGTAAAGTTTGCTTCCCAGCCAAGGAGGGCAACTGTGAGCAGTGCTGTAGCGATAAGGAAATGGCAATTGTTTTGTCTACTCATCATCTGGAGACTGCATCACTGCCTGATGAAGGAGCAAGTATGGAACAGAGACCTCGGAGTACTCATGAACAAAGAGAGATACGGAACCTGAAAGAGAGTCCTTCAGATGTTCCAGCTCTTCCTCATTCACTGAGGACTCAGCAACAGTAACTGCATCTCTAAAGTCACAGCTAGTTAGCGGTTAATCACCGAACATGCCATCTTTAAGTCTTGTCCTCTACAGATCCTGTACAACCTACTCAGTTCTCTTACATGTCAGAGTTCCTGTTTTGGTTTTTATCTTTTCCATTTAGGAAAATTCCAGTCATGTTATCTCCTACTATATAAAATCCTTTTTATATAAAACATTCTCATTCCCTGCCCCCCACTTCAAATGTGAGCTAGTTTATTCTGGAGCCAAATATGGGTGACCATGGACTGGGAAACAGAACTAGGTCACCCTAGGTTCCAACATGGAAGCAGTTTCATGGAGTTTTTATAGTAACAGAACAAAGAAAGTTCTTTCTTTTTAACTTTTCTTACCAAAAATTACCTCATATTTACCACCTCCTTAACATCTTTCTCAATACTGCTGTTTCTTCTTTAGATAAGAGCTGAACCTAAATTATATAAATGGAATAATGTAGCAAATTAAGATTACCTGTACCTGATTAGTATCAAATTTCTGTTTTGATTTTTTTTTTCTTTCCTTTCAAGTCTTAGGTAGACTTCTTAACTTCTTGGATTTTTCTCCCTCCCCCCTCTAAGGGTAGGGGTGGGGTCACACAGAGTTTGATAATTAAGAGAAGAGATTTACATCCCAACAAACACCTACAGAGAGATGTCAGTAACCTTTAGCAGTCAGCACTCCTGTGTACAAGAAAAGGCAGAACAGAGACCTGAAAAGCTTGCATACGTGCTAATTCTGTAATCACAGTGTTAGCTACAGAAGGTGTTTCTTCCCCTGATCTAGCAGTGGACACGTGGGAGGCCAGGTTTCCATGGCTGCATCTTCACCTCCTCCATTGTAGGTTTACCCTATATGTAACCCCATATGTAACACTATTGAATTGGATGCTTGAAGCTGCTAGCACAGATCAGCTTGGGAAGCACCAGTCAGCTGGAGTTCTCCTTTAGGAGTCCCAGGCAGAGCAGAGTGTCCCCACTGTGAGACTGTCAACTGAAACTACAGATTGTAACAGACCAAGATAACCTCACATCAGAACCCACAGCCCAGCAGGAGCCAACTGAGGCGTCAGCTGGAGTTCCCAGTGAGCTTTCTGTCCATGACCGAGCTCCCCACAGCTGAACTTCTGGCTTCTCCTTCCCATTGGAGGCACTTTTCTGTCATGAAATAAACAATGGTGGCATTCATTAGAAATGGCTTATTTCCTAGTTGATGAAAATGTTCTGCCTTCTGGCTGTTTTTAGGGAAACTTTTTACTCTTGGGCTGATTTGCTCTTGTTTTCTTCCTGTCACAGTTAAGGACCAGCTCATCCCTAGAGGGCCTTGGAGGACCTTGAGACTGACATGCTTGGTGCAGAATTGGGCACGGGGATAACCGACAGTGGGACCTGCTTCCAGGGCCAGTGTCTCAGAGAGCGCAAACAAAACTGACAGTTTACCAATATACTATATATTACATATGCTTTTTACAAGTTTATTTTATCTTTATTTTGTATGTTATATCTGTGCATGTGTGTATGTGTGTGTGGTATAGTCACTTGTACCAGTGTGAGGCCAGTGACTGATGTCAGAATGTCTTCCAGCACTTCTTCAAATTAGTTTTTGAGGCAGGATCTCCCTGAACTGGGAGTTTGCAACTTTAGCTAGACTGGCTGGCCAGCAAATCACCAGGATCTGCCTGTCTCCACCCCATCCCCATTCCCTAGCACTAGGGTTGTACTTTTAACTATTTACAGTTCAGAATTTCTATTTTTCCCCCTTTCTTGCAGTTGAAATGGATGCAGTCAGAACTAAATGTCGAAGAAGTGGTAAATGACAGGAGCTGGAAGGTAGGAATAATGTTGGTTCTTAAAGAGAATAGAGAAACTGAACAAGCAAAGGGCAACCAGCAGAGGGGGCAGAAGGTACAGACAGGCTCTGTATCTTGGTATATAACCTTCCAGCTTTTATATGTGTGTTTGGACCTGTTAACTGTTTCTTAGGTTCATAGTCACTTTCTGCCTACTGGTAGCCAGCTTATTTCCTGTACCATTAAATAATCACATCCATCTTAAAAAAGACTCACAGCATGTGGAGGCAGGAGTGAATTACAGACTATAAACTGACTTCTTTATGGCATTTCTTTATTCATTATCTTCCTTGCCAAAATGTAGCCTCTACTTGCCCTTGCATCAACATAAAGGCTATGCTGCTTGAAAGATTTTGGAAGTGTTTGTCTGTGCAACATTCTCTTAAAAAGTCATAATTTATTGTGGAACTAGGATGGGAGGCGGGTACGGTGAATATCTGACTTTAAAGGGCCAGTACAGAGAATTTCAGTATACATAAAGTATGGCAGAGAGAGAGAAACAATCTTGGCTGTGATATCCCAGGTGATCCTAAATATTATGGGGTTACATTCCCAGTAAGTAAGTGTTCTCAAGACACTTAACAGTGGCCTTAGTTAGGCATGATTCCATGCATCATTAGCCCACGGAAAAGCCAAAATTTAGCCAGGCGTTGTGGCCTGTAAGTCCAGCAATCGGGAGGCTGAAGTATAAAGCAAGACTCTGTCTCAAAAACCAAATTCAAAACAAACACAGCTATGGATGGGTGTATAGTGAACATCTGTCTCATGCTTTAAGGACTTCCACATGGAAGGATGGGCCACGCTTTCTGATGCTCGTGTCTTTTCTCATTCTATGACTGTTTTCTTTGTTAACAAACAGGAGTATGTGTTTTTTTCTCCCCATACATCAGAAATATTCACCTAAAAATGTTAGCAGCTCCCTTACTCTTTTTAAACCTTTTATTCCTACGAGTGGTCCTACCAAAAATGTTGTGTAACATATCCCTATTTAGTCAAAGGGCATTCTCTTAACATTTATAATGTTCCAAATTTTAGGAAGCATGTTGAACAAAACAAAAAAATATATAAATTCACGTAGTTTAATAGAAGACAGGTCCAGCCAGTAAATGAATGTCGAATTGTCTAGTGAATGTTAACCAGGTATACGTCATGCTTAATTTGGTATGCTGAAGAAACTTACTTTTTCTTAAGACTATTAACAGAGACAAAAATGATACAATATCCTCCTACTGTGTCAACCTGAATTTACATCCAGGCCTGATTTATACAGGCTGACTGGATGACTTTTGTTTCTGTTTGAATATCTTAGGTGTTTAATGAACGCTGCCGAATTCACTTCAAGCCTCCAAAGAATGAGTAGAAAGAATTTTTTTAAAGGCCGGGTCATCTCATCAGCTAAGCATGGCAGATGTCAGCAGGGTGGGTTTCTGAAGATGGTCTCTGAGCCAGCAGGCCAAGACCTTTGATTGCTTTCAGCCCCATTTAGCCAAGACTTCAAGTCTAATTCTCATAATTATAAAATAATCAACTGCTATTTTATACTGATTCTGTAAAAATGTTTTGTAACTATTAAAAGAATTTTCTGACTCTGTGTACATATTTATTTGGTGACTTTGCAAGTTAAGACAGTAAGTTCTCTAAGAAAGTTTGCATTTAATTCCCATGTCTATTATGCCTCTTTGAGTGTTACAGATTTATTGGTATGGATGTGGACCTTTTTGGTCATAGATGAGGTTGTCTTTTCTTATTTGTAATTATGGGTTTATTTTAAAAGGGCAGAATCAGGGTCCAGAGAGATGGTCAGTGGTTAAGAGCACTGGTTGCTTTTCCAAAGGATAGGTTTGAATCTCAGCACCCACATAGCAGTTCACAGTTATCTCTAACTGTAGTGCAGGGGATCTGATGCCCTCTTCTGGCCTTCATGGGCACCAGGTACACATTTGTTATTCAGACATCATTCAGGCAAAATACTATACATATAAAATAAAAATAAAGGAAAAAATAGAATTGCAGAATCAACCTGGTTCCTATCCAAATAAACTCTGATTTTTCTTTTAAAAGCTGGCATGGTGACATGAGCCTGTAATCCCATCACTTGAGAGGCTGAGATGAAGTATTACAAGTTTGAGGCCAGCCTGAGCTATATAGTGAGAACCTGTCTCATAAAACAAACAATTATCTTTTTTGTACATAATTGGGTTGGAATAGTTTTCTATGGACACAAAGGGACATATAAACTTTAGAAAATGGAGTGAGTGACTGTAAAATTGTCCTGTTGTGATTAGAGAGCCCCTTGAGTAAAGTGAGTTATTTAGTAGTGTGGAGTATTAGCTTTCTGTGGCTGCAGAACAGACCACCACAGGTTAGCTGCTTAATGTCATCCTAGAATATTTGCTGTGTCATAGTCAATGGTTTCAAAGCCCAGACAGGATGAACTAGACAGTATAAGAGCTGAAATCCAGCTTAGAGTGAGTCTGGCTTTTGTCCAAGTCCTCGTGGGATGCCTGCTTCTGAGCTCATTGAGCTTGTAGGCAGAATTTAGATGTGTGAGTTGTAGAAGCGAAGTCCCTATTGCGGTCTCTCTGACTTCCTTTTCTGCTGTAAGCAGACAAATTGCAAAGGGTTTGTGATTAGCTCTACCATAACGCTGTTTTTGTTTAACTCAGAGTTAGTTGGATAATCTGCACATTGCTTATGCCATGCAGTGTAGCAATCAGGCATGATTAGGATATATGTGATGCCAGTTTGGATTCTGTTTACCATTGCGATTTGAACTAAAAGCACATGGCTTTGGCTCATCAGGCTGACACATGGCTTCTGGTAGACCTGAGCCTGCAGCATGTTGATATTCAGATTGTGTTCCTGGAAGTTAGTCATAGAGAGGTAATTGTTCCCTATTTTATTGGCAGAACTTTTTGGAGCATTTACTGTGGGTGTTTGTTGGGGATGCTGATGTACCCCATTTGGAATCGGGAGTGTATTGTATCCAATAGGTACAAGGCTCTGAGTTTGATCCCCACCACCACACCAGGAAAAAATAATGGTATGGCGGCACTTGCCTTTATTTAATCTCAACACTCAGGAGGTAGTCAAATCTCTGAGTTCAAGGCTGGCTTGATCTACATAGTGAGTTCCAGGGCTTCAGAGACCCTGTCTGGAAAAAAAAGTTGGTTACAATTACTACACGGAGCCTTTTCAACGAGAAAAATTTTTATCTTAAAAGGCAATATTGAAAATGTTTTCTACAAAGTTGTTCTGTAATGATTTTTAAGTAGAGTGAGATGAAAGGTTGGGTGTAAATGAAAATACGTAAGGATCTTGATGGCACTCCTCAGGAAAATTCAGATTATTGGCTTAGATCATAGTGGTCCTTCCAGACTGTCAGATCTATCACCAGAGTGCCTTCTAGCTAATCTAGTTGTGTTAGGATGCCTGAATTAATACAGTGTGGCTTTAAGCATTCACCTTATTTGGAGTGAATTAGTATGAATGAATACACTGAGCCTGTGTCATTAACATTTAAAGCCTCAGGTTGGAAGGTAGAATTCCTTTATCACTTGGACGGTAGATTTGTTCATTGAACTCCTGTGTGCAGTGACTGCTTCACAACATGACGATCTGCTTATTTTACTTGAGAGAACTTGGAAGCAGCATGCCGACGTTCAGAGATGAATTTGGCTTTTACTTGGCAGAAGACAGACACATGAATCACCTATGATGAAACTTGCAAATTCTTTTGACACCTCAGTGTCTTAACAAATTCTAGGCACTATTAGCCAGTATTGTGACATCACTGATCAAAACAAAATGCTTGCTCCTGAAAAGCTTCCATTTATTGAAGGGAGATAGATGATATTTAAAGAATTATGCTGTGGATAATGGCAAAATGCAGTCCAGTTCTAGGCAAATGAATGAATGAATGAATGAATAAATAAAATAAATAGCAGGAAATCAGGAAATTGAATGGAGGGTGGGTTGTAAATGACTGTGCTGCTGGAGAGCATAATGTACCTGCTTTTGAAAAGCTAATTTAACTAGGTATTGAAACACTGAGTACTGTAATGAGGGACAGTCTGTTAATGTTATTCTCTAATATAAGTTGTACTTTAAAGCTGTTAGTTTGGGAATAGAATGGTTTGTGCCAGTGTTACTGCACTAGTCTGCTAATGTCCCACACATTTAGGGATAGCATGTATACAGGAAATTCATCCAAATGTACCCATTTTAAGTTATAAAGTGGCCATCCTACCCAGGGTTAGGGGATCTAATCAAGCATTAGAATTATATAGCTTACTTGTGGTCTCTCTATATATACTTACTGATCCTTGTAGAATACTCAAGATTTCACTGACCCTTTAAAAGAATTCATTCCAAGCATAAACATTGAAAAATAATAAGGAAAATGGAAAATGATTATTTCCAGCAAGGTTGACTTTTATCTGTGTGGGGAACAGAGAAGAAAAAAAGAAAATTAGTAAAAATGATAGCTTAGAAAATAAATACTTTATGTAAAGAGTTTAATGAATTTGTGTGTGTGTGTGTGTGTGTGTTTTGAGATAGGCTCTCAATATATACACCTTGCTGCTGGCCTGGAACTTAACTATGTGGACCAGGCTGGCCTTGCACTCAGAGATTGGCTGACCTGCATCCCAAGTGCTGGGATTAAAGGCATGCTTTACCATGCCTGGCCATACTCCTGTGAGTCAGTCTTACTAGCCCAGACTGGCCTCAGATTTGCAGTGATCCTTTTGCCTCAGTCCTCTGAGTACTGGGGCTGCAAGTGTGCATTACCAGTGTGTAGCCCAGTGTGTCTGTGTATGATTATTGTCCGGATGTGTATTCATCCATGTGGAGACCAGAGGTTGATGTCTGGTGTCTTCCTCACTCTCCACCTTAGTGTTTTGAGACAGGCTGCCTTGATGAACCTGGATCTCATTGATTCAGTAGACTGGCTGCCAGCAAGCTCTAGGGTCCTCTTGCCTTAGCATGCCAGTTGGGGATCAAAGGTTATCTTGCTTTTAAGCAAGCACATTCAATTGAACCATTTCCCTAGCCCCTGAGGCTTTAATTACTAAATTTTGAGATCATTTTTACATTCACTATTTTATTGGTCTTACTGTGTTATCTGTTTTTATAAACTTCAGTGTTATATTTATAGCACTTTATAGTTATGTACTTCTAGGTAAAAATAAAATTTGTTAGAATCTAAGAAAATTCCCCTCTAAGTTTTTCTTCAACACTTGATAAGAATTCTCAAGTATTGGTCAGGGGAGGGGTGTTGTTAAATAGCCAGTTCCCATGTGTGGTGACTAGCTGAGGGCACTCCTGTGTAAGGGGAGAAGACAGGCCTGGGTGACTATTGTAAATTCCAAATCTGGTTGAGAACAAGACCACCACAATTTGAGCCAAATTTGAAGCAAGCAAGCTTTAATTAAATATTGGCCAGGAAGATGGACTCTGATCAGGACAATTCTGAGCTACCCATGGAGTGAACCCACCAATTTAAGAGCTCCCACAGAAAGGCCAAGAATCATGTGGCACAGGTGCTTAAAAAGGCAGAACCCACAAAGCTATGCACTTCCCACCAGGTCCAATCAGTGGCAAGCAGCTATCCTGATGTACTTCCTATCTGGGTTATCTCCTGCCTACAAGCAACCAGGCAGTAGGGTCACCTTGGGATCTAGCCATCCCATAATCCAAGAGGTTATGTCTTCCTGCTAGGGAGATTCAAAACTACTTCACTTGAACAGCCCCACCTAGCATTCCAGGAGGTTATCTGTTTTTCTTTTAAGGTATTTTAAGCTAAAATTTAAAACATAACTTTTGCTCTTACACTATCTCCCAATTCACTGTGGAGGGATAGCAGTCCACTGGCACTTTGTAGGTGTAGATGTATGCATTGATTTTATTTAATTATTCTTATGAGTTCATAGTAGAGGACAGTTTATTCTTTGCTAATTCAATCCCCAATCGTAGAAGTTTTCAACCTCCATAGAATCTAATCTTAAGCCTAGACTGTCTGCTCTGCTTCTTGTCTGTTTCCACCTTGCGTCTACCTTTCTGCTCTTGAGTTCTCTGCTTCTGCTTCTTCCTTGCTTCTCTGAGCTTTGCTGTCTGCTTCCACTTCACTTTTACTCCCTGCTTCTCTCTACTGAGCTGGGATTAAAGTCTTGTGCCACCACTGCCTTCTGAATTGGGTTTAAAGGTATGTGCTATGATGGGATTAAAGTCATGTACTAATATTCTTTCTACCTTAGAGCAATCATGCTGTAGGATCAGAGATCAAATGTCTATCACACAGGCCTTTCAGTGTAATCCTTTGCTAGAGCAGCTATGCTGCTGGATTAAAAGATTAAATGTTCCTCTACACACACTTAGAAATAATTGCTACTGAACCAATAATTTCCTTTACCATTTTAGACTCTAGCAAGTACAAACTGACCTATTTAAAGCTCCTCAATGGCTTCTCACTGCATTAAAGATAAGTAAAATTTCCTTAAAATGGCATGGGATGTCCTCGTTGCTCTGTCTTCTACCTGACTTCACCCCTCTGCAGTGCCCTCTGTTCCCACCAGTACTGAACTACCTCTGCTCTAGCCAAAACCCAGTGTCACCTTAGAATTTATGAGTTTGCTTTCTCTCCCCTGACCAACTCCTATCTGTGGCTCTTGTCTCAGCCGTCTGTTAAGCAATGCTGACCTCTAGGGTTAAGTGTCCCTTTTGTATACTACCACAGTAGCCACATCCATCAGGAGCTTTACCAAGCTCCTAACTTGCTGGCTTATATCTTCAGTTTGTGAGGCCTGCGCTGCTTCTCAGTTCTCAGAATGTGTGGGATACTGCTAGTCCCATACTACATTATCCACTTTACCCATAGAACCCTGGCTCTGTTTACTGGGTGCCCAGCTTCCCGTGTAGCCCAGGGAGCCAATGAAACTTCTGAGGCAGAAGCAGAAGTTTACGGGAGATTCCTCAGTGTTTTTTTTATAGTGCTAAAGGCACTACCCTGTACTCCTTGCCTCAGTGTTTGTAGAAGCAACCTTTCTTACAAAACAATCAGAAAACAGCAAGATAGCAATATAAATCATGACTCTGTAATTTTAATGTAAATGGATTACATTCTCCAAAGAAAAGATAGTGAGTAAATGGATTTAAAAAACAAGATTCAGCCTGGCGGTGGTGGTGCATGCCTTTAATCCCAGCACTCAGGAGGTAGAAGCAGGCAGATCTCTGTGAGTTCAAGGCCAGCCAGAGTGAGTTCCATGACAGCCAGAGTTACAACAGAGAAACCCTTTTTCAAAAAAACAAAAACAAAAACAAACAAACAAACAAAAACCCCACCTCAACGGCAAAGATAGAAATTACCTCAGGGTAAAGGGTTGGAAAAAGATATTCCAAGCAAATGAACCTAAGAAACAAGCTAGTGTAATCATTGTAATATCTAATATCATTGAAGTAATAGACTTCAAAGTAAAATTAGTCAAAAGAGACAGGAAAGGATACTTCATACTTGTCAAAATTAAAATTCACCAAGAAGTTTCAGTTCTTAACATCAATATTCTTAACATCTATGCCCAAACTCAAGGGTGCCCACCTTTGTCAAAGAAATACTACTAAAACTTAAATAACATTGACCCACGCACTGATAGAGGGAGATGTCAATACTCCACTCTCACCAATGGACAGGTCATCCAGACAAAAACAGAAAAATACTGGAGCTAACAGATGTGATCAGCCAAATGGACCTAACAGATGTCTACAGAACATTTTACCCAAACACAAAAGAATATATTTTCTTCCCAGCATTTCATGAAACTTTCTCCAAAATTGACCATATACTCAGTCAGAAAGCAATTCTCAATACATAAAAGAAAATTGAAATAACTCCCTACATCCAATTAGACCACTAAGGATTAAAACTGGATATCATCAACAACAGAAAGCTTACAAAGTCATGGAAACTGAACAACTCTTTACTGAATGAAAACTGGGTCAAGACAGAAATAAAGAAATTAAAGACTTTCTAGACATTAATGAAAATGAGTACACAGCACACCCAAACTGTGGGGCACAATGAAAGCAGTACTAAGAGGACAGTTCTTAGAGTAAATGCCTACATAGAAAAGAAAAGCAAGAAAAAACTGAGTTCTCATACTAGCAGCTTAACTGAACACATGAAGGCTCTAGATCAAAAAGAAGAGGAGTAGATGGGAGGAAATACTCAAACTGAGGCTGAAATCAACAAAATAGAAACAGATCAATGAAACAAAGAGTTGGTTCTTTGAGAACAATAAGATAGACAAACCCAAGAGAGAGAGAGAGAATATCCAAATTAACAAAATCAGAAACAAAAGGGGGACTTAACAACAGTCACTGAGGAAATCCAAAGAATTATTAGGACATGCTTTAAAAACCTGTACTCCACCCAATTGGAAAATCTAAAATAAATTGATAGTTTTCTTGATAGATACCACCTACTGAAGTTAAATCCAGATCAGAAAACAACATAAGTAAACCTATAACCCCCAGGAAATAGAAGCAGTCATTAAAATTCTCCCTAACAGCAGCAACAACAAAGAAAAAGAAAAAAACAGTGCCAGTTTTAACAGAATTCTATCACACTTTCGAAGAAGAGTTAATGCTAATACTCCTCAAATTATTCCACAAAATAGAAATAGAAATAACATTGCCTAATTCATTTTATTAAGCCATAGTTACTGATGTAGAAGTTTATTTTTAGTTATGTTTAAAATGGTTGTTTTGTCCACTGTTGGGAAAAGGGCTGCCTAGACCTTGGCATTTATATTGTCTGCAGGTGTTGGCTATACGTAAAATCTGTTTGATTGTTCATGATCTGCATGTGGTATAAATAGATGACCTGAGAAGCTTAGGTATCAATAAAAACCCTTGAGATGAGATGGTCAGGGTTGCACTGTCCAGTATGGTGCTTGCCATGTCAGGTGGTTCCTTTCCTGAGGTCTGGATGGGTTTATGTCTATGAAAATGCCTCTGAATGACACAGTAGGTGTACCCTGATACCCAACCACACAAAGACTTGACAAAGAGACTTACAGACCAATTTCTCTTATGAACATCTATGCAAAAATACTTGATAATTGAATTCAAGAACATATCAAAAAGATCATCCACCAGAATCAAGTAGATTTCATCTTAGAGATGCAGGGATGGTTCAACATATGAAAATCAGTCAATGTAATCCACAATATAAACAAACTGAAAGAAAAAAAGACTACATAGTCATCTCATGAAATGCTAAAAAAGTTTTTGACAAAAATCCAACATCCCTTCATGATAAAAATACTGGAGAAATTATGGATATGAGGGTCATACTAGTAAGTCTACAGCCAACGTCAAATTAAATGGAGAAAAACTGAAAGTGCTTTCACTTAACTCAGGAATAAGATAAGGCTGTCCACTCTCTCCATATCTATCTCCATATCCATATACATAAATGACCCCAAAATTTTTACCAGGGAACTCCAACAAATGATAAACATCTTCAGTGAAGTGGATGGGTACAAAAAAAAAAAAAATCAGTAGCCCTCCTATACACAAATGACAAATGGACTGAGAAAGAAATCAGGAAAATAACACATGTTGTAGAAGTTTATTTTTAGTTGTATTTAAAATATTGTTTTGTGCACTGTTAGGTGAGAGGCTCCCTAGGTCTTGCCTTTTTGTATTGTTTGCAAGTGCTGGATTTATGTGTGTGTGTAGGGATGTTTGATTGCTAATGATCTGCATGTGCTATCAGTAGACTACCTGAGGAGTTCTGTATCAATAAAAACACCTAAGCTCCGACACTCAGAGTTCCACTGTCTAGTATGACGTTGGCCAGAGTAGTGGTTCCCTCTGCTGAGGTCTGGCAGGGTTTACGTCTATGAACATGCTTCTGTGTCTTCCTTGTGAGCCTACACAGTAGGTGTACTACTACTACAAATGGTGCCTGCAACGTGGGGCATGGCATCACACCAGCTAATCCAACATGGAAACAGGGAAAAAAGAAAAAGAAACTCCAGAACTTGCAGAGTCCATTTCATTTCATTTTGTTTTGTTTTCTGCAAACCTGTCCAGATACTGGTGAGGTTACCCAGTCCTGACAAGACACATCTGCTGTTGTGGCAAGAACTCCATCCCATGAGGGAACCCTTCCTGTAGACAAATGTGCCAGTTGTTTTTCCTGCAAACCAGACTCTATCTTAAAATCTGGAAAGTGTTTCCTCAGGATCAGCACACAGAAGCTGTCTTCCAGAACTGGCCAAGGTTGAATCTCATGCTGGTAGCCAAACCTGGTACAAAACCAGGGTGGTGCTGGTTTTGAAGGCATGAAGGAGTCATGGAGAACATTTGAGGCTTAGCACTATGAGAGGTTAGGAGAGGCCATTGGTAAAAGTGTAGCCTCAGTAGCAGTCGAAGACCCAGATTGAAGAGGTCATGCAGAGAAGTTGAGGCATGGCACCATGAAAAGAGCCCAGGAGAGGCTATTGGTGAAAGTGCAGCCCAGTTGTAGCAAGGGCCCACAGTGTTCTGAATATGCCAGTACCATGAGATGACCACCAAGAATAGCAGTAGCAATAGAGTGAAGCCAGTTAGACCCTGGAGGACAAACTGTGTGTGCTGCAGAGGGCAGAACCAGAAAAGTGACCCAAGCCCTTTGGAGGAGCCCAGAAGAATGTGAGTGAATTCCAGAAAATTGGACATTAATAATGTTTTTCTGCTGTCCAAGACATTATGAAAAGCTTGGTAGATGTTTGGTATCATTTTTTCATGTGCATTAGAAGCCTCATAATTGTTCCTGTTGCAAATGTTTTTCTGGTTTAGTGTTAAATTGTGTTGTAGAGATAAAGCATTTTAAAAAAAATACAGAAATGGGGAAATGTTGTAGAAGTTAGTTATGTATAAAATAATTGTTTTATGCACTGTGGGGTGAGGGGCTGCCTAGGTCTTGGCATTTTGTACTGTCTGCAGGTTTTGGATTTATGTCGGGGATGTTTGATTGCTAATGATCTGCATGTGCTATCAATAGAACACCTAAGGAGTTCCCTATCAATAAAAACACCTGAGCTGTTTAGCTCAGGGTTCCAGTGTCCAGTATGGTGCTTGTCATGATGGTGACTCCCTCTTCAGAGGTCTGGCAGAGTTTGCACCTATGAGAATGCCTCTGTGTTTCATTGCTGAGCTGCCACATCAGCCTAACTACTACAAACACCCTTCACAATAGCCATAAATAACAAAGCATCTTGGGAAAACTCTAACCAAGCAAGCAAAAGACTTGTATGACAAAAACTTCAAGTCTTTGAAGAAAGAAATTAAAGACCTCAAAAGATGGAAGGATCTCCTGTGCTCATGGATTGGTAGGATTAATATAGTAAAAATGGGTTTCTACCAAAAGCAATCTACAAATTATATGCAATCTTCATCAAAATTTCAACACAATTCTTTGCAGACCTTGAAAGGACAATTCTTAACTTCATAAAAAAAAGTGACTGGTTTAATTTGAGACCCATGCCACAAGAGGGAGCTTATACCTGGATGGTCAGAAGTTCCCGATAGCCCAGAGACCTAGGGTAGAACCAAATATGCCCCGCCCCCCAATCAATGAAATGATTCCTAGTGATATTCTGCTGTATGCATAGATTGGTGCCTTGCCCAATCGTTATCCAAGAGCCTTCCTCCGACAGCAGATGGAAACAGATGCAGAGACCCACAGCCAGACATGAGGAAAGAGAATCTAAATTAGAGATCTCCATTTGGTCCCTCCCCATGGAGCTCAGGGAACCCCAAGGAAGAGAGGGAGTAAAGTTTGTAAGAGCCAGAGGGAATTGAGGAGACCAGGAAAACATGGCCCACTGAATCAGATGAGCAGGGCTCAAATGGGCATGCAGAGGCTGAAGCAGTAATCCTGGAGCCTGTATAGGTCTGCACAGGTCCGATGCGTATGTTATGGCTGTTAGCTTGGTGTTTTTGTGGAACTCCTAACAGTGGGAGTGGAGGTGTCTCTGACTTGTTTGCCTGCTCCTGGGACCCCTTTTTTTTCTCCTACTGGTTGCCGCATCCAACCTTGAAATGAGGGTCTGTGCCTTGTTTTATTGAATCTTGTGTTGTGTTTGGCTCATATCTTTTGGAGGCCTGCTCTTTTTCTGAAGGGAAATGGAGGGAGAATAGATCAGGGGAGAAGAGTGGTAATGGGAGCTGTAAGGAGTGGAGGGAGGGGGAACTGTGGTCAGGATATATTGTATGAGAGAAGAATTTATTTTCAATTAAAAAATTAATAAAAAATAAAATATCAGTCAGGCCTTGTGGCACAAGCAAATACTTGGGAGCCTAAAGCAGAGGGATTCTAAGTCCAAGACCAGGCTGGGATACAAAGTGAATTCAAATGCAGTCTGGGCAACTTAAATGAGGCCCTTTCTCAAAATTAAAAAAAAAAAAGCTACTAGAAAAAAATAGGGGTGAAATTGCACAACATTGGCCTTCGAGGGATGTTATTTAGATTTGACCCTTCAAACACAGGGAACAGAAGCACTATACAAATGGGAGCACATGAAAATAGTTCCACACAGTGACAGATGTCTATGGGCTGAGGAAAAATGTTTGTAAGACTCATGCCTGAGCTGTGTGGTGGTGGTGCAGGCATCTAATCCCAGCACTTGGAAGGCAGAGGCAGGCAGATTTCTGTGAGTTCGAGGCCAGCCTGGTCTGCAGAGTAAGTTCCAGGACAACCAGAGTTACAACAGCCCTGTCTGGAAAAAAACAAAGGGGGAAGAAAAAAAAAAGACTCACATCTGATAGAGAATTAATATGCAAAATGTATAAGAAACTCAACCCTTTAGAAAAATAAAGAGCCCAGTGAAGAAATGGGCAAAAGGCCTAAATAACCAGCCCTGTAAACGTGGCTAACAGAGACATGAAAATTATGGTTTGAAACTACTAATTAAAACCACAGTGAGGTGTTACCTAACAAAGTTACTGCTAATAAGGCCGTGGAGGAGGAGACACTGTGCAGGTGGAGGGAAGGTCATGAACATGGACATTATAGAAAACCATATGAAGTTCTAATTCTACTTCCGGATATTTACCTGAAAGATAAAGATCCCTGTTCACCAAAGAACTATCCACTGTAGCAAGTTGTAGAATCAACAGAAGTGTCTGTCGGCAAATTAAGTGTGGAAGGAAATGAGGCCTGTGGGACTGTACGCGTCCAGCCTTTGAAGGAAAACGTCCCATTCGTGACAGTCTGGGTGCAACTGGGTGCAACCACTGTGCTGACTGAAATAAGCCGAACGCAGAACGCTCTCACTGACTGTGCAAAGAGCTGAATTCTCCCAAGGCAAAGACTATGGTTGTCTAAAACAGGGGTGGGAGTGGGAGGTGATAAATGTAGGGCACAAACGTCAGTTTGATCGAGGAAGGGTTAAATTGCTTGCTTTAATTAACCAACGCTGAATTCAGAACCCTAACATCACTTTATACTTCATAAATATATTAACTTTAATTTTCAAATATAATAAAAATTGTGAAAATTGTGGACCAGGCATAATGATACACGTCTGAAATCTTGCACTCAGGAGGCTGAGGCAGGAGGACATGAGTTAGAGGCCAACGTGAGCTACATATTGAATTGAAGACCAGTCTGGGTTACAGAGTAGTGATGTGTCCCAAACAAACATACCAACAAACAGACCGGACATATCATGAAACGATTTTAATTACTTGTGTATTTATAGAATAAGACACAAGCTATCCTACTAAGTATAATAAAGGAATAAGATGACGTTAACACGGATGAACCTTGAAAATAGTTCGTTGAGAAAATCTGCAGCAGTTAGGTTGCTGTGATGGCTCAGCAAGGAGACACAGGAGCATTTCAAACTCTTCCAGACCTCTGCAGAGGGAACCACCATCATGGCAGGCACTGCACTCAACAGTGGAGCCGGGCGTCTGAGCTCAGGCGCTCTTATTGATCCAGAACTCCCCAGGTGTTCTGCTGATTGCATGTGCAGTGCATGTCACACAAGCCCCTCATAAATCCGACACCTGCAGATAACACAAAACGCCAAGACCTACGCAGCCCCTCATCCAAGTGCACAAAACAATTACTTTAAACACAACTAAAAAGAAGCTTCTACAACAAAAGGCCAATTACAAAATGATTGAATGAATGATCCCACATGGTATACACATAGATACATATATATGTAGTGTGTAGAATACGCAAAGACTGGCAGAAAGGAAATTAGTGGCTGCTTGGCAGTGACAGGTGAGGGGAGAGGGAGAAGACTAGAGGATTGACAAGCTGCAGGGGTCCCTTTGTTGGGTGTGGAAAATCTTGTGAAATCGTCATGGTGATATTTGCACACATTTGTGAATCTACTAAAAGTCTCTGAACAGAACACTTAAAATATCTGAATGGCCTGGCATGCATGGCATGTAAGTTACTCAATAAAAGTAGGCCAGTGAGATGGCTCAGTGGGTAAGGACATTTGTCACCAAGCCCGGTTACCTTGGTTTGAGAAAGAACTGATTTCTACAAATTATCCTGAATACAAGAAGACTGTGACATGCACACACACAAATAAACAAGTAAACAAAATAAGAATTTTAAAAAGAAGACAGAAATTAAATGGAGTACATGCCTCTGGGCTGGACCTTCTGTAATGAAGGACATTACTGGAGAACTTGAGCAACTTGAGTGGCACCTGGGGACAAGATGCCAGGGTGGCATCAGTGCTCATTTCCTGGTTGTGACTGTGGGCTTTGGCTGTGCGGGAGAATGTTCTTGTTAGTGAAAGTGCACACTGCTATTTGCACTAGTGAGCACCAGGAAGCATTTGTTGGTGTTGGGACATCACTGCCGTTATCTCTCAAATGTGAGGGAGGGGTGGGGAGGGGGAAAGTTGCAATGTGTTCATAAGTTTATGATTGTTTCAAAACTTGTCTTATAAATACCAATTTCTCTTTCAAATCTGGACAAGACAGGGAGGAAGGAGCATGCTTCCCTGACAGCCACTGATCTAACCCACCTGCAGTGAGGATGGGGTGGAACCAACCTTTATCCAGTTGCAATTGGGCCTCATTGGTTTCTATGAGGTTTCCAGTTGGTATCATTATCCTTGAATTTGCACTCTAAACCAATGACACTACAATGTCTAAGGCAGCGCATATACTAATATCAGCAGGATGCAGAGCGTGGAATTGCCCTTGCCCAAGGACGACATGCAAATTCATGGAACATTCAATACTAAAAAAAAGTTATTGAGAGAGTAAAGGTAAATGAAAGCAAATGAGTAATAATGGAAGAAAACAGTTATTTGAAAATGCTTCTTTATTGGTGGCCGCATCTCTTTACAGTGAGAGGAATTATGTCACTTTAAAATTTGCTGCTTAGAAGGAGGTCAGCTCATCGTCCTTGGTTTTGTTAGCCTGGTAACCAGTAAGCTCCAAATGTCCGGAAAGACTTTTGAAAACTTTCAAGTGAATGTAAAGACCGTTCCCTACATACACCTGCAAGGCATAAAAAGAAAGAAGGAAAGAGAAAAAGAAAGAGAGAGAGAAAGAAAGAAAGAAAGAAAGAAAGAAAGAAAGAAAGAAAGAAAGAAAGAAAGAAAGAAAGAAACAAAAAGAGAAGAAAGAAAAGGGTGTTACTCATGTGAATCTCCATTGTTTGGATGATCTGCACTCTGGTAGAGACTCGGCTCAGCAAGCCATCCTGAAAGAACACACCTAGCCCAAGGCAGCATTTGTGAACTGAGATCCCACCAATCCTTGCGTTAATAGAAAAAGCAGCTAATAGTATAACAAGAAGTGAATTTTCTAGATTTATTTTTCATACTTTTAGAAAAAGATTTTATTTGTATGAATGTTTTGCCATTTGTATTTCAGTGCATCATATACATGCAATGCCTGAAAAGGCCAGCAGAGGGTGTCAGGCCACCTCAACTGGAGTTAGAGACAGTTGTGAGCTGCCAAATCAGGTCCTCTGAAAGAGCAGCCAGTGCTCTCACCTAAGTCATGTCTCTTTCTCCATCTGGATTTAACTTATTGTATTTTTTTATTGTAAACTGGACGCAAATTACATCCAAGATAACACTTTATTTTCACCTATGCCTGCTATACAAATGGAGGGTGGTCTATATTTTTGTTGATTCTTTTTCTGACTTCTATGTTGGGGAAAAAATTCCCGTATAGTTTGATAAGGGAGAAGAAGCTCAGCATTGCTTTAGAAAATATGGACTGTAGGGTCTCCACACCTAAGCTGTATTGGCACCTACCTTGTGAATGCCAACCAGGCATTTGAGAACTGGGCAGAGATGTGTGGCCCGCCTCCTTAGAAAAGTAAAAGTGAAGGAGCTGAGGTGACAGTGGTGTGAAGCTCCAGATGAACCCAGGATGAGAGCATGAACATCAGGATAAGAATTGCCACTCGGGTTCTTTATTGGAGCAATGAGAGCTTTGTGCTATATAGTGGATACTGGACTCTGATATCCCTCCCTGCCTTAATCTTAAAATGCTCCTTATTAGAGTTTACCATTGTATATGACAGTATGATAAGCATCCTATGAAAGGTGTGTGTGTGTGTGTGTGTGTGTGTGTGTGTGTGTGATCACACTGACTTTTTACTGAAGGTCTAAAAATTCTGAAACTATCAATTTTAGGGATTCCAGAACGGTTTAACAGATAGCTGTAGATGTAGCTGGGGATGCAGCTTAGTTGGTAGAATGTCTCTTAGCTTATATGAAGCCTTGGGTTTTGTCAAGTAGTGCCCCATAAATCAGGTGGTGCATGCCTTTAATCCCAGCACTCAGGAGCTGGAGGTTGGAGGAGCATAAATTCAAGGTCATTTTTAATTATATATGGCGGTGAGTTCCAGGACTGCCTGAGATGTAAGAGACCCTGTGTCAAAACAGTAACAAACAACCAAAACACCCTAACTGACAACAACAACAAACTACAGTGAGTTGTAATATTTCTTTTCCTTAAAGCTCTCCGTGAATAAATGGCAGAGCCCAACTTCAAACCTAGATCTGTTAGATTCAGCATCTGCATCATTTTGTTTCTCTTGTTGTTGGATTTGTTTTGAAGCAGGATATCTCTTTGTAGCCCAGGCTAGCCTCAAACTTCTGACTCCTTCTGCCTTGTCTCCAGTACTGGGATTCCAGATGTGTCCAATGTCAGCATTTGTATTCTCTCACTCTAAAGTGTAACTTTTATTTGGTTGTTTGTTTGTTTTAAAACATTTGTTTCTTTCCTGGAACAGGGCATCCACCTTTGCAAACACTGTTGACATTACCAGAGCCGGCAGAGCCAGTGCTCCAGGTGAAATCTTGGCTCTGTGCGTACAGTGTCTTCTGGAGTTACTTGCATTTCCAGGGACCAGCTTTATGATTGGTAACCCAGTTGACGTGGCTTATTTGTGTTTCATGGAGTTTTTGTGAGGACAAATGAGAAAGGACATGGCTTGCTTATAGAACAGTGGCTAGCACATCCTAAATGCACCATGGGTTATTCCCCCCTGTGCAGGGTAGGAGGTTAGGCTCAGGGGAGGAGCTCTTGGGATCACACAGATTTTGAACAAGTGTGAAGCAGAAGAAGGGGAACAAAGGTCAAAACTGGGACAACATAACAGCAAAGCCCATGGTCCTCCATTCTGCAACTCCCTGAGTAGGGACTCAAGACAGAGAATCCTGTCAATCACCACTGACATCTAGAGAGGGGCTGAGAGCAGGGAGTCACCAGCCTGCAGGAGGGAATGCAGGGACTAGGCCCAATAGAGGGTGGGGGTTGAGGGAGGGAGAGAGACTGAGCACACTGTAGTAGGGGGTCAACAGAGGAAGATTTCAAGATAATTTTCTGATGAGCCTTTTAAAGAAATATGTGAAGGAATTAATATGAAAAGCATGTATTTGGAAAATCAAAGTTATTAAAATAATCTCAGTTTTGGTGGATAATTTCCTATCTTTGAACAAAGTCATTTTTCCTGAAAGCTCTCCTTCCCAGCTGTGAAGAAAGGTGAGGGAAGGAAGCAGGTCTTCCTGAGGTCTTCCCTTCTCTGGGTTCATTCACAGGCTTCCCCAGGCCTGGAACACATGGGAACTCAGATGTGACTGAACTGAACTGGTCTGTTCCTCGCACAGCACCCAGTGTTGAGAGCTGCTCCTGTGGAGCTGGCTAGGTCCACTCATGTCAGTTTTAAAAACTGAATGCAGAAAAAAAATATAGTTTAAGTAGGTAATTATTTTTTAAAGAGAAATAAATGACACTGTGCCTTGGTTCAATGGCAAAGCAGAGCAGGTAAGCCCACTTAGTGTCTGCTACCTTTAGAATCAGGATTGTCATTGCTTAATACCCAGAGATAATCTCTTATTTATTACCCATAGTTGAGTTTTTGAGTTGATCTTTTGATATCAAAATAGCCTCAAAATATTTTTTTTACTAGAACTCAGTCATGACACTATTTAATTTATTATTGTTTTTGATATGGCTATACAATTTTTATAAATAAAAAATTTATGTGTGTGCCTATGTGTCTGTGTAAGGGTAACTGCACAGGAGTGCAGGTTCCCATGGAGACCAGGGTGTCAGATCCCTTACAGCTGGAGTTGCAGATGGCTGTGAGCCACCTGATGTGGGTGCTGGGAACTGAACCTGGGACTTCGACAGGAGCAGCATGCACTCCTGACAGGTGAGTTATTTCTCCAGACCATAAAGTTTATTTTTAAAATACTGTAAGTATAGCTTGAAGGCCGGTGGTTGGGCCTGCTTGCGTTAATTAAAATTATACAATTATATAAAATTATAAAATTATATAATTATATTAATGACTACTTATTTAAAGAATGAAAGTGGCCTGGAGTTAAGTATTTCCTTCACTGCATTTGACCTGGACAAGCATCGAATTTAGAAGTTTTGAGTTATCCACCTGACGTGAGAAATGGCCACGCCCATGAACCACGCCCAGGCTCTTACATCATCGTCATCTGTATGTGTGTCAGAAAGTAAGAACCATATAAGAAAACTTTCCAATTTCACAAGGAAAAATAGCAGAAATATTCTGTCATCTGATGGATTTGGGAATGTCCCACTTGCAAGCGTCACGCTAGTGTCTATAGAGACACCTGGTAGAAATCATGTACAGCTGGGGCAACAGGAGTCACCACATCAGTGCTAAACTGCAGGTTAAGCTGAGTCTAACCTTAATGATGTAATTGACCCCGGCGACGACTTGAGATCTATAACAGACGGCTTCGAATGTCTCATATTTCTGGTTGGTTTTCTCTTCAAGCTGTGGTTTGACCTTATGAAGAGAAAGGAAGAAGTGTTGTTAGAGCTGTGTTGCTCTGCTTATGTGAGCTACAGAGCTGGGAACTTCATACAACTGAGACTCCTCGGAGATGCTGATGAAGTGTGATACAGTGACCTAAGACTATAATCCTAGAACTCAGAAGACTGAGGCAGGAGTAAGGAGTTCAGGGGCAGCATGGGCTATGTAGAAAGTTTTAGGCTAGTTGTGACTATAGATTGAGGCTTGGTATTAAAAAAAACAAATCAAAACTACAAGCTAGACAAAAAAACCCATCTTTTTTTGGTTTTAGTTTTTTTTATCATTTTTATACGAAACACCTTTAAGAACATTACAGAGGTTAAAATTCAAAATTTATTGGATTAGGCTGAATTTACAACAAATCACTTTGGAATTATAAAATGTCATAATTTAGGGCCATCCCTAGCAGACATTTGAAGCTGTCTGTTATAGATCTCAAGTCGTCGCCGGGACCAATTCCTCAGCAGTTAAAGTCACTTGCCACCAAGAAAGCATGACAACCCGAGTTCTATCTATGGAATCTACTTGGTGGAAGGAGAGAATGGATTTCTGCAACATGCACGCATGTGCACACAAACACATTCATACTCCCTCATACACACACTCACACACACAGTAAAAAAAAAAGCAAAAAAACAGTATAATCAACATTTGCAGTGAATGCCTCGAATAGTTGCATACATATTTGATTAGTAAATAAAAACAGGACAGTAGTAAGTACTACACATTGCTTTAAACACAATCGCACAATTAATGGTGAAAATAATGTACTTATGATGTATGAAATAATGATTTACAGCAGACGTAGATTCCCATAATGTTTCTCTCTTCCATGTGGACACCCGTTCTAGAGTCGCTCCAACCAGATCACTAAGATGGAGTATTACTATTTAGGAGTCTACACGTGTTTTCAGGTGTCCTCTCCTCCAGGACCCTACACAGTCATCAAGTCCCAGTCTCTCAGTGGGGCTCTCCCCAGGGTCTCTCCTTGTCACTCTGACCCTGACCCTGGACTGGTAGTTTGTAGAGTGCCCCTTGTTTGAGTTTTCTGAGCTCTCTGTCTGCATTCTACATTCCCTACAGCACATACTGCTGTGTCCTTAGTGCATCCTGTCAGGACCACAGTTCCCTTACTGTACTGTCTCCTTTCTCAGCCTGTGTGTCTGATGGCGGCTGCATCTATGTTGCCACTGTGTCCTCAGGCAGAGGAGGGGGCATCGGGTAAACACGTTTACTCTGGAGTTGTTCTGGCTTTTCCAATTGCTGCAAATGGTGGGGAGTTGTTAGTTTTCTAGGATCTGAAGATTTGAGCTGTGGGGGCTCCAGCATCCGGGCATTTACCCCTTCTGGAATCATTCTTTAGAGGAGAATGAATAGACGATGATGGGTGTGAGACAGGAAGGCCATGTCTAAGGAAATCTGACATGAAGAAATGAGACTTCAGGGCGCAGGGTGAAAATACGCTGAGGCTAGCAGGACATGTCCTCTGGACAACTGCCATGCGATGTTTTTGAAGGAAGTGTGAACAAAAGCATGCAGGACACAAGAAATGAATGCGGGAGACTGAGCGGAGGGAAGACAGTGTAGAACTGAAGGGAGGAGTCAGACCTGGAGCAATGTGATCAGCTGGTGTTTCCTCGGCAGGTGCCAGCACTTTCATAAGCAGAATAAGAACTGAGACACCTGCTGGGGGGACCATGGGAGGACGGGGGCGTGGAGCAGGGGGGGGGAGAATATTTGAGTTTCTAGAGGAGCCACAACAGATGGAGCTGAAAGGATGCTCTGCTGTCCCCAGGTCCTGCTGTGACATGGGCATGCACTCGTTGCTCTGGAATGGTGAGTGCTCTGGCTCTGTGACTTCCTGGAGCAGAAGTGGAGGGGGAGGAAGTGAGGGCAGTGGGTCTCTAATCCGAGGTTGGAAGTCACTGCTCTCAGAATCATGGTATGGTGTCCCAGGCAACAGAACCCATGGTTAGTGTTTGTCAGGGACGGTGCTCACCACCCCGGTGTCTGATGTGTGGGCAAGTGCGTACAGCGTGCACACACATTTGCTTTGGTGATCACCGCCTTGGCTTCTAAAAACAATCAATAAAACATTTCTTCCCCTCAGATAAACATACGTGCAATTCTCACCGAGGGGCCCCTTACGTAGCCAGTAAAAGATCTCCAACTACAATTTGGGGTTGCTGTTGGCTCCCTCTGTTTATTTGGTCTTTCATTGCACATGTTATGGTTTTTCATGGATGGGAACGTGTATGCCTCTTTATTTCCTTATATGACAATCTTACTTCCCATCTATTTTGTAAATTTCTCTGAAGACAGGGACCATTTTATGTCCCCCTTCCCTGCTTAGCAACTCAGATAATACCGTCTACATAATCAACATAAAAATTACTTTTAAATGTGTGCGTGCGTGTGTTGTGGCATGCACATGAAAGAGAGTTAGAGGACAACTTGTGGGAGCTGATGTGCTGTCATGTATACCTGAGAGCAGGCCATCCTGCCAGCCTGAATGACAAAGTGTCATTTCTTTTAGAAATGTTCGTCTCCCTTTGAAAATCCTCACATTTTCTGAAACCCAAGCCCTCTGCTTGGTTTTCTCTTAGTTTGATGTCCTGTTCCAGGGGCATGCAGGTGTTGTTTCTCTGTGGTTCTTTGCTTTTTCTACGTAATGACCTCTCTTCCCCTTCTCCTCCTCCCTAGTGGGGTCTTCCTTCCATTGTTCCTTCATTACCAAGTTCTCTGCCAAGGGCAGAGGTAGCCAAGAGTTGTCTGTTCTTCTAAGAGCATTAGACTGTAGATTAAAAAAATATCTGTGTATATATGTAAGGAACTAAACCACGAAGTAAATGAGAGGTAGTTGGTACTTTCTCTGAGACTCTGAAGTCATTCTATGGATGCAATAACCGTCTCTGTCCTGACACTGTGTGGGAACCCAACCGATTTTAATCTTGGAGGAGTTGATTCAATTTCCTGACTTACCTCGTACTTTCAGTAGTGTCTGCCTCACGGTGATCTCTGGATGTGACTGAGACAGTGCTTCCTAAAACACACAGTTCACTACCTGCTTCTCTGTCTCCTTACACTTAGCTGGGCATTGTTCCCTAAGGCTGTCTGTCTTCTTCATGAGAGGACAAGTGAGTGATGTCTGATAGTGGAACCACCACACTGTGCTTGTCCACCTGGAGATACTAAAGGGCTTGACAGCAATGGCTAGTATCCTTTCTGCTCTCAAACTTATGACTATGAGAGAGCACTTATGTTTTATTCTACAGTATCCCCGACATATCTTGACTTCCTCTACACTGTTAATTTGGATGCGTAGAGGTCATGTCTTCTAGCCCTTACTGTAGCTTCTACAGTTTGTAGCTGGATACTAAATACCTGATAGACTCAGGACATGGCCCTACCATGAAATGATTCATTGCTATGCATCCTGCATAGTCATTTAAACCTGAGGCCACATCTTGCACGTCTTCCATGTCTTGCCATGAGAAGACAGGTTTGCAGTACTCTCTCCCATGGGTCCTGCATGGCTTCCAGTGCTGAGGCTCTGCAGTAGGAAGGACAGGTTCATTTCCTAATGGAGTGACTCTTAGGCATTTTGAGTCTTGGTTTCCTCATCTAAAACTGGGATCAACGCCTTCCCTGCCTGCTCTGGGGCTTTGAAGATCAAATGAGAGTTGGGAGGGAAGTGGAGGCTTTGAAAACAGTGAAGCCCCTTACCGGGCTGAGGGGGCCTTGTCAATTAGTGCTTCTCTTTCTACTTCTCTGAAGCTGCAAGAGCACACTCCTAAATTGATTTTATTGCAGAAGATGTGCTCTACAGGTGGTACCATTAACAAGGGAAGCTCTTCTGGTGGCTTCCTAACTTTTAAAAATTGTATGACCAAAACATATTGTGTGTTGATATGAAATTCTCAAAGAACTAATAAAAATATAATATTTAAAGATTATCCTAGCCACATAGGAGGACACACTCCTGTGGATCCAGGTACTCGGGAGTGTGAAGCAGGAGGGTTACTTAAACCTGTGGGATTGGGAGCACTCTGAGAAACAGCAAGACTCTTGTTTCACAACAGAGCAATTATTTTAGGTAGTGAGGCGGTCAACTATTAAAATCATTACATGTGCTGTGCCTTCTGTATTTAAATAACTATATTTCCTTGTCTGTCCCATTCCAGCTCTGGTCCTGGACATCTCAGGTGATTTTTCAGGATGGGGCATGATTTCAGGCAACATAAACAGCAATGATGCCTGATCTCTGCATATTTGTTTCTGAAATAATTTTTATGTGTAGTATTTTATTTTATTTATTTTAGTCCTCTTAGCTCTTTCTTCTTAGAAATGAAATGGAGGACATTTTCCCGGTACCCTGTTTTAAAGCCCCAATTCCCATAAGTATCATATGATGGCGGATAGCTGGTCCTACAGGAAAGTGAAGTTGTGGGTAGGACCAACAGCAGCTCCTGAAATGTGGACATGCAGGTTCGTCCAGTGCTCCTCAGTCAGAACTGAGTTTTATCTAGAGCAACAGGAGACTCATGTGCACACTGAAGTTTGAGAACACCATCTTGATTTAAGGATTCTAATGAGGGTATAACGATGTAATGTTATCTTCTTCAAAAACAAAATACTCAAGATAGTTACTGATATAAGCGTAGAAGTAAGAACTGTTTAGCTTTATGCATTTCGATACTGAATTTTTTGCCTGTCATCCCCTCTAGAATGTTCAGAGCCCTATACCATAAAGGCTCCCATCTCTTGTTACATAAAAGCCATTGGTGACTAGCATGATGGTACATGCCCATAATCCCAGCACTTGGGAAATTGACACAGGAGATTGTTACCTGTTTGAGGCGGTTCTGGGTTACATAAGTGGTAGTCCAACCAGGACTGCATAGCAAGACCATGTCTTAAACAAACAACAAAAGAAGCTGATCGTGTCTGCCAAGTTGATGTTCAGAAAGGAAAGAAGAAGGAAATGATGTAAGAGAATAATTTGCTTGTATTTCTCTTTTATAAAACATGCAATATGACAGATTTTTACTATAGAGACAATGGTTAAGCAATAATTATTAACTTGCTGAAAGCATTGAGTTCTGTTTTGACGTAATAGTTTGGCAGCTGTGGATAGCATCCTGGAGTCAGCTCAGGAACTGTTAACAACCTCAGATGCTGGCACACATTGGCTTCAGTGGGTGAGATTGGAAAACTCCACACATAGTGGGTCAGAGATCCTGGGGTCACACGGGCAAATAAAGGTTGAGAGACAATCAGTACAATTTCACCTTCAGCAAATGGGGAAACTGAGGCTGCTGTAAACAGTGTGACTTGGAAAATTTTACTCTGGAAGAGTTGAAATATCTCCAAAAGGCTTGCACTACACAAGTCTGAACAAAACCCACACATTTTTGGTTTCTGTAGTTTCCCACACTTTAAACACAGGGCCAAATTATGAATGAAAGTTTAAAAGTTTGATTCGTGGTCAAAGTATTTCCTGAAATGCACAACTCACCTTGTCAACAATCTCCTGGATTTCTGGTGTGGCATCTCTGGGCTCGGTCCAGCCTCCTGGCATCATTTTGGCTGCTTCTTTGCTGGACAGGATGTTCAGAAGAAATGATCAGGCAAGCAAGAGACTCAGAGATTTATAGGTGCCCATAAACTCCTCCTATGTGATATTTCATCTTTCACAAGAATGGAGAGACTGGGGAAATGAGTGTGGCCCCAGGCAAGTCTTACTGCCTCCCTTGGAGAAGCCTGAGCAGAGCTGGGGGAAAGGAATTGGGGGCGTGAAAAATTGGGCAATCCTGGACCTCCTGTGTGTAAGCTCAGGTTCCTCCCTGCATTCTGTGCCAATGACAATCCTATCGTGTCATATGAGTTGTGGGGCGTGCCACGTGTAACCAGAATTTCTAAATATGCTAAACCTCAAGGAATTCTTTTAAGAGGATACTTAATAACACAAGGATGTTTGCTTAGAATTTACTGGACTTTATAAAGACAATAAAACTGCTTATGTGGAAGACTTCCACTTTTGGTTTCTAAAATGTTCATCCTCCAAATACAAAGAACGAAATAACAAATATCTATTCTTCTTGCTGCTGTTGATACTCTTGTTTTTTAAGATGGCATTCAAATATGCCAAGCTGGTCAGGAACTCACTATGAACCTCGGATTTCTGATTCTCCTCCCCCACCTTCTGAGTACTGGGATTACAGGTATGTAGCAGCATGCCCAGTTTATGTTGTGCTGGAGATTAAACCCAGGACTGTGAGTGCCAGGTGTGCACTCTTCCAGCTGAGCCACGGCCCCAGTCCAAGACAGGCAGGTTACAGTCTCTCAGACCTGTGTGTTTTTGTTATTTGTTTCATGATTCTTTTTGTAGTTTCTTTTTTGTTTTTGCTTCCTATTTTTGAGACAGGATCTTATTATTTAGCTTAAGCTGGCCTAAAATCTACTATGGAACCCAGGCTGGCCTTGAGGTCTGGCTCCTCTTAAATGCTCAGAGTATAAGAGAATGTTCTAGATTTTGTTTGTTTGTTTTTAACATTACATGTATGAAAGAAGCCACACCCCATCTCAATCTTGTTCCCCACAGAGTTGAGTTACATTGTGAGTTTGTTATCCTTGTGGCCCATTTTAATACTTTGTAATCAAGTTTTATACTCCAACTTTTACTAAATTGCACGTTAACCACATATTTTATGTTATACTATTTTCCTTTTTCTTTTTACTTGTGTGTGTGTTTGTGTGTGTGTGTGTGTGTGCACAAGGTGGCCAGAGGTATCAGATCCCCTGGAGATGGAGTTACCTATGGTTGTGAGCATCATGTCATAGGTGTGGGAACTGAACTCTGGTCCTCTGCATGTTCTACACCGGCGATCGAGATTTGTGGATGACAACCCCCTCTGTCTTCCCAAGCTCTGATCCTTCAGTAAACCCTGGTTTCCTCCCAACTAGCTCTAGTCTCATAAATACTGACTTCAAGCAGCGAGAAGCCAGGACTTCAGCAACCATTTGAACTTCTTAAATTTCATTTACCAGTTCAGAGGTAGTAAATTTTTATTGCTTCAATAAAAAAATGTCTGTAGTTTTAAAAAATGTTAGTTTGTTTGTGTTAGTTAGCTTTCTCTCTAATGTAACAAAATACCTGAAAAGTCAACTGAAGGAAGACAGGGTGTATTATCCCATGATTCCAGGGCGAGTTCATCGTGGGGGAAGACGGGGCAGTAGGAGTGAGGGGACCGGTGTCAGTGAGTCTGAAGTCAGGAGTGGGAAGGAGGCATGCTGGTGCTCAGCTCGTGTTCTCCTTTTCATTTGCTCTAGGACCATGGTATGGTGTGGTCCATATTTAGGATGGGCCTCCCACCTCAATCAACTCAATCTAGAACTTTCCTCAATGATGTGCCAGGGCTTTGTTTCCCAGGTCTTTCTAACTAAATCTTATCAGGTTGACAGGATTAACATCATGATGTTCAACTAAACTGAGTTCAAACAATTGATTTTCATTGGAGTTTTGATGTTATGTAGCCCAAGCTCTCCTGAACTCCCCATGTACCCATCTCGAGTTTGAACACATTATCTTTGTGAATCTACCTCCTAATTTCTGGGATTAATAAGCATGTGCCACCATGATCGGTGCTATCATTTGCCATTTTAAAATGGTTTGTTCTTATAAATTCTTTTGCTGATGTTCAGGTCAGAAAATGATCCATCAAGATTAGGGATGAAGCTCAGTGGTAGAGCTCTTTGCTAAGCTTGCTCAAGGCACTAGCTTCAATCCCTAGTACTACTGAGGAAACTTACTGTTTTCCAAGGCAGATCATAGAACCCTACCCTTTCCCTGGAAGGCAGACATTAAACTCCAAAATATTGTTTGCACCCCTGTCCTTTCATGAAGCAGCTGACCCTGAGCAGGGTGTTTAGCCTGCCTTGGCTTGTCATAAAACCTTCATTCTTGGAGAGGTCGTGCCCAGCACCATGGAGATGAAACACCTCTCAGATAGACCAAGAATCTAAACAGACCAGCCTTGCTGGTTCTCCTACTCAGTCTTCCACCAGCAGGCCACACCCCACTTGTTCAATTACATCTGCAGTTAACCGTCCATTCTCAGTCAAATGAAAACATTAAAAATAGGCAGCTGTTCCAGGGTATTTGGGTCTTCATTCCCAGTTTCCTGTGTAGTGCAAAACTTATATTTGTTAGGGCTTTTGTTCAGCTGGAACGGAGATGGAAAAGTGAGTTCAGGAGCATAAGAGCCACACAGCTCTGAGGTGGCAAGGTATCCCCAGTGTTGCAGCTCTGAAGGGAAATACCCCTGGCTAAGCTGAGGTGTTCTGCTTGCTTCTGGCTAACATGAGGTGTTCTTCATGCCTCTTTTCTTAGTGACTGCCTCCACATGGGAGGAAGGCAGCAGCTGAAACTGTGTCCCCTCCTTATTTTCAGTAGAGTCGAGAAGGCTGGTCTTTATACAGTGTCCCTAAGGGGACATTACCTCCCAGGGTGGCCTGTGATTGGTGGGATTGTTTTGTCCTTATTTGGCAAGTCTGGAGAGAGTTGAGAGGTCCAGCTTAGGGTCATTTGTATTAGTTGGGGCCACTTCTGTGCTGCTCTGCCAGGTTGAGGGACCATGAGGCTCGCTGGGAGTGGGGTCCCTGATAGTCCCAGAGCTGAGCTTTCTTATGGGGGGCCTCATCCCAGAGCTCCCTGGCCTTGCAGAGACAGATTCCTTCAAATGGGAAATCTGTTGGTTCCTCAGTGGTTCTGAGCAACATTTGAGGTTCTTGATGGGCATAAGGAGTGGTGTCTGGGACCCAGGGTCCCCAGCAGGGTGGCGAGGGAGGCAAGTAGCAGCTCAAACAGAAGTTGGCAGCAGGAGGGCTAGGTATGCTGGGGAAAGTCAGACTTGCCTCCCGGCAGAAACACAGATAGCTGTGAGGTGCCATTTTGTGCTGGGAGCAGGCAACCAGCAGTCCAGTACTCAACTCAGACAGCCTGCTTCCATGGCTGCCTGCAGAGCCCACCAGGAAGCAGTCTAGGGCCAGCAGAGGCAGCTTGACCATCTGGCACCTGGAGGAGGGTTGGGCCTGGCAAGGGGGCGGGGCTGAGGCAGAGGTCCCTTCACACGGGGGTCCCCAGAGCCCCAGCTGTGGACTGCTGAGAAGAGCAGTGGCCCCAGGCCCCTTTGGTAAGTATAGAGGTTGTGTTGTGGATGGAGCCCTCACAGACTTGGAATGAGTAGGGGTGCAGGGCCCTTCAGAGAAGGGGGCTCTGTGGGACCATTCTAGAGCTAAGCATGTGTTGAAGCTGGTTTTGGAACCCTGCATCATCCCAGGAGATGAGTACGGTAGGTGTCCGGCTGCTCCACACCTAAGTCCTGGCTAAAACCCAGCTAGATTATTAAATTATTATTAGATATTCAATACTGTCTGCTTCACAGAAGGAAAGGAACGTGGCTTGGCTGATGCCTTTGTCTGTCCTGTAGCTGGAAATAAAGGGAGGCTTGAGCACCCCATGTAGACGAGGCCACTCCCAGTATCCTTGTGTTAACCAATGGGCATTCTTGGGGGTCAATGACCATGCCCTCGACTATAACCCTTTAAAAGGCACCCCAAAACCTGCATTAAACAAGACTGCCTGACAACGACGATGCGTTTCTCCTGAGTTTGTAAACTCACCAGGGCTTCCCCAAAGACAGAATGGGAATGCAGTGACAACAGTGGATCCCCAGACCCTGTTCCCCTGTGGTTTTCTGCCTGGAGATGGCAGACCGCAGGTGGAAACGTCACTCCTCCAGGTGCGGAAGCTAAGGCTGGGGACACACAAGTAGGTGAAGATTCCTTTCCAACAGAGCCCCACACTGCTGGGGACTGGGTATGGGGAGGGGCCCTACAGATGCAGAGCCCCATGCTGCACACTCTGCATGCAACAGAGCCTCTACAATATTATATAAACCTGTTATTTTTTTTTCTATGCTGTCTTTTGTCACAGGAGTGTGACCTTTGCAATGAAGAGAATGAGTGTTGACCTTTACGTACCCCCATGTGACAACAAATCCTCAGAATGGTTCCTTTGATCTGAGTCAAAAATTAAAAATGATTCTATGACAAACCTTTCTTAAAAAATTGTTTGAGACAGGGTCTCACTGTGGAGTTGTGTCTGGCATGGAACTCACTCTGTAGACCAGGCTAGCCTTGAACACACAGGGATTGAACTGTCTCTGCCTCCCAAGGGCTAGGATTAAAGCCTTGTAACATCACGTCCAGCTGAAGTATTTTGAATGTCAATGTTTCCCTGTAGTTTGCCATACAGTAAGGACAGGAAGTGCAGTAAGAGCCAAGGATTGATCCTGCTGAGGTTGGTGGAGGAAGTAGAGCTGTTTGAGGATAATGAAATATTAAGGTGAAAACCCGTTGGGAATGAGAAGCAGAGCTGTGGAGCGCTGTCTTCTGAGTGGGACGAGGCCATGGAACTCATGACCTCTCGTAGATGTGTCCTCTGGCACACGATGAAGCCAAGAAGATCCGCTAACATCCAGCAGCCAGCGCTAGTTCAGAAGGCTAGCAAAGCAGGAAGAGAGTGTTTTTGGCAGTGGGTGGCATGGGAGAGTTGGAGGGACATAGTCAATGCTTCTGTACCTGGGGGACCTCACAGCTCAGGGAGGAAGATGGAGGCATGGAGAGTGTCCACCATCACAGGGTGAGAAGCAGCTTGGGGAAAATTCTTGACAGGTAGAGATGTCTGAGCTGAGCCTTGGAGGCCAAGGACTTCGTTTCTTCTTCTACAGGTCATCTTGAACCTTTTGAATGAACAGCTCTGTTACTGAGCTGGACCTGACTTATAGGAAAATGTTCATTTGGTAACTGTGACGTGTCCGTATATGCTCATTCCTGTGGCAGTCTGCTCAATGTTTCTTCATTTGCTGCTGCAAACATATTTACTTACTATTATTGTGTCTGGGACAGGGGTGAGCACTCCTGTGATGTCAGAGGACAACTCTGTGAAGTCGATTCTCTACTGCCTCTACGGGAACCAAGGATCAAACTTCAGTGGTAAGATTTTCTTTGTCGGTGCTTTTACCCTTGAACCATCTTACTAGCTCTATGCATGTACTGTTACAAGTGCCTTTCATGTCTCTCCACATTTCCTGCTACCAAGCAATCAGTAGCCCTGTCATTCTGTCTGTCTTACACCAATGTCCATGTGCGTCTGTCCTCTGATGAAGCAGGCCTACTCTTCCTATATCTAGCTGTTTTTAGATCTCTTCATGTTGTTGCATGTATGAACACTTCATTCCTTATCCCTGTAGTAATTTACTGAATGGTTCTCCCCCAGTTTGCTTTCCTAGGGACATGAAGGATGTTTTCATGTGTTAGGTATAAAAGTAATGCTGCTATAAAGCTACGGGTTGTATTTGCATTTTGCTCTCATTTCTTAGGTGAATGCCTAGGGGTGGAAAGCTGTACCACATGGTGGGTGCTTGATAGTTATTTTTAAGTTAGCATGCAAAGTAAAGAATACATCGTGCCATTTTTATAAACATCCTTCCATGTTTACAGTTTAAAGAACTTCAACCTTATATTTCAAAATGGGTCTACCACTCTACTGTCTCCCCAGTGTTTGCAGTCCACTTTCTCTACATCTAGACCAATGAACAGTAATAAAAATGGGAACAGAGAGGAGGTAAAATTTTTTAATTGTTACTTTCCCCTAACGAGCTGCCCATATCCTCCCTAACACCTTCTTTTCTTTGAAAGCATTTTATCTTTGTTCTACAGCTGCAGCAGAAGAACCTTTGGCCCAGGGTGTGAAATGTGAGAGGTGCTGTGAGTACCCTAAGCACTTATAGGAGCATGTGTGCAGCTCACATGCAGAGCCTGTGCCATTTAATCCACAGGCTTGGGTGTCCTCTGATTTCCCACTGCAGGGGTCCTAGAAACCATCACTTGCTGGTGGGAAGGGCCAAGTGTACTGCTGGAAAATCCTGTCCATGAGTTCCTGGTCAGACTCCCTTTTCTCTGTCTGTGTCTCAGTGTAGAGTGTGAATGTTCCCTAAGGCCCACTTGCATTAGTTCTTTGTCAGATTCTCATTCCCCTCTGCCCCAGTGTGATTTTGAAGGTCCCCCAAAGGCCCACTTGTTAAATGTCTGTCCCCGTCCATGGCATCATTGGGGGTTGTAGAAACACAGACATTGGAATTGAAAAGAAGCTGAGTGTGCAGAGCCATGCCCTTCCTTCCTGGCTCCCATGAAGGATTACTGCCTTGCTCCAGTGTGCAGCCACTGATCCAGAGCAACAGGATTAAGTGACTGTGCTGAAATCATCTTTTCTTCCCTTTAACTTGATTACCTCAGGTGGTTTGTTGTGGTGATGGAGAACTGAGTAACAGTGAGTGTGACCAATATTTCCTGTGGCTCACCGCTAAACAGGAATTTCAAACATTAATGAAGTCCATTTTCTTCCCTTTATGATTATTTTCTAGGCCACATTTTCAAAATATTTGTCTTCTGTAAGATTCAGGAACGAACATACCTTACTACGGTTTCTTACAGATGTTTTCTGGATTGAGGCCTCTACATTGAATGTGTGGCTCATCTTGAATTTGTTTTCATGTGTGCATGGTGTGATGCATAGAGTGCAGAGTTTTCCTTCAGCTTTGTATTCTCTACAGACAGTCAGTGCTCCAGTGTTGCTCATTGAAAAAGAATATGAAAAAGATAAGTCCTTCCTTCCACATTGCATGTTATCAATGCCTTTGCTGAAAACAGATTGGATGTTTACAAGTGGGTGGTTCTGTCTTCCCTATTGCCCTGCCAGGATCTGATTACCCACCAGAAGAGGCAAAGAACTTAACAGGAAATCTAGATCTGGAGTAAGGGGAGCCAAAGGAGCAGACATGGCTGTTACAGGTGTTCCTGTTCCCCTCCCCCGACCCACTGGGCTTCTGACAATGGCTTAAATACCAGACTTGGCACTGTGAGAGGCCAATAGAGGCCACTGGTGAATGTGCAGCCTTGGTAGTATTTGAAAGCCCAGATGAAGGAGTCATGTATTGGCTTGGCACCATGAAGAGAGCCTATGAGAGGCTATTGGTGAATGTCCAGCCCAGATGCAGCAGGGGACTATAGTTGTACACTGCTGTTGTGCCCAGCAAGGATGATAAGGAGGTATTCTCATAGGTACAAACTCTGTTTGACCTCAGCAGAGGGATCTACTGTCATGGTAAGAGCTGTACTGGACAATGGAACCCTGAGTATCTGAGCTCAGGTGTTTTTATTGATCCAGAACTCCTCAGGTGCAGATCATAAGCAATCAAACATCTCCCACAAAAATCCAACACCTGCAGATAATACAAAATGTCAAGGCCTATGCATCTCTTTTTCCAACAGTGCCTAAAATCAGTTTTTTGAAACATAATTAGAAATAAACTTCTACAATAAGAGACCCCAGAAATTTTTGAGATGTCAGTACAATGGGATGACCACCATAAACAAAGCAGCAGTGGAATGGAAAGAGCCAGAGCTTAAAGGACAAACTGTGTGTGCTGCAGTGATCAGAGCCAGAGAAGTGACCTAGACCCTTTGGAGGAGCCCAGAAGATTGTAAGTGAATTCCAGATAACTGGACATTGACTATGTTTTTCTATGTTCCTAGGACATTGTGAAAATCTTGGTAGATATTTGGCTTCATTTGATCCTGTCCTGGTGATTCTTCCACTTGTAAATGGTATGCTGGTGTAGTGTTAAATTGTATTGTAAATGTAAAGCAAATTGTTTTACACAGAAAAGGGGAAAAGTTGTGGAAGTTTTTTTTTTTTTTTTTTTAGTTATGTATAAATTAATTGTTTCGTTCACTGTTGGGGGAGGGGCTACATAGGCCTTGGCATTCTGTATTGTCTGCAGGTATTGGATTTCTATGGGGGATGATTGATTGGTAATGATCTACACCTGAGGAGTTCTGAGAATAAAAACACCTGAGCCCAGATGCTCAAGCTTTGAAGTTCCACTGTCCATGATGGTGCTGGCCATGATGGTGGTTCCCTCTGCTGAGGTCTGGCAGAGTTTGCATGTATGAGAATGCCTCCTTGTCTTTCTTGCTAGGCCACCATAGCAGCATACTACTACACATGGGTGTTCCCAATTCTCCTGATTAGTCAATGAGGAGGACTTAAGGAAATTGCTTTCATTAGCATTAACACAAATATATGAAGATAATGAAAGGCAGGATAATCTGAGCATCAGTTGCTTAGACAAAAACTGGTTCCTCAGACTAACATTCTTTCTGCATTTCAAAAAGCTGGGTCACGAAGGCCATCGAAGGTGATCCTTACTAGAGCAACCATGAAGCAAGATCAGAGAATCAGAAGATCAAATGTTCATTCAACTACAGAAAATGTATAAAGCACTTCAGAAACTATGCTGAAAAAACAAAACAAAACAAAACCAAAAACAAAACACATCTCCACCCCACTCCCGGCTTCCCTTGTCCTGAGAAGCAGCTACAGCTGGCCTGTAGCTGTACCAGCCACCAGGTGGAAAGCCCCTAGGGAGAGCAAATCTTAACATGGTTCTTACAGTGTATCTGTACTTGCCTTAGATCAGAGCCTGCCAGTGGTGAGAAAGAGACCAAACTTTTGGTAGAGGCCAGCAGAGGAGCATATCTCTCTTGTGTTTAATGCAAGGATCATTACATTATGGAGTTCAGGCAGGGGAGAGTCTTTGATATTCTGGGATAAAGGCCATTGGTTAAGATAGGGATACTGGGATAGGCATATTTTGGAGGACAGGGACTTAGGTAAGCAATTCTGCCAATCGCAACCTGCCTTTTTAGAGTGAGCAGAATTTTGCTGTGGTTTGTGGTCTGTTTGCACAGAGGGGAGGGGCCAAACTTCCACCAGCTTTTTGGGATGATCTCAGTAGCAAGCATATTCTAGACCAGATGCCTGATCTCTCCATGAGGGCACTACAAAATTAGACCTCAACAAAACAAATAATCCAATTAAAAATGGGGTACAGCTCTAAACAGATAATTCCCAGTAGAGGTATCTCCCATGGCTGAGAAGCACTTCAGAAATGTTCAATATCTCTAGCCATCAGAGAAATGCAAATCAAAACCGCATTGAGATTCCATTTTACACCTATCAGAGTGGCTAAGGTCAATAACACAGGTGACAGCTTATGCTGGTGAGGATGTGGAGCAAGAGGAACACTCTTCCATTGCTTTTGGGAGTACAGACTTGTACAGTCACTATGGAAATCTATATGGTGAATCCTCAGGAAATTGGAAATCTACTTCACTTAAAACCCAGTTATACTACACCTGGGCATAGACACAAAGTATGTTCTATAAACTACTAGAAAGACACTTGCCCAGTGTGTTCATAGCATTTAATAGGCCATTGAGATGGCTCAGTGGGTAGAGCATTTGTCATCAAGCCTGATTACTGTGGTTTGAGCCTGGGACCCACATGGTGGAAGGAGAGAACTGATTTCCGCAAGTTATCCTCTGACCACAAGTGGGTCAAGGCATACATACACAAATAAACAAGTAAATAAAATAAGAATTTTAGAAGAAGACAGAAATTAAATGGAGTGCATGCCTCTGGGCTGGACCTTCTGTAATAAAGGACATTACTGGAGAACTTGAGCAACTTGAGTGGCAGCTGGGGACCAGATGCCAGGGTGGCATCAGTGCTCATTTCCTGGTTGTGACTGTGGGCTTTGGCTGTGCGGGAGAATGTTCTTGTTAGTGGAAAGTGCACTCTGCTATTTGCACTAGTGAGCACCAGGAAGCATTTGTTGGTGTTGGGAAATCACTGCCATTATCTCTCAAGTGTGAGGGAGGGGTGGGGAGGGGGAAAGTTGCAACTTGTTCTTAAGTCTGTGATTGTTTCAAAACATGTCTTATAAATACCAATTTCTCTTTCAAATCTGGACAGGACAGGGAGGAAGGAGCATGCTTCCCTGACAGCCACTGATCTAACCCACCTGCAGTGAGGATGGGGCGGAACCAACCTTTATCCAGTTGCAATTGGGCCTCATTGGTTTCTATGAGGTTTCCAATTGGTATCATTATCCTTGAATTTGCACTCTAAGCCAAAGACACTGGGATGTCTAAGGCAGCGCATATACTAATATCAGCAGGATGCAGAGCATGGAATTGCCCTTGCCCAAGGACGACATGCCAATTCATGAAGCATTACGTACTTAAAAAAATACATTGTCTAGAAAGTAAACATAAATGAAAGCAAATGAGTAATACTGGAAGAAAATAGTTCTTTGAAGAACATTTCTTTATTGACTGTTGCATCTTTTTACAGTGAGAAGAATCAGGTACATTTAAAATGTATTGCTTAGAATTAGCTCAGCTCATCGTCCTTGGTTTTGTTAGCCTGGTAACCAGTCAGCTCCACATCGTCATTTTCTCTAGAAAGACCTGAAAACTTTCAGGTGTGTGTAATTACGGTTCCCTACATCCACCTGCAAAGCAAAAAAAGAAAGAAAGAAAGAGAGAATGAAAGAATGAAAACAATGGAGAGAGAGAGAGAGAGAGCGAGAGAGAGAGAGAGAAAGAATGAAAGAAGAAAGAAAAGGATATTATTCATATGAATCTCCATTGAATGATGATCTGCACTCATGTGAAGACTTGGTTCAGGAAGCCATCATGAAACAAGATATCCGGCCCAAGGCAGCATCTGTGAACTGAGCTCTGACCAATCCTTGTATTGATAGAAAGAGCAGCTAACAGTATGGCTGGAAGTGTATTTTATAGATTTATTTTTAATATTTTCAGGAAAAGATTTTATCTGTATGAATGTTTTGCCATTTGTATTTAAGTGCATCATGCATGAAATCCCAAAAGAGGTCAAAAAAGGGTGTCAGACCCCCTCAACTAGAGTTAGAGACAGTCGTGCGCTGCCATGTGGTTGCTGGGATACAAACTCAGGTCCTCTACAAGAGCAGCCAGTGTCTCTAAGTCATGTCTCTACCTCCAGCTGGATTTAACTTAATGTACTTTTTATTGTAATCTGGACACAAATTACAATACAGATCACATTTTATTTACACACATGCCTGGGATAGAAATTGAGGTAGGTCTATATTTTTGTTGATTCTTTTTCTGACTTCTATGTTGGAGAAAATATTGCCATACAGTTAGATAAGGGAGAAGAAGCTCAGCATTGCTTTAGAAAATATGGACTGTAGGGTCTCCACACCTACGCTGTATTGGCACCTACCTTGTGAATGCCCAGCAGGCATTTGAGAACTGGGCAGAGGTGGGTGGCCCACCTCCTTAGAAAAGTAAAAGTGAAGGAGCTGAGGTGACAGTGGTGTGAAGCTCCAGATGGTAGTTTGGGCATGAAGCCAGGATGAGAGCATGAACATCAGGATAAGAATTGCCACTCGGGCTCTTTATTGGAAGAATAAGTGCTTTGTGCTATATATACAATATATATATTGTTCTGTGATTTCCTCCCTACACTAATCTTAAAATGCTCCTTATTAAAGTTTACCATTGTATATGACAGTATGATGAGCATCGTATAAAAGGTGTGTGTGTGTGTGTGTGTGTGTGTGTGTGTGAGATCACACTGACTTCTTTCCATAGTTCTAAAAAAGGTGTGACTATCATTTTTAAGGATTCCAGAACAGATTAACAAAGACCAGTATTCTGTAGCTGGGGATACAGCTTAGTTGTCAGAGTGTTTGCTTAGCTTGCATGAAGCCTTGGGTTTGTTCAAGCAGCACCCCATAAACCAGATGTTGTAAGCTTTTAATCCTAGCACTCAAGAGGTGGAGGTTGGAGGAGCAGAAATTCAAGATAAATTTCATTAAATAAGATTTTGAATTCCAGGACTGTCTGAGACCAAAGATATTCTGTGTCAAAACAACAACCACCAAGACAAAATAAAACATAACAAAAACGACAAAACACTCTGACGACAACAGCAAACCAGAAAGTGATATGTGATGTAATATTTCTTTTCCTTTAAGTGCTTCCTGAGTAAGTGGAAGAGGCCAAATAGAACCTAGATCTGTTAGATTCAGCATCTGCATCATTTTGTTTCTCTTGTTGTTGGATTTGTTTTGAAGCAGGATATCTCTTTGTAGCCCAGGCTAGCCTCAAACTTCTGACTCCTTCTGTCTTGTCTCCTGAGTACTGGAATTCCAGATGTGTCCCATGTCAGCATTTGTATTCTTCTCACTCTAAAATGTAACTTTTATTTTGTTGTTGGTTTGTTTTAAAACATTTGTTTCTTTCCTGGAACAGGGCATCCACCTTTGCAAACATTGTTGACATTACCAGAGCCGGCAGAGCCAGTGCTCCAGGTGAAATCTTGGCTCTGTGCGTACAGTGTCTTCTGGAGTTACTTGCATTTCCAGGGACCAGCTTTATGATTGGTAACCCAGTTGACGTGGCTTATTTGTGTTTCATGGAGTTTTTGTGAGGACAAATGAGAAAGGACATGGCTTGCTTATAGAACAGTGGCTAGCACATCCTAAATGCACCATGGGTTATTCCCCCCTGTGCAGGGTAGGCGGTTAGGCTCAGGGGAGGAGCTCTTGGGATCACACAGATTTTGAACAAGTGTGAAGCAGAAGAAGGGGAACAAAGGTCAAAACTGGGACAACATAACAGCAAAGCCCATGGTCCTCCATTCTGCAACTCCCTGAGTAGGGACTCAAGACAGACAGAGAATCCTGTCAATCACCACTGACATCTAGAGAGGGGCTGAGAGCAGGGAGTCACCAGCCTGCAGGAGGGAATGCAGGGACTAGGCCCAATAGAGGGTGGGGGTTGAGGGAGGGAGAGAGACCGAGCACACTGTAGTAGGGGGTCAAGGGAGGAAGATTTCATGATCATTTTCTGATGAGCCCTTTAAAGAAATATGTGAGGGAATTAATATGAAAAGCATGTATTTGGAAAATCAAAGTTATTAAAATAATCTCAGTTTTGGTGGAAAATTTTCTATCTTTGAACAAAGTCATTTTTCCTGAAAGCTCTCCTTCCCAGCTGTGAAGAAAGGTGAGGGAAGGAAGCAGGTCTTCCTGAGGTCTTCCCTTCTCTGGGTTCATTCACAGGCTTCCCCAGGCCTGGAACACACGAGAACTCAGATGTGACTGAACTGAACTGGTCTGTTCCTCACACAGCACCCAGGGTTGAGAGCTGCTCCTGTGGAGCTGGCTAGGTCCTCTCATGTCAGTATTAAAAATTGAATACAGAAAAAAATTATCGTCTAGATAGTTAATAATTTATTAAAAAGTAATAAATGACACTGTGCCTTGGTTCAATGGCAAAGCAGAGTAGGAAAGTCCACTTAGTGTCTGCTACCATTAGAATCAGGATTGCCATTGCTTAACACGTAGAGATAAACACATCTTTCATTTATTACTCACAGTTGAGTTTTTGAGTTGATCCTTTGACATAACAATGGCGTCAACATATTTTTTCTTCTAGAACTCAGGTCTATTTAATTTATTATTGTTTTTGATATGGCTATACAATTTTTTTAACTAAAAAACTATGCATATGCCTATGTGTCTGTGAAAGGGTATCTGCACAGGAGGGCAGGTTCCCATGGAGACCAGGGAGTCAGATCCCTTACAGCTGGAGTTGCAGGTGGCTGTGAGCCACCTGATGTGGGTGCTGGGAACCGAACCTGGGATTTCAGATGGAGCAGCATGCACTCTTGACAGATGAGTAAATTCCCCAGCTCCTAAAATTTATTTTAACAATGCTATGAATATACTTTTACAGTATAGCTTGAGAGTCAGTAGTTGGGCCTGCTTGAGTTATAAAAAATTATTTAATTTTTCAATAACTACTTATTTAAAGAAGGTAAGTGGCTTGAATTGTTCTCTCAGCTAAAGGTTGAAGTAACTCCTTAAGTACATTTGATTTGGAGAGGCATCCAATTCAGAAGTTGTACGTTAAGCACCTGACAGAAGAAATAGCCATGGCCACAAACGGTACCAGGGCTGTTACGTCATCTTCTTCTGTTACATCATCTTCATCTGTACAGGTTCCGGAAATTAAGAACTATAAAAGAAACTTTCCAATTTCACAAGGAAAAATATTGTCATCTGATGGATTTGGGAATGCCCCACTTGCAAGCGTCACGCTAGTGTCTATAGAGACACCTGGTAGAAATCATGTACAGCTGGGGCAACAGGAGTCACCACATCAACGCCAAACTGCAGGTTAAACTGGGTCTAACCTTAATGTAGTAATATGTCCCAGTGACGACTTGTGATTTGTACTCCACAGCTTCGAGTGTCTCATATTTCTCGTTGGTTTTCTCTTCAAGCTGTGCTCTGACCTTATGAAGAGAAAGGAAGAAGTGTTGTTAGAGCTGTGTTGCTCTGCTTATGTGAGCTACAGATCTGGGAACTTCATACAACTGAGACTCCTCAGAGATGCTGATGAAGTCTGGCATGGCGACTCAAGCTTATAATCCCAGAACTCAGAAGTCTGAGGCAGGATATGGAGTTTAAGGGCAGGGTGGGCTATGTAGAAAGTTCCAGCCACTTGGAGTAACAGATTGAGACCCTGTTCTAAACAGAACAAAACAAACAAATTAAACCAAAATAGTATCCCTTTTTAAAAATATTACTTTTATAGGGAAAACTTACCATTAACATTACCACACATGTTATAAACTCAAATTATATTGAATTGAGATGAATAACATCAAGTCAGTATGATATTACAGAATGGTCACAACGTAGTGACAGCCCAATAGCTCTGCATGGAAAGTCACTTGTCACCAAGGAAGCATGACACCCTGAGTCTCTTCTTAGGACCCACATGGTGGAAGGAGAGACAGGACTTCTGCAAAATGTGATGATACACACACACACAGACACACATACATGTGCACACACACTATCACACTACAGACCCCCCCCACACACATGTGCACACACACTATCACACTACAGACCCCCCCCCCACACACAACAACACACACTTTAAAAAAAGGGCAAAAAGCAATGTAGATACATTTTGCAATGAAGGGCTCCAATAATCACATACTGATGAGTAATATTTGATTAGTAAATAAACACAGGACAATAGTAAGTACTACTCATTGTTTTAAAAAATTGCACAATTAATGGTGAAGTTAATGTACTGAAATGATTTAGAGCAGTCGTAGTTCCCCTAATGTCTCTCTCCTCCTCACCTACACGCATTCTAGAGTCACTCCAACCAGAGCACTAAGATGGAGTATTACTATTTAGGAGTCTACACGTGTTTTCAGGTGTCCTCTCCTCCAGGACCCTACACAGTCATCAAGTCCCAGTCTCTCAGTGGGGCTCTCCCCAGGGTCTCTCCTTGTCACTCTGACCCTGACCCTGGACTGGTAGTTTGTAGAGTGCCCCTTGATTGGGCTTTCTGAGCTCTCTGCATTCTACATTCCCTACAGCACATACTGCTGTGTCCTTAGTGCATCCTGTCAGGACCACAGTTCCCTTACTGTACTGTCTCCTTTCTCAGCCTGTGTGTCTGATGGCGGCTGCATCTATGTTTGCCACTGTGTCCTCAGGCAGAGGAGGGGGCATCGGGTAAACACGTTTACTCTGGAGTTGTTCTGGCTTTTCCAATTGCTGCAAATACTGGGGAGTTGTTAGTTTCCTAGGATCTCAATATTTGGGCTGCAGGACCATCCAGCATCTGGGCATTTCCCCAATCTGTTGGTCTGTGTTACAGAAGTGCTAGGGAACCCGGGACAGCATAGTAAGACCATGACTCAAACAATGGATGAAGCTGATCCCTTTTGCTAAGGTGGTGCTCTGAAAGAAAAACAGAAAGAAATGATGTAAGAGATTGCAAACCTCTACCTTTAATTTGCATGTATTTCTCTTTATTAAACATGCACTATGGTAGATTTTTACTGTATAGACACTGGTTGAGCAAGATGTATTAACTCGGTGAAAACACTGAGTTCTGTTTTCAAGTAATGGTTTGTGGCTGTGGATAGCATCCTTGCCATAGCTCAGGAATCGTCAGCAACCTCAGGAGCTGTTACTCACCGGCTTCAGTGGGTGAGACTGGAAAACTCCACATGTGAAAGGGTTAGAGATCCTGGGGCCACACAGGCTAATAAAGGCTTAGAGACAATCAGTACAGTTTCACCTTCAGCAAATGGGGAAACTGCGGGTGTATTAAAGTGTGTGACTTGGCCAATTTCAGTCTGAAGTGTTGAAAATCTCTCAAAGGCTTGCGGTCCACAAGTCTGAATAAAACCCATACATTTCTGGTTTCTGTGATTTCCCACACTGTTAACACAGGGCCAAATTGTAAAACAAATTATGAAAGTTTGATTGATGATCAAAGTTTTTCTTGAAATGCACGTCTCACCTGGTCTGGAATCCCCTGTATTTCTGGTGTGGCAGGTCTAACCTTTGACAAGTCTCCATGCTTCATTTTGGCTACTTCTTTGCTGGGCAGGATGGTGAGAAGCAATATCAGGCAAGCACAGAGACTTGGATTTTATAGGCACCCATAACCTCCTGCTATGTAATATTGTATCTTCCACAAGAGTGGAGAGACTGGGGAAATGAGTGTGGCCTCTGGCATGTCTTTCTGCCTCCCTTGGAGGAGCCTGAGCAGAGCTGGGAGATGACCTGGAGGGGAGTGAATAATTTGACAATCCTGGGCCTCATGTGTGCAAGCCCTGGTTCCTCCCTGCACTCTGTGCCAACCGCCAGCCTGTTGTGTCACATGAGGAGTGGCATGTGTAACCAGAGTTTCTAAATATGTTAAACCTCAAGGAATTCTTTTAAGAGAATACTAATTCAGGCAAGGGTGATTGTTCAGAATTCACTTGACTTTGTAAAGATAATGAAACTGCCTACATGGAGGACTTTTACTTTTAGTTTTGAAGATGTTTATTTGCAAACCTAAAGAATGAAATAACAAACTTAGCCTGAGTCTCCCCTACTTCCAGCTCTCCTCTCATAAATACTGACCTTCAAGCAGGGAGAGCAAGGACTCCAGCAACCATTTGAACTTCTTAAATTTCCTTTCCCATTTCAGATGTGGTGAATTTTTATTGCTTCAATTAGAATATGCCTTTAATCATACAAATGTGAGAGTTTGTTTGCGTTAGTTAGCTTTCTCTCTACTGTAGCAAAATACCCGAAAACTCAACTGAAGGAAGACAAGTTTTGTTTTCCTCATGATTCCAGGGCGAGTCCATCGTGGGAGAAGACGGGGCAGTAGGAGTGAGGGGACCGGTGTCTGTGAGTCCAAAGTCAGGAGCGGGAAGGAGGCATGCTGGTGCTCAGCTCCTGTTCTCCTTTTCAGTTGCTCTAGGACCATGGTATGGTGTGGTCCATGTTTAGGATGGGCCTCCCACCTCAATCAACTCAATCTAGACCTTTCCTCAATGCTGTGCCAGAGCTTTGTTTCCCAGGTCTTTCTAACTAAATCCTATCAGGTTGACAGGATTAACATCATGATGTTCAACTACATTGATTTCTAATAATTGATTTTCATTGGAGTTTTGATGTTATGTAGCCCAGGCTCTCCTTGAACTCCCCATGTACCCATCTCGAGTTTGAACACATTATCTTCTTGAACTTACCTCTCCAATTCGTGGATTTTAAGCATGTGCCACCATGACCAGTGCTAACGTCTGCCACTTTAAATGGCTTGTTCTTGCAAATTCCTTTGCTGATGTTCAGGCTTAGAAAATGACACATCAAGGTTAGGGATGTAGCTCAGCGGTAGAGCTCTTTGCCAAGCTTGCTCAAGGTAGTAGGTTCACTCCCTAGTACTATCAAGAAACTTATTATTTCCCAAGGCAGATCATTGAACCTTTCCCTTCCCTTGAAGACTGTCACGACCCCAGAAATATTTATCGCAAGCTGTCCTTTCCTGTAGGAGCTGACCCTGAGGGGGATGTTTAGCCTGCCTTGGCTTGTAGTAGGTCATGAAACCTTCATTCCAGGAGAGGTCCTGCCAGTTCCATGGAGATGGAACACCCCTCAGATGGACCAAGGATCTAGAGACCAGCCTTGCTGGTTGGCCTACTAAGTCTTTCAACAGCTGGCAATATCTTCCTCTCCAACCACATCTGCAGTTAGCTGTCCATTCTTGGCCAAATGAGAACATTAAAAATAGACAGGTGTTCTTGTGTATTTGGATCTTTTTTTGAAAGTTTCTTGTGTAGAATAAAGCTTTGATTGAAGGAACCTGTCCTGCTTTTTCCTATGCTGTCTTTTGTCACAGAGTGTGACCCTTATAGTGAAAAGGATGATGCTGACCTTTACGTACCCCACAGGACAAATCCTTAGAACGATTCCTTTGCACTGAGTATAAAGTTGGAAATGAGTCTTTGACAAACCTTTCTTAAAGAAATTTCGTTGAGATAGAGTCTCACTGTGCAGTTCTGTCTGTCATGGAACTCATTATGTAGACCAGGCTAGCCTTGAACACACAGGAATTGAACTGTCTCCGTATCCCAAAAGCTGGGAATAACGACTTAGGTCACCAGTCCCAGCTGTCAAAGTTTGAATGCCAGTGTTTCCCTGTAGTTTGCCATACAGTGAGATTAGGATGTGCAGTAAGAGCCAAGGATTGATCCTGCTGAGGTTGGTGGAGGAAGTAGAGCTGTTTGAGGATAATGAAATATTAAGATGAAAACCTGTTGGGAATGAGAAGCAGAGCTGTGGAACTCTGTCTTCTGAGTGGGACGAGGCCATGGAACTCATGAACTCATGTAGATGTGTCCTCTGGCACACGATGAAGCCAAGAAGATCCATTAACATCCAGCAGCCAGCGCTAGTGCAGAAGCTAGCAAAGCAGAAAGAGAATGTTTTTGGCGGTGGGTGTCATGGGAGAGTTGGAGGGACATAGTCAATGCTTCTGTACCTGGGGGCCCTCACAGCTCAGGGAGGAAGATGGAGGCATGGAGCGTGTCCACCATCACAGGGGGAGAAGCAGCTTGGGGAAAACCTTGACAGGTAGAGATGTCTTAGCTGAGCCTTGGAGGCCAAGGACTTCGTTTCTTCTTCTACAGGTCATTTTGAACCTTTTGAAAGAACAGCTCTGTTACTGAGCTGGACCTGACTTAGAGCAAGATGTTCATTTGGCAACTCTGGTGTATCCGTATATGCTCATTCCTGTGGCAGTCTGCTCAATGTTTCTTCATTTGCTGCTGCAAACATATTATTTACTATTACTGTTTCTGGGACAGGGGTGAGCATTCCTGTGAGGTCAGAGGACAATTCTGTGAAGTCGATTCTCTACTTTCACTTTGGGATCCAAGAATCAAACTTAGGTTGTAAGGTTTTCTTGGTCGTTGCTTTTACCCCTGAACCATCTTGCTAGCTCTATGCATGTACTTTTACAAGTGCCCTTCATGGCTCTCCACATTTCCCGTTCCCAAGCAATCAGTAGTCACTGTCATTCTGTCTGTCTTACACAAATGTCCACATGTGTCTGTCCTCTGATGAAGCAGGCCTTCTCTTCCTATATCTAGCTGTTTTGAGATCTCCTCATGTTGCTGCATGTATGAACATTTCATTCCTTATCCCTGTAGTAATTTACTGAATGGACCTACCCCAGTTTGCTTACCTAGGGACATGAAGGATGTTTTCATGTGTTAGGTATAAAAGAAATGCTGCTATAAAGCTACGGGTTGTATTTGTACTTTGGTCTCATTTCTTAGGTGAATGCCCAGGGGTGGAAAGCTGTACCGCATGTGGGTGTGTGATAGTTAACTTTAAGTTAGCATGCAAAGTAAAGGTTACATTGTGCCATTTTTATAAACATTTCAATATCTCTTTGTTCTGATCCATCCTTCCGTGTTACAGTTTAAAGAACTTCAACCTGTTCCAAAAAGTTTCTACCACCCAACTGTCTCATCAGTGTTTTGAGTCCACTTTCTCTACATCTTGGCCAAGGAAAAGGCAGTTATAATGGGAACAGACAGAAGGTAAAGAAATTTAAATTGTTTCTTTTTCTCCTACAAGCTGCCCATATTCTCCCTAACAACTTCTTTTTCTGAAAGCATTTTATCTTTATTCTACAGCTTCAGCATAAGAAACTTTTGCACAGTGTTTGAAATGTGAGAGGTGCTGTGAGTACCCTAGAGCACTTATAGGAGCATGTGTGGAGCTCACATGCAGGTCCTGTGCCATTTAATCCACAGGCTTGCGTGTCCTGTGATTTCCCCCTGCAGGGCTCCTAGAAACCATCGCTTGCTGGTGGGAAGGGCCAACTGTACCGCTGGGAAATCCTGTCCATGAGTTCCTGGTCAGACTCCCTTTTCTCTGTCTGTCTCTCAGTGTGATTTTGAATGTTTCCTAAGGCCAACTTGTAATAGTTTATTGTCAGATTCTTATCCCTGCCTCCCTAACCCTCAGTGTAATTTTGAAGGTCTCCCAAGGGCCAATCTGTTAAATGTCTGTCCAGTCCATGGCACCATTGGGGTTTGTGGAAACCCAGGTATTGGAATTGAAAGGAAGCTGAGTGTGCAGAGCCATGCCCTTCCTTCCTGGCTCCCAGGAAGGACTCCTGCCTTGCTGCACTGTGCAGGCACTGACCCCAAGCAACAGGACCAGGTGACTGTGTTGAAATCATCTTTTCTTCCCTTTAACTTGATTACCTCAGGTGGTTTGTCGTGGTGATGGAAAATTGAGTAACAGAGAGTGTGACCAATATTTCTTGTTGGCTCACCGCTAAACAGGAATTTCTAACCCTAATGAAGTCCATTTTCTTCCCTTCATAGTTATTGTATAGGCCACGTTTTAACAATATTTGCCTTCCATAAGATTCAGGATTGAACATACTTTCCTCCAGTTTCTTACAGATGTTTTCTGGATTGAAGCCTCTACATTGAATGTGTGGCTCACCTTGAATTTGTTTTCATGTGTGCATGGTGTGATGCATAGAGTGCAGAGTTTTCCTTCAGCTTTGTCTTCTCTACAGACAGCCAGTGCTCCAGTGTTGCTTGCTGAAAAAGAAAACAAGACAAACCCTGTCTTCCACATTGCATTTTATCAATGCCTTTCCTGAAAACTGATTGGTTGTTTATAAGTCACTGGTTCTGTCTTCCCTATTCCCCTGTCATGACCTGATAACCCACCAGAAGAGGCAAAGAACTTAACAGGAAGTCTAGATCTGGAGTAAGGGGGGTCAAAGTGGAGACACAGCTGCTACAGGTGTTTCCCCCCCACCCACTGGGTTCCTGACAATGGCTTAAATGCCAAACCTGTCAACAGGCTGGATTTAGAGGCTACAGAGGACAAAGCTGTGAGGTTTCTGAGTTTCCCAGTTCAGGACAGAACCTCTGGTATCAATTATAGTTGATAGTCTGACTTTCGTGGGTCAGTAAATAAGAAGAGACATTTCTCTGAGATGTAAGCCAGAAAGTCCTAGGCAGAGGGCTGCAGTCTCCCTGTTCCCAGCCCAATAGCGTGACTGCTCAGGTGATTAATCATTGAATTTCTACCCCTAGATCCAAAGTCTTCTTTTGCATTAATGAACAGATTCCCATTATCCTCTTCCTCATACACCAGGCCTGCTGAGCTGTTGCCACTAGGGAGAGTCCAGACCAAGAGACATGGGTTTGTGGAAGTTATTTTTCAGTTATGTACAAGATAATTGTTTTGTGCACTGGTGGGTGAGGGGCTGCATCGGCCTTGGCATTTAGCTTGGTCTCCAGGTGTTGGCTTCATTTGGGGCATGCTTGATTGTTTATGATCTGCACCTGAGGGGTTCTGAATCAAGAAAATCATCTGAGTTCAGATGCTTGCAGTTGGAGTTTCCATTGTCCAGGATGGTGCTTGCCGTGATGGTGGTCCCATCTGCTGAGGTCGGGCAGGGTTCATATCTGTGAACATGCCTCTTTGTCACCCTTGGTGCGCTGCCTCAGTAGGTGTACTATTGAAAATGTGGTACCCACATGGGGCATGACAACACACCTGCTAATCCAACATGGAGACACTGAAGAAGAAAAGGAAACTTCAGAGCTCACAGATTCAGTCTTGGTTTGTTTTATGTAAACCTGTGCAGATACTGGAGAGGTGAGGTGGTCCTCATAAGATACATCCGCTGTGGTGATGAGAACTGCACCTCATGAGGGAAGTCTTCTTACAGAGAAACTTATCTCTTGTTTTTCCTGCAAGCCTGACTCCATCTTAAAATCTGGCAAGTGTTTCCCCAGGGCGAGCACACAGAAGCTGTCTTCCAGAACTGGCCAGGGTTGTATGTCATGCTGGTAGCCAAACTTTATAACATAAGAGTTACCCAGGTGGTTCTGTTTTGAAGGCATGAAGGGGTCATGGAGAGCAACTGGGGCTTGGCACTGTGAGAGTCCAGGAGAGGCCCTGGTAAAAATGCAACCTCATTAGCAGTTGAAGGCCCAGATCGAAGGGTCATTTAAAGAAGTTGAGGCTTGGCACTATGAAGAGAGTCCAGAAGAGGCTATTGGTGAAAGTGCAGTCCAGTTGCAGCAGAAGATCCCTGTGTTTTGGATATGTCAGTACCATGAGCTGACTATGAAGAACAGCTGCAGCCGTGGAGTGGTGTCAGCAGGAGCCTGGAGGACAAGCTATGTGTGCTGTAGAGGGCAGAGGTGGAGAAGTGACCTAAGCACTTTGGAGGAGCCCAGAAGATGAGTGAATTGCAGATAATTGGACATTGATAATGTTTTTCTGCTGCCCAAAGACATTGAGAAAAGCAGGTTGATGTTTGGTTTTATTTGTTCCTTTGTGTTGACAAGCCTCGTGATTGTTTCTCTTATAAATGGTTTTGCTGATGTAGTGTTAAGTTGTGTTGTTGAGATAAAGCAACACTTTTTGATTGACTTTTACAGAAAAGGCGAAGTGTTGTGGAAGCATGTTTATAATTATATATAAAACAATTGTTGTATTCACTGTTGGGTGAGGGGCTGCCTAGGTCTTAGAGTTTTGAATTGTTTTCAGGTGTTGGATTTATGTGGAGGATGTTTGATTGCACATGCTCTAGGCATGCTATCAGTAGATTGACCACTTGAGGAGTTCCCTATCAATAAAAACACCTGAGCTGAGATGCTCAGGCTTTCACTGTCTAATATGGCAGCTTCCAGGATGTTGGTTCCCTCTGCTGAAGTCTGGCAGGGCCTGCACCAATGAATATGCCTCCTTGTCTTCCTTGGTGAATGACACACAAGTGAACTGCTACAAATGGTGCTGAATATAGAAGGTAGAAAACAAAGAAACACACTGACATCAGGCCAACTTATCCAATGTGGAGACAAGGAAGAAGAGAAGGAAACTCCAGACCACACAGAGTCCAGTAAAGTTCACTCAGAGTAGTTCCAAGAGGACAGAGATTAAGGTTTTAATAAAAGAAAAGCTCTATAAGAAAAGTTATAAATGATAAAGAAGCTCTAAGGTCAGAGACATGTTTAGACAAATGTTTTGGGTGAATTTCCATGGTGAAAAGAGAGTCTAGCTGGGAACAGGGAAGAAGGAAGATTGTAACTGCTTTTCCTGATCATGAAACCAATGCTCTCCCTAATCCACTGCCAATGCCCTGCAGCTGGTGGCAGTCAGGGCACAGGAAACAGAAACCAGAGTGTACTGTTCTATAAACTTAGTTTGTTTATGGCTTTTTGTATGTGTGAAGCTCACGTTAGTCTTGTGTTTGAGGTCTATGAAGATGGGTGTATATTTACCTGTAGTAGCAGCAAAAAAGAATGCCAAATTGCCAGAATGTTTCAACCAGAGATTCTTCCCACTGGCCCAGGACCCACTATTGTTGGTGAAGCCAATTCTTGGTGCAAAGGAACTGCCTAGTTAAACTGATTTTTTTTTTTCTGAAAACCTATCAACTAGTGGTACCTCCATACTTTGAGGGATCACTTTTGGTGACAGGGTAACAAGTTGTTTTTCCTGCATATAGGTGACCAGTTAATTTTCTAGCAGAGCAGACTCTATTTTGAAATCTGGAAAGTGTTTCCTTAGGGTCAGCACACAAATATTGTCTTCCAGAACTGGCTGAGGTCATATCTTCTGCTGGCAACTGAACTTGGTAATGTAAGAGTCACCCAGGTAGTGCTGGGTTTGAAGGCATGAAGGGGTTGGAGGGCAACTGAGGCTTGGCTCTGTAAGAGGCCAGGAGAGGCCAATGGTGAAGGTCTAGCTTTGGAAGTAGTTAAAGCCTCAGATGAAAGGGTCATGTAAAGAAGTTGAGACTTGGTACCATGAAGAAAGCCTATGAGAGGCTATTGGTGAATGTCTAGCTAGTTGCAGCAAGGAAGTGTAGTTGTACACTGCTGTGGTGGCCCAGCAAGGATGATAAGAAGGCATTCTCATATGTTCAAACTCTGACAGACCTCAGGACAGGGAACTTCTGCCATGGTAAGAGCCGTACTGGACAATGGAACTCTGAGTATTTGAGCTCAGGTGTTTTTCTTGATTCAGAACTTCTCAGGTGCAGATCATAAGCAATCAAACATTTCCCACAGACTATAATACCAGCAGATAATGCAAATTGCCAAGACCTATGCATCCAACAGTGCACAAAACAATTATTTCAACCATTACTAAAAATAAACTTCTGCAACAAGGGACCCCAGCAGTTTTTGAGATGACAGTACAATGGGATGCCCACCATAAACAGCAGCATCGGTGGAATGGAGCCAGCCAGAGCCTGGAGGACAACTGTGTGTGCTGCAGAGGTCAGTGCCAGAAAAGTGACCTAAGCCCTTTAGAGGAGCCAAGAGATGGTGAGTGAATTCCAGATAATTGGGTGTTGATAAGGTTCTTCTACTGTCCAAAGACATTGTGAAAATCTTGATAAATATTTGGTTTCATTTGACCTTGGCCTTGTGATTCATCTTCTTGTAAATGGTATGCTGGTGTAGTGTTAAATTGTGTTGTAAATGTAAATTGTTTTACACAGAAAAGGGGAAAAGTTGTGGAAGTTTATTTTTATTTATGTATAAAATAATTGTTTCATGCACCATTGTGTGAGAGGTTGCATAGGCTTTGGCATTTTGTATTGTCTGCAGGTATTGGATTTCTTTGGGTGATGTTGGACTGCTTTTTATCTACACTTGAAGAGTTCTGAATGAATAAAAATACATGAGCTCAGACTCTCATGCTTCTAATATCCACTGTCCATGATGATGCCGGCCTTGATAGTGGTTCCCCCTGCTGAGGTCTGGCAGAGTTTGCATGTATGAGAATGCCTCCTTGTCTTCCTTGCTGGGCCACTATTAGTCAATGAGGAGGAATACAGAAATTCCTTTCATTAGCATTAACAGAAACAGATGATAATAACAGACAACAGGATAATCTGGGCATCAGTTGCTTAGAAAAACTGGTTCCTCAGAGTAACATTCTTTCTGCATTCCAAAAAGTTACACTCAGACAGCTGGATCACACAGGCGGTCTTTACTAGAGTAGCCATGCTGCCAGTTGAGAGGATCAAAAGACCAAATGTTCATTCCGCTACACAAAATACATAAAGAACTCCAGAAAGTAGACATCAATAAAACAAATAACCCAATTAAAAATAGGGTGCAGATCTAAACAGAGAATTCTCAGTAGAGGAATCTGAAATGGCTGAGAAAGACTTAAAGAAATGATCATCATCCTTAGCCATCAGAGAAATGCTAATCTAAACTACACTGAGAATTCATCTTATACCTGTCAGAATGACTAAGTTCAATAACACATGTGAAAGGTCATGCTGGAGAGGATGTAGAGCAAGGGGAACACTCCTCCATCACTGGTGGGAGTACAAACTTATATAGTCACTATGGAAATCAATATGGTGATTCCTCAGGAAATTGGAAATCTGCCTACCTCAAAACCCAGTTATACTATACATGGAATATAGACAAAGGTCGCTGAAGGCACTACAAGGACACTTGCTCAACTGTGTTCAAAGCATTTGATAGGCCAGTGAGATGGCTCAGTTGGCAAGGCATTTGTCACCAAGCCCGATTACCCTGGTTTGAGCCTGGGACCCACATGGTGGAAGGAGAGAACTGATTTCCACAAGTTATCCTCTGACCACAAGTGGGCTGTGGCATGCACACACACAAATAAAGAAGTAAATAAAATAAGAATTTTAGAAGAAGACAGAAATTAAGTGGAGTGCATGCCTCTGGGCTGGACCTTCTGTAATAAAGGACATTACTGGAGAACTTGAGCAACTTGAGTGGCAGCTGGGGACCAGACGCCAGTGTGGCATCAGTGCTCATTTCCTGGTTGTGACTGTGGGCTTTGGCTGTGCGGGAGAATGTTCTTGTTAGTGGAAAGTGCACTCTGCTATTTGCACTAGTGAGCACCAGGAAGCATTTGTTGGTGTTGGGAAATCACTGCCATTATCTCTCAAGTGTGAGGGAGGGGTGGGGAGGGGGAAAGTTGCAACTTGTTCTTAAGTCTGTGATTGTTTCAAAACATGTCTTATAAATACCAATTTCTCTTTCAAATCTGGACAGGACAGGGAGGAAGGAGCATGCTTCCCTGACAGCCACTGATCTAACCCACCTGCAGTGAGGATGGGGCGGAAGCAACCTTTATCCAGTTGCAATTGGGCCTCATTGGTTTCTATGAGGT